>JAKOOJ010000022.1:3600000-4200000 GCA_022577455.1 Arizona elegans | reverse complement strand
AAAAATAAATACAAGACGTAGACGAAGAAGACGAAGCTACCAACGTTGTTTTCCGGAAAAGCCCAAACACCGTTGCTGGTCTGTTTTAAGCCTTATGGGAGGGGCCAGTCATCTCTTGGCCCTACTCCCGAGTCATCCTCTTTGCTTGAGCTGCTCTTGCCTTCTGGCAGCTTTTCTCATGCATGCACTAGGAACAGGGTCCTCCTGTTCCTCTGCCTCTCTACTGTCAGCTTCTGGAGGCTCTGGAGTCCACACATCATTCCCCGATGGCCCTGGCCCCATCTCTGCCTCTGATGCAGAGCCCTCATCTGGGCCTTCCCCAGCCTCCAGGACTGGCCCATGTTCTTCCTCAGCCTCATCGCTGTCCGACTCTGTTGTCAACTCTGCAGGCTGCTGGCAGACCACAACATGTGCACGCATTTTCTGTGCATGCACCCGGCCTCAAAAATGTGCCTAAATAGGATGGCATAGAGCCGGAGCCCACCTGCAATTTCCGCTACCAGTTCAGGCAAACTGATCCAAACCGGCTGAATACCACCTCTGCATTCAAGGCTGCTCTTGCTGGTAACTGGGCAATGCAACCCTGGGTGATACTATCTCACCATACTGGCTGGGGAATTCTGGGAGTTGTAGTTGCCATTAGGCACGTCACCCACCAGGAGTAGGGGATGGTGCAGAGCTCTATGCAGAGACACTCTAATTGACCCTAAATGGGTTTTCAACATTTTGATCATCGGCCATTTATCAACCCCTTGGATTGTCCTGCTGACCCCTTGGGGAGCCCTGACCTAGATTAATAGTGTGGTGTAAACCCTAAAAACAAGTTTAAACTAGTTTTATTTTCCTTTTAAGATGAGAGGTTGAAGAGAAAAAAGAAGGGGCATTCTTAAATTGATTCTTTAACTAAATGATAGTACCTATGAACCGGAAACAGTTCAGAAAAAAGGAAAGATATTAAAAGTTGGATTTTGATCAGTCAACAGACTAGTCTTGGCTCTGTCTGTCGCAGCATGATTTGTTTTTAAAAAATTGTTTTATGATTGAGTAAATTCACTGTACTTTGATTGAAAGTACAATTAAGATTGGCTGTATGGTTAATTTATCAATCACTTGAGAAGGATAAAACCACAATCCAAATAATTAAATACTGGGACCCCTGAGGACGTGGATAGGATTCTGGGCAGACTGAACGCGACCACTTGTTTATTGGACCCCGTCCCTCCTTGTTAGTACTGGCTTCCCGGGAAGTGACACGAGGCTGGCTCCAGGGGATTATAAATGCTTCGCTGGGTGAGGGTGACTTTCCCGCCGCCTTGAAAGAGGCGGTGGTGAGGCCTCTCCTCAAGAAGCCTTCCCTGGACCCGGCAATGTTGGTAAATTATCGTTCGGTCTCCAACCTTTGCTTCATTGCGAAGGTTGTTGAGAGTGTGGTCGCGCAACAGCTCCCCCAGCACCTGGATGAAACGACGTATCTAGATCCGTTCCAGTCGGGCTTCAGGCCTGGGTACAGCACGGAAACGGCATTGGTCGCGTTGGTAGATGATCTCTGGAGGGCTCGGGACAGGGGATGCTCCTCTGTCCTGGTCCTGTTAGATCTCTCAGCGGCTTTTGATATCATCGACCATGGTATCATGCTGCACCAGCTGGAAGAGTTAGGGGTGGGAGGCACTGTGTTGCGGTGGTTCTCCTCCTTTCTCTCTGACCAGTCGCAGTCTGTGTTGACGGGGGCAGAGGTCAACCCCGAGGCCCCTCATATGTGGGGTGCCGCAAGGGTCGGTCTCTCGCCCCCTCCTGTTCAACATTTATGTGAAGCCGCTGGGCGAGATCATCCGTGGTTTCAGGGTGAAGTACCACCAGTACGCAGACGACACCCAGCTGTACATCTCCACCCCAGACCACCCCAACAATGCCCTTGAAGTGATGTCCCGGTGCCTGGAGGCCGTGCGGATCTGGATGGGGAGGAATAGGCTCAGGCTCAACCCATCCAAGACCGAGTGGCTGTGGTTTCCGACGTCCTGATATAGTCAGTTGGTGCCATCACTGACTATTGGGAGCGAATTATTGGCCCCCACGGAGAGGGCGCGCAACTGGGTGTCCTCCTGGATTCACGGCTGTCTTTAGAAGAGCACTTGACGGCCATGACCGGGAGGACTTTTCATCAGGTTCGCCTGATTCGCCAGTTGCGTTCCTTTCTGGATCGGAACTCGTTACACACGGTCACTCATGCCCTTGTCACCTCCCGCCTGGACTATTGCAACGCTGTCTACATGGGGCTCCCCTTGAGGAGCACCTGGAGGCTCCAACTGGCGCAGAGTGTGGCCGCGCGGGTGGTAATGGGAGCGACATGGCGTTCCCATGTAACACCTCTCCTACGCGAGCTGCACTGGCTCCCGGTGGTCTTCCGGGTGCGCTTCAAGGTTTTGGTTACCACCTTTAAAGCGCTCCATGGCTTAGGACCTGGGTACTTGTGGGACCGCCTACTACCACCAATAGCCTCCCACCAGCCGGTACGCTCCCATAGAGAGGGGCTCCTCCGGGTGCCGGCAGCCAAACAATGTCGACTGGCGGCCCCCAGGGGGAGAGCCTTCTCTGTGGGGGCACCTACTATCTGGAACGAGCTCCCCCCAGAGATACGGAGGATCCCGGATCTGCGCACCTTCCGCCGTGCCTTAAAACCTTATTATTTCACCAGGCGGGCCTGGCCTAATTTTCTCTCTCTTTCATAAAAGATTGTCAATTTTTAAATATGTTTTAGTATCTTATATATTCAATTTTAAAATTGGTTTTAAACAGTTCGGGGTTTTAAATTTGTCAGAGCCAAAACTATTTAATTTGATTTTATTCTACTTTTAAATTTTGTATGGATGTGTTTTTATTGTCTAGCTGTGCACCGCCCTGAGTACTTCGGGAGTAGGGCGGTATAGAAATCGAAATAATTAATAAATAAATAAATAAATAAATAAATAAATAAATAAATACATACATACATACATACATACATACATACATACATACATACCAAACATTTATCTTATTATATTTTTACACTACACAAAATATAATCATTTGAGATATATACAAAAAACAACTCAGGCACAAATGGAGATTTTGTTCCTCTCTGAAAATCGTCTTTGCTTTTCTTGTAGATGATGTGATGCTCTTCCTGAAAATGTATGATCCAAAGACACGAAGTTTGAATTATTGTGGACATATCTACACACCTATATCCTGCAAAATACGTACGTTTTTGGTGTTTTTGTCACTCATAAAGAGCCCCCTAAGAATTGTGTTAAGCCAAAAGAAAAAGAAAATATTCCACCCCACATATTATGCTTTGCATAATAAAATTCTGTAGTTTCAGATCATATATTTGTCTGAACTCGTTAAATATAGGATAGCAAACATTACCTCTAACTGCTGAATCTGTGAGAGAAGCTAATTTTGAGCTACAGTTTTGATTTCTGAGCTAAACCATAATATTAGATAATTAAAGTGATTTCTAGACGCAATATTTTTCCATAGAAGCAGAAGTTGCAGTATGTATATATTTTTTTTTGTTCTGTTCTTCCTCCAAAGGTGACTTGCTGCCAGTTATGTGTGAAAGAGCAGGATTTCCCCAAGAATCTAATCTTATCCTCTATGAGGTTTGGGCCATTTATTTACTTTTCCCTTACAAGTAGAATTATTCTTTGAGACGTTTATCTGAGGGGGAAAATAGGCTGAATGTTATGAAATATTGTCAGAATGAATGAATGTCTTTACAGCAAAATAAACTTTTAAGCAATCCAAATATGAACACATTTCTTTAAAATGTGTCTTCATTTTTCCAAATAGTTGGATCGAATTGCAAGGTTTTGCAGTTTTTTCCACATTATGTTCCAATCAACAATTTAAATTTTTTACAAGGAGAGTTTTTTTAAAAAAAAAACATAATGAAATGCATCTTGTAACAATTCATTTGAAAAATGGGTCATTTTGCGTAGTGAAACTTGGCATAGAGATTAGTGCATTTGAACTTTTAGGGCTGTTGGAAAAATCAGACATAGCAAATTATTTGAGTTTGAAATGGGTTGCTGTGGCCTCAGGAAAGCATTTCAGTACTTCCAGATTCCTGTGGACAAGAGACCATTGAAACTACAACTGACATCCAGCTATACTGCATTTTCTATAACAGGGGTCTTCAAACTTGGCAGCTTTAAGACTTG
Source organism: Arizona elegans (assembly GCA_022577455.1). Lineage (NCBI taxonomy): Eukaryota > Metazoa > Chordata > Lepidosauria > Squamata > Colubridae > Arizona > Arizona elegans. The sequence goes on along the minus strand of JAKOOJ010000022.1, from coordinate 4,195,795 downwards.
TGGACTTCAACTCCCAGAATTCCCCAGCCAGCCATGCTTTAAGTCCACAAGTCTTAAAGTGGCCAAGGTTGGAGACCCTTGTTTTATGGACTCAAGGACACATGCCCCTCACCTAAATAAATACCCCGGAAATACTGATCTCTTTTATCTAAAATTGCTGTAATCAGATCAGCACGAAGTAGTTTCTCTGAATGTGGCCAACTTTCATTACACTGTGTGCAGAATTAGGCTGACTCTTAACTGCCCACTAATCCGCCACTAATAGTAATATATTATTTTGTCTGTTTTTTTTATTTTTATTGTTTTTAATGCTTTTATTTGTAATGCTTGTCTATCACCGTAATAAAAAATTCCATTGATAGTTCCACATCCTGGAAGTATTCACGGCCCTCTCCACAGACCAGTAAGCTTAGGCAACTGTTTTACCACTTCCTGTGAAATTGAAATAGCCACTTTGAACTCTGAACAACTATTTTGCATCCAAGACATTTTATACTCCCCTAGAAAGTTGTCATTTGTGTCTGTTGTGCTAGAACCAATGTGCTAACACATAACAAGAGCTCTTATCACTACGTATACATTGCTTTCCTGTTGTTATGAATGCTGCCTATGGATAGTAGATTCTCTTCGTTATTGCTTGTGGAATTTTATCTCCAAATTGGCATACAGGACTGGCCTTAGTAACTTACACTTGCAATGTTACACTGTCTGTAGAGTGGGCTACAGCTGGTGTAAAACACATGGCTAGGTTGCTAACGTGTTGCTTTAAGGCAGGGGTAGGGAACGGTGGCCCCTTTATGACCTGTGGACTTCAATTCCCATGCTGGCTCAGGAATTCTGGGAGTTGAAGTCCAGAAGTCATAAAGGGGGCCACAGTTCCCCCACCTCTGCCTTAAGGAAACCGCAATGCCAAGCTAAATTCAAGTTCCTTATATCCTTCCCCCAAGGAATTAAGGCCTCCTTGAAGGTGTCATAAGTGCTGTGCCCAAATTTTATAAGCATCTGGTGCAAACTGAGCTACAGCTGTTCATCCAGGCCAGGGGTCAGCAACCTGCGGCTCCAGAGCCGCATGTGGCTCTTTGGACCCTCTGCTGTGGCTCCCTGTCAGGTGATCCCACCACTGGCTGGCCCTCCCCTCCCAGTCACTCCTCGCCTGGCCTGAGAAGGTAAGGGCAACGGCGGGGGATGGAGAAGCGGCCAGGGCAGAGACAGAGAGATACAGAGAGTGGAGGGGAGAGAGAGACATAAAGAGATAAAGGGAGGGAGGGGAGAGAGAGATATGTCAAAAGGATTTTGTGGTTCCCAGTGTTTTTTAACAACTGGTTCTCTACCTTAATGACCAGCTGAGTAGGCGTGGCTGGGGGGGGTCATGTGACTAGTGGAAGTGAGTGACATCAAGTTGGCCACGCCCATCCAGATTTTGTGGCTCCCGGTGATTTGTTTTTTGTGGGAAACGGGTCCAAATGGCTCTTTGAGTATTTAAGGTTGCAGACCCCTGACCCAGGCCATCAGTTAATTTTTGGCTATTAATAACTGATGATCTGGGTTAAGTCTCACTTTTCTTTAGAGGTTGGAAAAATCATAAATAGTTCTATTGCAAATAGTTGCAGCGTACTGCTACTATACACTGCTTGGGAATTGTTAAGGGATCTGCATCAGAGAGGAGCGAAAACTAAAAATATTTTTTTCAGAATGGTGATGGTTGCCATGGAGTCCCAAGAAAACACACATTTTGAGTTTAAGGTGGTACCGACAACTTTGCACCTTAAGTGCTTTGTTAAATTCATACACATGTTTTCCTGAAATCATACAATTATTGTGTGGACTTAGGAAAACATGTAAGCTTAGGAAGATAACAAGACACCAACGAACAAAGCTTTGGAGCCCCTTTAAAGTGTCCCCATCCAGCAACATCAGTGGAAGGGAACGTGTTGAAAAGAGGGAGCCCGGTGCAATTTTAGATGCAGCAGTGAATCAGGAATTGCATTCAATGACTGATTAAAAATAATTGGTAGTATTGGTGTTTCTAGAAAATTGAGATATTGGAATTATGGTGGAACATTGAGTTAATATTTAAACTATTAAAATATTAGTGATTCAGCAGGGGTCAACAAATACATTGTATTTGATACATTGTATTTGATACATTGATGCTTAAATATATTTATGGAGAAAGCGATAATCGTAGAGAATGGTATTGTTTAAAGACAAAGATGTGAATGTAGAAGAACGCCAATAAATGGGGGGGATAAATACAAACTGGGAAAATAGTATTATATATATTTACATAAAAGATTTATTATAATTACAATTAGCATATTAAGGATAGAAGTTGGAAGACAAGGATTATGTATATTCAGTTGCATTATTATTGTTAGCAGTGTGTAAAAAATACATTGATCCAGTCAATACACTGTCCACAAAATATGTTGGTTGTTAAAGGTAGATTGCAAATAAAACATATCCAAAAAACAAAAAAAAAAAAGGAATTGCATTCAATGTTGCTGGATCCAATCTGGGTCGGTCACTGGGACCAAAGGTTTAGTCTTCTGACTTTCAAACTTTTAGGAACTCATCATTGGGAACTTCTTTCTCACCAGAATGTGTGCACAGAAAGAGAAGTTCCCTGAAGATGAGTTCCAGCACGAGTCCGAAAGCTCAGAAGACTAAGACTCTGATTCTGGTGACTGACCCAGATTGGATCCTGCAACATTATCCTGGGAAAACAGAGATTTGCCTTCATTCGGGCATTCAATATCCTCACATAAATAAAGGCAGTTTTGTGGCACATGGAAAAACAAATTAAAATTAACAAATTGTAATGTTGCACACAATTCAGATAGTATTGTGATACAGACTTACAACCACTATTGAGATTAGAATTTCTGTTCTGAATTGTGGTGAGTTGTAATAACATTTTTTTTTTTTGCAATAACTTTTACTTCAGTCATAAGTTGAGTCACCATAGTTGTTAAGTGAATCCCAAGGTTGTAATAAACATTACCTCAGTTAGCCTGCATAATTAAATAACTGGCTAAGGCCTAATTCTGCCTTAGCTTTTTGCAGGGTTTTCTCCCAAAAATGATCTCTTTGAAAACAAAGATAATTTTTGACAATATTTTCATCAAAAAAAATCATGCCATAACAAATTTGTCAGTGTCTTAGTTGGTTTTTTTTAAAAATACAAATAATACAAACATAGTACATATACATCTAAATACAAAAAAAGAAAGAAAAAAAGGGAAAAAAACAAATATTACAGTGCCGCCCCCCCCCCGAGACCATTTTTCCCCTTATATTTCTATAACAAGATTTACAATATATTCCAATTGTGCCCTTATCCCCTCCAAAACAACATTCTTGAGTAGGTTTGTTCCTTTTACCTTTCACCAACACTGATTTTATAAAGTCTTAGTTGGTTCTAATAAAGCAGAATAACAGGTAAACCTCTAAAAATGAATCACACGCCCAGTAGCTACTTAGAACTCAAAATAAAAATACTCAAGTCTTCCTTTATCAGATTTATTGAAAGGGAAAGAGGAATTGGGTTACAGAAATCTTGGTAACTTATCTTTGCTTTAGTACCAGTTTTAAGTTTGTTACGCTAGAAGATCTTCTGTGCTTATAACACTGCACAAACTCCCATTTCTTTTTCTAGGCTGTGAACAGCCTATCATAAAATACTATTAAAAGAGAATTGCAGAACCGCAGAGGCTAATCATTTTTTGTTGTTGTTCTTTCCAAAATAGAAATCAGATAGATCCCTAAGAGCTAATGCCAGGATACATTTGTTAGTGTTCATAGCTCAAAAGTTATCTTCAGGGCATGGCTTAAAGTACATTTTTATCCTTAAGGAATAGTGATTAAACCAGGGGTCTGCAACCTTAAATACTCAAAAGAGCCATTTGGACCTGTTTCCCACAAAAAAGAAATCACCGGGAGCCACAAAACCTGGGTAGGCATGGCCAACTCGATGTCACTCACTTCCACCAGTCACATGAAATCCACCCCCAGCCACACCTACCCAGCCTGTCATTAGCGTAGAGAACCAGTTGTTAAAAAACACCGGGAACCACAAAATCCTTTTGACATATCTCTCTCTCCCCTCCCTCCCTCCCTCTGTATCTCTCTATGTCTCTCTCTCCCCCCCCCCCCTCTGTATCTCTCTGTCTCTGCCCTGGCCGCTTCTCCATCCCCCGCTGTCACCCTTACCTTCTCAGGCCAGGTGAGGAGTGACTGGGAGGGGAGGGCCAGCCAGTGGTGGGATCACCTGACGGAGCCACAGCAGAGGATCCAAAGAGCCGCATGCGGCTCCGTAGCCGCAGGTTGCTGACCCCTTGATTAAATGTACTGTACGGACGTAGAATAGTGATGGATGTGTACTATAGTTACCTATACAAATGTATATACAATTTTTATTTAGGATTGCAAATGAACTATTTCTCCTTAATTATGACTTAAGATAACTAATCCCTTAATTTCTTGGGGTTTTTCCCCCCCCTCAGGAAGTTAAACCGAATTTAACAGAGAGAATTCAAGACTATGATGTTTCCCTCGACAAAGCTCTTGACGAACTCATGGACGGCGACATCATTGTATTTCAAAAGTAGGCTTGCAACCGTTTTTGTACAAGGGCTCTGAAAATTTCAATCCCAGTTTCTCCCAAGAGAATGTCCTTTGGATGTGTACAACTTCAGCTTCCATAACCCCCAGCAGCCCCAATCAGTATGGGTTCCAACGCATCTGAATTCACCATTAGCTTAAGAGAAAACTGGGTTAAATCGGCGATGAGATATGCAAAACATTTTTCAATTGAAAACTTCTCAGTTCAAAACAACCATTCTCCAGGCTGGAATGCGGGGGACAGGGTGGGAGGGGGGAAGGACAAGACCCCTCATATCCCATGTGATTTAGAATGTTCCATTGGAGAGAAACAAGGGGTACCAGAAAGAAGCCTTTATACCAGAGGTCTTCAAACTTGGCAGCTTTAGGACTTGTGGACTTCAATTCCCAGAATTCTCCAGCCAGCAGAGCTGGCTGGAGAATTCTGGGAGTTGAAGTCCACAAGTCTTAAAGCTGCCAAGTTTGAAGACCTCTGTTTTATACCCTCTTTTGTTTTTGTGGAAGGGACCTTGGAGGTCTTCTAGTCCAACCTCCTACTCAAAGACAGGAGACTTGAGTCAAATGATTGTCCAATCTTTTCTTGAAAACCTCCAGCAATGGAGCACCCACAACTCAGGGAGGAAGGCGGTTCCATTGGTTAATTGTTCTCTCTGTCAGGAAATTTCTTAGACACAGATTGGATCTCTCTTTTTAACAATCTAGGCATGAGTGTTATTGTTGTTGTTGCCCCCTGCTTATTCAAAGTTTAATAACATTTAAAAATGATCTCCGTTGTCAATCTTTTGTGTCAATTAAGTGATGGAAGGCAGCAAACTACTGCTTTTAATATTGTGACTTGAGTACAAAACCTGAAGGAGTATAATGGATTTGTTTCAAATGCTTACCTATTATGTAGTGAAACACTCAACATTTTTCAAATTTCATTCTAGTGCGATGCAGTTCACATGCATTCTAAGTGAGGTCTTTACTTAAAACCAAATGTTCATCCCATTTTGCTTACAATCTGTTGGAGTTTTAGTTGAGTAATCTAGTTCGTTGGCTGGCTACAGTTTGTAATTGCAATTATTTTTTTTGAAATTCTTTCAAAAGCAGTTCACTCTCATTTTTGTCCTTTTTAGCACGTGTACATTATTTTAGTAGTTCATTGTTAGAAATGAGGGTTAGCACTTGTTCACTTAGACGGAATAATTTCTAAAGGTTAACCAAACGCTACAGATTTTGATCATCCTTTTAATGTTTCAGCAATTTTTGTGTAATAATTTTTTTTTCTTGCTTACAAGGGATGACCCTGAAAACGACAACAGTGAATTAGCGACAGCAAAAGAATACTTTCGAGATCTCTACTACCGAGTTGACGTCATCTTTTGTGATAAAACGATCCCTAATGATCCTGGTTTTGTTGTCACATTGTCCAACAGAATGAATTATTTTCAGGTATTTACTCCTTTCTCATAATGTGGTATGGAGTACAATCATAATTTTTAATTATGGGAGGGAAGCTGTTCCATTGTTTACCAAAATTCAGCTCACTTTCTCCCCTCCTCCTCCTCCTCCTCCTCCTCCTTCGTCTCCTCCTTCTTCCTTTTTTTAAATCTTCTCAGGTTGCAAAGACAGTGGCTCAAAGGCTTAATACAGATCCTATGCTGTTGCAGTTTTTCAAGTCCCAAGGGTAAGAGATGTTGGGCAAATTTATCATCTGGTTTGTGTTGTAATGTAGATGCTGAAGACTACAAATGCGAGAGAATGACACTTCGCGTATATTCCTGATACCAGAAATCTCCAGGGTAGAATCCTGGATTTGGGGAGGGAAAACCAATTGTGCACAGAGGATAATTTGCAGCGTTTTGCATAGCTGGAAATTTCCTATCAGATTCATTGGATTTTGGTTCACGCTGCACATAACTCTGTGTTTTAGATCCTGGTGCAATTGACATTCTGGTTAAACATTCTTTCCAAGTTGGTCATCCTCATCATGGATCAACGTACATACTTTTTAAGGAGCAGGCTTTTTAAAATATGTTTTCCACAAGATGGTAAACCTCTGTAGATTCTGTAAAATCTGTATATAGCAATAGTCCTTTGACTTATATACCGCTTCACAGTGCTTTACTGCCCTCTCTCAGCGGTTTACAGTCAGCATCTTGCTCCTCAACTATTTGGGCCCTCATTTTACTGACTTCGGAAGGATGGAAAGCTGACTCAACCTTGAGCCAGTCAGGATCGAACTCCTGGCTGTCGGCAGAGGTAGCCTGCAATCCTGCATTCTAACCACTGCGCAACCACAGCTCCCCCTCTTTATTCTAAGGGCAGGGAAAAATCATAGTGGATATCAAACAGAGTATATAAAATATTAAACACTGATTACAGAAAAAAATCCAGTTAAAATGCTGTGCAGAAAATATTTTAAAGTGAGATTTCTTTCCTTCCCCCCCCTTGTGTCTGTCTGTCTGTCTGTCTGTCTCTGTCTGTCTGTCTGCCTGTGTCTCGTTTTTAGTTACAGGGATGGTCCTGGTAACCCTCTTAGGCATAATTATGATGGAACTTTAAGAGATCTCCTGCAATTCTTCAAACCCAGACAACCTAAGAAGCTTTATTATCAGCAGGTAGGGGCTTCTGTTAATTCTGCAAGAAGGAACAATTGGCTTGCTTTTCAGTATGATTAAACTGGTGCCTTTTCCCCCCCTCAATTCTCCATAGCTGAAAATGAAAATCACAGACTTTGAAAACAGGAGAAGTTTTAAGTGCATATGGCTAAACAGCCAATTTAGGGAAGAGGTAAGCCCTTTCATCTGTGGTAGTGTTCAGAATGATCAAATAGCAAGTTTTATTCGGTTTTTAAATTCATTTTACTCACCTATTTGTCTTACACATTACAAAAGGTTTACTCATTCCAGAATTCCAGTAATAGTAAAGTATTTGAGGAACAAATCAGAATTTTTATCTACGGGTAGGGATTTGTTCTTGCTACTTAGCTTTTCAGCTCCATACATGAACTAACTGAATAATTGCTCGGTAGCATTCTAATTTCCCAAGGCTCTTTATTCGCACAATAGTGCAATCAATTAACAAGCTGTTTGTTTGTTAGTTAAATGTATATGCTGCTCATCTTATTATCCAAAGCTTTTCCTTTTTGATTCTGCATTTTTTCTTCTGCAAACCCTATTGGAGACATAGAACATTATTTGTATGCAATATAGCCTACTTTTATATTAGTGACTCTTTTGTAGTATCAAAAAACTTGATTGGTTTGAGCATTCATATATAACTCAAGAGCTTGTTCCTTCTAACTTTAGTTTCCTTTTGCATCTTATTAATTATTGGCTTCTGCTTTTCTCTCTCTCTCTCTTTCTTCCCCCCCCCCCCCTTTAACTTTTTTAGGAAATAACACTATATCCAGATAAACATGGATGTGTGCGAGACTTACTAGATGAATGTAAAAAAGCTGTAGAACTTGCTGAAAGAGGTTCAGGGAAATTAAGGCAAGTGTTTTCTTTATTTAATTAAAAGTTGTTGTTTTTTCCCTGCCCCCAGAGATCTACAGAAAGTGGAAAGTATACTTAAACAAATTAGGAAAGCCAAACTTTAATTTGATTACCAATTTGAAATGTTTTTATTCCTTACCTTTACTGGGCTCCGTTTATCAATTGTAAAAATGTATGTTAAGCCAGATTTGAATGCATCTTCTTAAAAGTCACCTAGACTCCTGCGCCAAGTAGTTCTGTCAAAAGAAACAGAACTTCCTCAGGAGTTCAGTTGTGAGTTTTCGAATGTTCTTACACCGTCTTTCTCTTGTTAAGGCTGCTAGAAATTGTAAGCTACAAAATCATTGGTGTCCATCAGGAGGATGAATTATTAGAGTGCTTATCGCCAGCAACCAGTCGGACATTTCGAATAGAGGTCAGTGTTGAGACAATGTTCAAACATGACTTATCTGAGCGCCCCTAGGCCCTTGATGGGGCCATGGGCCCAAGCAGCTTTCATGACTGGGTCCCTCCTTTGAATTAAACCACACACAGTGTGCTTTGTTTGATGTTTGGTTTAATGCACAATCCAGACTATTACGGCTTGTTCAATAAACAATAGCTATTTATTTTATTTGTTTGTCAAACATTTACAACATAGCAGGCATAGGTATAAACATAAACAAAGGAAGTAAGTACAGATAAATGGGGACAGTAGGACAGGGACGTTAGGCACACTGGTGTGCTTATGCACGCCAGTGGTGGGTTGCTACCGGTTCTCCCCAGTTCTTGCGAACCGGTCGTGGAAATTTTGAGAACCAGTAAATACCACCTCTGCCTGGCCCCACCCCCAATCTATTCTCTGCCTCCCGAGTCCCAGCTGATCGGCTAGAACGAAAAAATCAGTGCTCATTTGACAAAGAAGAGAAGAAAAAAAAAAAACAAGACACCGTAGCTTTAAATTGAGAAGCCGAGAAGCCTCCCAACTAATCGGCTAGAACCGATCCACTCCTTGTAAACCGCTCGGTGGTGGTAGATTGGCAGTTGAGGCCAAGCTGCCTGAAAGCGGTTTCCGATGCTCTCAGTGGTGGCAGAGCGGCAAAAAACTGTTTAAACTCTTGCCGCGGCACTTCAAAGGGCCGCCCTACAGCTGATCAGCAGTAAAAAGCAGTGTGGTGGTAGACCGGAATGCTCCAAAAACAAATGGGTAGACAGGAACGCTCCAACAACAAATGGGTAGACCGGTATGGCTCTTCAAGCACTTAAAAGCATGGTAGATCAGTACCTCTGCTAAATCCTAAAGAATTGTTTGGTCAAAAAACTCACAGTGACTCTGAGATAATCGAACAGACAATGGCTGAAAGCCAGATCTGCTAGAGATGTTTCTCTCAGGCCGACTGAGTCGAAACTGGGCCTGAGAGGAAGGAACAAGGGGCGTGGTCAAAAAACTATGACTCCCCTTGACGTGAGTGACACACCTACCCAGTCACATGACTATCAAGCCACACCCACTGTCACATGACCACCAAGCCACACCCACAAAATAAGCCACGGCCACAGAACTGGTAGTAAAAAAATTTAGAACCCATCCCTGGTCTGCAAGAAAACCACCAAGCTCAGAGAGCACCAAGGGCTGATGAAGTGGCTGAAGGGGCTTTAGGCCTGCTCCCCTTGAGATCCTGTAGCTGCTTCTTAATCTAATGTCGGTGTCTTGGTTACTTCCTTTTTCAGAAGTTTGATTTCAGAAGTTCTGATTCTATTACTGCCCTGCTTTTCAACTATCCTGCTAATGCTGCTGCTGGACAGTCTTCCTAATCAGCATATCACATTGATCTTTCTTGCTATAGGAAATTCCTTTGGACCAGGTGGAGCTCGATAAGGAGAATGAGATGCTAATTACAGTGGCTCATTTCCAGAAAGAGGTTTTTGGAACATTTGGCACCCCTTTCTTGCTAAGAATACACCAGGTGGGTTCTGTATAGACTGCTGTTGTGTTGAGTCCGTGTTACCGAAAGAGAAACTTGGCTGCACTGGAGACCAAAACTGATGGATGGTCTTCCCAAACCATTGACTATAAGTCTCATAAATTTCACATTATTGTTCACTCCAAGCCACTCATCACAATTTTTGGTCAACATTCTTGGGTGGTAAACTTAATCAGTGTACAAAGCATGGGTGTGCATGAATGTTTATAAATGTGTTTACACAATTGTTCTATACAGTACATTCACACAAAACAGGCTTTTAGCATCGCCAAGCATCATTTCAGATGTATGAAATAGACCTAAAACTACAGTTTACTAGCAGAATATATGCCTGATAGACTTTTAACATGCTAGAATTAATGTCATGTATTTCTGGAATTCTGATGCTTTTAGGGTGAACATTTTCGAGAAGTGATGAAGAGGATTCAGACAGTCCTGGACATCCAAGAGAAGGAATTTGAAAAGGTATTAATGTGAAGTAGAATATCTGTTAGTCTACAAAGGCTGGTGGGTGTTAGAATTGGCATGAGAGTGAGGTAGAAGAAAAGGGTGTTCCTTCTTTTGATTTACTTCATTAAATCTGTAAGGACCTCCCCTTCCCCTTCCACAAAGTTCTCGTTTATATTCTTCTGAATAAAACTGCCTAGAATTGCTTTGTAAATGTAAATACTTCAAATAGTCTATGTTTAAAATGTTAGATTTTATATTGGAGATGTAAAATACAATCAGGTTTAATACAAAGGAAAACATGGATAGAGGCCAGAATTGTAATCATAAGTCATTGTCGGCTGGAAAGCCAGCAGCCCAGGTTCGAGACCCCAGCGCCACATGATGGGGTGAGCTCCCGTCCTCGCCTCAGCTCCTGCCCATCTAGCAGTTCGAAAGCATGCAAATGCAAGAAGATCAATAGGTACTACATTAGTGGGAAGGTAACAGCGCTCCGTGACGTCATGCTGCCACATGACAGCGGAAATGTCTTCAGAAAGCACTGGTTCAATGGCCTTGAAATGGAAATAAGCACCGCCCCCTAAAGTTGGCAACAACTAGTGGAATAAAATCTGCAGGGACTCTTCCTAATGACACTGTGGTCATTAAGCAAATCATTTTTCCCAAAATGGGCATTTTTTGCTGGAAACCGCAGAAAAAAACATTGCAAATCACAGTCACATAACTGTGGGATGTGGCAAATGGGCATAACGGTGAGCCGGTTGCCAAACACCCAAAATGAGATCATGTGGCCACAGAAGGAGTTTCCAAGCTGTCAATAATTTTAAAAATGGGTCATAAATAGTTTGGGGGCCAGGGGGAGAGGAATCTGTCATAACTTTGAATGGTAGTTAAGGACTACCTGTATTTCTGTTTCTTCTGATCCCCCTTCCCCCCAAAAAAAGATGAAAGCAGATACTTCTAGTGGGGCTTCCAAATGCTTTGCCTCCACCTTTTGGGGGTTGGGAGGACATAGATCGCATCCAGACAGTCAGCTGTAGGATGCTTGAGAGTCTTCACTGCCAGACCAACCTGGGACACTGTGACCGTCATAAATATGAGTCAAGTGCCAAACATCTGAATTTTGATCACATAACCATGGGCATGCTGCAACAGTCATGTCAGTCACTTTTTTCAGTGCCGTTGTAACTTCAAATGGTCACTAAATGAACTGTTGTAAATTGAGGACCACCTGTACTTGCTTAAAGTCACAACCTTGGAGACCCAGGAGGTTTTTTTTCCTGCTTTTTCCCCTTTGCCAACTTCTCTCCGGCCCTAGTTCCCACCGAGCCAGTGATTGTGGGAAATATCTTTCTCAAGGTCTATGGTGCTTTTTAAAAAAAAAAAATATTTTTCCCAAGAGGCAACTGGACTTTCTGTTTTTTCTTTGAAGACATTTCCCTTCTCATCCAAGAAGCTTCTTCAGCTCTGGAGAAGAGAAGCTAATGGATAAGAAGGACGTTTCGCTTCTCTTGGATGAGAAGCGAAACGTCTTCAAAGAAAAAAACAGAACATCCAGTTGCCCCTTGGGAGAGGGAAGGGAAGCATCTTTGGGACATCTTTCTAAAGGTTTATTGTTTTCTCTCACCTTGTACTCATGCCCAATTTTTGTTGCAATCTAGTCACCGAAGTGTGGTAAAGAAATCTTCTGTTGTTGTTGTTGTTTCTCTTTGAAGTTTAAGTTTGCTATTGTAATGATGGGCCGGCACCAGTATCTTAATGAAGACGAATATGAAGTGAACTTGAAAGATTTTGAGCCCCAACCCGGTGAGGGTCCATTTATCTTCATTTGGGGGCTGGGCGGGGATGGGGTGTGTGTATTGTGTTGTGTGTGTTCTTCATAGTAAGTGGGAGCTACTTCAGGTTGAAGGTGGGGCGGGTTCTGTGTCACAATTCTTCAGGACTTGTTGGGTGTCACAGCAAAACCTCTAGAACAGGTGTGTCAAACTTGATTTCATTGAGGACTGTATCAGGGTTGTTGTTCTGTCCCCCTTCCCCACACAGGCAAACACCCAACCAGGCACGCCTGCCAAGATTTTATTAAGCAATCAGACTAGAATCCCTTGCAGATAAGAGTTTTGGCAGTAAACTGCGAAATGCCTGCCAAGTCAGTTTTCACTCACAATAAGCAAGAGAGAGTTTCTCCTCAGCCCGGTTCAGCAGCAAAAAGTAATCCACGAAGCAAGAGTTAGCCAAGGTCCAATCCAAATATGCACAAGCCAGATTTCAGGTAACGCAATGTGACTCTCAGATTTTTAACTTTGACCGTCACAAAGCCTGAAGAGTAATCACACCCACTTTTATTCCTTGGGTGTGGCTCAGTGACTCAGCTCAATCTCTGGCCCTCCCACACCTCTTTCGTTGCTGCGCACGCTTCTCCCTCCAACGCTGCCTGGGATCGAGCCAGGATTCATCATCCTCGCTCCCTATCTGTTGTTCCGATATGCTTTCCTCCTGGCATATCCCAGGCTGTTCCTCTTGGCCTTCGGATGGAACCTGAGGCATTGCCAGAGAGGAGGGTCCTGGAGAGGGAGGCCTTATCAGTTCCTCCCCATCACCTTCTGAGTCCTCTTCCTCTGTTAGGACAGGCTCAGGAGTCGGGGTCACAACAGTTGTATTTGATCTCTGGGGGCCGGGGTGGGCATGGCCAGCTTGATGTCACTCGTGTCCCCGGGGCGCCTGTGGCGGCCCGAGTGCTCTGCCAGTGAAAACGGGCTCCCGAGCTCCGTTTCAGCTGCAACGGGCTTCTGCAACCCTCTGCCAGCGAAAATGGAGCTCGGGAGGGCCGCAGGCAGCCCTCCCGAGCTCTGTTTTTGCTGGCAGAAGCACTGCGGCAGAGGTGCAGTATTTAGCAGGTTGGTGGTATTCAGCAGGTTCTGACCAATTGTGGAGAACCGGTAGCGGAATTTTTGAGTAGTTCAGAGAACTGGCAAATACCACCTCTGGCTGGCCCCGCCCCCATCTATTCTCTGCCTCCCAAGTCCCAGCTGATCGGGAAGGAATGGGGATTTTGCAGTAACCTTCCCCTGGAGTGGGGTGGAAATGGAGATTTTGCAGTATCCTTCCCCTGCCACTCCCACCAAGCTATGCCACGCCCATCAAGCCACGCCCACAGAACCGGGAGTGAAAAATTTTGAATCCCACCACTGCACTGCAGGCCGGTCCTTCGCTGTTTCCAGGACAGCCCTGCGGGCCAGATCTAAGGACCCTGATCCAACCCCCGGGCCTTGAGTTTGACACCCCTGCTCTAGAAACTCACTCATCCTTTCTTTTTCTTCCTCCAGGCAACATGTCTCATCCCAGGCCATGGCTCGGGCTCGATCATTTCAACAAAGCCCCAAAGAGAAGCCGCTACACGTACCTTGAAAAAGCTATTAAAATCCATAACTGACTTACCCTCTCCAGTTTGTTCGAGGCAAAAGGGGCAACGATAAGTGTGTGTGTGTGTGTGTGCGTGTGTGTGTGTGTGTGCGTGCGCGCACCTTTTTAACAACTGTAGGACTTTTGGTACACGTGCACTTGAGATCGGGAGTCTCCAGCAAGACAATTTGCTGCTGATTTATTAATTTTATTTTGAGGCTGTTCAGTTTGGCTTCTCTGTATATCTATTATTGACTGCCCTCTATTTTTTTTTATTTTTTTTTTGAGCAAAAAAAAAATGAAGGTGTTTTATAAAAAAAAAAAATAACGCTCGGGTGCCAATGAGAGTTTTTATGGGGAACGTAAACCAGGCAAGACGGTCAGCATAAAAGAGAAGGGAAGGGTCGAATAGGACAGTTGACATTGGCAAACTCTTTGTCTGTAGTACCTTTAAGGGCGTAGTCTGTGCGGGCTGCCCTCCCCCTCGCTCCTTTCTCCCTTCCCTCCCCGCCCGATCTTCTCCCCCCTACCCCTCCCCCCCCCGACGCGTGGTACCTGCCATCACTGCAGCTAGCTGGCACTATGGTTAGGCTCACGTTTGAATTTCTTTCCTTCAGTTATATACTTTAAATAAAATTTTTGTGCATTTGTAAATGCGAAGAGAAACTCACATCATCAATAAATAGCAATCTCTACTTCATTGTGTACACTGTTGGCACTTATTCGGGGGAGAAACGTCTTTTCAATCAGCCTAGGAATTCTCTTTTTATTATTATTATTCTATTATTATTATTGTTTTAAATAAAAGACTTTTGTGTCAGAGTCCCTCCCCTCCACTACTCCCCACATCGCTTTTTGCCAAGGAAGACTCAAAATCCTCGAAAGAGCCGTGGCATCTTTATATTCCTTTTAGAAACTGCTCAGAAGAAGGAAAGCCTTTGATTATGAATGAATATCCGAGTATGGCGGCTGGCATCTCAGTGGGCTTGCAGAAAAGGGGAGGGGGGAAAAATCACCTGATTTATACTGAATTTTAGCTAATCCGGGTAGACGAGCAAACTCGCTTTTTCGCACTGAGGGCACGTTCACTAGCATTTAGTAAGCTGTTGACTTTGTAAAAAGGGGCAGAGGAGCTTGGGAGGGGGCAAAAAAATGGAATTGTATATTTAACAAAGGAACATGTACAATTTAACACTTGGAGATTTCTCTTTTGGTGGGGAGGGGGGGCAGGGGGCGTCTGCCAGTGAATTCCTCAGATGTCAATATTCATTGTGTGTAGTTTTATTTCGGTCCCAGCCTCCTTTCCTGTTTTAGTTTGGAGCTAATGGCAACCTTTGTGGAATATCTTACTTTTTTTTTCTTCTTTTTGAGTGAGTAAAACTAGAATCTGCCATTTACACTTCCTTCACTTTTTTTTTTCTCCTTTAATTTCGTATTCTTTATCTTCACCCCTTTCTCCGTTCTTATCTCCTCTCCCTTCTATTTTTCCGCCCTCCTTCCCTCCCTTCCCATTTTGTTTTTTGTTTTATTTTGTTTCTGTAGCTACAGCGTGCAATGATTCTTCCTGTATATTGCCTTTTTTGGCTGGAAAAAAAAATGTTGTATGTTGAATAAAAATTTTCTATAAAATTTTACTTCAGTGAGTCGAAGACGACTTCTCCTTACAAGTATAGTTTTGGGAGATGTTATTTAAGATGGAATTTTTGTTTCATTGAAAAGCAAAGGTTTTTGAAATTGGCTTCAATTTTAAAAAGCGAGATGTTGGTATCAATACATAGAGTTGCAATTGCAGCATGAAAGTACATAAATACAGCAAAGACCTACATTGGAATAGATCTTGATCCCAAGGAGTTTGTGAGAGATTGATATGTTACAATTTTTCCTACAGCAACCAAAATAATAATACTTAATTTCTGTGGGTATGTTCTATTTTACTTCGGGCCAGAGCAATCAATATTTTTCCATAAAGGACACTTCTCCAAGTGTGTATTGATTCCCAGTTAAAAATTGGTCCTAAAAGCTTGACTAGTTATCTTTTTCAGGGACATCACATCCTTTATAGAAAGTTTGAGGGGAAACGTGATTAGTTTACCAAATAAACTGGATTTGCACAACTTAAACCATGATGCTGTGGTAGGTTGGTTTTTTTGCTTCTTGCATTAGTGAACTGTAAGTCATGGTTTATAATTTCTCATGGTCCAATGTGAACCAATTACTGCTTTTTCAGCAAACCGCGATTAATCCTGGCTTAGTGCAAGACAGGCAGTGGGAGGCTGCCTGAATCTTTCCTGCATACCCCTGAAGATACGGGTGCATCCTGAACACGTTTCTGGGTTTAAGCTTTGTCTGGGGAATAAATAGTCCCTTCCAGTATAATAGAAAAGACGTTAATGGAGTTTGTGACAAGGGAAATTTTTAAAGGAAACGAATCCTTGAAAAATAGCAAAACAGAAGCTATTTACGTTAAAATTAGGCCAGCAATATTCCTGGTGAGGGATCGGCCTTCTCCTGAAACTGCTGAAGCAGGGGTGGGGTTCTTTTTTTTTTTAATTTGATTTATATGCCGCCCTTCTCCGAAGACTCAGGGCGGCTTACAATGTGCTCAGCAATAGCTTTCATCCTTTTGTATATTTGTATAAATATAAGTCAGCTTATTACCCCCACAACTGGGTCCTCAATTTACCTACCTTAGAAAGGATGGAAGGCTGAGTCAACCTTGAGCCTTGGTGAGATTCGAACCCTGCAGTAATTGCAGGCAGCTGGTCTTAATAACCATCTTAATAACAGGGTGCCTTAAACCACTGTACTACCAAGGTTCTTCTACCAGTTCAGACCGGTTCGGGAAAACCTGTAGCTCCGACAGTCAGCTGGGAGAGAACCGGTTTGCTCCGACGATCAGGTGGGCCTGCCCCTGCGCTTTACTGATCTGTATCTTCTCAGCTGATTCGCGCAGCAGACCGGATTGCTGCGCCTCAGCTGTGTTACTCCCCAGCAGTTACGCGGAAGGTAAGTTTTTGTAAAACTGCACTAACCGGTTGTTAAACCGGCAGGATCCCACCACTGTGCTGGACTACAGTGTTGTGACCCAGGCCCATGTAGTTAATATTAAATGCAAAACAGTTCCAAAAAACACAGATTTTATTAAAACAGCTGAGAATTAACTCATTCTCAGCGTATTCTAAATGAAATGAAAGCAAAGTCCTTAAAACATCAGTCTTTAGTTTATCTCTGACCTTGGGATAATTAGGCAAACTGCCAAAGGCTTTTTTTGGCAACAGTTCAGGAACAAGAAATAATTACAGCCAAACACAAAGCAATTCTGTCAACGGTTGTTTTCTGGCAAAGAGGCCAAGAGCCATTGCTGGTCTTTTAAGCCTTGGGGGTGGGGGCAGTCATCTTTTGGCCCTACTCCCGAGTTGTCCTCTCTGGTTTAGCTGCTCTTGCCTTCTGGCAGATCTTATACATGCACTAGGAACAGGCTCCTCCTGCTCCTCTGCCTCTACTGTCAGCCTCTGGAGTTCGCACATCACTCCCCGATGGCCCTGGCCCCATCACTGTCTCCGACGCAGAGGCCTCATCTGGGCCTTCCCCTGCCTCCAGGACTGGCCCATGTTCTTCCTCAGCCTCATCGCTGTCCGACTGCGATATTGACCCTTTCAATATCTTGTAATATTTTTTCCTGATTTTGCCATGCCAAACTATTCTAATGGAACACCAAAGTGATGTAAAAAGTCTGTGTTTTCATTTTGAACAATTTTCTTTTACTTGGATGCTTTAATTTTTTCAAAAGCAAATATGAAGGAAATACTTTACTTTGGCAAGTCGTACTTTTAAGAGTTGGTGTGTGTTTGCAACGGTGAATTAAGATATTCTGTAATCAGGCCAGCTTTTGAGGTTACAAAGCTTGCTTGGTAATCACTGGTCTAAAACTTAAAATGTGTCAACGTGACTCTGCCAAATAGTCTGGTTTATAAAGCTACTATTTTTACTTTATTTTTTGTTTTGCACTGAAAAAGAAACAAAAGGAAACTTAAGTACAGAGAAACTCCAGTTTTTAAGCACCATTATATATTATTGCTCAAGATTTCTGTTTTATTAATAAAGAATCAGTTTAAAACAAAGTGAAGATACTTCTACAGGATTTCAAATCTGGTTTGCACTGTGGTGCTAAGTTTGAAAAATTAAACTTCTGTGCCTTGTACTATGTAAAGCCCTACTGACAAATTCCAAATTTCTGGATTAAAATTTAAAGCTACAGTTACATGTTTAAATCAGATCAATCTTCACAACATAAGGAAGTTAAAACCAGATGGGCCAATCTCATTTGGGGTGTCCTCTTCTATCTCACCCATTCAAGACAATGTGATTGACTATAAACTTTCTCTAAGGCATCCAACCCCTTTGAGTCTCATTTGGATAAATATGAAGTTACATCTCTGCCTTGAATTCAGGCAACTGCATAATTCCCTAATTATTCTTTTGCAATTACTTAGCCTGAGACTTCTTTTTCTTTTTGGATTTCTTTATTATATTGCCCTCCCACTTCATCTCATGGAAGGCAGCCTTTTGAATATTTGTGACATTTGCTTAGCAATAGCATTTAGACTATATACCGCTTTGTTGTTGTTAGTTACGAAGTCATGTCCGACCCATCGCAACCCCATGGACAATGTTCCTCTAGGTTTTCCTGTCTTCTACCATCCTCTGGAGTCCATTTAAGATCATGCCTACTGCTTCAGTGACTATATACCGCTTACGGCCCTCTAAACGGTTTACCCCCTATTGCCCTCTAGCAGTAGAATTAAGCTGGCTCTTATAAAGTGCTTGTCCATCCTCTTTCACACAGTTACAAAGGCATCCTTCCCCCCACATATTCCTTCCTGGTTCTCCACTTGAATCATGACAGTCCTTTTTCCCTAGCCCGCAACTCCATTAGAAATATTTCATTCTTTGGATGTCTATCAAGTTGTTTTTTTTTAGTTGGAGTATTGTATATGTATGGCACCATTTAGTGTGTTGCCCTGCCTTCTACATTCCATCTTCAGCAGGTCTAAAAGTGCATAGACGTTTTTGCTATGTGGTGGCCCAATCATCATGCCACCTTCCAGCATAGAACATGGAAGATTGAATAACAGTTTGAAAAGATCTTGGAGGTCTTCTAATCCAACCCCCTGTTCCAGCAGGAGACCTATATCATTCTGGACAAATGGTTGTCTAACCTCTTCTGGGAAACCTCCAGTGAAGGAGGTAATTTCTGGAGTCAAGTTGTTCCACCAATTAATAAGCAATAGCACTTAGATTTATATGCCCTTCACAGTGCTTTTACAGCTCTCTCTAAGCAGTTTACAGAGTCAGCCTATGGCCCCCAACAATCTGGGTCTTCATTTTACCCACCTCAGAAGGATGGAAGGATGAGTCAACCTTGAGTTGGTCAGAATCGAACTCCTGGCAGTCAGCAAAGTTAGCCTGCAGTACTGCATTCTAACCACTGGGAAGGAAGGAAGGAAGGAAAATAGCACCAGCACTTAGACCTATATGCCACTTCACAGTGCTTTTACAGCTCTCTAAGCCATTTACAGAGTCAACCTCTCACCCCCAACAATCTGGACCCTCATTTTACTGACTTTGGAAGGATGGAACCTTGATTATTTCCTGATAATTCTCACTATCGGGGAATTTCTCCTTAATTCTAGGTTGGATCTAGGTTGATTTTGCCACCCACTACTTCTTGTTCTGGCCTCAGGTGTTTTGAAGAAAAGCTTGACCTAGTCTTTTCTGTGGCAGCCCCTCTACTGAAAGACTGCTATCATATCCATCCCCCCCCCCAATCCTTCTCTTTAGAGGTACCTTTTTCCCACAATATCATTGTACAGTTTCCAGATCGCTTGTCATCATTGTTCTTCTCTGCATTCTATCTAAAGTCTCAGCATCTTGTTTGTATTGTGAGCAGAACTGGACACCATATTCCAAGTGTGGCCTTACTGTTACATAACACACAATGGAGGGTGGAGTTGGAAATATCCCTTTCCAGAACCTCATGCTAATTAAAGACTCTTGGCACTTCGGTAACCCCACCCGTGGCATTTAAAACACATCCTGCCACGATGTGGGCGCCGGGTTGAGCTCATATTGACCTATCTGTAGAAAGTGTATCCCACGTAAACACTGCAGAGCCGAAGAAGACGGAGTCAGCCCTGCGAGTAGGTAGCAGCCTCTTCCAGGGGGCCAGACCTGACCACGCTTTCTTGCAATTCCCATCTCCAAACTGCCACTGATTAACAGATTAACAAGAGTTGGAAGGGACCTTGTAGGTCATCTAGTCCAACCCCCTGCCCAAGCAGGAGACCCTACACTATTTCTGACAGATGGCAGTCCAGTCTCTTCTTGAAAGCTTCCAGTGATGAAGCTCCCACAACTTCCAAGGGCAACTTCTGTTCCATGGGTTGATTGTTCTCACTGTCAGAAAATTTCTCCTTGTTTCTAGGTTGAATCTCTCCTTGATCAGTTTCTATCCATTGTTTCTTGTCTGGCCTTTGGGTGCCTTGGAAAATAGCTTGACCCTCTCCTCTCTGTAGCAGCCCCTCAAATATTGGAAGACTGCCCTCATGTGTCCCCTGGTCCTTCTCTTCACTAGACTAGCCATGCCCAGTTCCTGCAACCGTTCTTCGTGTATTTTAGCCTCCAGTCCCCTAATCATCCTGGTTGCTCTTCTCTGCACTCTTTCTAGAGACTCAACATCTTTTTTATAGTGTGGGGACCAAAACTGGATGTAGTATTCTAGGTGTGGTCTTACTAAGGCTTTACAGAATGGTATTAGTACCTCCTTTGATCTTGATTGTATCCCTCTGTTAATGCAATTTAGGATTGCATTGGCTTTTTTGGCTGCCACCGCACACTGTTGGCTCATATTCAGTTGGTTGTCCACTAAAACACCAAGATCCCTCTCACAGTCACTGCTATTAAGCCTGGTTTCATCCAGTCCATATGTGTACTTTTGGTTTTTCTTGCCTAAGAAAATGAGCTGTGGTGGCACAGTGGTGAGACTGTAGTACTGCAGGCTACTTCTGCTGACTGCCGGCTGCCTGCAATTTGGCAGTTCAAATCTCACCAGTTGGTTCAAGGTTGACTCATCCTTCCATCCTTCCAAGGTGAGTAAAATGAGGACCCAAATTGTTGGGGGTAATATGCTGACTCTGTAAATCGCTTAGAGAGGGCTGTAAAGCACTTTAAAGTGGTATATAAGTAATTGCTATTGCTAAGAAAAAGAGATGCTGCCTAAGAGAAGTCAAATAAAGGACAACATAGCTCACAGCTTCACAATGGGGGAAGAATGTGGCTCAGAAAGAATCCTCCTTAACTTCTCTGGCTATAAATGAGAGGGTGGGAAATGCTTACTTTCAAACTTGCAAGAATCTGTTAATGTAGTTTTAACAGTAAAGCAGAACTAATCTATGTGGTTGTGTTTCCTGTCTGGTCTACCTGGGAAGTATTGTCACCTGTGGACTGCTTGTAGCAAATCAGCAGGGAACATCGCAAACCACAATCGTGATTGCAAGGCACTCTGGCATTGCAATTGCAAACCAGTTGGCAAGCACCCAATCTGCAATCACAGGACTGTGGGGTGCTGCAGTGGTGACAACTACCAGGACCCATCATAAGCTCCCCTCATTCATCACCACTGTGACTTTGAAGCATCACTGAACGAATGGACATAAAGTGAAGAGTAGCTGTATTGTATTTTGAACCCCAAGCTGTAGAAGAGCTGGCTGAGGCAGAGGGTGGAGTTAAACATGACATCAGTTTGGAATCATTGTGCGCTCCCACAAGAGACCTCTAAGTCTCCAGCCCCCCATGAATTCCATTGACCCTTATCTAGAGCCATGTTAGCTTTGGCTGTTCAGATTCTTGTGTACAGATATCAGTAATAAACACTTCTGTGCTTTGAACTCAATGAATGCTCCTGGTTATTTGTATCTGACATAGTAGCAAAAGCAATAGCATTTAGACTTCTATACCACCCCATAGTGCTTTACAGCACTATGGGTAGTTTACAGTGTTGAAGCATTATTTGCCTATTGCCCCTAACAATCTGGGTCCTCATTTTACCAACCTGAGAAGGATGAAAGGCCGAGTCAACCTTGAGCTCCGTCAGCATCAAACTCCAGGCTGTGGGCAGAGTTTGCCTGCAATACTGCACTTTAACCACATTTAAATCCCATTAATTTAACCACTGTGCCAAGCAGTCCAATTAATTATGGATGTTCCACTTCTATTAAATTGTAGCCTTCTGAATCTCCCTCTGACCTACCTTTTGGAGCCATGGCTAATCTACCTTTTATTTTAGAAACTACTGAGAAACTCCTTTCTTACCTGATCATCGGAGTTCCTCTGCTTTCTTTCTCAACCTCCTCCCAATCTCTCACAGGGGTCAAGTGAGAACCAGGACTAGTTCTCATGAGAGGATGAGGTTCCCACCAAACAATTCTGTTAAACTCTAGATAGGCCTTTCCCAATATTGACAACTTTAAGATGTGTGGACATCAACTTCCAGAATTTTCCAGCCAGCAGGCCAAGAACAAGGACTACAATCCATAGAAAAAAAGGACCCTATTACCATACTAGACCGCACTTGAGGGGCAGACTGGGCAGGAGGCCCCAGCGAGAATCCTGGTAGGTAGAGTGGTAGAGTGTAGGATGCAGGAAAAATCAGTATACTCTGAATGGTACAACCAAGTACGTAGTTGGAACTGTGTACAGGAACATCTGCACAATGTATGGGCTAGACCAGTGGTGGGCTTCTACCGGTTCGCCCCGGTTCGGGCAAACCGGTAGCAGCGGCAGGAGGCTCCGCCCACCCGCCCAGATGTCGTCATGGATGCAAAGGTAAGTGAAACCCACTACTAGACCCTTCCAAGGTCAGATGGGAGATTTCACAGAAGATCATAACAAATATAGGCCTAAGATCTTGTGGGACTTCTAGAGCCAGTCGTACACGTAGGTACCAGTCAATCAACCAGACATTGTGGTAGTAGACAAGGGC
Organism: Arizona elegans; assembly: GCA_022577455.1. Lineage (NCBI taxonomy): Eukaryota > Metazoa > Chordata > Lepidosauria > Squamata > Colubridae > Arizona > Arizona elegans. The sequence continues at coordinate 4,172,840 of JAKOOJ010000022.1, read as the reverse complement.
AGAAGACAACGTCGGTGATAAGATGTAGCAGTGCCAAGTGACAGCAACCTCAGGAAGGAGGAGTAGGAGAAACGGGAGAAGGACCAGGGCCTGAAGAAGGTACTAGAGAGGATGTGGGAAGTGTGGGCCGAAGCATTCCCAGGGATGGTAGGAGTACTCAAGAGTTGTTATTCCTAAATAGGAATGTGACTCCAACAGATCCCAGGAAGAACATTGGAGCTCTCTGTCCAAAAGAGTGCAGTTCTAGGAACAGCTAAGATGTTCTGCAGAACCCTCAAATTCCCAAGCTTCTGGTAGAGAACCCAAGATTGAGGAAAGACAGGTCCCCATAGGATGAGATGGGATTTTATACCTCATATTTAACATGCCTTTTAAAATTATTTATTCAATTTATATGGCCACCATCTCTATACACGTGGTTGAATCGGTTGAGTTTGGTAGGGGCAGGAAAACCTTTTCTTCAGCTGCTCCTTGCTTGTACTAAGACATCAATTTACAGCAAGCTTTGATCTATCTTTAGCTCCAGCTCACTGGTGAATTGCTAAACTCAGAACTTTAAAACCGGCTAGAGGACTTTGAAATATAAACTCTGAATTACGTGGCTGTTGACTCAGCATTTCCATCTCTCTTGCCTAACCTTCCCGTACAATAACATTTGTAATCGTTCTTTCAATCTGGACTTTGAGCTTTGACTCACTTGTTTTGATTCATGGGGCTGTACGGCCTTTCAAGTTTAGCTCTGAAAAAGATACGTCAAACCAGAGTGGCTTGTAAGTGGCTGATGGCTCACTGTGTACTGCACAGCCAATCCTTTGCGATGTAATCAGTAAATTGTGGTTCAACTCAACTAAACAAAATTAACCAAATGAAAATCATTAAAAATATCCTTTGTGCAATATTTAAAAACAATTTTGGGGGAAATCAAAACAACAAATGGTTACTCCACATATACCACTTCAAGTGGTGATGTGTTTAAGTCCCTGATTTTACTTAGGTGGAGAAAAGGTCCAGGCCAGGACTCTCTTGGAGGCCATGAGACCATGATGGGCCATTCAACCAATGAGGGTGATGGCAGAGACTCTGGGTTGCTATCCTTCTACATGCAATGATTTCAAATTCTATGGTGCGTTTGAAAACGGAGATCCTTAAATACATATGAGATCTCACCTGAGTTGAGAAACAAGTCGGGCATGGTCACGTCTTCTTCAAAATCTGGTTCAGAGGACTGTTTCTTTAATTATTTTGTCACTAGAGTAGTGTTTCCTAGTCTTGGCAACTATAAGATGTATGAACTTCAACTTCCAGAATTCCACAGCCAACTTTTGAGTTCTGTCAATTTTGACTTCCAGAATTTCTTGGCCAATTTTAGGATGTGTGGACTTAGACCCCCAGAATTCCCCAACCAACTTTTAAGTTGTCCGGACTTCAGCTTCCAGAATTCCCTAGCCAATTTTAAGATATGTGGGCTTCAACTTCCAGAATTCCCCAACCAACTTTAAGTAGTGTTGACTTCGACTTCCAGAATTCCCCAGCCAGCATATTGAATTCTGAAGTCCATACGTCTTAAGCTGATGAAGTTGAGAAATAGGGACCAAGGACCACCAGCTGCTGATAGTATTCTCCCTCCTCCTTTGCTCTTTTTCTCCCTCCCATCTTCAGCTGCCAGTATCCGCCATCTTCCTTACCAAAGAAAATACAACAGGAACAACACAGGAACCATTTCTTTAACCAGTGCAACAGAATAGAGCATCATCCAAGGAACAAGTCCTGCTCTCCCATCTAATGAGAAAGCTTTGTCATTACCCTGTCCACATAAAGAATCAAAATCTTAACACTTAATCCCCCCAAACGAGCTGGGACAAACAGTTTTTCCAAATTCTGTATCAAATATAGGGGCAGGCAGGATAGTCTACATGGAGACAGTCCCAAAAAGTCAAGATGGCAACCATCACCATGCAACCAAAGCCCCGCCCTCTTTTTAAATGCATATTAAAATGGGCGGGGCTCTGATGACCTGGCCTTGGACTCCATCTTCACTGTTTGGGGACTCCTTCAGGCCAAGGAATGGAGAGATTTCTCAGAAGTTTCCTTTTATCCAACCAAGTGAAAGTTGGGTCAGGAGGAAAACAAAGAATTTCTCAGTCCAGCATGAAGTAAAAAGCATGTAAAAGTGCTTGGTAGGAGAAAAATGGTGCATTGATGCTTGGTAGGACATAAAATGGTGCATTGTTGACATGGTCCTCAGAGGAGATATGTGGTGACTGAAGCACAGATGGATTTGAGCAGCCTTGAGAAGGAAGCGTACCAAAAGATTCACAAAAGAAAAACCAAAACAAGAGTTAATTCACAAACCTCAAAATACCAGGAAAGTAATACAGAAAATCCTAGAGCAGATCCTTGACCGGCTGCAAGCCGCTTCCCTGCTTAGGAGGCTAAAGGAGGCCAATATTGACCGGAGCCCAGCCGGTTTCACCACAGACTAGGGAGCCCATCCTGCATAGTGCAATCCAGTTCCAAATGTGTGAATCCATCCAAGTTGGAAACACCTTTGCTCCCCTTTGATTTCCAAGGAGACAGCTGGGTGGGCTGTTCTTCTAAGCAGCTAGATCCTTTTATACCGGTAGATGTGATATCGGCAACAGGGACAATAATGATCGACGTCCTTACAGCATTTGGACATGAAGGGGATGAGACAGCAGCCCAGGCAGCACCTGAGAGCCACATAAGAAAATAAAAAGACAGACCATGACTTGAAAAGGGTTTTCTTATGGCTTGATGTTATGCCAAGAAATTACATCAAGAAATCCATTTCAAAATTGCATAGACCTATCATTATCCATTCTGGCTCAGGCAATTCCTAATGATCCAGCAATATGAGAGTTGGAAAATACCCCCCAAAAAATGTCAAACTAATAATGCAGAATTATTGGCCATCAACCAACCCCAGCAACTCTAGACCAGGGGTCTCCAAACTTGGCAACTTTCTTGTGAACTTCAACTCCCAGAATTCCTCAGCCGGCCATGTTGACTATGGAATTCTGGGAGTTGAAGTCCACAAGTCTTAAAGTAGCCAAGTTTGGAAGGCCCTGCTCTAGACCTTAGACAGCCTACTGCAGCTCAATGAATCCTCGGATTCCAAGTTTCCAGTCTTTGATTGCAGTCCCAGTCCTAGTTGGAGAAGGCAGTCTGAGATTTTATTGTAAAAATATGTAAAAATATGTCCTCTTGAAGAACTACCCGTTTTGTCAGCTTTATCTCTTATAGGCCAGTAAATGTTAAGATAGGAACATTTGAAATGAAAATGTTAAGATAGGTGGATGTCTACTCCCAGAATTCTGGGTGTTGGAGTCCCCCTATCTTAATGTTGCCAAGGTTGAGAAACACTGCTATAGATAGTAAGCTTCTTATAGTAGGAGTCTTCGTAAGGTTACACAAGAGCAAAAAGTGTTTCCCAACCTCCCAGAATTCCCCAGCCAACTTTAAGACATGTGAACTGAGTGGCTGAGGTGGAGAAACACTGAGCCAGGAGGACTAAAGTGGGGCCAAAGACATCTCCAGGTTCCAGTAGTGTCTGCAATAGGACCAAAACAGCTCCGCCCCCTTAAGTACCTGCATGCAAATATTACGGTGCAGGTTCCAAAGGGGTGGAGCTTGCCTCAAAATGGCGCACCGTTTTTCTATTTGCACTCCTTGTGGGGCCTCATTACCTGCAATGAGGCCCAACAAACCCCCCAAAAGCCAAAAGAAAGCCCCAAGACTATCCCACTGCACCAGCCCCCACCTGTGGCATCCCTTGGCTCCTCCCAAAGGAACTTCAGGATAACACTCAGCTCCCATAATGTTCCCATCTCTGGCCTGAGGCCTCCATTTTATCCCTGAAGCCGTTTCTCAAGGCTGGAGGGGATTTTTTTAAAAAATCAAGGGGGCAGCCAGCATGATAGATGTGAAAAAGAGTGGGACTGAGGGTGCATGGGTGTGGATGTCATTTTGAGTTTTTTGGCCCTCCCGTCCTCCAACTCAATGGGGGAGAAAATATTGGGTCTGAGTTTGTCTACTCTGACCTACTAATTTATTTATTTATTTATTTATTTATTATTTTATTTCAAATTTATATACCGCACCTTCTCCCAAGGAACTCAGGGCGGTGTACAGCCAGATAAAAACATACAATACAAACATTAAGAACAATTAAAAGAATATATATTAATTTGGCCCCAGTTTAAAATGACAAATCAATTAAAAATTTAAAAATATGTTAAGCCAGCCCAGCTTGATGAAAAAAGAAAGTTTTAAGGGCACGGCGGAAGGCACCAAGGTCTTGGATTCTCCTTATCTCAGGGGGCAGCTGGTTCCATGGGGTAGGTGCCCCCACAGAGAAGGCTCTCCCCCTGGGGGTCACCAGCCTACACTGTTTGGCTGATGGCACCCCGAGGAGGCCCTCTCTGTGGGAGCGCACGGGTTGATGGGAGGTTGTCGGTAGCAGCAGGCGGTCTCAAGGATAAGTAGGTCCTATGCCATGGAGCGCTTTAAAGGTGGTTACCAACACCTTGAAGTGCACCCGGAAGACCACCGGGAGCCAGTGCAGCTCGCGCAGGAGTGGTGTTATGTGGGAGCGCCATGCAGCTCCCGTAATTACCCGTGCGGCCGCATTCTGGACCAGTTGGAGCCTCCGGGTGCTCTTCAAGGGGAGCCCCATGTAGAGAGCATTGCAGTAGTCCAGGTGAGAGATGACGAGGGCATGAGTGACTGTGCACATGGAATCCTGATCAAGAAAGGGTCGCAACTGGCGAATCAGGTGAACCTGACAAAAGGTCCCCCTGGCTACAGCCGTCAGATGTTCCTCCAAGGACAGCTGCGTATCCAGGAGGACTCCCAGATTGCGCACCCTCTCCGAAGGGGCCAAAGACTCGCCCCCAATAGTCAGCGATGGAGTCAGCTGACTATATCGGGATGCCGGGAACCACAGCCACTCAGTCTTGGAAGGGTTGAGCTTGAGTCTATTCCTCCCCATCCAGATCCGCACAGCCTCCAGGCACTGAGACATCACTTCAAGGGCATCATTGGGGTGAACGATGAACTCCATGAATGTGTAGGAGGACAAATTGGGTGATGGGGCTGGACTAGATGACTTACAAGATCCCTTCCAACTCTGTTAATCTATTAAAAATATAAAGTCACAAAGTATGGACACTCACCCCACCAAACACAGGCAAGTCGAGACGGCATAGGTTAGGCATCCCACACGGAAGACCACCTCGGTGGTGATGATCTGTCGGCAACAGGGGCAGATGGTGGACGCAGGTTTACTGGAGAAGATCCCGGCCACCACAACAGGTGGGGATGAGTCCATGCAGACTATGGGGCAGAGAGTGGGAGAGTCATCAATATGCATTGCATCTCTTACATCCAGAGCTTTTAAGTGTGGGCAGAAATCTCTTCTTGATAGCCATTTCCCTGCAGTTTGGCAGATCGAATCTCACCAGGCTTAAAGTTGACTCAGCCTTCCAGCCTTCCGAGGTGGGTAAAATGAGGACTCAGTTTATTGGGGGCAAGAGGCTGACTCTGTAAACTGCTTAGAGAGGGCTGTGAAGCCCTGTGAAGCAGTACATAAGTCTAAGCTACTGAAATCGTTAGGCAGGTGAACAGGCAGCCTTGACTATTCAGCCGGTTTGTAGAACTCCACAAAGTTAACAAACAGTTCTTCTGAACCGATGAGAACCGGTTGAATAACGCCACTGCGACCAGCCCATAAATCAAGACAGCTCAGCAAACTCCAGGAGGAATCAAAAACAAGCAAAAAGTTTGAAAGATTCTCCCGGGAATGAGGTTGAAAGCTTTTTTTTCCCTGGGAAAGATGTCTTTGTGAAAAGATCTGGGAAGAAGCTTTTTCTCCATCCCTTTCCCCAACTTTTATCTTAGTCGGGCAATTTAAACCAGGGGTCTCCAACCTCGGCGACTTTATGACTTGCGGACTTCAACTCCCAGAATTCCTCAGCCAACACATCTGTATCTGCCCTTAAATACTTTCATAAAAGGCTTTTGATTAAAAAGAGCAAGTGTGATGCATCACTTCTATTTACGCAAATGCTTCTGGGCGCCCCAGAGACTCTGCCAGCACTCTTAAAATAGAAATACCTTGAAGGAGTTCAGTCTAGGAGTTTCTTGGAACACCAATAAAAGGCTCAACTTTGTCTCATACGTGTCCTTGTAATTAAATGGGTGCCCAGTCATTTGCTACACTCCTATCGCTAACAATTGCATGAGACTCTTCCTGGTCCATGGTCAGGATTCCAATCCTCCCCCTTGGGTCCTCTGCCTTCCAGCTTTAGATCCTTGAGGAGAATCTTCTTAAGAACCTTAAGCAGGAAATTCAGGGAAACATGGATATTTTTTTTCTCCCCAGGCATCTGTCTAGTGTGAGAGCTTAGGTGTCCAGAATAAGCCATGATTGCATCATAAACATAGATGTGAATACTGGCAACCCATTTTGTCTATCTACAAATGGCCATAAATGAGGCCTCTTGTATTTCCAGCATTCTGGACTATCCCTCTGTCAATCTGTGTCTCTATCTCTGTCCATCCATCCATCCATATTATCTATCTATCTATCTATCTATCTATCTATCTATCTATCTATCTATCTATCCCAAAGCCACTCAGTATTATCATGGTTCAGTTCAAACCTGTTGTTCCTTATCAGACCCCCACATAAACAGCATCACTTAACTCACCAAGAGTTGAGATCTACAACTAGGTGTCATCAGCATTCTGTTGGCTATTTTGTGCAAAACCTTAACTCTTGGTGTTTGGGAACAGAGATATCAAAGAATGCTACTTGGACATCTAAGGCATCTTATTCCTCCCCAAGATTACAGGTAGTCCTCAATTTATGACTACCACTGACAAGAAGTTCCATTGCTAAGCAAGGACATTGTTAAGTGTGTCGGACCTGATTTTGCAACCTTTGTCACCATGGTTGTTAAGCAAATAACTGCAGTCCTTAAGCGAATCATGTGATTGCTAAGTGAGTCCAGCTCTCCCCATTGACTTCACTTATTGAAGTCTACTGGAAAAGTTGCAAATCACGACTTTTCGTGAGGTTGAGAAGATGCTGCAACCTCTGTAATTACATGCCAGTTGCCAAGCACCCAAATTTGGATCACAGGAACATGGGAATGTTGCGGAGGTCATAAGTATGAGGATTGGTCATAAGTCACTTTCTTTAGTGCCATTGTAAGTTTGAATGGTCATTGAATGAATGGTTGTAGGTGGAGGACTGCCTGTATATGAATCAGTCTTCAGCATATAAGTTTCTGGTGCGTACCTGGTCCTAATGTGTCACAAGGCACTTCTTCACAGCTATACGGAGGTGGAGTTGAAACATCATAGCAGCAAGCATCTGCATTGAGGAGGAAGGAAGGAAGAGAAGCATTGCAGAGGGTCTGAATCAATCCTCAAACCGAACCCTCTTTCTCCTTTGATCCAAACCTCATCTTTGGAAATGCACTTGGCACATACCTGTGACGCGATAATGCTCAGTCTCCGAAGCATTAGGGGCGTATGGATCTGATGTGTATTGTTTATAGCTTTGTGATTCTGAGCTGTAGGCTTGTGGGGCATACATCTGTGGATTGTAGGACTGTGATGTGTAGGCCTCTGGGGTGTAGGAAGCAGAGTATCCTGGAGCGTAAGGTTCCTGGGGCACGGACAATGTCACCATGGGAACGGAGATTTTCTCCTTCTCCTGGGACATCTTTATTCCAGACATCTGAGAGAGACAGGCAGTTCAAAAATATGATAGACAGTGGGACAGATAAACAAATAAATCTCTTCCTACAAAGGAAAACAAGCAAGTCAGAGGGCAAATGTCTCATTTTCCATCGGTTAGCCATTTCTGGTGTTGGAAGCAATACGAACAACAGGGTTAAGTTTGCATTTTAACTCTCCTGTTCTCACACAGTTTCATTGGAGGTATCTCTAGCAAATTACTAAAGAAGCTAACACACTTAAATTTTGCCCTGAATATAGTTTACTCCACACCAAGCTACAAAGATCAATCCAACTGGATGTTGTAAGATCCTTGTTTGCCAGGCCAGGTCTCATAAAGTGTTTTGCCTTGTTAAACAGAGTTCATATCACTTTATAAATCCTTGGTAAGGCCACACCTGAAATATTGCATCCAGTTTTGGTCACCACATTACAAACAGATGTTGAGACTTGGGGAAAAGTTCAGAGAAGAGGAACAAAGATGATTAGAGGGCTGGAGGCTAAAACATATGAAGGTTGGTTTCAGGAACTGGATATGTCTAGTTCAGGGGTCTGCAACCTTAAACACTCAAAGAGCCATTTGGACCCGTTTCCCACAGAAAAGAAAATACAGGGTGCCATATAATCCTTCCCGTGCCTGACTATTTCTTGAGCGGCCACAAAATAAGCATATGTAGTTGAATTAAACCTTCTGTTTTCTTCTGGAACTTTTCCTTTTTTTGGATTTATCCATGGTTGGCCTACTGGGGGTTGAAAAGCTCAATAAATCGCGTGCCAGAGGGTGTCGCCCATTGGCAGTTGTGACACATATTTTGAGTGACAGGGAGCCGCAGCAGAGGGGTGAAAGAGCCACATGCGGCTCCAGAGCTGCAGGTTGCTGACCACTGGTCTAGTTTAATGAAAAGAAGGACTAGGGTTGACGTGATAGCAGTATTCCAATATTTGAGGGGCTGCCACAAAGAAGAAGGGATCAACTTATTTTCCAAAGCATCAGAAGATAAGACAAGAAACAATGGATGGAAACTCACTAAGGAGAGAAGCAACCTAGAACTAAGGAGAAACTTCCCAACAGGGAGAACAATTAACCAGTGGAAGTGCTTGCCTTCAGATGTTGTGGGTGCTCCATCACTGGAGCTTTTTAAGAAGAGACTGGACAACCAATTGTCTCAAATTGTATAGGGTCTCCTTCTTGAGCAGGGGGCTGGGCTAGAAGACCTCCAAAGTCCCTTCCAGCTCTATTCTGATTGATTGAGACCCAACTCTTCCCTGATGCTGCCATAGACTCTGCCAAATATGATCAGCTATGTTTTCCCTAAATAGAGACCCCAAGCTTCTTTGCACCCTACATTTGTCAAAATCTATCTCAAATAAAACGAGCAATATATTTTCATTTTCACTACTAGCATTTTAAAAGCCCCAAAACATTGGTAGAGTTGAATGAAGGGAGGAAATTTTGCTTCAGTGTTAGATCAAGCTGTAGACTAGCACTTAGTCCAGCAGCCATGGAGGCCTAGGCAGATATTCAGGTGTGGTGGTGTACAAGGGCCAGAATTCCACAGTGCAAGCCATGTTTTTTTTTTTTTCCGGTGACACTCTATGGAAGAGAAAGTTGGACCTTGAAGATGTAGGATAGGAAGACCCAAAGGTGCTTTTTCAGGAGGCAACTGGACTTTCTTGTTTCTTCTTTTGAAGACGTTTCACTTCTCATCCAAGAAGCTTCTTCAGCTCTGACAGGATGGTGGGGAATGGAAGGATTTATATTCCTTGCAGGCAGCTGGTCATTTGTGTCCTTTTAGAGGGTGGTTGAAGCTCTTGGAAGCACTTGAAGAAGCTTCTTGGATGAGAAGCGAAACGTGTTTAAAAAAAAAACAAGGAAGTCCTGTTGCCTCCTGAAAAAGAACCTTTGGGGCAACCATGACCTGGATGACGGAGAATCTCTACAGACTTTTAGGATAAGAAGAATATTGACCCTTTTGGTGTTGGAGAAGACTCCTGAAACCACCATGAAAGAAAACATAGAAGTGAAGCATTAGGCAAATCAACTTAAGAGTTCTTACCCGAGGCACAAATTATTCTACTTTTATGTCATGCAAAGACACAACTCTCTGGAAAGGTAGCTGGAATTTGGTGGCTCATGAGGTTAGAATGCTGGGCTGAGATAGGCAGACTCGCGTTCGAGACCCGTTGCCACAGGGATGAGTTCCCATCACATGCTCCAGCTCCAACTAACCCAGGAGTTCGAAAGTGAGCAACTCTGAGCAGATTAATAGATACCATTAATCTTTGCAAGGACGGTAAAGGAGCCCCCAACTGGGCATCCCCTGGGCAACGGTGATGTCACTGATAAATCCTTTCATCACAGAAGTACGGAAAAAAACCCATGGGGAAAGGTGAAAGGAAAGAGAACAGGATAATCAGCCGCAAGGTGGATGGACTCAGTTAACAATGGCGATGGATACACCATGAAAAAACCTGAAAGAAAAGGTTGGGGATAGATTGTCTTGGAGAAAATCTATTTATGTCTCTCTAGGAGTCAAAAATGACTTGATTGCACATAATCAAATCACCTTCAGGCCACACACATCTCCACGTCAGTGACCAAAATGCATTAGCTACTATTTCCCTTTGTCAGAAATGGATTTTTAAAGACTTGCACAGCTCTGGTAATTAGATTATAAAACGAAGTCCTTTGTATTCTGCGCCACATAAACTTCTGAATAATAACATAAGTGCAGAGTCATATTTAAATATAATGACGCCCATAATATGTAAATCTGGAGCTTTGTTTTTCTGGCTTATTTACAAAATGTTTTAGTAACGTCTCTAGATACTGCATTAAAATAGAGCGATCTTATTTAATTTATGTGATAATCATTTGTTTGCTCTTTTACATTGATGCTTTTTCTCATTGTCGATTCCAAATGTCCCTGTTCCTGTCCTTCCTAATGAATATTGTGATTAAAGGAGAGGTAAGGTTTTTCTTTAAATCAAAACATAACTTGGCATCACCCTTTTTCTGAAATTCCCCTTTTAAGTTCAGCTACTCTGTTTCTTTCTTTTTAAAAAATTTCACCTTTTAATGTGGATTCTCATTTGTAGCCAGCCTGACAGTTTCCCTTTGAGTTCTCTGTCTCACTCTCTTCCCCAGCTATTCACCTATTTTACACCTTTGTGATTTTAAGCTCCTTGGTTGCCCTCCTTGAGTGTCCTTGAGATCATCTTCTGAAGTGCTCAACATACAGACAGTAACTGGCCTGGATGCCCAGAAGGGAAGGGAGCCTTCCAGAGGAACAAAAGACAACTCAGTTCGGATAGCTTGTGTGAGAGAAAGAGGGTGAAGATGGACCCTCCCTAACAGTTCCCAGAGTGTATGCTTCGGGTAGGACAGGGGCTCCCAACCTTTTCTATACCCCTCACCCCTAGAATGCTTTGTCAGTTTTGGAAGACAGTTTTCCTTCTGATATATTCTCGCACCCCTTAAAAAAATAAATAATCCTATGCATATAATGATACATACACACTATAATTTTGAAACTTCTAAACCCAAGTTTTTGCACACCCTGGAATATCATCTTGCACCCCCTGGGGGTGCGAGCACCTCTGGTTGGGAACGCCTGGTGTAGGGAGTAGTTTGCTTCAGTTTGGCAAGATTTTAGCCAAAGGCATGGAACAATTTAAAAAATCTGCTCAGAAGAATCACCACATGTCTTTCTTAGGTTTGGGAACCTGACAGATAAGCACAGTACAAAGACCAGAAGAGGAGCCCTAATTTTATATTCCGAACTGAGATACGAGAACCAGAAGAACTTGCAAGTATTCAGGTACCTAATTTGAGCATCTTTTTCCACTTGAAGGTCATTCACCCATCATCATAAAAATGTGCCCTTAACCAGACCACAAACTACAGATCTTATGTTGCAATCTTGCTGTTCAGTTATAATTCTAGAAAAAATGTTTATAATAAACATCCTGTGATGTTTTGTGCATAATTATAGATAAGGATTTATCTATAAAAGGGGTTGGAGGGAAGCCTTTTCTATTCATGTTGCAGAATTTGACTCAAGCAGATGGAACTATTTTTTCCTGTTCTAGTGAAAAAGTACCAATTTAATCCTATTGTTATATTTGTCAGTTTTTGTTTCTGCCCACATTCTCAGTTACTAAGCCAGTGACTTCAATGCATTAAACAACTGGCGGAATAAATTACACGATCCTAATTCACAGCAAGAAGGAAGTGAACGGGGCCCTCCATTCAGCAACCTCTTCCTGCTGAACCACAAGGAGTATTTAAAAAGTTCTGACATTTGTCAATTATTCAGCTTTCTAACCAGAGCTGAGAATCTTTCTGGGAAATTCAAAATATTTGGCTGAATGTTGGATTTCTGCTTTTCCTTATTTTTTCCTTTTTTCCAAGTGTTACTTTTAAAACTGGATGTTTTTATGTTCTGGGGAAAGGAAGGAAGGAAGGAAGGGAGAGGAAGGAAAGAAGGAAGGGAGAGAAAGAAAGAAAGAACAAAAGGAAGGAAGAGAGAAAGAAAGAAAGAAAGAAAGAAAGAAAGAAAGAAAGAAAGAAAGAAAGAAAGAAAGAAGGAAGGAAGGAAAAAAGAAAAAAAGAAAGAAAAACAACACTTGTACCCTACACTGAAGCAGCTAAAAATAAGCCCCACCAAGCAAGTACAGGATTTACTTCTGAACAGAATGTGCTAAAGATCTTATTGTGATATGATTTAAAACCTGTGGAGGGGGTGGGATTCATTGGTGGCACAGTTAGTCCATACTGCCAAGGTATCCAAAAGCCTCAAAACAGCAGTTGGGGGGGGGGTTTTCCAAGAACTCCTGGCTTACAGAATATAAGTGTATCAATTAAACCAAGGAGCAATTAAACTTGAATAAGAAGTTTGGCTGGCACGCATTCCATCACCTGTTGATGCAGAAGAGAGATGGACCTTTGGGTTGTCCTGGGTTTTCCTTCCTAATTCCTATTTCAGGATGTCAAAGAAATCTCTTACCTTTGTGGACGGGAATTGCGGAGATCCCTGTCTTCTTCTCACAACTTGTTGATGGCTTCACCCCCGGGTTGAATACTTAAACTGGACTTGAGCATGCTCTGGTCCTCCAGCCGACATGGAACCAAAGAGTGTCAGTTGTAGTGACAGGAAGGAAATACTGGGGTGGCAGGAACATTTAATTACCCCGCCAAGAGCTCCAGCCTCCTCCAAAGATTTGTGGCAAACATCCTTGGAAGGAATGTGGGACAACGTGTTTGCCGAGACTTGGCTAATTTCTTTTAAGCCGAGTGTTTTGTTTTGACATGGAAATCAAGTGAAGATAATCCGTGTTCATCACCTGAGGCTTCGTGAGGAAGGCTCACCATTTCAGAAGGAAGATGGCTCTTTCTTGGCCCTCTTAATTCAGGGCAGGCACAGGTCCAAGACTTAATAACATCAGGCCTTTGGGAAGAATTCAGTTTCAGCACTGAGTTTCTCCTTTAGATCTGAAGACATCAAAGCATTTTGGAGCTCTTGAAGTGAGAAAGATGACTGGGAGTCTTTTTATCTTGCTTGATGGAGCCGTTCTTAAAAGACCCAGCTTCATCTCTCATTATACTTTCACTGGTTTTTATGACTTTGAGAAGGAAGTGACTGATTTTTCAAAATCAGTCTCAAAGCAATATACTATGTGTGTGTATGTACATGAGTGTGAGTGTTATATTCAGTAGCAAAGTTAATAAGCAGAAGCCAATTTTGGGGGTCTATTTTGGAACCTAAAATTCTTGGCTTCTCCGTGAATATATACAGTAATTCTCAGCATAACTTTAGTAAAAGATACCAGGCAGAGTTTATTTTTAAACACTGTATGATGGCCAGAAACTCACTTTCTGAGTGGAATAAGCATATACATTCTTTTAGTAAATCAGATTTATTCATTTGATTTAGATATCTACAGTGATCACACATCCATTAATTTAAAGGACAGTCCTTGATTTCAGAAAACTGCCTTTAGATTTATTTATTTTGCAAAAAATTACTTTTGTCCTTTATTTTGGTCATTTGGCTATTTGATCATTTAACTTTTACCATGCAAATGGTACCATTTAATGCATTGAATTCTTTTTCAAAATAAATTGACATATACCGTTTGATTTTAGATATTTTTTATTAAACTATATGTTTTTGTAAAGTATTTTTTTTGTTCTTGAATTTTCCTTTATAAAGCAAATATCAACATAGACAATGATTATTATTTATCTTTATGAACCACTTTCCGGTTTGCCCTTTATCTTTTCCCAAGAAAGTATGGTGAGTGTATATTTTTAATTTTGATATATTTATATGTTGATTGGGGGCTGCCCAGAGTTGTTGGTTAGAAGATGGGCAACTATATAAATATTTTAAATAAATAGAGAGAGAGAGAGAGAGAGAGAGAGAGAGAGAGAGGGAGGGAGGGAGGGAGGGAGGGAGAGAAATCACTTCGACAGTGGCAAATTCCTTTGTCACAAATATAAATTAATATTAATCTCACTTGATTGGGTCTCTCAAATGAAAGGTCCCTTGGAATGCAAAGCCTCTTGACTGCTGTGGGAGGAACTCTTGGTAAAATATTGAAATTCTCTCTCCCAAGAGAATGGATTGCTATATAGAAACTGAACAATTTTGCAGACCTCCTGGAAACACTGGATAAATTGGATTTCACCATGATGAGACTGAAGGAATTATGGTTCGAAGTCTTCTTACTAGGTTGCATATTGTAAAGATTTGATGTTCTAGTCTGAAGTCTCATGAGATTTAAGCAATCTTGGTAATAATAATGATTACAATAACACAAAGACCTTGAAATAGAAAGACTGTGGCAAAAGAAAGGAAAGGTAATACCAATAGAGTCCCTTGGCAGTTGGGCGGCATAGAAATGCGGCAAAATAAATAAATAATAGTGAAATAATAGCACCTTGGGTGCAATCTCAAAACATCTGGAGCACCACTTCAACACCATCGGCATTGACAAATTCGCCACCAGTCAATTGCAAAAGGCAGCCTGACTTGGAACAGCTTACACCTTTATTTATTTATTTATTTATTTATTATATTTCTATACCGCCTTTCTCCCATAGGACTCAAGGCGGTGTACAGTCAAGAAACATATAGACACACAAACATCATAAAATTGCTAATTAAAATTATTACTTAGTTTGGTCAATTAAATAAAACCCAGAATTAGATCACATTTAAAAAATCATTCACATGTTCATATGTTTAGCCCCGCCTGTTGAAACATCAGGGTCTTGAGGGCACGGTGGAAAGCACGGAGATCAGGCATATTCCGTATCTCCGGGGGCAGTTCATTCCAAAGGGTTGGAGCCCCCACAGAGAAGGCCCTCCCCCTGGGAGTCGCCAGTCGGCATAATTTGACTGACGGTACCCTGAGTAGTCCCTCCCTGTGAGAACAAACTGGTCAGTGGGAGGCTATTGGTGGCAAAAGATGGTCTCGTAGGTACCCAGGTCCTAAGCCATGGAGCGCTTTAAAGGTGATAACTAACACCTTGAATCGCACAATCAAGCGACATAATTTTCATTATTTGAACAAACAGCTAAGGATAGTAGGTATGTCTAGCCTGATGAAGAAAAGTATTAGGGGGACACACGAAAGCTGTCTTCCGATACTTGAGGGGCTGTCATAAAGAAGAGGGGATTGACTCATTTTCTAAGGCACCTGGGGGCAGGACAAGAAGTCCTGAGTGGAAGCTTGTTAAAGAGAGATCCCATCTAGTATGAAGAAATTTCCCGACAGTGAAAACAATTAATCAACAAAACAGCTTGGGGTTGCGAGCACTCAATCACTGAAGGTTTTCACAAATAGATTGGACAACCATTTGGGTGGGAAGATTAAGGCTCCTGCCCAGGGGTGGGTTCTATTTACCTTTACTACCGGTTTGCAACGGGGCCTTCCTGATGATGTCGGGGTTGGTGGGCAGAGCCTCCCGCTGGTTTTACTACTGGTTCTATAGAAATGGTCCGAACCAGGGGCAACCCACCACTGCTCCTGCCTTGAGAACGGGGCTGGACTAGAAGACCTTCAATTCCCTTTTAGCTCTATGATTCTATGTTCAACTCCCAGAGTTTCTAGCCATCATGGCTTGTTGGGGAATTCTGGGAGTTGAAATCCAGGTGTCTTCTCACATTATGGAGCAGGGGTGTCAAACCCACCCGCGTCATCATGGCGTCGTCACGTGACATATTGCAACTTTTTCCCCCCCTTTGCTAAACCGGGCGTAGGCACTGCGTGACACATCTGGCCCATGGGCCGCGAGTTTGACAGCTCTGTTGTAGAGGTTGCGTAACACTGGATTAGACAGTTGAATGACTGACATAAGTAGACCATATCTCTGAGCAGCCTCTCTTTGGTCTGACTCTTGATCACAAGAAAAACATGTGGATGCATCATTCTGCCATCAATCAGGCTTGACACCTAACCCTTTTCTTTTTGTCTGTGTTTAAACAAGCAACTGTCTGGATGGTCCAGGAGTAGAAGAGAGCCCTCGTTCTAAAGGACTTTCCTCTCTAAATTCAGCTTTAGAAGTCCAGCAATCTGAAGCACCTTGTCGCTGTCCCTCAAGATGTAGCATCTGGTGGAAAGACGCCTGGCTACACAGGGTTCTGTCAATATTATCGTTCAATCAGCTTTGCTTGATAGAAATGAGTGATTTTGGTTAGAATTCTACTTCTTCTTTGGTTCTCCATTTTTTTTAATTGAAAAGTTTTAAAAAGTTTTACAAACATTTCCCCTTCCCCCTCCCTCCCCCCCCACTTCCCAGAGCAAAATACAGAGTATAACATTTGACAATCATAAACTAACATAAGCTAATTATCTATAGCCTCCTATCCCCCTCTTGAACTTTTAACTCTCCCTTTACTAAACTAAATTTAAGTACTTTATAAAATCTCTTTGATCATTCATAAGCTATTTGAATTTTTTTAGTCCAATATTTGCCTTGAATATAATCAATCCATCTTCTCCATTCTAACATATATTTCTCATTTGGTTCTCCATTTTTGATGTGTTTGGTGAAGTGTAAGGAGTAAGAAGAGGCTGAACTGTAATTCTGATGCAGCAAAATCACAACACGGGCAGAAATGATGTGCTGAGATAAATCCCATGAAAGGAAATGAGGTTTATTTTCAATTAATCAGAACAGAGGTGGAAGAACCTTGGAGGTCTTCTAGTCCAACCCCCTGCCCAAGCAGCAAACCTTATCATTTCAGACAAATGGCTGTCCAGTCTCTTCTTAAAAGCCTCCAATGATGGAGAACCCATAAGTTCTGGAGGCAACTCCTGTTCCACTGGTTAATTGTTCTCACTGTTAGGAAGTTTCTCCTTAATTCCAGGTTGCTTCTCTCCTCTATTAGTTTCCATCCATTGTTTCTTGTCCTGCCCTCTGTTGTTTTGGAGAATAGGTTGACCCCCTCTTCTTTCTGGCAGCCTCTCAAATATTGGAAGACTGCTATCATGTCATCCTTAGTCCTTTTTTTCTAGACTAGCCAGTTCTACCCAGTGGTGAAATCCAAATTTTTTTACTACTGGTTCTGTGGGTGTGGTTTGGTGGACGTGGCTTGGTGGGCGTGGCAGGGGAAGGATACTGCAAAATCTCCATTCCCACCCCACTCTGGGGCCAGCCAGAGGTGGTATTTGCCGGTTCTCCGAACTACTCAAAATTTCCGCTACCGGTTCTCTAGAACCTGTCAGAACCTGCTGGATTTCACCCCTGGTTCTACCTTGACTAGTCAGGCTACCTACTTCGTACAAACGTTCATATGTTTTAGTCTCCAGGCTCTTGATGATCTTAGTTGTTCTTCTCGGCACTTTTTCCAAAGTCTCAACATCTTTTTTTGTAAGGTGGTGACCAAAACTGGATGCAGTATTCCAGGTGTGGTCTTAGTAAGGCTTTACAAAGCGGTACTAATACTTCATGTGATTTTGATTCTCCATTTATTCAACCAAGGATTGCATTAGCTTTTGCAGCTGAGGGTGCTTCTATACTTGGCTTTCAAGCAGTGGTGAAATCCAATTTTTTTTACTACCCGTTCTGTGGGTGTGGCTTGGTGGCAGGGGAAGGATACTGCAAAATCCCCATTCCTTCCCCACTCCAAGGGAAGGATACTGCAAAATTCCCATTCCCTCCCCACTCCAGGGGAAAGATACTTCAAAATCCCCATTCCACCCCACTTCAGGGGAAGGATACTACAAAATCTACATTCCCTCCCCACTCCTGGGGGAAGGAGATTGCAAAATCACCATTCCCACCCCACTCTAGTGCCAGCCAGAGGTGGCATTTGCCGGTTCTCCGAACTACTCAAAATTTCCGCTACCGGTTCTCTAGAACCTGTCAGAACCTGCTGGATTTCACCCCTGCTTTCAAGGCAGTCCTGCTAACCATTATGGCAGCGCTCTAGATTTCATCTCCTTCTTTCATGATCTGAAATAGGGGATTCAAGAGTCCAAGCGCTTGGATCTTGGGTGGCAAACCCTGCCCCCACCCCAATGTGCGCTCCGGCCGGGATCTTTTCCAGAGGTTCCTAAGAACGCCTGAATTCCTCAGGGATTCACCTGCCCTAAGATTTATTTATGCAATGAATGATATATTAACAAATACATGATAAAATAGGAGGCAATGAAGGTTTTACAGATTAACAGAGTTGGAAGGGACCTTGTAGGTCATCTAGTCCAACCCCCCACCCACCCAAGCAGGAGAACCTACACCATTTCTGACAGGTGGGAGTCCAGTCTCTTCTTTTTTTAAAAAAAAAATGTTTTTAATACATATCGAGTACATTCGAATCTACCATTATTGAAAATAAACGTAGCCTTACAATCTCATTCTATTATTCCACCATTTGTACCATCTTTCCCATACTGCATTGAATTTTGAGCTCACATCATTATTAAGATCACTTGTTAATTTTGCCATTTCTGCACATTCTAAAATTTTGTTTATTAGTATTACCTCTGGAGGAATTAGTTTATCCTTCCAGTATTTTGCAAAAATTAATCTGGCCGCTGTTGTAACATGTATTATAAGTTGTATCTTATCTTTAGAAAGTCCATCTCCAATCATTCCTAATAAAAAAGATTTCAGGGGATAATTCTATTTCTTCTTCCACTATTTCTCGTAACCAGTTTCGTACTTTTATCCAAAACTTTTTTGTCTCGGGGCAGGACCACCACATATGATAGAAGGTGCCAACCTCCTTTCCACACTTCCAACATGTTGCTGAAGCGCTGGGAAATATTTTTGCTAATCTAGCTGGCACCAGATACCATCTATGGAAAATTTTGTAATGGTTCTCCCTATAAGTTGCTGATTTAGTCAAATTGTATGTACTCGATATGTATATAATGTAAATATGTAATTACACGACACCTCAGATGTTAACAGAGATTTGATGTTTTTTAAAAAAAATTTAAAATCAATAAAGTATATTATATAAAAAAAATGTTTTTATTATACAGTTTTCTTCGTTTTACCAGTACAGTTTCCATTTTGCAACGTCTCTATACCAGCTTGTATCCACAGGGTTTTTTTACTTTTATATATACAATTGTATTTACATTATATATTTATCATTCTAGATATTTTTTACATTTTTTGTAACATCTTACCGTGATCTAATATTATATATAATAAATATTCTTCATCTTTCTTTATAAGGTAAAGGTTTCCCTCGCACATATGTGCTGGTCGTTCCCGACTCTAGGGGGCGGTGCTCATCTCCGTTTCAAAGCCGAAGAGCCAGCGCTGTCCGAAGACGTCTCCGTGATCATGTGGCCCGCATGACTCAACGTCAAAGGCGCACGAAACGCTGTTACCTTCCCACCAAGGGTGGTCCCTATTTTTCTACTTGCATTTTTTACCTGCTTTCAAATTGCTAGGTAAGCAGAAGCTGGGACAAGTAAAGGGAGCTCACCCCGTTATGTGGCACTAGGGATTCAAACTGCTGAACTGCCGACCTTTCGATCGACAAGCTCAGCATCTTAGCCCCTGAGCCACCGTGTCCCTTTCTTTCTTTATACTTATACTTATTTCTAATTTCTATTTCATTAATTTTTTAATCTTTGCATCCACTCTCAAGGCAAGGTAAATAATATTCTGTTTCTTTGTTTTTGATTTTCATTGTCAACTCCAGCCTCTTCTTGAAAGCTTCCAGTGATGAAGGCCTTCTTACGGATGGAAACTGAACAAGGAGAGATTCAACCTGGAATCCTGGAATAAGGAGGAATTTTTCTGACAGTGAGAACAATCAACCCAAAGAACAGAAGTTGCCTTCGGAAGTTGTGGGAGCTTCATCACTGCCATCTGTCAGAAATGGTATAGGACAGTGTTTCTCAATCTTGGCAACTGGACGATGTGTGGACTTCAACTCCCAGAATTCCCCAGACAGCAGAGCTGGCTGGGGAATTCTGGGAGTAAAAGTCCACACATCGTCCAGCGGCCAAGGTTGAGAAACAGTGGTATAGGGTCTCCTGCTTGGGCAGGGGGTTGGACTAGATGACCTATCAATCAACCAATGGAACAGAAGTTGCCCTTGGAAGTTGTGGGAGCTTCATCACTGGAAGCTTTCAAGAAGAGACTGGACTGCCATCTGTCAGAAATAGTGTAGGGTCTCCTGCTTGGGCAGGGGGTTGGACTAGATGACCTACAAGGTCCCTTCCAACTCTTGTTAATCTGTTAATCAGTGGCAGTTTGGAGATGGGAATTGCAAGAAAGCGTGGTCAGGTCTGGCCCCCTGGAAGAGGCTGCTACCTACTCGCAGGGCTGACTCTGTCTTCTTCGGCTCTGCAGTGTTTACGTGGGAGATACACTTTCTACAGATAGGTCAATATGAGCTCAACCTGACGCCCACATCGTGGCAGGATATGTTTTAAATGCCACGGGTGGGGTTACCGAAGTGCCAAGAGTCTTTAATTAGCATGAAGTTCTGGAAAGGGATATTTCCAACTCCACCCTCTATTGTATGCTCCTTTGTTTTTCCGGTAAACATGACTCCGTCCTGACCTCAACAAAGCGTTTCGACCTGAGTGGAGAAGTCACCCTCACATGTCACCTGTCTGATTTCTTCACTGCTTCTTCTGGGTGATATAAACAACAACAAAAAAAAAAACCTTGATCGTGCGTTGCCTTGATCTCATTGTTCCTTATTAGTCAGCTCATCACTGAAACATTGCAATTATGTTCTTAGCTACCTGTCATCGTTACAAATCTTTTAACAAAACCATTAAACCGAGGATGGATTGACGAGGAAAAATCAATTTCATGGAAGCCAACTTAAAATGAAAAGACCCCTTTATCACGGGAGTTCTGGTGAATTTATAAGCATCTGGATGAAATGCGTTTTGATCTTGGGACTCTAGAATTAGAACTCCTACAATATATATTCTGAAATCTTGACTGTCTTCCATCCTTCCGAGGTCTGTAAAATGAGGACCCAGATCGTTGGGGGCAAGAGGCTGACTCTGTAACCTGCTTGGAGAGGGCTGTAAAACACTGTGAAGCGGTATATAAGTCTAAATGCTATTGCTATGCCTCTTTCTTCCTTCCTTCCTTCCTCCTTCCTTCCTTCCTTCCCTCCTTCCTTTCTTGTTGGCACAGTGGCTAGAATGCAGTATTGCAGGCTAATTCTGCCAACTGCCAGCAGTTCGATCCTCACTAACTCAAGGTTGACTCAGCCTTTCATCCTTCCGAGGGGGGTAAAATGAGGACCCAGATTGTTGGGGGCAAGAGGCTGACTCTGTAACCCGCTTAGAGAGGACTGTAAAGCACTGTGAAGCGGTAAATAAGTCTAAATGCTATTGCTATGCCTCTTCCTTCCTTTCTTCCTTCCTTCCTTCCTTCCTTCCTCCTTCCTTCCTTCCTTCCTTCCCTCCTTCCTTTCTTGTTGGCACAGTGGCTAGAATGCAGTATTGCAGGCTAATTCTGCCAACTGCCAGCAGTTCGATCCTCACTAACTCAAGGTTGACTCAGCCTTTCATCCTTCCGAGGGGGGTAAAATGAGGATCCAGATTGTTGGGGGTCAATGTGCTGACTGTGTAAACCGCTTACACAGTAAGCTATGTAGTATGGGGCAGAGAGCGGAAGAGTCATCAATGTGCATTTCATCTCTTACATTCAGAGCTTTTAAGCGTGGGCAGAAATCTCTTCTGGATAGCCATTTGCCTACAATTTGGCAGTTCGAATCTCACCAGGCTCAAGGTTGATTCAGCCTTTCATCCTTCTGAGGGGGTAAAATTTATTTATTTATTATTTATTTATTAATTTAATTTGTATACCGCCCTTCTCCCAAAGGGACCCAGGGCAGTGAAGAGCCTAAAATTAAAATACATGCAATACAAAAGTTAAGATAATTAAAAGAGATTAAATCAATCGGCCACCCAATTTAAAACCCCAAGTCTATAAAATTTAAAAATCTCATTAAAAAACCATTTAGGCTAAGCTGGCTTGCTGGAATAAATAAGTCTTCAGGGCTTTACGGAAGGTCCGGAAGTCCGGGATCAGCCGTATTCCAGGAGGTAGCTCATTCCACAGGGCGGGTGCCCCCACAGAGAAGACTCTCCCCCTGGGGGCCGCCAGCTGACATTGCTTGACCGACGGCACCCTGAGGAGACCCTCTCTGTGAGAGCGTATTTGCTGGTGGGAGGTTATCGGTAGCAGCAGGCAGTCTCGTAGGTACCCTAAGCCATGGAGCGCTTTAAAGATGAGAACCAATACCTTAAAGCGCACCCGGAAGACCACCGGGAGCCAGTGCAGCTCGCGCAGGAGAGGTGTTACATGGGAGTGCCACGTCGCTCCCCTAACCACCCGCACGGCCGCATTCTGGACCAGCTGGAGTCTCCGGGTGCTCCTCAAGGGGAGCCCCATGTAGAGAGCATTGCAGTAGTCCAGGCGAGAAGTGACGAGAGTGACTGTGCATAAGGAGTCCTGATCCAGAAAGGGGTGCAACTGGCATATCAGGCGAACCTGATAAAAAGCCCCCCTGGCCATGGCCGTCATATGCTCTTCTAAAGACAGCCGTGTGTCCAGGAGGACACCCAAGTTGCGAGCCCCCTCTGTGGGGCTCAATGACTCGCCCCCAATAGCCAGCGATGGCACCAGCTGGCTATATTGAAATGAGGATCCAGACTGTTGGGGGCAAGAGGCTGACTCTGTAAACCGCTTAGAGAGGGCTATAAAAGCAGTTAATCAGTATATATTAGTCTAAGGGCTATTGCTATTGTAGTATTTCCTATTCCAGCTGGTGTGAGGAATTGTGAAATCTGGAAGGCTATAATCTGGTGGGCTAGTAATTATTCACTTGATAACTAAGCAGTCAATTAATAAAACCCAGGTGATAATGGCCTGCTTTGCTGGTTAAGGTCAAGGTCAAGGTCATTTTGAATAGGGATTGTGTTTGTAACAACTTCCTCGACTTATGACCACGATTGAACCCAAAATTTCTGTGGCTAAGCCAGACAGTGACTCTTGCTCCATTTTCACAACTTTTCTTGCCACAGATCTTTTTTCCTTAGCAACTGTAATTGATTCACGTTAAGAACGGTAGGAAAAAAAAGATTGTAAAATGCGGTGAAACCTGAAACCTGTGTTGCTTAGCAACAGAAAATATGGGCTCAGTTGCGGTCATAAAGCCGAGGACTACCTGTACATATCGACACTAGCCTTAAAGAGTCGGTCCGTTCTGTCTTTCCTTTTCAAAAGATACAGGTGAGTCAAGTTGGCACAGCAGCGACATCAGTGGATACAACCAACGGGGCTGCCTTCTTCCACAAATGATGGAATTTGTCATCTCTCCAAACCAGGATGAAGAAGGCTGATTAAACAAAAACCCTGACGAAGCAGGGAAGGTCTTCTCTAGAATGAACTGGACCCACCCATTGGGCGGGGTCCACAAACCTGACCTGGGTCCTTCAGGTGGGCAGCAGGGCCTGTGCAGGCAGACTCAGGAGAAGATAAATGCCTCTGGAGAGATGGTGAGTTGCCACCATCATGGCTCTTCTGTTGAAAGAGGCATAGCGGGACAGTCTAGAACTGTGATGGAGAACCTATGGCACCCGTGCCACAGCTGGCATGTAGTGCCCTCTCTGTGGGCACGCAAGCTGTCACCCAGTTTAGCTCCAATGCGCATGTGTGCGTGCGCCTTCCGTTGCCCACTGATTTTTGGGACGCACAGGGGACGGGGAGCATGCGGGAGATGTGCGTGCATTCATGGGGACGCAGGGACATGCGTGCATGCACGGGGGGGCGGGTGGAGCGCAGTGGGGGGTACGGCGCGTGCAGGGGTGAAATGTAAAATGTGTTACTACCGGTTCTGTGGGCGTGGCTTGGTGGTGGTGGGGTAATGTGATGGTGGGCGTGGCCAACTTTTTTTTTTAACTTTTCAAAGCATTTTTTCTAATGCTTTGAAAAGCCTCTGCCGATCAGCCAACTCAGCTGGGATCGTCAGAGACTTTTCAAAGCATTTTTTTTACCACCTCTTCGGCCAAGAGGTTGCAGAAAAAAATGCTTTGAAAAGCCTCTGACGATCCCAGCTGAGCCACGCGATCATCAGAGGCTTTTTTTTTTTTACTTTTAAAAGCATTTTTTTCATCGGAAGAGGTTGTAGAAAAAATGCTTTTAAAAGTAAAAAAAAAAAAGCCTCTGATGATCGTGCGACTCAGCTGAGCACAGTGGCGGGGTGGGGGGGTGGGCAGGGATTTTTGCTACCGGTTCTCCAAACCACCCTCCACCATCGCTACCGGATCGGGCGATCTGGTCCGAACTGGGAGCATTTCACCCCTGGGTGTGTGTGTTCTGGAAGTGCGGAAATGAGTCTGTTTCTGGCCTCCGGAGAGTCTCTGAAGCCCAGGGGAGTCCGTTTTCTCCCTCCCAGAGGCTTGGGAAAAGCCTCTGGAGCCTGGGGAGGGCAAAAATGGGCCTCCTGGAAGTTCCAGAAGTCTGGAAATGGGCCCGTTTCGGCCTCAGGAGTGCCTCCGAAGCCCGGGGGAGGCTGTTTTTTGCCCTCCCGGAGGCTTGAGGAAAGATTCTGGAGCCTGGGGAGGGTGAAAATGCCCTCACCCCATAGTGGCGCAGGTTGCTAACATTTTTGAATCCCACCCCTCACACGCATACTTGGGGGGGCAGGGGTTGCGTAGGGGGTCATGCACGCATGCAGGGGGGGCACCCACTGCATTATGGGTGCCGGCATGCACGCGCACTGTCGCTTTTGGCACATGAAGAGAAAAAGGTTAGCCCTCACTGGTCTAGAACTTCTCCCTTGAATGGATCAACACCTCAATTCAGCGGCGTCCAGCCTTGGCAACTTTTAAGACCTCAGGACTTCAATTCCCAGAATTACCTAGCTGATCAAGCTGGCTAGGGAATTCTGGGAGTTGAAGTCCACAGGTCTTAAAGGTGCCAAGGCTGGACACCCGTGCCTTAGTTCATTACTGGTGATCCTCGGCTTACGACCACAATTGAGCCCAACATTTTCGTTGCTCAGTGAGACATTCATTAAGTATGTTTTTTGCCCCATTTTACGACCTTTCTTGCCACCATCGCTAAGTGAATCATTGCAGTTGATACGTTAGTAACAAGAGTGTCAAGTGAATCTGGCTTCCCATTGATTTTGCTCATCAAAAAGTTGCAAAAGGGGATCACGTGACCCTGAATTTTGATCACAAGGTCATGAGGCTGCTACAAAGGTGGGGGGAATGGTCAGAAGTCACTTTTTTCAGTGCCATCATAACTTTGAACAGTCACTAAATGAACTGTTGTAAGTTGAGGATGACCTGTACAAGGGATGACCCCCTGCAACCTCCAGAGTGGGATTTCTTCTCATGTTTAAGTCAATTTAAAGATGTTGCTTTTTCTTCCTGCCTTTCACCCATTTCAACTGACTCGTTGCCCTGAAGCTGGTCTTGATATTGAGCATTTGCTGGGTGTTGAAGTCACTGCAATTTCTGGCCTGAAAATTGATTACATTAACTAATCAATCAATCAATCAATCAATCAGTTAGTTAATTAGCTAAGATGATCAAAGACCTGGAGACTAAAATATATGAAGAATGGTTGCAGGAACTGGGCATGGCTAGTCTAGAGAAAAGAAAGACTAGGGACAGTGGTAGGTTCCTACCAGTTCATTCCGGATCTTGCGAACCGGTAGTAGCAGCGGTGGGAGGCTCCGCCCACGTTCCCGGACATCATCACGGAAGCTCTGCGCATGTGCAGAAGCGCTGCGCGTGAGCAAAGCAAGCACGCACAAGTGCTCCCGTTCCAATCCAGTAGCAAAGGTAAGTGGAACCCACCCCTGACTAGGGATGACACGATAACAGCATTCCAGTATTTGAGGGGCTGTCACTAAGAAGAGGGGGGGTGGGATCAACCTATTTCCCAAAGTACCTGAAGGCAGGACAAGAAACAATGGATGGAAACTGATCAAGGTGAGAAGCAACCTGGAGTTAAGGAGAAACTTCCCAACAGTGAGGACAATTAACCAGTGGAACAGAAGTTGCCTCCAGAAATCGTGGGTCACTGGAGGTTTTTAAGAAGAGACTGGACAGCCACTTGTCTGCAATGGTATAGAGCTCCTGCTTAGCAGGGGGCTGGACTAGAAGACCTCCAAGGTCCCTTCCAGCTCTATTCTGAATTGAATTGATACATTTCAAAGTAGCTCTCACAAGGGCATCCATGCTGTTTGTGCAACTGCAGCAAAAGGACGTGGTTAGAGGGGCTCTGCATCCTCCCAGTGCAAGCATGTTTATTGGGCGACAGATGCGTTTCGGGCAGGGGTGAAATGCTCCCGGTTCGGATCAGATCGCCTGATCCGGTAGCAATGGCGGTGGGTGGTTTGGAGAACCGGTAGCAAAAATCCCCACCCCCCACCCCCATGCCCAGCTGAGCCTCAGGATCATCAGAGGCTTTTTTAAAAAAAAACTTTTAAAAGCATTTTTTCTACAACCTCTTCTGACGAAAAAATGCTTTTAAAAGTAAAAAAAAAAAGTTGATGATCACGTGGCTCAGCTGGGATCATCAGAGGCTTTTCAAAGCATTTTTTTCTGCAACCTCTTGGCCGAAGAGGTGGTTTAAAAAATGCTTTGAAAAGTCTCTGACAATCCCAGCTGAGTTGCCTGATCGGCAGAGGCTTTTCAAAGCATTAGAAAAAAGGCTTTGAAAAGTTTTTTTTTAAAAAAAAGTTGGCTACGCCCACCCAGTCACATTACCGTCCCCCTCCCCACAAGCTATGCCCATGGAACCAGTAGTAACACATTTTACATTTTACCCCCGTTTTCGGGGCTGCCAAAAAGCAAATGTGAACACAGCAAAGCATTTCCCTGAGCCAGTCAGAGATTCACTACGGGTAGTCCTCGATTTACAAGTTTATTTAGCGACCTTTCAAAGTTACAACAGCACTGGAAAAAGTGACTTACGACCATTTTTCACCCTTACGACCTTTGCAGCATCCCCCTGGTCACATGATCAAAAATTCAGAGGCTCGGCAACTGACTCACATTTATGACGGTCGCAGTGTCCTGGGGTCATGCGATCCCCTTTTGCAACCTTCCGACAAGCAAATTCATTGGGGAAGCCAGATTCACTTAACAACCGTGTGACTAACTTAAGACCTGTGGTGATTCACTTAACAACTGTAGCAATTGTAACGTGGGGTAAAATTCACTTAACTGTCTCACTTAGCAACAGAAATTTTAGGCTCAATTGTGGTCGTAAATCAAGGACTCCCTGTATATTGTTCGCCAGGCAGAGAAGTCAAGGTATAAATTTTGTTTCTTCTGTCTGCCCAATATGACATCTTCTCTAGCCAAATGTTGCTTAGCAGCTAGGAGAATACTCCCTGAAATTTAATTTGCAACAACAATAATCCTAATGAACACCCCCAGGCATTTGCAAAAGGCAGCTTTTCTTGGAACAGCTTACATCCTACAATGATACCTTTCATACCATCAAACAACATCAGCCTATCCCAGGTCCTCGGGGAAAACTCGAGAGGTGGATGGAAGGGCCAAAATACAGTCTAAACATCTGGCTGACTGTAGGATGAACATCACTTGAACATCTTCTACTATCAGTCAATTTACTATCAGTCAATTGCAAAAGGCAGCTTTACTTGGAACAGCTTACATCCTGTAAACAATATCTTTAACACCATCAAGCAGCCACCCCTGCCTATCTCAGAGCCTTGGGAAGGACTCAGTAGGTAAACAAAAATGCAAAATCCATCTGATTAACTGTGTGACGAATCAATTCCAATCACCCACCCCCACCCCCCACTAAATTTGGAGCCCAGGGTTCAGAGGTGAAAATGTGTTTGGGCCAAATTAATTAATATTTAATGCACTTGCTGTTACCCTATTTGGGATTGAAACGCCTGCAGGAAAATTACTGCTCAGAGACCACTAAGGCTCCCACAATTCAAGCCTGAGCTACAAATTTTCTTCTGTGGGTTTTAACAGATTAATAGAGTTGGAAGGGACCTTGTAGGTCATCTAGTCCAATCCCCCACCCAAGCAGGAGACCCTACAGCATTTCTGACAGATGGCAGTCCAGTCTCTTCTTGAAAGCCTCCAGTGATGAAGCTCCCACAACTTCCGAAGGCAACTTCTGTTCCATTGGTTGGTTGTTCTCACTGTCAGAAAATGTCTCCTTATTTCCAGGTTGAATCTCTTTTTGTTCAGTTTCCATCCATTATTCCTTGTCTGGCCTTCAGGTGCTTTGGAGAATAGCTTGACCCCCTTCCTCCTTGTGGCAGCCCCACAAATACTGGAACACTGCTATCGTGTCTCCCCTTCTTCTTATTTGGGTAGACCAAATTAGGATATTGATAGGAATTTATTTAGTTAATGAAAAGTTCTTCTTCCCTTTAGTGATTCTGTAACCGCTTTTTTTTTTTTTTACTTCACTGTTATTTTTTATTTTCTACAATGTGTTTTGGGAGGCAGTTGGGTGAAGTCAGTGGTGGGATTAAAATAATTTAACAAGCGGTTCTCTGCCCTAATGATTTCTTCCAACAACCAGTTCACCAAACTGCTCAGAAAGTTAACAACCGGTTCTCCCGAAGTGGTGCGAATTGGCTGAATCCCACCACTGGATGAAGTAGTTAAAAGCAGTGAACAGTAGAACACAGAAGATAGAACAGTAGGATTATAAAGGATCTTGGAAGTCTTCTAGTCCAGACCTTGGCAACTTTAAGACTTGTGGACTTCAACTCCCAGAATTTCTCAGCCAGCAAACCCTGTTTTAGTCTAATGCCCTGCTTAAGCAGAAGACTATATCAATCCAGCCAAATGGCTGTCCAGAGTCTTCTTGAAAACCTCCAGTGATGGAGCACCCACAACTTCTGAAGTTAAGTAGCCAAGAGACTGTAGGCATTGTAAGGGTTGTAGGCATGAGGCCAGCTGGGTGACTTGAGGCCAGCCATTCTCTCTCTGCCCCAGGAAGGAGGCAATGCGAAACCACTTCCAAATAAACGTTGCAAAAAAACAAACAAACAAACAAAAAAAACCCCCAACTTCAGGTTACTTGTTCCTGTGGTCACCGGTAGTCAGGATTAACTTAATGAGCCACAATAACAACAGGATGTTTTTGCTGTATTTTTCTATGCGGTATCTGATTGTCAAAGATTATAAATAAAAATATTGCCCTTATTGGGTTGTGACACAGAAATTGAGAGTGCAGATTGGCCATTGCGCACTAAACCTGTTTGCCACCTCGAGCAGACTAGGCTTTTTCTCAGAGATTACGCCCGTCTTTAGCTGCCACTTAATGAGTTTTTAAAAATAAAAATTACTGGGGTGCGTAGATTGGCTCTAATCTGTTCTGAAGCCTCGATTAATTTCAATCCGATGCAAAGACTGTAACTGAATCAGAGTTGATTCGTTCCAACCTTTCAAGGCAAAAACATCACCAAGACAAATTCCTTGTGTGTCCAATCGCACTTGGCCAATAAAGAATTCTATTCTATTCTATCAAATCCGGTGGAGTTGATTGTGTTCTCCAAACAGGTTTGAAGCTGTGTGAGGTTTTTCAGAAAGGGTGGATATAAATTTAGCTGATAAATATTCAGTTCCAACACAGTTCAGTTTCTTGCAGTTCAAAGCTAATTTCAGTCGAACAGACCGTCAGGAAATCATACCAGTGGTGGGTTGCCTCTGGTTCACACCGGTTCTATAGAACTGGCAGTAAAACTGGCGGGAGGCTCCGCCCACTGACCGTGACATCATCAAAATGCTTCTGCACATGCACAGAAAAGTGCACATGTGCCCAAGCGAAGCAAGCGCGCGCACGCAGCCCCATTGCGAACCAGTAGTAAAGGTAAGTAGAACCCACCCCTGAATCATACCAACTACAGATAGTCCTCAAGTTACAATGGTTGGAAGAAATATACCTCTGGTTCAGTTCCAAGCCAAGAGAAAGACACTGGAAACATGGAGGCTGATTGGAAAGATGGTTTAATAATGAACAGAACCACCAGCATTCATGGTTCTGGTGACCACATAGGGTTGAGAGTGAGGGTTTTTTATATTTTTGCTTGGTCTTTGAACTTGAGCTTCCTGTTCCTGTACAAGAACATGTATTCTATTGGCTGTTGTCAGACTCCCATGTAGGGGTCATGTTTGTCTGAGCTAAGTTTGGTTGAAGTTTGGAGGGTGATGCAATGCCTTAGGAGATTATGCAATGTAGAGAGCTCTGCTGCTAAATGGTAGTGGGTTAATATTTATTTATTTATTTATTTATTTATTTATTTATTTATTTATTTATTTATTGACAGCCAAAAATAAAATACAAAGACATATAAACGTTAAAAACTATTAAAAACAGATTAAATAATTTAAGCTCAAAGATTAAAACATCCAATTTATCTAAAACAGATTTAAAACCCAATTTAAAAGCCAATTTAAAAGCCAATTTAAAAGGGAGAGTTAGGCCAGACCAGCCTGTTGGAATAAAAACGTTTTAGGGCACGGCGGAAGATGCGTAAGTCTTGGATTCTCCTTATCTCCGGGGGGAGCTCGTTCCAGATGGCAGGTGCCCCCACAGAGAAGGCTCTCCCCCTGGGGGCCGCCAGTCGACATTGTTTGGCCGACGGCACCCTGAGGAGTCCCTCTCTATGGGAGCGAACTGGTCGGTGAGAGGCTACTGGTGGCAGAAGGCGGTCTCGAAAGTACCCTGGTCCTGAGCCATGGAGCGCTCTAAAGGTAGTAACCAAAACCTTGAAGCGCACCCGGAAGACCACTGGGAGCCAGTGCAGCTCGCGTAGGAGGGGGGTCACATGAGAGCATAATCTTATTATGTCCTGAAGGGTCATGTCTTAATCCCATCACCCTGGAGTTGAAGGTCTTTTGTTTTGTAGCTAAGATGGCCCAGTCTTTCATAATGGGCACCAAATATCTGCTGGGAGCTATTAAGAAAAGGTGGGGGCTGCTTTCTGTTTCTAAAAAAAACCCCATGTTTCTCCATTTCTCATTAAAGGAAATATAATATACTGCCTTTTTAAATATTTCTCAAAATATTTCATTCTTCTAGGAGAGGGGTGGGTGATAACTTTCTACACAACCATTCATTTAGTGGCCAAAATTACAACAGCCCTGAGGAAAGTGACTTGGAACCAGTCGTACCAACGACCATCCACGCATCCCTGTGGTGACAAGATCAAAATTCAGACACTTGGCAATCGGCATGTATATGGGATAGTTGTAGCATCTGGGGCTCACATGAATATCATTTGCAACCTTCTGACAAGCAAATTCAATGGGAGAAACTGGATTTGATTAACCACCCCAATTATTCACAAGAACTGCAGTGATTCACTTAGCAACAGCACCGTGAAAGGAATTGGGTGCGACTCAAGGCTTGCTTAGCAATGAAAATTGTAGTCATGAATCGAGGATTATTTGTATTGGATTTGATCTTCTTTTAATGATCCCCTAATCCCTTGTGGGGTGGAGTCTGGGCAACTGAATGGAGCTGAGTGTTTACTGGCCGGATGCCCTTCCTGTCACCCATGCAGAGCTTTGTTCAGCAGACCTATTCTCATTGTGCCCAGAGAGAGAAATATCTGCCTCTACCTAGGATCGAACTCGTATTGGATTTGATGCTGAGCCATAAACCAGTTCAGAAAGCCTCTCAGTTTGAGAGAGTTGATTGACCTGGCTTTGAACAGCTTCACCCAGGGGTGAAACGCTACCGGTTCATACCGGTTCGGTTGAACCGGTAGTAATAAAAGCTACCAGTTTGGGCGAACCGGTATTTCCGACGATCAGCTGTGCCGCACAATTTATATCCTGCTTTCTAGTGAATCTAAATCACGCGGCACAGCTGTTCCTCCCTTGCTGTTTGACTTACCTTCAAAAGGCTCCTTTTTCCACATGAAGCGCGCATTTGGCATGCACCACGCATGCACAGGCAGCGAACAAGTGGCAACCCGCGGAGGATTTCACCACTGGTTTCACCTGAATAAAACTATCATTAATTCTGGGCAAGTTCAGGGCTGAGAGCAGGAGACCTGAAGGGCTGATCACTCATCTCTCTATGTTCTAAACAGCCTGAATCATCTCGGTCTGCTCTGGCCGTTCCTTGCTGAGCAGTGATGAATCTTAGTCTCTAATATATCAGCCTCCTCTGGGTTATGAATTAGCCCTTAGAACAGGGGTCAGCAACCTGTGGCTCTGGAGCCGCATGTGGCTCTTTCAACCCTCTGCTGCGGCTCCCTGTCACTCAAAATATGCATCACAACCGCCAATATGTGACACCTGCCAACACATGATTTATTAAGCTTTCCAATCCCTGGTAGGCCAACCATGGAAAAATCCAAGAAAAAAAAGTTTCAGAAGAAAACAGAACATTTAATTCAACTACATAGGCTAGTTTTGTGGCCGCTCAAGAAATAGTCAAGGAAGGGAAGGGTTTTGTGGCTCCCAGTGTTTTCTTTTCTGTGGGAAACAGGTCCAAATGGCTCTTTGAGTGTTTAAAGTTGCAGAGCCCTGCCTTAGAACCTAACAAAGTCATACCTGTGATTTGGGTCTTTGCCGTTCCTTTTTGGGGAGGTTCAGGGCCAGGGGTGGTATGCAGCTGGTTCGCCAGAACTGGTAGTGGAAATCGCAGGTGGGCCCGCCCACCTGTCCCCAGCTCTATGCCATCCTATTTAGGCATGTTTTTGAGGCCTGTCAGATGCACAGAAGGCACGCATGCTCATATTTCTGAACTGGTAGGGAAAGTAAGTGAATACTACCCCTGTTCAGGGCAATACAGAGCCAGCCCTTCTTGGTCACTAACTTTGCAGTGAAGCGAGGAAGAAGAATGAGGTCTTTAGAAGGGACAGCAAGAAGGGAGAAGAAATACACTGAATCTCAGTCTGTATCTCAGAAATCTAGCCTTCTCCAATGTGAGATTCCATCCCATGTGACCTTTGAAAGCAAGTCTGAAAACAAATATATTACAAAATATAAGGGACAGAGGAAAAATGGCTCCCCCGTGTAAAACAAGGGTTGGAAGTCCATTATGTTGGGACACAGACCAGGAGATACCAAGGGTTCCGATATTTTTTAATACATATAAATAGGGCTCGTTCTTGGAACACAGCAGTTTGTTAAAACTCTTTCCTTATGGCTTCCTCGCTTTTCTTCAATTGTTGTTGTCAGTTGCGAAGTCGTGTCTGACCCATTGCGGCCCCATGGACCACGTTCCTCCAGGCCTTCCTGTCCTCTACCATGCTCTGGAGTCCATTTAAGCTCACGCCGACTGCTTCAGTGACTCCATCCAGCCACCTCGTTCCCTGTCGTCCCCTTCTTCTTTTGCCCTCCATCGTTCCCAGCATTGGGCTCTTCTCCAGGGAGTCCTTCCTTCTCATTAGGTGGCCAAAGTGTTTGAGTTTCCTCTTCAGGATCTGGCCTTCTAGAGAGCAGTCAGGGTCGATCTCCTCTAGGACTGACCGGTTTGATGGCCTTGCAGTCCAAGGGACTCGCAGGAGTTCTTCTCTAGCACCAGAGTTCAAAGGCCTCATTTCTTTGGCGCTCAGCCTTTCTTATGGTCCAACTTTCACAGCCATCCATTGCAACTGGGAAAAACATAGCCTTGACTCAGTGGTGAAATGTAAAATTTGTTACTACCGGTTCTGTGGGCGTGGCTTGGTGGTGGTGGTGGGTAATGTGACTGGGTGGGCGTGGCCAATTTTTTTTTTTTTTAACTTTTAAAAGCATTTTTTCTACAACCTCTTCGGCCAAAGAGGTTGTAAAAAAAAATGCTTTTAAAAGGCTCTGACGATCAGGCAACTCAGCTGGGATCGTCAGAGCCTTTTAAAAGCATTTTTTAACAACCTCTTCGGCTTTTTTTTTTTAACTTTTAAGAGACTTTTTTTTTTTTTTACTTTCAAAAGCATTTTTTCAGCCGAAGAAAAAATGCTTTTAAAAGTAAAAAAAAAAAGCCTCTGATGATCATGCGGCTCATCTGAGCATGGGAGGGGGCAGGGATTTTTGCTACCGGTCCTCTGAACCACCCGCCGCCATCGCTACCGGATTGGGCGATTCAGTCCAAACCGGGAGGCTTTCACCCCTGCCTTGACTATACGCACAATAAGGGTTACTTATCAGGCGCCCTTCTCTTGGATTTATCGAGTGGCTCCGGCCCTGCCTGTTGTGTTGTGTGCATCTTGACACCCAAACTCGTTATGGCCAAATGTCCATATTCATTAACTAATCGGAGCTGAAATCCAACATATTTTGGAAGATCAGGTTGGGGAAAGCTGGTTTTGTTTCTTTTAAACCAGTACAAGGAAACATTTAGTGTTTCACAGAAGCAAACAATAATAGATGCTACTCCTCTAATTCCTCTACATGTAGGCTGCCCAAACCTACGTGCATGCCTCTGTATTTATTAGTAAACTGATTGGCATCTTACTGATAATTTATGGAATCACCTAGACTGCCAGTTGTTAAAAAATGTTTCTAACATTTCTCTTACGCCTTTTTTCTCACACTTCAAAGATAAATGCATTTATCACATTTTTTCAATCACCCATCTCCCTCACGGAGGGACTATGGGCGGTGTACAATTAGGTTGTATTTACTTAGAGTAAAACAAGTCCTAACGAGCTCAAGAACTCTTTGACCTATGATTCAGAGCATCCAGAAGACACAACGTTGCCTTCTCCTGGCTGAAATACAGGTATTTACAACAGTTCGTTAGTGACCATTCAAAGTTACAAAGGCACTGGAAAAAGTGACTTCTTCTTCTTCTTCTTCTTCTTCTTCTTATTATTATTATTATTATTATTATTATTATCATTATTATTATTATTATTATTATTATTATTCCTATTTCTATGCCGCCCACTCTCTGAGGACTCTGGGCACCTTACACCAAAGACAATATACTAAATAGCATATTGCCCCCAAAATCTGGGTCCTCATTTTACCCACCTCGGAAGGATGGAAGGCTGAGTCAACCTTGAGCCGGTGAGATTTGATCCGCTGATCTGCTGAACTAGCAGTCAGCTGAAGTAGCTGCAGTACTGCACTCTAACTACTGCGCCACTTCGGCTCTTATGACCATTTTTCACATTTACGACCATTATGTAATCCCCATGGTCGTGTGATTATAATTCAGACCCTTGGCAATTGACTCATATTTATGACGATTGCAGTGTACATATGATCATACTGTAAATTGGGGCGAAACTCCCTTAACAAATGTCTCACTTAGCGAAATACATTTTGGGCTCAATTGTGGTCATAAATTGAGGATTATGTATATTGAAGAAATCATTCAGTTCAAGTTCTACCCAAGAAGGTTACAGGTTCAGAATCTCTCCCGTCCCTTGCCTTTACTGGTAATCCTCGACTTACAACCACAATTGAATCCAACATTTTTGTTGTTTAGTGAGTTTTCCCTCATTTTATGACCTTTCTTGCCACAATTGTTAAGTGAATCACTGCAGTTGATCAGTTAGTAACCTGGTTGTTAAGTGAATCTGGCTTCCCCATTGGCTTTGCTGGTCAGAAGGTCGCAAAAGGGGATCATGTGATCCTGGGTCATAGCAACAGTCATAAATATGAGTCAGTTGCCAAGCACCTGAATTTTGATTGTGTGACCATGAGGATCCTGCAAAAGTCGTAACTGTGAAAAACGGTCATAAGTCACATTTTTCAGTGCTGTTGTAACTTCAAACTGCTGTTGTCACCAAATGAATTGTTGTAAGTTGAGGACTACCTGTACTTCTCAGAGAACGAGGGAAGGTCCCTTCTGAGATGCTTTCTCCACCCCTTTTGGGGTTGGGGCTGAGATCTCTCTTCTCTGACCATTGTCTAGGCCAGGGGTGGGCAAATGTGGCTCTTTTACAACCTGTGGAGTTCAACACCCAGAATTCAGCTGAGACAGCTTGGCTGTCTCAGGAATTCTGGGAGTTGAAGTCCATAGGTTGTAAAAGAGCCACATTTGCCCACCCCTGGTCTAGGCCAAGGGTGTCAAACTCAAGGCACAGGTGCCGGATACGGCCCACAGGGTGCTTAGATCTTGTCCGCAGGGCTGCCCTGGAAGCACCGAAGGACTGGCCCGCAGTGCCTCTGCCAGCAAAAAATGAAGCTTGGGAGGGCCAGGTGCAACCCTCTCAAGCTCCGTTTTTGCTGGCAGAGGCCATTGCAGCCAAAAACAGGGCTCGTGAGGGCCACGTGCCTCCCCCACCCCTGAGCTCCATTTTTGCTGGCAAAGCAGGGGTGAAATGCTACCAGTTCACTCCGGTTCGGGCGAATCGGTAGTAAAAAAAAAGCTACCAGTTTGGCCGAATCGGTCGTTAAAAAAGCTACCAATTCCTCCGAACTGGTATTTCCGACGATCAGCTGTGCCTCAGGGTTTAGCTTTGCTAGAAAGCAGGAAATCCTGTTTTCTAGCAAAGCTAAATTGCAAGCCACAGCTGATCCCCCCCCTCGCTGCTCTACTTACCTTCCCAAGCCCCCTTTTGGTGTGTACTGCGCATGCGCATGCCACACATATTTGGCACACAATGTGCATGCGCGGCCAGCAAACCAGTTCAGATTTCACCAGTGTGGCAGAGGGTTGCAGGAGACTGTCACAACCGGAAACAGAGCTCGCGAAGGCCGCCCACAGTCCTCCTGAGCTCCGTATTTGCTGGCAGAGGGTTGAAGGAGGCTGTTGCAGCTGAAAACGGATGCTCCTCACACGAGTGATGTCAAGCTGCCCATGCCTCCCCACCCCCCACCCCCCCCGAGGGGAAACACAACCCTGATGTGGCCCTCAATGAAATCAAGTTTGACACCTCTGAATCTAGGCTGCAGCTCTTCCTCCTGCTCTCAAGGTTCCTCTCACACCCCATCAGAGCAACAGAGGCAAAGCATCAGGGCTGGAATGGGGAGAATTGCTTGAGAGAAATTAGGATGGCAGACATCTGTTCCTGAAGTCATTTGGACACTTACGTTTCTTTTGACTGAATTAGGGAGGCTAATGACAGAGCACGCAAAGCAAGTACACATCAAAGGGTAGATGAAATCAGCGCTAAGGGCTTTTGCTGTTTGGTTGGGCATGCCAAGCAACAAAGGGTAACACCTAGATAAGCGCCCGCAGAAAGGATGCAAAGAGACAGGCAGTTGTTTGTTTGGGGATTAAAAGAACCCTTTAACACAGGACGAGCTAAATCATTACAGATTACCAGAGTTGGAAGGGACCTTGTAGGTTATCTAATCCAACCCCCTCGCCTAAGCAGGAGACCCTACACCATTTCTGACAAATGGCAGTCCAGTCTCTTCTTGAAAGCTTCCAGGGATGAAGCTCCCACAACTTCTGAAGGCAACTTCTGTTCCATTGGTTGATTGTTCTCACTGCCAGAAAATTCCTCCTCATTTCCAGGTTGAATCTCTCCTTGATCAGTTTCCACCCATTATTCCTTGTCTGGCCTTCAGGTGCTTTGGAGAATAGCTTGACCCCCTCCTCTCTATGGCAGCCCCTCAAATATTGGCACACTGCTATCATGTCTCCCCTGGTCCTTCTCTTCACTAAACTAGCCATGCCCAGTTCCTGCAACCGTTCATTGTATGTTTTAGCCTCCAGTCCCCTAATCATCCTGGTTGCTCTTCTCTGCACTCTAGAAAGAGTGCAGAGTCTAGAGTGTTGAGTCTAGAGTCTCAACATCACAATCTGGTTGGCTTCCTTGTGGCTTTGTCTGTTGCGTGAACTCAGTTATCATGATTTGCCAGCATTGTTTTGGGAACCCAGAT
This sequence comes from Arizona elegans, assembly GCA_022577455.1. NCBI lineage: Eukaryota > Metazoa > Chordata > Lepidosauria > Squamata > Colubridae > Arizona > Arizona elegans. The sequence continues at coordinate 4,134,818 of JAKOOJ010000022.1, read as the reverse complement.
ATCGTTCAATCAAAGGAACACAATGAAGGAAGCCATGGTTTCAAGGGTTGAATGAATGAAGTTGGCCAACCCTAGAGGGAACAGAGAACTCTGTAGCTTCTTCTGAAGCAAGGAAATGATTTATGGCAAAATTCTGCTTTTTAATCAGTTAGCAAAAGGGAAATGGGGAAATGAATTCCTTCTCTCCCAGCAGTCAAAGGAGGAGGGGATGGGCAAGCATTTGAGGGAGAAACTTTAGGCTGTTTTTAAAATTGAATAAATGTTTAATTGGGTCTAATGTTTCCTTTGCATGCTTTGGTCCTCACAAGTCATCCTTTCCCATTTTGATTCTGGAGGCATCTGGAAGGCTTTGGAAGGATCACAGAGAAGACAGTCTTCCCTCTTCCTGTGAGTGGGAGAATCAGCCTGTTGGGGAAGCAAAAACCGGCCTTGTTGGGGAAGAGGCAGATGCTCTCGGCCAGGTGGCTCCACAGCTTGCCTGATGTTTCTCCAGCTTGCCATGACTCAGCTGGGAGCTGTAAAGGATCCTGTCCCAATCAGGAATCCTCCGCAGTGAGTTCAGACACCTGGCATGAGTCAGTCTTTGTGCCAGTGGGATGAATCAACCTGGCCCTCTATGACAAGGCAGGATCTATTTCACAAACAGATCCAGATAAACCAGCAGCAGCCAGGTGGGCTTCCTCCTTGTCCCTTCTAGCCGGGGAGATGACCAGACATCAAGATGGAGGATCAGCAGAAGTCAGGCAAGGAGGTTAGGGTGTTGTCCTCAACTTTCTTTGGGACACCCCCTCCCAAATGTTCAGCTGAAATTGTAGCACTGTAGGAGAGGGTTCTACTTAGCTTTACTACCGGTTCGCAACAGGATCGCGCGCGAGAGACTGAATACGCAGATTGACTATGACGACATCCAAGGTGGTGGGCGGAGCCTCCTGCCAGTTTTACTACCAGTTCTTGCGAACCGGTCCGAACCAGGGGCAACCCACCACTGTAGCACTGGTTCATAGAAACAGGCACCCCTACACTGCCCCACAAGCCTCCAATCTTCCCTCTTTGTATGTCCAGGCATACTAATTTTCTGAGTTTCAGATGATTTCCAAAATAAACCACACTTGATTTTTAATAAATGTTCCAAGAATAAATGGCAGCTGCTTCTCCTGAATTGAAAGACAGGCTCAATGCACATGGGCTAAGCCATGGTTTGTTGAATAAACTGGAATGCCTGGAGGTCTCAGACCTATGCACATTTATCAATAAAACCTTTTTAGTGTGCACCCCAATATGTGTGTGTGTGTTAATCTGTTAATAAATGTTAGCTATTTTTGTTGTTGTTAGTTGCGAAGTCGTGTCCGACCCATCACGACTCCATGGACAATGTTCCTCCAGGCCTGTTAGATATTTACAACTGTATTAATAGAATCATAGAGCCTTGAGGGACCTTGGAGATCTTCTAGTCCAGCCCTTTGCCCAAGGATATATTACATGGCATGACATGACATTATAATTTGAACATATTAGATTATGTGCATCATAAAACATGAGGAAATGATGAGATAAGGAATGAGGTAAATATGAAGACACATTTTAATGTTTTCTTCCTGCTCCCTAATGCACACTCCTTGCGCACTCCCTGGGGTGCAGCAGGTGCCCCATTTTGGAGACCTTTGAGGTCAGCCATAAACCCCGTGTTACAAGCCATAAAAGCTGAGGCTGCTCTGAGCAAAACCAACAATCTACCCAGTGGTGGGTTTCAAAAATTTTTACGACCGGTTCTGTGGGTGTGGCATGGCTTGGTAGGTGTGGCTTGGTGGGCGTGGCAGGGGAAGGATACCGTAAAATCTCCATTTCCACCCCACTCCAGGGGACGGATACTGCAAAATCCCCATTTCCTCCTGATCAGCTGGGACTCAGGAGGCAGAGAATAGATGGGGGCGGGGCCAGTCAGAATTTTTACTACTGGTTCTCCGAACTACTCAAAATTTCTGCTACCAATTCTCCAGAACTGGCCAGAACCTGCTGAAACCCACCTCTGAATTTGCCACATGGCTTAATAGGCTGTAGGATCACAACCAACTAAAATGGGGGCCATGGCTATGGCAAGTCTAGGGTGGAGGGAGAGGGATCAGCTGGGGAAGCATATCATAGCAGAGGCCATGGGTTTATGTTTATAATGTCCCTGCGCCTATTCAGTCATGCCCAATGTGCAGCTAATTCCTCTAAGACAGTGTTTCTCAACCTTGGAAGCTTGAAGATGGGTGGACTTCAACTCCCAGAATCCGCTGGCTGGGGGATTCTGGGAGTTGAAGTCCACCCATCTTCAAGCTTCCAAGGTTGAGAAACACTGCTCTAAGACTTCTATTGTGTTCCAATAAAAAAGGAAGGAATTATTTTAATGGGGAAGATTGAGATCAGGTGACTCACAATCCGGTGATTCCTTCCGGTCTGATACACAACAGGGCTGGTGTCACCAACCCATCTCTCTCTGTGTGTGTAGGTGCGCACGCACCTATGTATGTAGACTGTGGGCTTCAAACCTCTTTCTGCCTCCAACTCCCTCTGCTCTTCCTGTTCAACAATTGTCTCTTCTTGGTTTCTGATCTATAAGAAGCCAAAGGCTCCAGAAATCACCTTCAACAGATTAACAGAGTTGGAAGGGACCTTGTAGGACATCTAGTCCAACCCCCTGCCCAAGCAGGAGACCCTACACCATTTCTGACAGATGGCAGTCCAGGCTCTTCTTGAAAGCGTCCAGGGATGAAGCTCCCATAACTTCTGAAGGCAACTTCTGTTCCATGGGTTGATTGTTCTCACGGTCAGAAAATTTCTCTTTATTTCCAGGTTGAACCTCTCCTTGTTCAGTTTCCATCCATTATTCCTTGTCTGGCCTTCAGGTACCTTGGAAAAAAGCTTGACCCCTTCCTCCTCTCTGTGGCAGCCCCTCAAATATTGGAAGACTGCTATCACGTCTCTCCTGGTCCTTCCCTTCACTAGACTAGCCATATGCAGTTCCTGCAACTGTTCATCGTATGTTTTAGCCTCCAGTCCCCTCATCATCCTGGTTGCTCTTCTCTGCACTTTTTCTAGAGTCTCAACATCTTTTTTATAGTGTGTTAGTGTTAGTGCTGGGAAAATTTTGGACACAGTGATTTTGTGATTTCTGTTTTGGAGTTGTCCAGGAAAGAGCCTGAGCATATCTCAGCCAGTAGAGATACCTAAGTCACTACGAAGTCCTGGTAGGCTAAATAGGAGGTATAAAGAAGAATTCCCAGAGAGAGCAAGGGCAGGTCACTTCTGTGCTTGTATGAGCTAAGCGTAGTTAATAAAATTGTCTGCTACAATGTCCTATCTGTCAATGACTATTTCAGCTTCAACCGCAATAATACACAAACACACAATAGATACAAATGCAAGGTAAATCGCTCCAAATTCAATTGCAGAAAATGCGACTTCAGCAACAGAGCGGTCAAGGCCTGAAATGCATTACCTGACTCTGTGGTTATATCCCCAAACCCCCATAACTTCAAACTTAAACTGTCTACTGTGGACCTCACCCCATTCCTAAGAGGTCTGTAAGGGGCGTGCATAAGTGCACCAGCGTGCCTACTGTCCCTGTCCTACTGTCCCCATTTATTCGGATCCTTATCCTGTATTCATAATCATGTCTATACTTGTATCTGTTATCTAACACGTGCTTGACAGAATAAGTAAGTAAGTAAGTAAAATGAAATGAAAATAAATAATAAAATTGTAGGAAGTTAGCACCCACCCCTTTCCTGGAAGAATGAAATATTTTAGGAAATATGAAAAAGGCAGAATATTATATTTCCCTGGATGAGAAATATGAGAAGCATATTTTACAGGCAAAGTAGCTCCCACCTTCCTGCCCCCACCCTTTGTCAATGGGCCATTAAGGCTTGGGCCAGTCTATTCTACATAACAAAGATCTACCTCCTTCAGGCAGAGCCATAGTAGGAATTGCCAAAGATCCAACAAAGATAGGATTAGCCCTCTACACAATAGCAGCAGAAACTCACCACATGTGACCATCAGCCAGCAAGGCCCCACCCCCTGGGAGTCTGACAACCAATCAGGATACTCTTTCGGGGCCCCAAGAAATGCAGAGCCAGAGAGAGCATAAAAACCCGAGGATTTACTGTATCTGCCTTTTTTTTTCTGTTCAGGAACTCAAGCCATGTGATCCTGTCCACCATTAAACCATCTTTCCAAGCAGTCTCCATGTTTCCAGTGTCTGTTTCCCCACTTGGAGCAGAACCTAGAAGGATGTTTCTTCCAACAAAATAAAATAAAAAAATAAAGTAAAATAAATGCTGTATAGGAGGACAACTGCAGGCACTTGGAGCTGAGCACTGCTCCAGGGAGACCTTAGCTCAGAGGTCTTCAAACTTGACAGCTTTAACACTTGTGGACTTCAACTCCCACAATTCTCCAGCCAGCTATGCAGTAGAGCTGGCTGGAGAGTTCTGGGAGTTGAAGTCCACAAGTCTTAAAGCTGCCAAATTTGAAGACCTCTGCCTTAGCTACTCTGCTAATATGCAACGGGTGTGTGTGCTTCTCTGGAGTTCTTGGTGCTCTCTCAGCTTGCAAGCAAACCATCATGCTCAGATGACACCAAGAACTCCACAGTTCAACCCGGAGCTGCAGATATTCTCTTCTATTGGGACCCTCTTTATTATTCTCTGTTGAGCCTTAGCACTGAAGACCATTTATCTTTCCACTCAAAAAGGTGAACATGTTGGGATGGGCTGCATTTTGCTGCCATCTACAGATCCTGGAAAATGTCTTCATCTGATTTAAGGAGCGAGCACAAGGGTGTCCAGAAGAGGGCAGAGCTCAGGAGCGGGTGGGGGGGGGGGGGCTGTGAGGGCTTATTCTGCCCTCACCTGGCTGACACTTGACCATCTGTAATTTCTCAGGATTTAATATATGGGTGGGATGCACAGCTACTGTGCAAAGTCTAAAATTAAATAAAAAAATTAAAGAGGAGCTTGAGTGGCGTAGGAGGCTAATGCCTCCTACTAAGGCAGCATTTAACATCCAGCTGCCTGCAATTACTGCGAGTTCAATTCTAACCAGGCTCAAGGTCGACTCAGCCTTCCATTCTTTCTAAGGTGGGTAAAATGAGGACCCGGTTTCTGGGGGCAATAAGCTGACTTTGTATAAAATATACAAAAGTATGAAGGCTATTGCTTAACGCATTGTAAGCCGCCCTGAGTTTCCGGAGAGGGGCAGCATATAAAAATAAATAAATAAATAAATAAATAAATAAATAAATAAATAAATAAATAAATAAATAAATAAAATGCTGAATATATTTTTCAGTCTCTATCTCTATCTATCTATCTATCTATCTATATCTATATCTATATCTATATCTAGCTATTTAGCTATCTATCTCTATCTAGCTATCTCTAGCTATCTCTCTATCTCTATCGATCATCTACCTATCTCTATCTCTATCTATCTCTACCTATCTCTCTATCTCTATCTCTATCTATCTATATCATCTATCTCTATCTATCTATCTATCTATCTATCTATATCTATATCTAGCTATTTAGCTATCTATCTCTATCTAGCTATCTAGCTATCTCTATCGATCTCTATCTATCATCTATCTCTCTCTATCTATCTATTATATCATGTATCTCTATCTATCTATCTCTATCTATCTCTATCTATCTATATCTATATCTATATCTAGCTATTTAGCTATCTATCTATATCTATCTATCTCTATCTCTGTCTATCTCTATCATCTATCTATATCTGTATCTATCTATCTATATCTATCGATATCTATATCTATCTATAGCATCTATATCTATCTATCTATCTATCTATCTATCTATCTATCTATCTATCTAAAGATGAAGCTTTTCTAGAGAGCTTCTGGCCTTCTAGAATTTTACTTTGAATTGCTTACTTTGATGTAATTGTTGACATTGTTTTATTTAGTCTTGTTCTGATTTTTTTTCCCTTATTGCTTTTATTACAAATTCACCTTGTTGCAAGATTGTTTAGTTAAATTTTTCTATTTGCTATGGATGTTGTAACTGTTAGGGGTGTTTTAAGAAGGAAGGGAGAGAGGGAGGAAGGGAGGGAAGGTAAGATGGGAGGAAAAGAAAACAAAAAGGAAAGGAAACGCATAACATTTTGGGAGACTTTTGCAGTGTCATAAAATGAAGACTAAAATGTATCTAGGGAAACAGAGTACATCAACTGTCTGACTATGACAGGAGGGACTGGGTCCATCCATCCTCAGCCTGGAAACTGATACTCTCGGCATGATCTCTCAGCCCAGCCTACCTTGCAAGATGCTTGTTGTGTAGGAACTTGGACAAGGAGCTGGAGTAGAAGCTGGGAGACCATCAGTTCTAGGGCTGCCTTGCAGTGATGGGTTTCAAAAGTTTTTACTACCGGTTCTGTGGGTGTGGCTTGGTGCGCGTTGCATGGCTTGGTGGGTGTGGCAGGGGAAGGTTACTGCAAAATCCCCATTCCCATCCCACTCCAGGGGAGGGAAGGATACTGTAAAATCTCCATTCTCCATTGGGGAAGGTTACTGCAAAATCCCCATTTCCTCCCGATTTGGGAGGCAAAGAATAGATGGGGGCAGGGCCAGTCAGAATTTTTACTACCGGTTCTCTGAACTACTCAAAATTTCCACTACCGGTTCTCCAGAACTGGTCAGAACCTGCTGAAACCTACCTCTGCCGTCTTGGCTATGAAGCCAAAGGATCATCTTGGCCCGGTCATTTTCTCTTGGGAAGAAAGTATTGGCAAGCCTTTCCAAACACTTTGCCAAGAAAACTGTATTCCTGTAGTCGCCAGGAATCAGGGGTGACCAGATGGACTTTTACCAGCAACAATGCAAGGAAATACCACTGGGAACCCTAAGTAGCCAAGAATGCTGGGCTATCAGGCCCTTTTGCTGCAGGACGTTGGGAGCAATCTCGCTCCGTTCTTAATCTTCCGTTTGCAGAGGGCCTTTGCCAGACCCATCAGCACAACGGGAACAATTCGAGGATATGGACAAAGAAAGCAGAAACCACACAGCTGTCACCGGGAGCAATGGAAACAAAGCTATCTCCCATTTGTACTGACACCCAGGCTCCCTGGAAGCCAAAAAGTGTATTAGGGGAGGGGAGGGGTGGGTGGGGAGGGGACACACAGGAGACACAGGGACACCTGGCGGGTCTTGGGGATCAGTACACGGAGGGCTGGTCCATGAAGTGTGATCAGGAGGGAGAAGGATAAAAAAATAGAGCCACACATTTAACAGATTGGAAGGGACCTTGGAGGTCTTCTAGTCCAACCCCCTGCTTGAGCAGGAAACTCTGGCCTAGCCCTAGACCATTCAAGATAAATGGCTGTCCAACTTATTTTTAAACACCTTCAGTGATGAAGCACCCACAACTTCTGAAGGAAAACTATTCCACTGATTAATTTAACAGATTAATAGAGTTGGAAGGGACCTAGTCCAGTTGTTCTCACTGTCAGGAAATTGCTCCTTAATTCTAGGTTACTTCTCTCCTTGATTGGTTTCCATCCATTGAGAAGATCCTAGTTTCCTTCAGGTGCTTTGGAAAATAGGTTGGGTCCAGGGGTGAATTTCCAGCAGGTTCTGACAGGTTCTGGAGAACCGGTAGCAGAAATTTTGAGTAGTTCAGAGAACCGGCAAATGCAACCTCTGGCTGGCCCCAGAGTGGGGTGGGAATGGAGATTTTGCAATATCCTTCCCCCAGGAGGGAAGGGAATGGACATTTTGCAGTGTCCTTCCCCTGGAGTGGGGTGGGAATGGAGATTTTGCAATATCTTTCCCCTGCCACGCTCACCAAGCCATGCCCACAGAACCGGTAGGGAAAAATTTTGGATTTCACCCCTGGTTGGGTCCCCCTCCCCTTGTCTTTGTAGGAGCCCTTCAAATACTGGAAGACTGCTACCAGGTCTCCCCTAGTCCTTTTCTCTAGACTAAACCTCATTCCTGCAACCATTCTTCATGTTTTAGCCTCCGGCCTCCCTAATCCTCTTTGTTGTTCTTTCTGGGTGGGGAAATTTGGGGAGTTCAAGTCCACGAGTCTTAAAGTTGCCAAGGTTGCACACCTTGCTCTAGAGCAGAGGTCTTCAAACTTGGCAGCTTTAAGACTTGTGGACTTCAACTCCCAAGCTATGCTGGCTGGAGAATTCTGGGAGTTGATGTCCACAAGTCTTAAAGCTGCCAAGTTTGAAGACCTCTGCTCTAGAGCCCTTTGGCACTCATCGACCCCCTCCAACCAGATCTGAAAAAAATTGTTTTCTGCTGGTCCTGTCTGTGCAGCCCTTCACCTGACAGGGCCTGGGAGGTGATGGCCTCTTCCTACCATCGTCCACATTTTGCCAGGGAAGCTTTGGGCTGCTTCATCCCTCCTGAGCTTCAGTGGTGAGGCTTTTCCAGCTGGCCCTGTGGTGGGATGTTTTATAACATGCCGGTGGAGTCTGTGGCATCCCTAGTTAATTTATGTTGGTTTTGTATTCGTTTATTGATTATATACAGGTAGTCCTCAACTTAGGGACGCGGTGGCTCAGGGGCTAAGACGCTGAGCTTGTCGATCGAAAGGTCGGCAGTCCAGCGGTTTGAATCCCTAGTGCCGCGTAACAGGGTGAGCTCCCGTGACTTGTCCCAGCTTCTGCCAACCTAGCAGTTTGAAAGCAGGTAAAAAATGCAAGTAGAAAAATAGGGACCACCTTTGGTGGGAAGGGAACAGCGTTCCATGCGCCTTTGGCGTTGAGTCATGCCGGCCACATGACCATGGAGACGTCTTCGGACAGCGCTGGCTCTTAGGCTTTGAAACGGAGATGAGAACCGCCCCCTAGAGTCGGGAACGACTAGCACATATGTGTGAAGGGAACCTTTACCTTTATCTTAGTCCTCAACTTATGACCACAACTGAACCCAAGATTTATGTTGCTAGGCAACACAGTTATTAAGTGAGTTTTCCCCCATTTTATAACCATTTTGCCATTATGAAGCAAATCATTGCAATTGTTAAGAGAATCATGAAGTTGTTAAGCAAATCTGACTTCCCCCATTGACTTTCCTTGTCGGAAGCTGTCTGGGAAGTGTACAAACAGAGACCCAAGGACAGCGCAACTGTCATAAGTACATGCCAGTTGCCAAGCCTTTGAATTTTGATGACGTGACCATGGGGATGCTGCAACAGTCGTGTGATAAATAGTCGTAAGTCACTTTTTTCAGTGCCATTGCAACTTCAAATGGTCACTAAATGAATGGTTATTAGTCAAGGACTGCTAAGTAAATAAATAAATTCTGTCCCTTTCTAATACTTCTAAAAGAACATTCAACTGATTTTATCTCCCGTTTCTGCTTTTATGCAGGTATTTTATCTCCTACCCCTGTGATGGCGAACCTATGGTACGTATGCCAGAGGTGGCACGCTGCCCCCCTCTCTGTGGGCACATGAGCTGCTGCCCCAGTTCAGCCCTTCCGCGCATGCGTGCATGCCTCCCACGGGACAGCTGGTCTTTGGGTTTCTGCTGTGCATGCGTGGGGGCCGGGCACACGCGGGGGACCTGCCCGGGCATTCACAGAGATGGGTTGCACATGTGCAGGGGGTTGCAGGGTGGTGCACGGGGGCGGGGCCTGCATGCGCATTGCATTTTGGGGGTTTGCGCCCACGCACATGCATCCATTCACACACAGGTGCATGTGCTTTGAGCACTCAGTCCGGAAAAGGTTAGCCATCGCTGTCCTACCTTTTCTCTTCCAGTTTTCAATTTAATAGAAGCCACATCAGTGGTGGGTTGCTCCCGGTTCAGCCCGGTTCGGCCGAGTCGGTAGTGGTGACGCTATGACGTCACCGAACCGGTTCTCTTGCTTCGGGAGCGGGGCCCTCCCACCCACCCCCGCGTTATTCCGACCTTATGTTTCTTCTTTTTTCCCCCAGCTGAGAAGTGCGGCAGAGCAGGTTGCCACACCTCAGCTGGGCAGATTCGCAACAAACACGCGTGACCGAAGAGGCGATTGTGCACGAAGCGCGCGCACAAAGAGAACCGGTAGTAAAACCGGTTAGAACCCACCCCTGAGCCACATTAATTTAACCTGGACTTCTTTTACCTTTTTGCATGGGCACCTGGCACTCTGTCTGGGCTCTTTCTAAGATCACAGGTTTTTTTGTTTTCCCTGGCATACGGCACACTTGCTTTGGATCAATCCAGGCCTCTTTCCTAGAATTTGCTTCTAAAGGTGTCTGGGAGAAGGCCTGCGGACAAACAGGCAGAGATATTCAAAACAACATGTTGGTTTTTTTTTTTTCCCTTTCTCTCTGCAAAAAGGAACAGACTGTTGAGCTTCTGGAACTGGCTTGAACTAGCCCCACTGGCTGTTAAGAGTGGGGAGTCAGATGAAAGATTCAGTTGCATCGAAACATTTGCAGAGTAGAACAAAATGCTCTCTAATTCCCTGCACTGCTAATTTCATTCTGATGGATAAATTAAAGAGCACAATGCAGTTGTCTAGTAAACCACCCCAGCTGCACTTTGCAGGTTCAGTTTGATTTTAAAAAGCAGATGTTTCTTGCCCTTTTAAGGAATACTTCTGAAGAATTAAGTCTTTGTTAATCAAGCTCATGATGGTCCTTCCTTCCTTCTTTCCTTCCTTCCTTTCCCTTCCCTCCCTCCTTCTTTCCTTCCTTCCTTTTCCCTTCCTTTCTTTCTTCCTTCCTTCCTTCCCCTTCCTTCCTTCCTTTTCCCTTCCTTCCTTCTCCTTCCCTCCTTCCTTTCTTCCCCTTCCTTCCTTTCCTTCCTTCCCCTTCCTTTCTTCCCCTTCCTTCCTTTTCCCTTCCTTCCTTCCTTTCTTCCCCTTCCTTCCTTTCCTTCCTTCCCCTTCCTTCCTTCCCTTCCTTCCTTCCCTTCCTTTCTTTCCCTTCCCTCCCTCCTTCTTTCCTTCCTTCCTTTTCCCTTCCTTTTTTCCTTCCTTCCTTCCCCTTCCTTCCTTCCTTTTCCCTTCCTTCCTTCCCCTTCCCTCCTTCCTTTTTTCCCCTTCCTTCCTTTCCTTCCTTCCCCTTCCTTCCTTTCCTTCCTTCCTTCCCTTCCTTTCTTTCCCTTCCCTCCCTCCTTCTTTCCTTCCTTCCTTTTCCCTTCCTTTCTTCCTTCCTTCTTTCCCCTTCCTTCCTTCCTTTTCCCTTCCTTCCCTCCCCTTCTTTTCTTTCCCATCCCTCCCTCCTTCTTTCCTTCCTTCCTTTTCCCTTCCTTTCTTCTTTCCTTTCTTCCCCTTCCTTCCTTTCCTTCCTTCCCCTTCCTTCCTTCCTTTTTCCCCCTCCCCTTCCCTTCCTCCGCTCTCCCTCCTCCTCTCCTCCCAACTGAAGCACTCCAACAACCAACGTGCTGCTTTTCCATCCATTATGTGGAATTCAGTGATACACTGCCTTTGACCAAGAGGCTCCACTTAGCACAGGGCTACTATCAATCAAGCTTTTCAGTTCATGAATGTCCAGTATCCTCCCATCTCTAAGCGGTTGTCACCACATCTTTCAGTGGGTATGAATTATGAACAGCGAAAGAAACCCTAGAGTTTCAACTGACTTTTTGTCAAGTCAGTTTCACAGCAGGGAGGAGAGCGCAGAGGAAAAAAAAACACATTTCTCTCTGCTTTTCCAATTCAATGTATACTCTATTTTTAAACAAAATTCCTGAAATGCCATTCTTTGTATAGAAAATACAAGGAGAAAAGGAGCTGGGCTAAACAAAATGGCCTGCGATCCATCAAGGCTGATGTGAGGATGATAATCGGTTAGTTTTTAGCACCAGAAAACACAACTGGTTTAGCTTTCAAGCCTGACTCTTTGTGTTTTCTCCAGCAAATTCAGGATGGTGTTTTAGTATCTCAACAACCCTGTGGAGCAGGGTGGGGATAAACCTCTGAGAGATTCCTGCCTTAATCCAGGACCAATTAGGGTTATGATTTGGGATGATTTGGGCTTGAAGAAGTGCCAAATTTTCTACGAGTTGATTACAATAATAGTTTGTTAACAGAATGTTTTGGAATTTCAGTCTTGTCTTTCTGTTTCTGTTAACTATTTTGTTATTAACATAGTTTATAGATGACTGGCTAACAATTTGTACGTAGCTTTAGTAGCTTAACAGTTTAAAATTCTTTTGGCCTGTTTTACAAGGGGTGGGAAACTAACATTGTTGTGTTATATTAAACAGAATTCAACTGGGTAGGATGTAATGTGTTTGTTCTTTTTCTTCTTTTTTTTTTTTAAAGACACATTCTCTTTTTAATGTTTTTTGTTGGGTCTTTTTTTTTTTTACTGTTTTGTCCTTTTTGAATATTTTGGCATTTTGTGCTTTAACCTTCTTCGAATAAACTAAAAATCTAAGTTAAAAAAAAAGAGAGAGAGACCCACTCCATGGAAAAGGTTATTCAAAAGGGCTGGTGAAAATTTAAGTTCTGTCTGCATCATGAATTCTCCAGAGCGGCTGCAAAAGGATCTGGAAACATTTCTTTCTGTCTTTGTTTGCAAAGCTGACCCTGCTAATCGGGTGACGGCCGAATGTTTTCACCCCTTTGGACTAACAAAGACCACTACGCTTTGCAGACTAAGGTTTATGCAACATGCTGACTTATCAATCATGCTTTAGAAATCAGGATAGCAGGGTTCACACACAATGTTGTATAAACAGAGGCATAGAATCAAGATCACGTGAAGTATTAGCGCCGCTTTACAAAACCTTAGTAAGGCCACACCTGGAATAGTGCAAACGATTTTGGTCACTATACTACAAAAAAGAGGTTGAGACTTTGGAAAAGGTTCAGAGAAGAGCAACTAAGATTGTTATGTCCTTATAAGAACACCCGCCCAGATTGGCTGCCAGCCTCGGGCGAGAAGTTTGAATAGCTGCCTAGGGGCGGTGCGTCTGCCGGAGAGAATATAAGGAGAGCTCCGGCAGCGCATAGCCAGTCTTGTTACTGTTCAATAAAGTTACTAAATGTATCGAGCTGGTCACGTCTTCATTTCCTGCGCCTGATCTAACACTGGCGACGAAGGACTAGAGAAGAGAACCTGAGCAAGACTCGTGGCATGATCGCCTAACCGAGCTGAAGTCACTCAACCGCGGCATCTCACAGAATGGCAACCCCGCAAGCACCGATCGCTTCGCTGAATCCATTCGACCCGGCAAGAGAGAAATGGAGATCATACATGGTCAGGTTCCGGCAATTCCTCCGGAATTGACCAGAACCTCGACGATGAACGCAAGAGAGCCCTGTTCCTGGCCCACTGCGGCTCTGAAGTCGGCTCTGAAGTCATGGAGATGGCCATCGACCTTGTGGCGCCCAGAGATATTGAGGAGATGTCCTGGAGTGACCTGCAGGAAGTCCTACAGGAATACTACGCACCCACAGGCACCCCAATCGCAAACAGATTCACCTTCCAGCAGAGGAATCAACAGGAAGGTGAATCCATCAAAGAGTTCGTGGCAACACTTCATCAAATCGCTGCCAATTGCGAATTTGATAACGTGGATAATGCCATCCGGGACTGCATTGTCTTCGGGATGCGAGATGTGGGTCTCCAGAAGAAGTTCCTGAGCCGCAAGAGAATTCCGCTCAAGGAAGTCCTCGAAGAAGCCACAGCCGCTGAAACTTCCGAGAAAGCAGCCGCCACGATGGTGAAGGCCAGAGGGATCCACAAGATCCACAAGTAGGGCCCAAATTCCTCAGACGACTCCGCCACGCCATCGGAATCCGATGAGGAAATGGCTGTTCACAAGGTTTCCCGCCCCCCCCAGGTGGGAAAACCCCCAACATGGCGATCGGGGGGAACGGTGCGACAGTTGCAAAGGTGACCACCCCAGAGCAAACTGCAGATGGAGGGACGCGACCTGCCACCGCTGCCTGAAGAGGGGACACATAGCCGAAACATGCAGAGCAGCAGATCCAGCCCCGGAATCACCCAGGCCAAGATTCCGCGAAAACTGCAGAGAAACCCAGAGGACATCCAAACGGTCCTCGAACCAGTCCAGGTGCGGGGATGACGAATATCCCCACAACAGAGCAGTGCACCAGACCACTATCGCCCACACAAGCGATGACGGTGCCACCAAATTCAACGTGACACTGCTGGCAGAGGGGTCACTGTGCACAATGGAAGTAGATTCAGGCTCCATCTACTCCATCATGGACTGGCAACATCTGAAGTGCCTGAAGCCAACCTGTGAAAAGAACCAGCTAAAACCCCTGAGGTTGAGGCTTGTGGATTTCAGCGGAAACCCCATTGGTGTCTTGGGCAGAACCACTCTCCACATCACCTTCAAGGACTTCCAAGGCAAACTTCCCATCACAGTCGTGGAACACAGCCGACCGAACCTGCTAGGAGTGGAGTGGTTTAAGCCGCTAGGGTTATCAATCGGAGGCATCCATCAAATTCAGAGGGACGAACTCGACAACCTCATCGAAGAGTTCAAGGAAGTCTTCGATGGTAAGCAGGGGAAATTTGTGGGGAAGCCAATCTCTTTTAATCTGGACAAGGGAATCACCCCAATCAGGCTGAAGCCCCGCCGAGTTCTGTTTGCCTTGCGGCCAAAAGTAGACGCTCAGCTAGATAAACTGATCGCCCAGGGCATTCTGGAACCGATTGATCATGTTTCATGGGAAACCCCCATTGTGACCCCAATGAAGCATGATGGGTCTGTGCACATCTGCGCCGACTATAAGTGTACAATCAATAAGGCGTTGCCGCAGAGTGCATACCCAGTCCCAGTGGTGCAACATCTGCTGCATTCTCTGGGGACTGGCTCAATTTTTGCCAAACTGGACCTGGCCCAGGCTTACCAGCAGCTGCCAGTGGACGAAAAGATGGCGGAGGCCCAAACGATAGTCACCCACAGGGGGGCATTCAAATGCAACCGTCTCCAATTTGGAGTCAGCGCTGCCCCCGGAATCTTCCAATCAATGATAGAATGCCTTCTCCAAGGCGTTCCAGGGGTGGTGCCGTACTTTGACGATGTATTAATCTCCGGAGATTCCAAAGCACAACTCCTTGAAAGACTCAGGCTTGTCCTGCAGCGCTTCAAGGCCAAGGGCTTGAGAGTCAGGAGAGATAAATGCATCTTAGGAGTCCAGGAGGTCAGGTTCCTGGGCTATCTCATAGATGGCACGGGCATCCACCCCACCAAATCAAAAGTTAAATCTATCCATGAAGCTCCCAGCCCAAAAAACAAAACGGAGCTTCAGGCATTCCTTGGATTGCTTAATTTCTATGCCATGTTCCTCAAACAGAAAGCCACGATTGCTGAGCCACTCCACCGCCTGCTGGGGAAAGCGGCTTCCTGGAAGTGAGACCAAGAGGAGGAAGCAGCATTCTGGGCCGTCAAAGGACTTTTAACATCCAAAAGCGTCCTCATACAATACAACGAGACGCTACCAATCAAGCTCACCTGCGACGCATCACCATACGGGGTGGGGGCAGTCCTCAGCCATGAACTTCCGAATGGCTCAGAAGCCCCAATAGCATACTTTTCCAAGACGATGTCCAGCGCGGAACACAATTACAGTCAGCTGGACAAAGAGACTCTGGCTATCGTCGCAGGAGTAAGACGATTCCACGAGTACATCTACGGGAGGAGCTTCACCATAGTGACCAACCACAAGCCGCTTCTGGGGCTCCTCGCAGGCGACCAACCAACCCTGACCTTCATGTCCCCGCAGATGACAAGATGGGCCATCTTCCTAGCCGGCTATTCCTACAGGCTCGTGCACCAGCTAGGCACGTCCATTGGGAACGCCGACACGCTGAGCAGATGCCCATCAAAGGATCCAGTGGAAGACCCAGCTCCCACGCTTGACCTCTTCCACATCGACAACGACAACAGCTGCCCAGTCTCATCTGCAGATGTGGCCGCCCACACTCAAAAGGACCCCACACTCCGCCAAGTGAGATCCTGGATCCTCAGAGGGTGGCTGACGGAGAAGACGGAGGAGAAATTCAGCCCCTTCGTCAGGAAGCAAAAGGAGCTGTCCACTATGAAGGGCTGTTTGCTATGGGGAGACAGAGTGCTGATTCCCAGCACTCTGCAAAGAAGAACGCTAGAGACCTTGCATAATGGGCACCCCGGCATCGTCCGCATGAAAGCCCTGGCATGGAGTTATGTCTGGTGGCCATCACTGGACAGAGACATCGAAGAATGGGTCTCCAGATGTGACCCGTGCCCAGAAGTACGCCCAGCGCCACCCCAAGCCGAACCAATGAAGTGGGAGACCCCCAGCAGCCCCTGGTCTAGGATCCACATCGACTTCGCAGGTCCGATGCAGGGGCGCCACCTACTCATCGTCGTCGACGCTTTCTCCAAGTGGCTCGAGGTGGTACCCATGGCATCTGCCACAACAGAAGCGACGATCTGGGCTCTACGCCGTCTCTTCGCCACCCATGGACTGCCGGATGTGCTGGTTTCCGACAACGGGCCCCAACTCACGTCCTTGGCCATGGAGGCATTCCTGGCCAGATTGGGCATTTGCCATGCCCTGTCAGCCCCCTACAGGTCAGCTGGGAATGGACAGGCTGAACAGATGGTGAGACTCACCAAGGAGGCACTCACCAAAATGGGCACGGGTGACTGGCAGGAAAGAATTGACACCTTCCTCCTCACCCAACACATCACACCGCATGCCACCACCCACAAGAGCCCAGCTGAAATGTTGATGGGCAGAAGGCTGAGGTCACCATTGGACCGGCTGCACCCACAATACAGCCCAGAAGTGACTGCGACGGCCAGCCGCCCGCTTCGCGCCTTCAGCATAGGAGATCCGGTTTTTGCATTGAATTTCCACGGCTCTCTGAAATGGCTGAAGGGGAAGATAGAAAGCTCAACCGGCCCAAAGTCCTACAGAGTGGAGCTGGAAGATGGACAGGTCTGTAGACATCACACTGACCAGCTTCGGAAAAGGTGGAGGGAAGTAGGACAAAACCAGCCTGACGAGGTAGCCTTGCAACACCCCGACGAGGGAGATCTACAACACCCCGACGAGGTAGGCCTACAACACCCCGTCGAGGTTGATGAACAACACACCGGCGAGGTCGGCCTACCAGACCCCGGCAAGGCAGGCCAACAACACCCCGACGAGGTGGGGAGGCAACGACCCGACCAACCAGGGCAGCAGGATGCCAGGGAAGTAGACCGGGGACTTCTCACCCAGGGCGAACCCCGGTCACCCGGCTGGGGCAGCAGACGGGCCCAGAACACGGAGGACTGCCAACCAAGGACAACAGTAGACCGGGGACCGCCCGAGGTGGGCACACCACAGCTCGCGGGTGAAGATGGCACACAACACCCCAGCGAGGGGGACCTCTACCCAGCACAGAGGGCAGCCCGGCAACAACACCCCAGCACAAAAGACCCCAGCCACCAACTTGCGGTAGACCGGGGACTAGTGCGAAAGGAAAGCCTACAACAACCCGGCCAGGGAGGCCAGCGCCACCCCGGAAGGGGAGACCTCCACCGCACCGTGGAGGTAGCCCCACAACAACAACTCGACCAGGACGACCACCGCCGACCCGGCAGGGTAGGCCAACGCCAGCCCAGCAAGGAAGGCCTCCGCCACCCCGACCAAGGAGGCCTGCACCAACCCGGCGAGGTCGGACCACACAACCAAGGTCAACACCGCCCACCGCTGGGAGACCGGACCCGAGGGCACCAATCTGAGACATCCCCCCGACAACAGGAAACCGAACCACAGCCGAACCACGGAACCCGGGAGATTGGGGAGGAGCAAGTGACAACCAGAGACTTACTGAGACTCAGACGCTCTTCCCGGGTCGGCACCGAGCGGCCACAGCGAGATGACTGATGCACAGGCCAGGAGGAAGACCATCAGAACCAGCAGTCCGAGGTACAAGGTTCGGCCGGAGGCGCTGGGAGTGACCCCGCACACTCGCCAGCCGAACCAAGTCCGGTTCCGGGGAGGGAACCAGGAGACACAGGAGCCCCGTCCGTCCAGGTCGGCGTCGCCGAAGTGAGACTGCGCAGGTCAACTAGGGCGCCGAGGCGTCCCACGTACCTGCGCGATTACGTGACGTTCATTGACTTTGAGTGACTGTTTTCTAACTAGGAGGGGAGGAGTGTTATGTCCTTATAAGGACACCCACCTGGATTGGCTGCCAGCCTCGGGCGGGAAGTTTGAATAGCTGTCTAGGGACAGTGCGTCTGCCGGAGAGAATATAAGGAGAGCTCTGGCAGTGCACAGCCAGTCTTGTTACTGTTCAATAAAGTTACTAAATGTATCGAGCTGGTTACGTCTTCATTTCCTGCGCCTGATCTAACAAAGATGATCAAAGGCCCGGAGACTAAACCATATGAAGAACGGTTGCAGGGACTTCCAGTTTGCTGGCTACCGACGAAAGACGGTCCTTCTTCCCGGACCGCCAGCCCCGCCGCCTGTAGAGCCGCTTCAATTCCAAGAAGCGGCTTGAAAACTCCCAAATCTGAAGGATTGGTGGAGCAGAGCGAGCAAGGAGCAGGTTGAGCCCCTGTGACCCCCCAGAAAATTGCTACTGGGGAGGAAACAGGCGCGGCTCCCTTTCATCTTGCTGAGAATCCGGACGGCATGGGATGACTCTGCTTTGCGCAGAGCAAGTCGGCTGCAGCAACCTCTCAAATTAAATGAAATCAACTTTAATAATTAGCGGAAACAACAACTTGAACCTTCAAACCTAGAAATTGCAAGTATTACTGTTTTTGTGACTTTCTGATTTAAGTAAAAGTGCGAGCAAGTGAAAGTGGCTTGGAAAAATGGCGCCCAGCTTCAGCGTTAACGAGCTGAGAGTGAGAGTGGACTTGTAAAGTTATTTTAACTAGCTACAAAGTTGCACTGCTTGTAACAAGGAGGAACAGGAGAAAAGGAAAAATTTCTTTAAAATAAGCCTGAGCTTGCTTCAGTCTAATTCTATCCCCAATTTGATTAAACCTGGGGGATTTTTTTAGAGGACTTTGTGGTGGTGGAAAAGGAAAAAGGATCTCCTTTTTCAGGAAAGCTAATCTACGTGGCAGAATGGCTTCTAAGAAACAGGAAGGAAAGGCAGCGGGGGGGGGATCCCCCACACGCAAACCTGAGCAGCAGCTTCCTTCCAGTCAGCAGAGTCAGAAAAAAGATTTTGATGTTGAAAGCTTAAAAGATTTTATTACTCAGGCTCTGGATGATAAATTTCAAAAATCACGACAGGAAATTAAGCAGGAAATTAATGAAATTAAAAAGCTGGTGCAAGAGAATGATGGCAAGGTGACTAATAAATTATCGAATGTGGTGTCTGGCCTGTCAGAAATTATCATTAAAGTGGACTCTAAGTTGGAAGAATTTAAATCAGAAGTAAATGTTAAAATAAAGGATACTGATTACAAAATTTCTGATGTTGATAATAAAATGCAGAGAGTTGAAAACGAAATTACGATGATGCAATTCAGGTCCATGGAATTCGCCATAAGGATTAGAGGTATTAAGGAGAATGATCGACAAGACCTGAGACAGATTTGTGCTGATGCTTTGGCTGTGTTGTTAAAAATTAATCCTGAAGAGATTTTTTACAAAATAGACAAAATTTACAGGGTGAATTCGTGGGTGGCCAGACAAAGACAATTGCCTAGAGATGTGGTGATATATTTTACAGATAGAAGAATGAGAAATGATATTTTGCAAAAATCTTTTCTTTCCTCTGTGCAAGTGGAGGGAGCTCAAATTGGAATTTATAAAGAACTACCACCTAAGATGTTAAAAGATAGAAAAGATTTTGGCTTTTTAGTGAATGAATTAAAAAAACAACAAATACCATTTCGGTGGGATGCCCCAACTGGCATAATTCTGAAGTACAATGGAGAAAGACATCGATTGAATACTGTTGAGAAGGCGGAACATTTCTACTATACTGTTTTTAAAGAGAGATCACCATCTCCACGTACATCTACTGTGTTGGAGATAAAGGAGAGTGACAATGAGAAGCAACCTCAGCAAGAGATGGAAGAGCAGCTTAAGCAGGTGGAATCAGAGCCAGCGGAAATGCAGGGTGCTACAGGAGGTTTTCTGGAGGAGCCTCTGTTAGAACTTTCTCCAATTTTGTCTACAAGAGATGTGGCTTTGGACTTAGCTCAGATGGCTGAAGCCAAAGACCAGCGTATAACTCGTGCAATTTCCAAGCAACTCAAAGAAAAGCAACAACAGGAAAGACACAAGGCACAACAATATAAAAAGGGAGTTAAGAGTACTACACAAGAAAGTGAAGCCATGGGGGGAGCAAAGCCGAAGATTTTGGAAGATATTCGGCAATTCTGCTCGTCGCTTCAAAAACGTATGCATCACGATTAAGTTTTTATCTTGGAATGTGAATGGATTGAATTCACCACAGAAAAGGAAGAAGTTATTTACATATTTGAGACAATTTAATAATGATATAATTTGCTTACAAGAAACTCATGTCAGAACACAAGATCAAAAATACTTGATAAATTCAAAATTAGGAACACATTTTATAGCTTCAAATTTGGAAAAAAAGAATGGTGTGGTCATTTATATAAACAAAAGACTGTCAGCTAAAATTATAGAAGCAGATGAAGGTGGTAGGTTTATAGCAATTGAACTGCACACAGTAAATGGCCAAATTCTCGTGATTGGAATTTATGCTCCTAATCAACAACAGGATCATTTTTTATAAAACTTTGCACACTAAAATACTGCAATGGGATTATAGATCTATTTTAATCATGGGAGATTGGAATGGAGTAATTGATTCTAAATTAGATAAAAAGAGCCTGGCGAAGTCAAGGATTAGACTACCACAGACTTTTTTCGACATGAAAGAAGATTTGGAATTAAAAGATATTTGGAGAATACATAATCCAAAAAATTTTTTTCTCTGATAGACATAGATCTTTTTCTAGGATTGATTTTATTTTATTATCAGATGATTTACTTGTTAAGACAAAAAGAACAAAGATTTTTCCAAGAACTCTAACCGACCATAGCCCAGTATGGATAGAAATTGAGACTGGAAAGACTGAGAGAAGATCATGGAGATTAAATGAAAATTTGTTTAGATATGAAAAAAATATAATAGAACTTAAAAAGCAGATGAAAGAATTTTTTCAAATAAACTTGAATAAGGGTACCCCAATTGAAATTGTGTGGGATGCGAGTAAAGCGTATATGAGAGGGGTACTCATTCATATGAATTCTAAACATAAACTGAATCGACAAAAGAAAAGATCTGAACTGGAAGTAGAAATAAAGAATAAAGAACAGTTACTTATTAAAAATCCAACAGATGAAAGAATACGTGGAGCTATAAAACTTCTGAAAGATCAATTTCAAATGCTTATGGCGGAACAAGTTGCAACAAATTTACAATATGCGAAGCATAATACATTTTGTAATGCCAATAAACCGGGCAGATGGTTGGCCTACACATTAAGGAAGAAGCAGAGTATACGGACTATTGATAGTATCGATATTGGAGGGAAAGAAATTTTTCAACAAAAATTAATTAAAGAAGTCTTTGTAGATTATTACACTAAATTATATGCTAAAGATGATATACAGAATGGACTTATAGAAAAATATTTAGAAAATAAAAGAGTCACAAAAATTACTAATCAACAAAAGGAAAGAATGAATTATCCTATAACAGTTGAGGAGATAATTGCAGCAATTAAACAATTGAAAACAGCTAAAGCTCCTGGAACGGATGGCTTGACTGCAGTGTATTATAAAACTTTGCAAGCAGAAATGGTGGAACAACTCAGAGACTTTTGCTTAACGCATTGTAAGCCGCCCTGAGTCTCCGGAGAAGGGCGGCATATAAATCAAATTTAAAAAAAAAACTTATTTTGTAACATACAACAAGGGGGTAAAATACCCCCATCATGGAAAACAGCTTACATTTCTTTGATACCAAAAGAGCAAGTAGGTCCTAAAAAACCGGAGAATTATAGACCAATATCTCTTCTGAATAATGATTATAAAATTTACGCAAAAGTACTAGCCAACAGGTTGATGCCAGTAATTCAAGAGGTGATTCATGATGATCAAGCGGGATTTATAGAGGATAGAGACATGAAGGACAATGTAAGGCAAGTTATAGATTTATTGGAATATCTTGAGAAGAATAAACAGATCCCTGCAGTGCTGGTTTTTTTGGATGCGGAGAAGGCCTTTGACAGAGTGGACTGGAATTTTCTATTAAAGACTTTAAAAAAGATGGACTTTGGGGATCAATTTATACAGGCGGTTTCAGCAATTTACCAAGAGCAAAAGGCACAGATTATTATTAATGGAAGTTTGACAACAGACTTTAATATTGAAAAAGGAACAAGACAAGGTTGTCTGTTATCCCCACTGTTATTTATTTTAACATTAGAAGGCTTGCTGAATATAATACGTGACTCGAATATCTTGAAAGGTATAGTGATAAGGCAAGAGTATAGAATAAGGGCATTTGCAGATGATCTGGTTGTTACCCTAACACAGCCGATGGAATCAATAATCCAGATGAAAGACATTATAAAAGACTATGGTACAGTATCGGGATTTAGACTGAACCAGAAAAAAACTAAGATGATAGTTAAAAATATGACACAAGATTGAAAACACGAACTTGAAAGGAGGGCAGGTTTTGAGATTGTACCTAAGGTTAAATATCTAGGAGTTCAGGTTGCAGAATCTAATATGAAATTGTTTCAAAATAATTATGAGGTGTTGTGGCGAGATATACAGAAAGATATGGAGACTTGGAGAAAACTGCAGCTGTCCTTACTTGGAAGAATAGCAGCAGTTAAGATGAACATTTTGCCAAGATTTCGTTTTTTGTTTCAAATGATTCCGGTGCTTAAAAGTGATAAACAATTGAAAGAATGGCAAAGTGGATTGAATAAGTTTGTATGGAACGAGAAAAATCCGAGAATGAAATTGAAAATTATACAAGATGTTCCAGAAAGGGGAGGTCTTAAACTTCCAAACCTACAGTTATACTATGAAGCAGCAGCTTTGACGCAAGCAAGCGATTGGTTTGGAAGGAAAAAGACTGGAATATTGAATATAGAAAGTTTTGATCTTGAATTTGGTTGGCATGCTTACTTATTTTATGAAAACAAAGTGGACAAAGTATTCAAAAGCCATATACTTAGAGATTCTTTGATGAGAGTTTGGAAGAAGCACCGATCCAAATGGGATTACAAAATACTGCTAGGGCTAGATATTGGTCATATCATGTGGAATACAAATATAATGTCACTCGGGGGGGTTTTATATAAAGAAGTTCTTTTTGCAGATGCGGGCAGATGGCAACTGAAGACGCTAGAAACACTGTTGGATGAAGGGATTAATCTAACTTGGTTACAGTATAATCAACTTCAATTGAGATGGAAAGAGGACCAAAAAATTGGTATAATGTTGCATGAGGAAGAATTGGTTAGACATATAAAAGAGAAAGGTCCAATGCATATTAAAAGGCTTTATAATGTTTTGTTAGAAAGGGATTCAGAAACTGAATTGGTTAAAGATTGTATGATTTAAGTGGGCACAAAATTTTGCAGAGCCAGTGATGTTGGAAACATGGGAAAAAATTTGGGTTCAGAATGTTAAATTTACACAGTCGCAGGATTTGAGGGAAAATTTTTATAAAATGTTTTATAGATGGCATTTAGATCCTAAGAAATTGTCGTGTATGTACCCTAATGTTCAGCCAAAATGTTGGAGATGTGATTGTCTAGACGCTACATATTATCATGTTTGGTGGACCTGTAGGAAAGTTAAGGCTTTTTGGATAAAAATTTGGTGGGTTATGCAGAATGTTTTGAAGAAAAAAATTCAATTTTCTCCACAATTGTTTTTATTGGGTATAGTTAAGGGTTTTACATTGGGTGAAACTAAGTTGATATTGTATATGATAACAGCAGCGAGATTATTGATAGGTAAATACTGGAAAAATGAAGCTTTGCCCACTATCGGGGAATGGACTTTGAAGATGGCCAGTTTTGCAGAAATGGCGAAGATTTCAGCATATTTAAAAGATTGCTCACAAGAGACTTATGAATGGGAGTGGAAAAAGTGGATAGATTATGTGCAGAACAAATATCAAACTAGGAAGTATCAAATAGCTTTTCACTGAAAGTATTATATAAAGATAGAAATATTTGAATTTTGTGAAGATGAAAAAGTATATGGGGGATGGAGGGGTTCAAGTTTTATAAAAAAAGGGATTTTGATTGGATTATATTCTATGGAAGTCCGGGGGGGAGGAGAGGGTTAGGGGGGGTTTGGGAGAGTTAAGGTGGTTGGGGAGTTTGGGGTGGGTTGAGGGGGGGGGAAATGGGGTGAAAATGTAATTGTAAAACTTTTGCAATAAAAAAAAAAAAGAACGGTTGCAGGATTTGGGTTTGGCTAGTCTAGAGAAAAGAAGCCGTCTGAGAAAGCCAAGGGAAAGTATGTTAAGTATTAAGTGATCTAACAAAGACCATTAAAAAGAGAAAGTTAGACAATTTTGGGTATGTGATGCGACACACGGAAAAATACAGCATCCTTCATTTAATCCTCCAAGGAAAGACTGAAGGCAAACAAGGTCCAGGCAGAAGAACATCATGGCTTCCAAATCTCAGGGACCGGTTTGGACAAAACTCAGCAGCACTTTTTCCTGCGGCTGCTGATAAAAATAGGATCTTCAACATGATCCCCAACATCCAACGATGGATATGGCACAAGAAGAAGAGAAAAGAAGAGTTAGGGGTGACATGATAGCAGTGTTCCAGTATTTGAGGGGCTGCCACAAAGAAGAGAGAGGGTCAAATTATTCTCCAAAGCACCTGAAGGCAGGACAAGAAGCAACAGATGGAAACTAACAAAAGAGAGAAACAACCTGGAATTAAGGAGAAACTTCCTACCAGCGGAACAATTTGCCTTCAGATGTTGTTGGTGCTTCATCACTGGAGGTTTTTAAGATGAGACTGGACATCTGAAATTGTATAGGTTCTCCTGCTTGAGCAGGGGGCTGGACTAGAAGACCTCCAAGGTCCTATTCTATTCTATTCTATTCTATTCTATTCTATTCTATTCTATTCTATTCTATTCTATTCTATTCTATTCTATTCTTCTATTCTATTCCAAGAAGCACGTTCTGCCCATGTTCAGAGGCCCTTTGAACCTCACTGTTTCCCAGCCTGGACGTGCTTTGCTCTCCAACCTTTCCTCTGCAACCCTCTCCCCGCCCCCCGCGCCGCTTTAATATAACTAAACCCGCAGCCGCTTCGCTTAGCGACCCCCGATTTTTCCCAAGTCCTGCCACGTCCTCGAGGCTGAGCCTTTTTTTACCCCCAATCGCCTCGGGGCGCCCTCTGCCGGCCGAGGTCGGGACCGCAAAGTGGGCTGGGTTTTTCCCTGCAAGTTCCACCCCCTGGCGGGGACGGAGGGGTGGGCGTGGGGCGGACCTTGGACGGGGAGGGCGGGGGGCTGAGCAGCAGCAGCAGCAGCAGAAAGCTGGGCAAAGGGAATCGGCGTTGACCCGGGAGGAGCCCCTTGGACGAGGACTTGGTGAGCGGTCGGGGCTCCGGGGAACGGGCTGTCGGGGTGCAGCTGTCGAGGAAAGAAGGGGGGAGGGCAGAGGGAAGGGAAGGGAAAGGGGGGGCTCCTTTTGCTGGGCTGGGAAGCTGGGGCGGGGGCGGGGGGCTTGTGTCCAGGCAAACTTGGAAGAGCGAGGGGGAGGGGGGGGATAAAAAGCCAGGGGGAGGGGGACCAACTTGCCAGAGCAAAAGGAAGGGGGGGAGAAAAGGGGGAGGGGGAGAAAGTTTGCAAAAAGGGGGAGGGGGGAAAGGGGAGGGGGCGAGAAGACCAACCCACCCCAGGCTCCCCCAGTTGAACGGACACCAAGAATCGAGGGGCAACTCAAACTCCATATCTCATACTACATGCAATACCTGCGGCCAGGATTAGTCTCTGCCCCAAACTGGAAAAATAAAAATATACCGTCTGAGGAAAGTGTGATAAAGAAAGTCCTTCCTTCCTTCCCCTTCCTTCCCTCCCTCCCTCCTTTCTTTCTTTCTTTCCTTCCTTCCTTCTTTCCTTCCTTCCCCTTCCTTCTTTCCCCTTCCTCCTTCTTTCCTTCCTTCCTTCCTTCCTCCCCCTTCCTTCCTTTTCCCTCCTTCTTTTCCCTTCCTCCTTCTTTCTTTCCTTCCTTCCTTCCTCTCCCTTCCTTCCTTCCTTTTCCCTCCTTTCTTTCCTTCCTTCCTTCTTTCCTTCCTTCCCCTTCCTTCTCTCCCCTTCCTCCTTCTTTCCTTCCTTCCTTCCTCCCCCTTCCTTCCTTCCTTTCCCCCCTTCTTTTCCCTTCCTCCTTCTTTCTTTCCTTCCTTCCTTCCTCTCCCTTCCTTCCTTCCTTTTCCCTCCTTTCTTTCCTTCCTTCCTTCTTTCCTTCCCCTTCCTTCTTTCCCCTTCTTCCTTCTTTCCTTCCTTCCTTCCTCCCCCTTCCTTCCTTTTCCCTCCTTCTTTTCCCTTCCTCCTTCTTTCTTTCCTTCCTTCCTTCCTCTCCCTTCCTTCCTTCCTTTTCCCTCCTTTCTTTCCTTCCTTCCTTCTTTCCTTCCTTCCCCTTCCTTCTCTCCCCTTCCTCCTTCTTTCCTTCCTTCCTTCCTCCCCCTTCCTTCCTTCCTTTCCCCCTTCTTTTCCCTTCCTCCTTCTTTCTTTCCTTCCTTCCTTCCTCTCCCTTCCTTCCTTCCTTTTCCCTCCTTTCTTTCCTTCCTTCCTTCTTTCCTTCCCCTTCCTTCTTTCCCCTTCTTCCTTCTTTCCTTCCTTCCTTCCTCCCCCTTCCTTCCTTTTCCCTCCTTCTTTTCCCTTCCTCCTTCTTTCTTTCCTTCCTTCCTTCCTCTCCCTTCCTTCCTTCCTTTTCCCTCCTTTCTTTCCTTCCTTCCTTCTTTCCTTCCTTCCCCTTCCTTCTCTCCCCTTCCTCCTTCTTTCCTTCCTTCCTTCCTCCCCCTTCCTTCCTTTTCCCCCCTTCTTTTCCCTTCCTCCTTCTTTCCTTCCTTCCTTCCTCTCCCTTCCTTCCTTCCTTTTCCCTCCTTTCTTTCCTTCCTTCCTTCTTTCCTTCCTTCCCCTTCCTTCTTTCCCCTTCCTCCTTCTTTCCTTCCTTCCTTCCTTCCTTCCTTCCTACCCCTTCCTTCCTTCCTTTTCCCTCCTTTCTTTCCTTCCTTCCTTCTTTCCTTCCTTCCCCTTCCTTCTTTCCCCTTCCTCCTTCTTTCCTTCCTTCCTTCCTTCCTACCCCTTCCTTCCTTCCTTTTCCCTCCTTCTTTTCCCTTCCTCCTTCTTTCTTTCCTTCCTTCCTTCCTCTCCCTTCCTTCCTTCCTTTTCCCTCCTTCTTTCCTTCCTTCCTTCTTTCCTTCCTTCCCTCCTTCTTTCTTTTCTTCCTCCTTTCCTTCCTTCCCCTTCCTTTCCTCTTTCTTTCTTTCTTTCCTTCCTTCCTTCCTCCCCTCCCCTTCCTTCCTTCTTTCCTTCCTTCCTTCCCCTTCCCTCCCTCCTTTCCTTCCTTCCTTCCCTCCTTTCCTTCCTTCCTCCCCCTTCCTTCCTTCCTTTTCCCTCCTTCTTTCTTTCCTTCCTTCCTTTTCCCTCCTTTTTCCTTACTTCCTTCTTTCCTCCCTTCCCCTTCACTCCCTCCTTCTTTCCTTCTTTCCTTCCTTCCCCCTCCTTCCCTCCTTCTTTCTTTCCTTCCTTCCTCCCCTTCCTTCCTTCTTTCCTTCTTTCCCCTTCCCTCCCTTCTTCTTTCTTTCCTTCCTTCCTTCCTTTCCCCCACTTCCTTCCCCTTCCTTCCTTCCTTCCGTCAGAGGAAAGTGTGATAAAGAAAGTGTTAGAGTGTGCTGAAATGGATAAATTAGCAATGGAAATACTGGAGGAGAAACTGAATATAATCTGATATGGGATTTATGGTATGACTGGTTAGGCAACAGATGCAAAGAGTAGGAAACCAACAAAAACAACGGATTCAGGATTATAGTAGGATGAGATGTGATATAAAATGTAAATAGTCAAAAAAGAAAAAGAAAAAAACTTAAGAGTAACAACTATGTATTGTATACAAATGTACATAAATGAATATATTAGTATATATAAGGGAACCACACGTATGTAATTACACAGATAAAGGGGGAAATGTATTTATACTGGATATATACTGATATTGAATTGTTGCAAAGACGATGAAAATTGTGACATAAAATGGAAAAAAACCTACTAAATAAAAATCAATTTAAAAAAAGAACCGAGGGGCGCAGAGATCAGGGCGATGCGCTGGGCGGAGGGAGGTGAAATTCCTCGGTGGGGGGGCTTTTGGGAGACGCCCCCCCGTGCACCCTTGGCTGGGCGGGGCTCCATTCGCCCGCTGGCTTTGCTTCCCCCAGCCCACCACTTGAGTTCCCTTTCTTGGGGGTGGGGGACTGGGATGGCCCAGCTTCCTCTTTGATCCTCCACCACCCCTCCCCCCGGAAAGGTGGGGGGGCTTGGGATGGAGATCCCAGCTGGCTCTCCTGGGGGTCCCTGGCCTTGGGGAGGGTGGATGCTTTGCAAGACGGAGCACCTAGAAAATGGGGGGGGGGTTTCGCTCCAAAGTTTATTCCTTTCTTCTAGCAAGTCTCCTGGGCAGCCATGAGGTCTGGCCACAACAACAGCCCTGTAAGGTAGGCTGGCAAAGGGAAAGGAGTCACCTGTTAAGGTGGACTTGAAGCTGCTCTCCCCAGGGCCTTCTCTGCTATGCCAGATAGGCTAATAATGGTTATTCGTCATTAGAGGTAGACCTCGACTTAACAGTCATTCGTTTAGTGACCATTCAAAGTTACAGCAGAGCTGAAAAAAGTGACTCGTGACCTTTTTTCAGACTTACGACCTTGCCAGCATCCCTCATGGTCACATGGTCAAGTTGAGCCAAGGTTTATTATAAGGACCACAGCACGTTAAAAACACTCAAGGAATATCCAGTTAAACATTCTGGAATAAAATAATAAGCAACAAATAGAATCTATAGGGAATAATCACAATTTGGCATCCAGGTCGGTCAGTTGCACGTGATCAAAATTTGGACGCTTGACAGCTGGTTCACTGGGAAGGTTCGTTTTGTGACGAGATCCTCCGTTTGCCCAGCAATTGGCAAAATGCGCTGAGCTTTTATTTACAGCAGGTCTGCCCAACCTTGGCAGCTTTAAGGCCCGTGGACTTCAACTCCCAGAATTCCCCAGCCAGCATGGAATTCTGGGAGTTGAAGTCCACAGGTCTTAAAAGCTGCCAAGGCTGGACACCCCTGAACTGAAGTGTTGATCCATTCAAGGGAGAAGTTCTAGACCAGTGATGGCTAACCTGGTTTACAAGCTTCTTTTTTAAGCGCCTCTTCTCTTCCTCTCCCGTTGGGGCTCCGAGCAGCCTTGCAGACTTCCTCCCCGCCCAGGGGTGAAATGCTCCCGGTTCGGACCGGATCGTCTGATTTGGTAGTGATGGAGGCGGGTAGTTCGGAGAACCGGTAGCAAAAATCCCTGCTCCCCCCCAATGCCCAGCTGAGCCGCACAATTTATTTTATTTTATTTTTATTTTATTTTAAATTTATATACCGCCCTTCTCCCTGAGGACTCAGGGCGGTGTACAGCCAGAATTAAAAAACATGAAATACAAATATTAAAAACAATTAAAATATATATAAATTTGGCCCAAAATTAAAAATACAAACCAATTAAAACATTTAAGATTTCTTCTTAAGCCAGCCCGGCTTGCTGGAAAAAGTGGGTTTTAAGGGCATGGCGGAAGGCACTGAGGTCTTGGATTCTCCTTATCTCTGGGGGCAACTGATTCCAGAGGGTAGGTGCCCCCGCAGAGAAGGCCCTCCCCCTGGGGGTCACCAGCCTGCATTGATTGGCTGATGGCACCCTGAGGAGGCCCTCTCTGTGGGAGCGCACGGGACGATGGGAGGTCGTTAGAGGCTTTTTTTATTTTTAAAAGCATTTTTTCTACAACCTTTTCGGCAAAAAAGATGCTTTTAAAAGTAAAAAAAAAAAAGCCTCTGATGATAGCGTGGCTCAGCTGGGATCGTCAGAGGCTTTTAAAAGCATTTTTTTACAACCTCTTCGGCCAAAGAGGTTGTAGAAAAAATGCTTTTAAAAGTTAAAAAGAAAAAAAAAGTTGGCCCCGCCCACACAGTCACATTACTCCCCCCAAGCCACGCCCACAGAACGGAAGTAACAAATTTTACATTTCACCACTGCCCCCACCCCCTTCTACAAAGCCCCAATAGGCTCCCTTGGGAAGAAACTCGGGGGGGGGGGTGGGAGTTTCAAACAGGAAACCTGCAGAGACAAAGTCCCAGATAGATTCTTCTATCTAAGGCACCTTATAGACCTGGGCAAGAAGTAAGAAGGAATCGGTCAACCTTTATTTATTTTATTTATTTATTTGTTTCAATTTCTATACCGCCCTTCTCCAAATAGGACTCAGGGCGGTGAACAGCCAAAGTAAAAAAAACAGGACATACAAAATTTAAAAACAGTTTAAAATAATTAAATATTTTGGCCGTAAATTAAAACAACCCAATTTAAAATCAATTTAAAATTTAACTCAAGCCAGCCCAGCTAGTTGAAATAAATAGGTTTTCAGGGCCCGACGAAAAATCCGGAGGTCTGTTATTGTACGTATTTCTGGGGGGAGGTTGTTCCAGAGGGTGGGCGCCACCATAGAGAAGGCTCTCCCCCTGGGGGTCATCAGCCGACATTGTCTGGCGGATGGCACCCTGAGGAGGCCCACTCTGTGCAAGCGTACTGGCCGGTGGGAGGCTATTGGTGGCAGAAGGCGGTCTCGTAGGTACCCCAGCCCTAAGCCATGGAGCGCTTTAAAGGTGGTCACCAACACCTTGAAGCGCATCCGGAAGACCACCGGGAGCCAGTGCAGCTCGTGCAGGAGAGGTGTCACATGGGAGCGCCTCGTCGCCCCCATAATCCCCCGCGCGGCCACGTTCTGGACCAGCTGGAGCCTCCGGGTGCACCCCAGGGGGAGCCCCATGTAGAGAGCGTTGCAGTAGTCCAGGCGGGAAGTGACGAGTGCCTGAGTGACTGTGCGTAGGGAGTCCCGATCTAGAAAGGGGCGCAACTGGCGTATCAGGCGAACCTGATAAAAAGCCCCCCTGGCCACGGCCATCAAATGATCTTCTAAAGACAGCCGTGCATCCAGGAGGACGCCCAAGTTACGAGCCCTCTCCGTGGGGGCGAGTGATTCGCCCCCAATAGCCAGCGATGGCATCAGCTGGCTATATCGGGACGCCGGAAGCCACAGCCACTCGGTCTTGGAGGGGTTGAGTCAGAGCCTTTGGGTTCTTCTCCTCTGCTTCTGGTCTTCTGGAGCTCCAGACGAGACTTCAGTTCCCATATGGCTGGGCTGGCCCATGAATTATGAGCCTTGGCTTCCACCAAGCGGCAAATGTACCAGGCCTTTAAAAGGGGTCTTCTCGAGGTGACCTCAGCATCTCGAGAACTTACCTACTTCCTTGGATTTGAGATTGCTCCTCCTTTTGAAGTGGTTGTTGGGGGCCTTTTCAACACAGCGGTCTTTGCTGTGACTTATCTAGAATATTTTCATAAAGCTGGCTCAGCTTCAAATGGGGCAAAACTCACTTAACACGTTTTGCTCAGCGACAGAAATTTTGGACTCCATTGTGGTCGTAAACCGAGGACTGCCTACAGAACTTTGGAAGAAGAGACTGGACTGCCCCTGTCAGAAATGGTGTAGGCAGGGTTTCCTGCCTTGGTGGGTGGGTGGGGGGGTTGGACTAGATCAGTGGTCATCAACCTTTTGGACCTCAAGGACCACTAAATTCATAATTTTAAATCCCGCAGACCACTAATATGAATTTTTTAGAAAGATAGTATTTGGTGCAATATAAAAAATTCAAATAATTTTTCTGCGGACCACCCAAAAAAAATTTTTTTTAATAAAGTTTTGTTTTATTTTTTAAGACAAACAAACATTTAGTACATCATTCATTTCTTCCATGTGACATTTCGGTGTTATCTTCAAAGATTTCTTCTCTATCTCTTCCATCTTTAATCTCACCGAGTCCATTACAAAAGTTTTCCATTAGTATAATATTCTAATTACAACAATTATTTTTTCCTCAATCTCTTTTAAAACTTATTTATATCTCTTTTGTAACCAATAGTAAAATTTATTCCATATCTTAAAATATTCTGAATCCTCCCTTTCCTTTATCGTCATAGTTAATCTATTCATTTCTGCACAATCTAATTTTTTTTTTAATTACTTCTCCCTCCAATGGTGTATTCTCTGCTTTCCAATTTTGTGCATAAACAATCCTTGCTGCTGTTATTACATATATAATCAAATACACATTATTTTTACTAATTTTCTCTGGTAAGATACCCAATAGGAATAGTTCTGGTTTTAAGTGTATACATTGTTGTATCATTTCCTCCATCCATAACTTAATTTTATTCCAGTAGCTTTTTGCTTCAGGGCATTCCCACCACATGTGGTAATATGAACCTGGTAATTGGTGACCACCAAAAAATTTTCACGGACCACCAGTGGTCCCTGGACTACATGACCTACAAGATCTCTTCCAACTCATGTTATTCTGATAAGGGAAGCAGGGAAGTTGGCTTTTCAGCTGGCAGGGAAGTTGCTTTTTAAGGTGCAGAGTTCTTACACCCCCCCTCACTTTCTCGTCTGGCTGTCTGGTCTGGCTCCATGCATTGGGGGCATGGGGGCGTGGAATGGCACTGGGGTGGGGGTGTCTTCTGGATTGCAGCTGGCAGATGGAGGGGGTGGGGTTGCAATGGCTGTTTGGAGCAATAATGCCGGATCTTGGCTTGGTTTCTGCGTGGGAGGAAGAGGACAAGGCCCGCCTTTCCTTCCCTCACCAACTTTCTTCCTCCCCAGAGGTTTATTATTTGGGGCTGGGTGATATTTTGGTGCGTTGGGATTTTGACATTTCCCTGTGCGGCCCAGGGGTGAAATGTAAAATTTGTTACTACCGGTTCTGTGGGTGTGGCTTGGTAGGAGGGTAATGTGACTGGGTGGGCGTGGCCAACTTTTTTTTTAAAAAAACTTTTCAAAGCCTTTTTTTCTAATGCTTTGAAAAGCCTCCGCCGATCAGGCAACTCAGCTGGGATCGTCAGAGACTTTTCAAAGCATTTTTTTTACCACCTCTTCGGCCAAGAGGTTGCAGAAAAAAATGCTTTGAAAAGCCTCTGAGGATCCCAGCTGAGCCGCATAATCATCAGAGACTTTTTTTTTGTACTTTTAAAAGCATTTTTTCATCGGAAGAAGTTGTAGAAAAAATACTTTTAAAAGTAAAAAAAAAGCGCCTCTGATGACAAGGTATGTAATATTGTGCAGGATATTACGCATCAGGCATCAAGCTCTAGCTTGTTGAATGAAGCAAGAAAATCTGGTTGTAGTGAGCTCTCTTTCACGTAACAGTTTTTACAAACTGTAAAAATGGAAGAGAGGATGAGTAAAACTTTGGTCCCGATGACCGAATGACCCAGATTGGATCTTGCAATATTCTCCTGGGAGACTTATATTTGCCTTCGTTTGTGAGTTTTTGTATTCTTATTACTGTCATTATTAATAAACGGTTTGCCCCAGCTTTCAGCACATACCTGACTTTTAAAATTAACATTTTTTAAAAAATAAATCTATAATGAAATTTCAGATCAAAGTCTTTATGCGGAACAGCAAAGCAGACCAAATAAAATGGACTAAATTAAACCTTCAAAGTGGAGCGACAAAATAGAACACACAAATTAAAATAAGGCATACAAGATTAATGTATATCAGGGGTGGGTTCTACTCAGGGGTGAAATCTAACATTTGTTACTACCAGTTCTGTGGGCGTGGCTTGGTGACGGGTGTAATGTGACTGAGTGGGCGTGGCTAACTTTTTTTTTTACTTTTAAAAGCATTTTTTCTACAACCTTAAGAGGTTGCAGAAAAAAATGCTTTTAGAAGCCTCTGACGATCAGGCAACTTGGCATTTTTTTTCCTACACTCTTCAGCCGAAGAAGTTGTAGAAAAAATACTTTTAAAAGCTTCTGACGATCCCAGCTGAGCCGCGTGATCATCAGAGGCTTTTTTTTTTACTTTTAAAAACATTTTTTCGGTGGAAGAGATTGTAGAAAATATGCTTTTAAAAGTAAAAAAACCCCCCAGTTTCTGATGATTGCGCGGGTCAGCTGGGCATGGGGGGTGGCACAGGGATTTTTGCTACCGGTTCTCCGAACCACCTGCCGCCATTGCTACCGGATTGGGGGATCCGGTCTGAACAGGGAGCATTTCACCCCTGGTTCTACTTATCTTTACTACTGATTTGCAATGGGAGTGTGCACGCTTCTGCACATGCGGAGAAGCTTCTGCACATGCACAGATCATCCAGGATGACGTCCGGGCGTGTGGGCAGAGCCTCCCGCCGCCATTACTACCGAACCAAAATGGGAGCAACCCACCATGGATGTATATGCATACCCCTATCATACTTGCACGACTTTGCAATCGTTAATATAGGAGCTTTGCAAGCTGCAAAAAACCATTATTGCAGCCAAGCAATAATGATAGGCAGTGAAACCAAATTGACAGCAACTGAGAGCTTGCTGAAATGAAGCTGTTTTAAGAAAATTTAATTAAAAGATTGAATCTTTTGAGGAGGATCTAATGCAGTTGGCGGCTGGTACAGAGAAGTCCCAGTCACCCATTGGAATTAGCAGTGTTGAGGTCTGTCTACTTCTGGCTGATCTTAGAATTGCAAAATACATGAGCTGGAAGGGATTTTGGGAGGTCATCTAATCTAACCCGCTGTTTCTGTGCTGGAAGCCTTCCTTGGGAGGGGGCCAACCAGCCCCTGTTTGATATTCTCCAGAAAACAGAGCCATCCTTGGTACTCCTGACTCATTGTTCAGCTCTTTAAAGCTCTCCCCTCTCTTTTTAAATTTGTTTGATTGTTAAACTTTGCTTCTAACACGATGATGTATTTGACACAAGCTGAGTATCATTAAATATGTCTTAATTGTCAGGGGAAAAATCCCAGGACAGCTGCTTTGATTTGTTGCTGATGAATCATTGATGGCGTCTTTCTCCCAAAAGGCAGGGAGCAGTGCCAGGGTTGTTTGGATGGAAAGAGGACCAAAACTAAGATTTCGGGAGGCATGTCGTGGGTTCTGGGAATTGCCTTTTCTTGCAAGTAGAAAGCAAACCTCTCAGGACAGCTTTCTGGGAAACGATGGAAGAAACTG
Source organism: Arizona elegans (assembly GCA_022577455.1). Lineage (NCBI taxonomy): Eukaryota > Metazoa > Chordata > Lepidosauria > Squamata > Colubridae > Arizona > Arizona elegans. The sequence goes on along the minus strand of JAKOOJ010000022.1, from coordinate 4,099,517 downwards.
TCAATGGGAACCAAGAGAATCTTGAGTTCTCTCGCTTTTCCCTCTCTGGAGAGCCACAGTTGCCAGGGCTTGCCTGAGATCAGATTGTCTATCCCAGGGGTCGGCAACCTTAAACACTCAAAGAGCCACAAAGGTCCTAACCGGAAGGCCCCCCCCCCAATTCAATTCTGCAGCCAACCGGAAATCCGGTTCCCCCACCATAGAGTCTCCTCCTAGCTCGGTGTCCTTTTTCCTCTACCTGTCCTAACTGAAAGTCCTATCAATTGTGGAGGGAAAAAAGTGAGATATTATAAAAATGTACGCAAATGATGAAATAAAAATAAATAATAATTGAATAAGAAATTGAAATGATAATAATGATAATTAGAAAATCGGGGCTGCTCGAATACCACTTTAGACTGAACTGTAAAGGGAAACAACAGGAGAGAGGGGAAGGAGTAGAGAGAGAGAGGAATGGAGAAGAGAGGAGAGAAGAAAGAAGAAAGGGAAAAAGAGAGGAAGAAAAGGGGAAAGAGGAGCAGAGGAGAAGGTTAGAAGGAGGGAAGAAGAGAGGAGTGGAGGAAGAGAAAGGCAAGTAGGAAAGAGAAGGAGAGGAAGAACGAAGAAAGTAGGAGGAGAAAGAGGAAGGAAGAGAAGGGGAGGAGAAGAAGAAAAGTTGGAGTAAAGGTAAAGGGGTAGAAGAGCAGTCCCGAAAAAGGAAAAAGGAAAGTTAAAAGAAAAGATGAATGAAAAATGATGGAAATGACTGTACATGTAAATGTGTTATGAGAAATAAAAATAAAAAACTTTAAAAAAAATTGTGGAGCCAACCAGCGACAGGGAGCCACAGCAGAGGGATGAAAGAGCCACATGCGGCTCCAGAGCCGCGGGTTGCTGACTCCTGGTCTAGCCCCAGCCTGCCAGTTGGGAAATGATTGGGAAATCGAAACGAGGGGTTGTGAGGTTAAGAAACACAAAACTCGAGCTTTGTCATGTCTGGTGTGACCTGCACGGTGACATTTCCTTCTTTTTTGAACAGCCCAAAAAAATTGAAATTGAAGGGTGGAACTGGGAGCCTTGGTAGTACAGTGGTCTAAGGCACCCTGTTATTAAGCTGGTTATTAAGACCAGATGCCTGCAATTACTGCAGGTTCAAATCTCGCCAAGGCTCAAGGTTGACTCAGCCTTCCATCCTTTCTAAGGTAGGTAAATTGAGGACCCAGTTTATGGGGGCAATAAGCTGACTTTGTATAAATATACAAAAGGATGAAGGCTATTGCTGAGCACATTGTAAGCCGCCCTGAGTCTCCAGAGAAGGGCGGCATATAAATCAAATTAAAAAAAAAAAAGGTGAAAAGATCGGAGTACTAAATTGGGGCCAGAGAGGTGCTCATAACAACCCTGTAAGGTAGGCCAGGTTGAGGGAGAATGGATGTGCTCTGGTTATGTCGGTCCAGCCTTAAAGGTGGTTTTGAGCATCACCTGGGAAAGAGAACAGATACTCAGCGCTCTGCCCCAGACTATATTCCTGGTTCTCCTCTGCTGCTTCCAGGCGGCATTCAGCGGTACAAAGAACGTAATTACCTCATCCCAAAATGGAAGAAGGATCTGGGCTTGCTTATTTATACTATTCTATTTTTCTTCCCCCAAAACTGAGGCAATTTACAAAGCTGCCCCTCGGTTTAATTCTCACAACACGGAACATAGAATCCTAGGGGCGGAAGGGACCTCGGAGGTCTTCTAGTCCAACCCCTGGCTTAAGGCAGGAGACATTATATCATCCCGGTCAACTGGTTGCCCAGTCTATTTTTGAAAACTTCCTTGCTTGATGAATTTCCCAGTTGTGGGAGATGTGAACTGGGCCACCACATTTCTAATTCAGTACTTCAATTACTCTAGCCATAGGTATTTAATCTGTATTTATCAACTGTATATCTGTCCTCTATGCTGGCTGGGGAATTCTGGGAGTTGAAGTCCACACGTCTTAAAGTAGCTGGGGTGGCGGTTGATACCCCGAGGCTTATGGTCATGGGGGATTTTAACCTGCCATCCATCGGTGAAGCGTCTGAGGCAGCGCGGGAGTTCATGGCTTCCATGACGGCTATGGACTTGACCCAGTTAGTGCATGGCCCTACTCACATGGGGAGAAACACTCTGGACTTGGTTTTTGTCTCTGGACAGTGGTTGAATGATCTTGATATTGGGGATATAGTGACTGAACCCTTGTCGTGGTCGGATCATTCCCTCCTTCGCTTTGACCTTCGAACCACTACACCCCGCCGCTGGGAGGCGGAACCGACGAGGTGGTTCCACCCCAGGCGCCTGATGGAGCCGGATCGGTTCTAGACGGAGCTTGGGTCGTTTCCTGAGGCTCTGGCTCACGGCTTGACCGAAGACCTGGTGGCCGCCTGGGATAGGGCGGCTGCTGGAGCTTTGGATCGGGTTGTGCCTTTGCGGCCTTTGACTCGGCGCCAATCTCGCTTGGCTCCTTGGTTTCCCGAGGAGCTGAGGGAGATGAAGCACCGGAAAAGACGCCTGGAGAGCGGTTGGAGGGCCAGCCGGTCTGAATCTGACCGAACACTGGTACGGTCTCATATTAAGACTTACCTAGTGGCGATAAAAGCGACAAAATGTAACTATTTTTCCACTCTTATTGCGTCATCAGATAATCGCCCAGCCGCCCTGTTTAGGGTGACCCGCTCCCTGCTCCTTCAGGAAGCGCGGGAGGACCCCTTGGAGGTCAGAGCCGAGGATTTTGTACAGTATCTGCATGATAAAATCGCTCAGATTCGGGAACACCTGGACTCCAACGGGGTAGATCCAGTGGGGAGGATGGAGGCAGGTCTTGAGAAAATTATCTGGGAAGAGTTTGATTCTGTGACTCCCGAAGACGTAGACAGGATACTGAGTAGACTGAATGCTACCACATGTTTATTGGACCCATGTCCCTCCTGGTTGGTGCTGGCCTCTCAGGAGGTTACACGAGGCTGGCTCCAGGGGATTATAAATGCTTCTTTGAGTGAGGGTGTCTTTCCCGCCGCCTTGAAAGAGGCAGTCATGAGACCCCTCCTCAAGAAGCCTTCCCTGGACCCGGCAGTGTTGGCTAATTACCGTCCAGTCTCCAATCTTCGCTTTGTTGCGAAGGTTGTTGAGAGTGTGGTGGCACGACAGTTCCCTCAGTACCTGGATGAATTGGCTTATCTGGATCCGTTCCAGTCTGGCTTCAGGCCTGGGTACAGCACAGAAACGGCATTGGTCGCATTGGTTGATGATCTCTGGAGGGCTCGGGATAGGGGTTGTTCCTCTGTCCTTGTCCTATTAGACCTCTCAGCGGCTTTTGATACCATCGACCATGGTATCATGCTGCACCAGCTGGAAGAGTTAGGGGTGGGGGGCACCGTGTTGCAGTGGTTCTCCTCCTTTCTCTCCGACCGGTCGCAGTATGTGTTGGCAGGGGGGCAGGGGTCGACCCCGAGGCCCCTTGTATGTGGGGTGCCACAAGGGTCGGTCCTCTCACCCCTTCTGTTCAACATTTATGTGAAGCCGCTGGGTGAGATCATCCGTGGTTTCAGGGTGAAGTACCACCAGTACGCTGATGACACCCAGCTGTACATCTCCACCCCTGACCACCCCAATGATGCCCTTGAAGTGATGTCCCGGTGCCTGGAGGCTGTACGGATCTGGACGGGGAGAAACAGACTCAGGCTCAACCCATCCAAGACCGAGTGGCTGTGGTTTCCGACATCCCGATATAGTCAGTTGGTGCCATCACTGACTATTGGGGGCGAGTCGTTGGCCCCCACGGAGAGGGCCCACAACTTGGGTGTCCTCCTGGACTCACAGCTGTCTTTAGAAGGGCATCTAACGGCTGTGGCCAGGAGGGCATTTTATCAGGTTTGCCTGATACGCCAGTTGCGTCCCTTTCTGGATCGGGACTCGTTAAATATGGTCACTCATGCCCTCGTCACTTCCCGCCTGGACTACTGCAATGCTCTCTACATGGGGCTCCCCTTGAGGAGCACCCGGAGGCTCTAGCTGGTCCAGAATGTGGCCGTGCGGGTGGTTATGGAAGCGACGTGGCACTTCCATGTGACCCCCCATCCTGCGCGAGCTGCATTGACTCCCGGTGGTCTTCCGGGTGCGCTTCAAGGTTTTGGTTACCACCTTTAGAGCGCTCCATGGCCTAGGACCGGGGTATCTACGAGACCGCCTTCTGCCACCAGTAGCCTCTCACCGACCAGTATGCTCCCATAGAGAGGGTTTTTTAGGGTGCCGTCGGTCAAACAATGTCGACTGGCGGCCCCCAGGGGGAGAGCCTTCTCTATGGGAGCACCTGCCATCTGGAACGAGCTCCCCCCGGAGATACGGAGGATCACTGATCTGCACGCTTTTCACTGTGCCCTCAAAACATTCCTATTCCAGCAGGCCGGCCTGGCCTAACCTCTTTTTTAAACTGTTTTTTAGATTTTAAATTTGTCTTATAAAATTGGGGTTTTTAAATTTTGTTTTCTGGGCCAAATTATTTAATTGTATTTTAATGGTTTTTTAACATTTGTATTACATGTATTTTATTTTTTGGCTGTTCACTGCCCTGAGTCCTTCGGGAGTACGGCGGTATATAAATTCAATAAATAAAAATAAATAAGAAATAAAAAATAAAAAATAGCCAACATTAAAAAAAATATAGCTTTATATAGTAGTTTCCCAATGTTGGCAACTTTAAGATGTGTGGATTCAACTGATATAAATTATATCTTATCTATATCACTTGTATCTGCCTATATCTAATCTATACCTATCATCTCTACATCTCTATATAATATATACCATCTGTATCGATTTCTATTTATTTCTCTTTTCTCTGTGTTGTAGATATTAAAGGGCTGGACTTGTGTAAAAAGCAAAACCATGGTTTGTTGAGCAAGCCATTGATTGCACATCACACTGAGCAATAAACCAGGATTTATAAATCACACATCACCCTTCATATCAAACACTGCAAAACACTAGTGTAAACTTTGCAATTCAGATCATGTTCCGGTTTTTTGCTCCTGAAAAAAAGAGGGGGAAAAAATGGAAAGCAAGCAAATGAGAAGATGACTCTTTCAGGCTATGGTTTAATAAGCCATCATTATGCCATGACTTTAACTGATGGCTGAAGCTGTTGTAATAGCTCTTTTCCGGAGAGTGGTGGATGCCAGCATTTATAGGCTGCTATTTCAGTTCATCAGATAAATAAAGGGGGAGGGTGGAATCATTTAACAACGGAATTGTATCCCTTCCATGTAATTGATCCCTCCTGCAGCTCTGTTGCTGCGAGATTCTTATTTATTTAAATAAAACTCTTGAACTTTATGGAAAGATCAACATTTTTGTTCAAAGGTGCCCATGTTTGTCCTGATTCAGACTCTGGATTTTTTGTTTTTAATAGAGACAATGAGCAGCGTCAGCAAGCAGAGTAACCTGCTTAAAATAATTTTATGGTTCCGTTTAGTTGGTTGTCATTAGTTCTCATAGTATAACTTAAAACACTTAGGGATTGAAGGGTTCACCCACAATTTAAACAACCTGTTTTTTTAAATAACTTGTTTATTTAACTACCTATTGTTTTTCTTCCTGGCCTTTCCCAACAATTATAAACCAGCACAATTAAGCAGGTAGAATCAAATTGCTCTCTTTTTATTTTTTAAACATGCAATTAAGCTTCTAGCTCTTATGGTTAGGCAATACGCTGGAAAAACCTCTGGGAAAGGCAAGAAAATTCTTCAAAGTAAAGAAAAAACGATTTATTTCTTTAACATGTTTTTCTGTATTCATTTGTGTTGGGAAAATCTCTAATTCTCCCAATTTTATCCAGGGTAAAATCTGGAGTTTTGTTCTCGTTTTTGAGATGCTGCCTGTTTTCTTCCGGGGTTCAAGAAGCTAAGTACCGGTGTCATTTCTCTGCAATTTCCTTTTCCATTGCCGAGGGATTGATTGCAACATAAATTTGAGCCTGGAAGGAGCCGATGCCTGTCAGTATTTCCATGACAAAACTCTGCTCTGGGTTGCGCAGATACCGTTGGTTTGCCAACGGGGATTTGCTAGGCGCACCTGCCTTCCCCGGTCTTGCCATCGGGTCTTCTTCTGGCTAGATGAAGACCTTGGAGCCGTGAAATAAGGGAAGGCAGTTGGTAGGGCAACTGAATCAGTAGAACAGCTTGTCTCCCAGAACATTGGACATAGTTGGAAGGGACCTCGGAGGTCTTCTAATCCAGCCCTCTGCTCGAGCAGGAGACCATATGTCATTTTAGACAAATGACTGTCCAATCTCTTTTTTGAAAACCTCCAGTGATGGAGCACCCACAACTTCTGAAGGCACTGGTTGATTGTTCCACCATTAGGAAATTTCTCCTTAGTTCTAGGTTGCTTCTTTACTTGGTTAGTTTCCATCCATTGTTTCTCATCTTTCTTTTTGGTGCTTTGGAAAATAGCTTCACCCAGAAGTGAAATGTAAAATCTGTTACTACCGGTTCTGTGGGTGCAGCTTGGTGGTGGTGGGGTAATGTGACTGGGTGGGCATGGTCAACTTTTTCTCTTTTTTTTTTACTTTTAAAGCCATTTTTTCTACAACCTCTTCGGCTGAAGAGGTTGTAAAAAAATGCTTTTAAAAGCCTCTGACGATCCCAGCTGAGCCGCGTGATCATCAGAGGCTTTTTTTTTCCCCCCTTTAAAAAGCATTTTTTCGGCCAAAGAGGTTGTAGAAAAAAAAAGAAAAGAAAAGAAAAACCTCTGATGATTGTGCGGCTCAGCTGGGCATGTGGGGGGAGAGGCAGGGATTTTTGGTACCGGTTCTCCAAACCACCCGCGGCCATCGCTAATGGATCAGGCGATGCGGTCCAAACCGGGAGCATTTCACCCCTGGCTTGACCCCCTCCACTCTGTAGCAGCCCCTCAAATATTAGAAGACTGCTATCCTGTCTGCCCTGGTCCTTCTCTTCACTAGATTAGCCATGTCTTCTGTCCATCCATCCATCCATGGTTCACTCAGATGTTCTTTCTTTCTTTCTTTCTTTCTTTCTTTCTTTCTTTCTTTCTTTCTTTCTTTCTTTCTTTCTTTCTTTTTCTTGTGCTTTGGTGAATAGCTTGACCTCCTCTTCTCTGTGGCAGCCCCTCAGATATTGGAATATTACTATCATGTCTCCCCTGGTCCTTCTCTTCACTGGACTAGCCATGCCCAGTTCCTGCAACCGTTCATCATATGGTTAAGCCTCCAGTTCCCTAATCATCCTGGTTGCTCTTCTCTGCACTCTTTCTAGAGTCTCAGCAAACGATGGGTGCTCCATCACTTGAGGTTTTCAAGAAGAGACTGGACAAGCACTTTTCTGGGATAGTGTAAGGCAGTGTTTTTCAACCTTGGTAGCTTGAAGATGGGTGGACTTCAACTCCCAGAATCCCCCAGCCATCTTCAAGCTTCCAAGGTTGAGAAACACTGGTGTAAGGACTCCCGCCTTTGAGCAGGGGGGTAACAGTAGAAGACCTCCAAGGACTTTCCAGAGCTATGATTCTAGTACTCCACCTGGCTTAAAAGGTGTCCATAAAATCTAGAATCGGAGAGAAGCTCGCTGCTTAAAATGGGTGCATATATCATTTTGGACCTAGGCACATCTCTTCCACAAATTCTGCTTGTTTTTTCTTTTTAAATAAAACACGCGCAAAGTTTCCTGTTTTAATAGGCTGATTTTTTTTTCCAGGCATTGCCTCTGCTACAGACCCAGTATTATTGTATGTTTGCTTCCTGGCACACCTCTTCCGCCTGTGGTGTAATATTTTCTCATTTTCTCACCACAAGGTGTATAAGAACGGTGGCTGCAGATTTGCCTAACAGCCAGGCTGCTTCCTGAATTAGGTGACCGGAATCTAATCAGGTTGGCTTTTCCCTTCAAAGTTCTCCTCTTTATGGTCCTGCTAGCACTAATAGCTCACTGAAGGTACATCTCCCTGCAGGTAGAAAGCTAGCCCAACAGGGAGAAGAAACAGGGTTAGGGTTGTTTTTTTTCTTCTGTAAATGTTTTACTTGCAAGCGACGCATATGTGTCGTCTGTCTGTTTGCAATGTGTGTTTTAGGCAAACAAAATGTTGACCTAAAACACACCTTAACGTAATTTGTGTTCCAAAATAAGGCAGCATTCACCTTCAGTTTGAAATGATCCCTGTCTGTTATGACGGTTTGTTTGGCTGTTTCAAGAGATACGGCAACGGAAACTTTATTTTTATGTTTATTTTTATTTATATGCCGCTCTTCTCCGGAGACTCAGGGCGGCTTACAATGCGTTAAGCAATAGCCTTCATACTATTTAAAGGAGATGGGGTGGAAACTTGGCAAGCAATGCAAGTAGAATAGAATAGAATAGAATAGAATAGAATAGAATAGAATAGAATAGAATAGAATAGAATAGAATAGAATAGAATAGTAGAATAGAATAGGAGAAGAGAAGCGAAGAGAAGAGAAGAGAAGAGAAGAGAAGAGAAGAGAAGAGAAGAGAAGAGAAGAGAAGAGAAGAGAATAACAGAGTTGGAAGGGACCTTGGAGGTCTTCTAGTCCAACCCCCTGCCTAGGCAGGAAACCCCACACCACAAATGATATAGGGCAGCGATGGCTAACCTTTTTGCCGTCGCGTGCCAAAAGCAGAGGGAGCGTGGGGGGGGGGGTGTCGCACGTATCTGTGCCCACACCCATAATTTATGCGCCCCGTCCCCTGCACATTCATGCATAATCCCCCGCTTTTGGCACGTGATGGTCCAGTGGGCCCGGTAGGCCCGTTTTATGCTCTCCCAGACTCCTAGAGAGGATGAAAATGGCCTTCCCTACCCCCCCGCTCGGGGAGACCCTCCGGAGGCTGGAAACGGCCTGTTTGCCAACTTCTGGTGGGACCTCGTGTGCCGACTGATATGACTCCGCGTGCCATAGGTTCACCATCACGGATATAGGGTTAATTTGATTTTGCAGGCCGATGCACTCCAGGGAAAGCAGGCCTCTCTTACTGTGCAGGCTGCCATTTGCTACATCTGCTAAGTTCCAGAAGCCTTGAGGGCCCTATCCTAAAGAGGGCCAATGCAGGTAGTCCTCCACTTACAACAGTTTATTTAGTGACCATTCAAAGTTACAATAAGATTGAAAAAAGTGATCGTTTTTCACACTTACTACCATTACAGCATCCCCACGGTCAAAATTCAGACACTGGGCAACTGACTCAGACTTATGACAATCGCTGTGTCCCAGGGTCACGTGATCCCATTTTGCCACCTTCGGAGAAGCAGAGTCAATGGGGAAGCCAGATTCATTTAACAACCATATTACTAACTTAACTGCAGTGATTCATTTAACAATGGTGGCAAGAAAGGTCGCAAAATGGAGCAGAACTCACTTAACAAATGTCTCACTTAGCAGCATAAGTTTTTGGCTCTATTGTGATTGTAAGTTGAGAACTAGAGACAGGACTGGAGGCTAAAACATACAGTGAACGGTTGCAGGAACTGGGCCTGGCTAGTCTAGTGAAGAGAAGGACCAGGGGAGACAGGATAGCTAGCAGTCTTCCAATATTTGAGGGGCTGCCATAGAGAGGAGGGGACAAGCTATTTTCCAAAGCCCCTGAAGGCCAGACAAGGAATAATGGATGGAAACTGAACAAGGAGAGATTCAACCTAGAAATAAGGAGAAATTTTCTGACAGTGAGAGCAATCAATCAATGGAACAGAAGTTGCCTTTGGAAATTGTGGGAGCTTCATCACTGGAGGCTTTTAAGGGGAGATTGGACTGCCATTCGTTGAGGATGGTGTAGGGTCTCCTACTTGGGTGGGGGGTTGGACTAGATGGCCTACAAGGTCCCTTCCAACTCTCTTAATCTGTTAAATCTCTTAAACGTATTTTCACTCTTGAAAATAGAGTGGAAAATTCCTGCATTGCTACACGTCTCTCCTTCCTTTCTTCTTTTGACTTACTGAGATGCCATGGAAAACATGACGTCAGTAATGGGTTTCTGTACCCATAATGGGAAGAATGGAGAAGGCGGAATACTTTTCTTTTGTGTGGATTTGACATTATCTGATCGTCTTGACTCATGTTCAGTTTTAAACAGGTTCCCCCCCCCAAAAAAAATTTAATTCTCCTGGTAAGAGTCTTACCTCTGTATATCAATTTTTGCAGAAATGGCTTGCATAACTACAGGAGTTCTCAACTTACAGCCACAATTGAGCCCAAATTTGTCATTGGTAAGCAAGCCAGTTGTTGAGTTTTGCCCTGTTTTATGACTTTTCTTGCCACAGTTGTTAAGTGAATCACTGCAGTTGTTAAGTTAGTAACACGGTTGTTAAGTGAATCTGGGTTCCCCGTTGACTTTGCTTGTCAGAAGGTCGTAAAAAGGGGACCATGTGACTCCAGGACACTACGACTGTCATAAATATGAAATGAAATGACTTATAGATGTCAGTTAGATTGTTTTACAAATGAATTCTGTCTTAAACTGTATTTTGTTTATTATCTGAACTGGTCTACGACCATAAATTGAATTGAATTGATGGGTGCCAATTGTGCCTCTTGAGCTGAAAGCTTCTTTTGTTTTCGTTAACACTTCTGGATAGTGAAGCCTTCATTTAACCGGCAAAAATTGGATTTCCTCCTTCAGAGAAAGGCAGGTTCCTTCAGAAGCAGCAGGTTGCATGGGGGTCCCCAGAAGTGGCCTGGTGGCTCAGCAGACTGATAGCATTGTGATTAACACCAGCTGTCTGCAATTACTGTAAGTTTGAATCTCACCAGGCTCAAGGTTGACTCAGCCTTCCATCCTTTCAAAGGTATGTGAAATGAGGACCCAGTTTGTGGGGGCAATAAGCTGACTTTGTATAAATATACAAAAGGATGAAGGCTATTGCTGAGCACATTGTAAGCCGCCCTGAGTCTCCGGAGAAGGGCGGCATATAAATCTTTTTTTAAAAAAAAAAAGTGGAGTTGCCAAGGACTGCCCATGAATTTTGCAGAGGAATTTTTTACAAGGGAGCCTAAGGAAAAGTATGATTTTCTTTAGAGAAACTCTGGTTTCTTTCCTGGCTTCAGCAGCTGAAGGATATCTTGCCTTTCTGTGATCAAAAATTCCATATTTGGCTTGTCAACTTTTGCAACTGTCGAGGAAATGAATGTGTAGCTCCTTTCTGGTGTTCCCATCTGATGCAGAATCCTGCTTGGGACCAAGCAAACCTCAACAAGAGAACCAAGTTTCATGGAACGGATCCAATCCAGATGGCCTAAAGTGTTTTCTTCTTTCTTTTCAGCTTCCCACTGGCTGTGTCCAAAATGTCTTCGGAGTCAACTTCAGCCCACCAACGGTCTCCACCTCCCAGGGCTCTCCATCTGCCAGAAGGCCGCCGGGCCAGAGACCGTTCTCCTTCCCCCATGAGAGGTTATCTGATCCCAAGCCCACTTCCGACTCGGAGGAACCGCACGTTTTCAGCGTGAGTATGGAGGCGAGGAGGTGAGACCGTGGGTGGGGAGCAATGAGAAGGTGTCTAGAGGAGTCCATCCCCATTGAGAAATAGTTGTGGTCCGCCAGCAGCCAGTGGAGCTGGCAGCGGAGTCGGAGAGTGATGAGGCTGAGGAAGAACATGGGCCAGTCCTGGAGTCAGGGGAAGGCCCGGATGAGGGCTCTGCGTCGGAGGCAGAGATGGGGCCAGGGCCATCTGGAAGTGATGCGCAGACTCCGGAGCCTCCAGAGTCAGACAGCAGAGAGGCAGAGGAACAGGAGGAGCCTGTTCCTAGCGCGCACATGCACAGAGCTGCCAGAAGGCATGAACAGTTAAAACAAAAGGGAGGCCTGGAGATGATTGGCACCTCCCCATAAGGCTTAAAAGAGGAGCAAAGGCTCTTGGGCTCTTTGTAGGAAAGCAACGTTGTTAATTCTGTTCCCAGTCGGTATCTCGGTTTGATTCTGGAATCCGTGTGGCTTTGCCAAGTAGGTCTTTGGCAGACTGTCAAGGGAGATAAAGGTTGGTGATTATCCCGAAGGACTTCTCCCGAAGGACTTTTTGCAACTAATTGGGACTCAGCTATTCGGAAAGGGAGGGAAAGAGAGAGAGAGAAAGAGAGGGGGAAAGAGAGAGGGAGGGAGGGAAAGAGGGAGGGAAAGAGCAAGAGAGAGGGAGGGAAAGAGAAATGATATTACAAAAGTTTTTCTTTTTTATTGTTGCTAAATGTAATATTTCAAAAGCAGAAAGAAAATGAAGGGGCATAAAAGTGCATTTATCACATTTTTCTTAGAACATTTAGCTGAACTCTGCTTTGTTTATCATTATTTTTAGGTAGTAAAACCTCATTATTCAAATTAAATTGCCGTGTTGGCACTTTGAGATAAATACATGGGTTTTGGGTTGCAGTTTGGGCACTCGGTCTCTAAAAGGTTCGCCCTCACTGATCTAGAACCTTTCACAAAGAATGGCGTTGCAAGAAATTGGAGAGGTTTTTAACTCAACTGTTGTGGTCGTGTTCTTTCTTAGACCCCTTTTGGAGTACAGGTAGTCCTCCACTTACAATAGTTCATTTAGTGGCCATTCCGAGTTATAACGGCACTGAAAAAAGTGACTTCTGACCATTTTTCATACTTATGACCATTGGCGCATCCCATGGTTATATGATCAAAATTTGGATGCTTGGCAACTGATTCATATTTATGACTTGTCCCAGGGTCATGTGATCCCTTTTTGCGACGGGGAAGCCAGATTCACTTAACAACTGTTACTAACTGAACAACAGTGATGATTCAGTTAACTATGGCAAGAATGCTAGCAACATTCACTGAACAACTGTCTCACTTAACAACAGAAATTTTGGCCTCAATTGTCATAAGTCGAGGACTTCCTATATTATTATTCAATATCTTGCCAAAAATATTAGGGGGGGAAAAATCCTGGTTTTTAAAGAGAGACCTATTGTCCTGAATACCGACAGCTTGAATTTAACACGTTCACAATAAAGATGAATTTTTCATATAGCAAAAAGAATAATCTTTTAAGAGATGGAAAAATACTGTAATTCCAAATATAAAGGATTGCTCTTCGGTGAGGGGTGATCTTGCTATTTTTGAGAACTTTATAATGTTTGGTTAATCCCCACAAAAAATACGTCACATTATCTCTCAGTTTGGAAAAGATTCACGAACAAGCTTGCTTTATGTTGAAAGGTTAATTTTTCTTTTTAAAGACTTACAAAATTGGGTGAACCTGGGAAGTAGTTGTAATGACAGCTTTTGAAGTTCGTTTTAGGTATTTTCTTGTGTAATGATAAGCTGTCCACTTTTGTATTATTTTAGGCATTTGAAAATGAATTCATAACACCTACTTAGTTTTGGGTGGGAGGGGCATGCTTTTTCAGCCGGGTGTGTTTCCATCTTGTGTCTGGCTGATGTCCTGCAGGGTGGGGCATTTGGGATATGACATTGCAGAATGGGTTTGGTTAAAACTGACAGAGAATTTGAGGGCTCAGTGGAAAATAGATAGGATGAGGTGTCAATAATTTCTGGCTGTGATGCCCACCGAGTGCCATGTTCTTCCTGAAATGTCTCCAATGTTCTGGTCCACTTAACTCAGTGTTTCTCAACCTTGGCAACTTGAAGATGAGTAGACTTCAACTCCCAGAATTCCCCAGCCAGCATAGCTGCCTGGGGAATTCTGGGAGTTGAAGTCTACTCATCTTCAAGTTGCCAAGGTTGAGAAACACTGACTTAACTCAATGCACTGGAAGAGAAGGAATCAGAAGGCAACTGCTGCCTGGGGAATTCTGGGAGTTGAAGTCCACCCATCTTACAGTGGCCAAGGATGGAGAAACAAGATTGTAATCCCTTTTGCACCATTTTGATTGGTCCAAACGAAGGCATCATCTTATGACCAACCTACCGTAGTTATGAGTCATTTGCTAAGTGCTCCGAAAGGGATTTGCACCCACCAGTAACTGTGACATCAGACCAAGTGAGAAGCACACATGACTCAGCCACAGGTGGTGGTGTCACAATTGCATCCAGGCCAGAAGCTCAAAAGTTGTGCAAGGGAGGGAGGGAGGTGGTGAGCAGGAGGGAAGGAGAGGACATGGGATTCAAGCTGTTCCCAGCTTCTCCCATTCCTGGTTGGTAGGAAGGGTGTGCAACCACCCTGGCATCTCCATGGCATCAGAACCACTTCGGTCCAGTAAGTCAAGGTGAGAGAGAACCTCAGAACTCTCAGCCAGGTATAGCCACAAGTATGAGCAAGAGTTCATCACTCAAAGTTCTCCCTGGTTTCCCCCTTAATCAGTGGAACGACTTGATTCCAGAAGTTGTGGGCGCTCCATCACTGGAAGTTTTTAAGAAGACTTTGGACAGCCAGTTGTCTGAAATGGTATATAGCCGTGATGGCGAACCTATGGCACGTGGGCACATGAGTGTTGCCCTAGTTTATTATTTATTTATTATTTATTAGTTCAATTTATATGCCGCCCTCCTCCGAAGACTCAGAGTGGCTTACAATGCACTTATAGCAATAGCTTTCATTCTTTTGTATATACCTGCTTATTAGGGCTTTTGGCCCCCCATAAGTGGTGTTTCTACAAAGTCAGCTTATTGCCCCCACAATCCGGGTCCTCAATTTACCTACCTCGGAAAGATGGAAGGCTGAGTCAACCTTGAGCCTGGTGAGATTTGAACTTGCACTAATTGCAGGCAGCTGGCAACTAAGTGCTACATAAGAGCACTTAGTCCGCTGCACCACTAAGGCTCTTTTAAGTTCAGCTCCAGCGCACGTATGCGCACCAGCCAGCTGATTTTTGGGCCTTCCGGGCCTATCGGAAGTTGGGAAATGGGCTGTTTCCAGCCGCTGGAGGGCCTCCGGGGTATGGGGAAGGCTGTTTTCTCCCTCCCCAGGCTCCAAGAAAGGCTCTGGAGCCAGGGGAGGGCAAAAATGGCCTATCAGGCCCACCGTGCCATCACATGCCAAAAGCAGGGGGAGCACAGGGGGGTCATGCGTGCATTCGTAGGGGGGCACATTGAATTACGGGTATGGGCACGCATGTGCGCGACTCCCCCCACGTGACCTCTGCTTTTGGCACGTGATGGCAAGAAGCCATCACTGGTATATAGTCTCCTGCTTGAGCAGAGGGTTGGACTAGAAGGCCTCTAGCTCTGTTATTCTGTTAATTCTGAATGATGAGTCAATGGTTGCCTTCCAGATTCTCTTTTTTTTTTTTCTTTTCAAGCTGCATTGAGTTAAGTGGACCAGAATTTCCGTTCCACGTTTGAGACATTTCAGAAAGAACATGGAATTTGGTGGGCATCAAAGCCAGATGTTAGTGAACAAGGATGGAATGGACAATTGATTCTGGGGTTTTTTCCCCCTTTTCTCATTTTCTTATCTTAATGCTTGGTGTAGCCGTACATTTAATTAGAGATTTTTTTAAAAAAAAGATTGCAGAAATGTTTGCAGGCCTTTCTTCACATTGCTGTACTGTGTTTATGCTCAAGTTTTATTTATTTATTTACTTATTTATTAAAGCTGTCCAACTCATGGGCAGTAACTCCGGGTGGTGTACAGCATTAAAACTCACTGTTAAAAATCCACAATTTAAAACCCGCCATACCTCTTTATCTCTGGTTTCCATTAAAAACCAGCACATAGCAGACACTCAGTTCACTTAACAAACATGGTATTCAGTTAATGACTGCCACAAAAAAGGTCACAAAATGACCAACAGGACTGACAACTGTAATTGCCAGGCCCAGTTACAGTCGAAGGTCTATATCTATCTGCCGTATCATGAGACTTTATGAATTGGTTTTGTGATTGAAAACATCCTTGCTCTTCTATAATTGCCATCCATGCAAACCCCCTTATAAAAGTACATGTTTCTGCCTCTAAAACCCAAAACCCCTGATCTTTTTTCAGTCTAAACTTATCTGGAACATGTTTCTGCATTGTTCAGTATACAAAATCTGACTTCTGCAACCCATTTTTAGAATTCTTCCTCCTTT
The DNA here is from genome assembly GCA_022577455.1 of Arizona elegans. Taxonomy (NCBI): domain Eukaryota; kingdom Metazoa; phylum Chordata; class Lepidosauria; order Squamata; family Colubridae; genus Arizona; species Arizona elegans. The sequence continues at coordinate 4,083,519 of JAKOOJ010000022.1, read as the reverse complement.
GGTAGAATTCCATCCTTGGCTAAATCCTGCAGAACTCCATATCTATCTCTTTATATCTGTATATCTGTCTGTCTGTCTTGTCTGTCTATCTATCATTATCTATCTAACTATCATCTATCTATCTATCATCTATCTGCCAATCATCTATCATCTCTCTATATCTATCAACTATATCATCTATCTATCATCTATCATCTATCTATCAACTATATCATCTACCTATCATCTATCATCTCTCTATATCTATCAACTATATCATCTATCTATCATCTATCATCTATCTATCAACTATAATTATCAATCATCTATCTATATCATCTATCTATCATCTACCTATCATCTATCATCTCTCTATATCTATCAACTATATCATCTATCTATCATCTATCTATATCATCTATCTATCATCTACCTATCTCATCTATCATCTATCATCTATCTATCTATATCAACTATCTTATCTATCATCTATCTATCTATCTATCTATCTATCATCTGCCAGTAGGCCATATCAACATACAGGTTCAAACATATAACCTTCTAATCATTGTCTCCATTCCTGTCTCTCTTTTGATCTTCAGGGTTTCTGAGATCCAGCAGGTCTTACTTACTCCTTTTCCAGCCCAAGGACAAAATCCTTGGCTTTTAAAAACAGTTCTTGTGATATTTGGGAAGCCAGCTCCTGCCCTTGTAAAACCCACTGAATGGGAATGGCTTTTATGTAAAACTAAAGCTAAAGCTAAAGCTAAAATGGCTTGAGTCAAATTTTTAAACTATTTTAAATTGGAATTGTTTTTAATTATGGCCAAATTATCTAATTATTTTAATCAGTTTTTAATTTTTCTATGTCTGGTTTTTACTTTGGCTGTGCACCGCCCTGAGTCCTATATTGGAGAAGGGTGGTATAGAAATTTAAATAAATGAAATGAAATGAAATAAATTTTGGAGAGCAAAAGACCCAAAACCGGTAGGAAGTCTTGCCAGTTTAGGACAAAACAAGGGTGTTAGAACTTCCTTTAAGCAAAACATGGTCTCCCCAACACAAATTGATTGCTCTTTTTTTATTATTATTATACATGTAATAACAGCTGCAAGGATTGTTTATGCACAACATTGGAAAGCAGAGAAAATACCTTTGGAAGGAGAAGTAATTAAAAAATTTTTAGATTGTGCAGAAATGAATATATTGACTATGATGATTAAAGAAAGAGAAGATTCAGAATACTTTAAGATATGGAATCAACTCTACTATTGGTTAGAAAAGAGATACAAATAAGTCAATTAATAGTTATGTATAAAAATGCCATAATTAGAATATTTTGTTAGTGATGAATTGTTGTAATTGATTGGATGAAAAGACAGAAGAAATAACCAAAAGAAGAACGATTGGAGAAAACACCGAGATGTCACACGGAAGAAATGACTGATATATTAAATGTTTGTTTGTTTAAAAAAATAAAAAAACTTTTAATTAAAAAAAAAACAAGTTGATTGCTTTTTTCCGATTTCCTGAACAAGTCTGTCTTTTTCCGTAGGACGACACGAGCCGCTGAAGGACCCACCTATAGTGGCGTGTGTAAATGCTTCTGCCGATCCAAGGGCCACGGCTTCATCACACCTGGTGATGGAGGCCCGGAGATCTTCGTCCATATTTCTGAGTAAGCAAACCTCCTTTTGGAAACAAAAGGTGCTAGTCCTCTTGCTTTCTAGGTGTTGCAGAATTCAAAATGCAAGTAGACTTGCAAAGTAAAGGGAGTTCCTGCGGATTTTATTCTGCTACTCGTTGCCGACTATGGGGGCCGATCAGTGGTGGGATTCAAGCAATTTAACAACCGGTTCTCTGCCCTAATTATTTCCTCCAACAACCAGTTTGCCAAACTGCTCAGAAAGTTAACAACCGGTTCTCCCGAAGTGGTGCAAACTGGCTGAATCCCACCACTGGGGCCGATGCTCGTTTCCGTTTCAAAGCCACTGAGCCAGTGCTGTCCAGAGACATTTATGCGGTCAGACATTTCCGCAGCATGACGTCACAGAGCTCTGTTACCTTCCCACCGAAATGGTACCTACAGGTAGTCCTTGACTTCATTTAGTGAACATTCGAAGTTGCAACATCACTGAAAAAAGTGACTTTAGCCCATTTTTCACACTTACAACCGGGATAGCATCCCCACGGTCATGTGATCGAAATCTGGGTGCTTTATGATGGTTTGCAGTGTCCCCGGGGTGTGTGTGTGTGTCATACAACCGTGTTACTAAATTGACAGCTGCGGTGATTCACTGAACAAGTGTGGCAAGAAAGGTCATAAAATGGAGCAAAATTCACTTAGCTCTCTCACTTAGCAACATTAGTTTTGGGTTCTGTTGTCATAAGTCGAGGACTACCTGTATTTGTCTACTCATATTTGCATTCTTTTGAACTGCTAAGTGAAGCAGGAGCGAGGAGGGGAACTCAGACCGTTTTGTGGCGCTCGGGTTTTGAACCCGGGCTACCAGCTTTCTTTAGCCCTAACTTTTCAACTTAGGGCCATTTCTGTTCTACCCATGGATCCCAAAGAACACAGCACACACAAACTCTGAACAAAACTTAGTTTACTCAAATAATGCAGTTTTAGCAAATGCCGGCTGTTAATAAGCGTTCTTAACAGCCTGCCAGAATTCCACAGATAAGATAGTCAAAGTCTTACTGGAGTTGGCAGAAAGCCCAGAAGCAAGGTTGCAGAGAAATCCCACCGCGATGATTAGCGAACTAAAGTTGTTTCCTGCAGCTTGTTGCAAGCTGCGTTCTTTCTTAAATAGGCTAAGGGAGTGGCCAATTAGCCCCAAGCCCTGCTCTCGAGGAACCCTCCTCCTGAGGAACCACTCCTGCCTTTTGGCAGCTCTGCGTGCTCGTGCATTGAGAAGAGACTCCTCCACTTCATCCTCTGTACGTAAAGGAGCCTCTGGAGGTTCTGAAGGCCCTGACTGAATCCTTGCCTCTGGCACCACATCTTCTTCAGCCTCCTCGCTGTCCGACTCGAGTGCCATCTGCACAGGCTGTCCAACACCATACCAGCCTCCTTGTCGTTGGGATCAGCAACAATCTGCGCAAGCTGCTGGCGGTCCACAACACTTTATTTTAAAAAAGCTTGCAAAGTTGGGTATGACTTACTTAATGACCACATCACTTAACGATGGGTGTTTGGGTCCCAATTGTGGTCATACATCGAGGACTATCTGTAGGGAAACATAGTTGGAAATGAGCAACGGTACCCAAGGTGGGGGGTTGGTGGGCTTCAAACTCAGTTATGTTTTCATTTCATGGATGGTAACTGAGTGGTTGGGAACCATCAGGATTCGATCTGGAAATCCCATTGCAGAGGTCAGTGCAAAGGTCAGCCAAGGGAAAGCTAGGAAGGAAAATAAACTGCCCTTCTCGAAAGCTATCATTTGTCCCACAGAAGGAACACAACAGGTAGTTTGGGTTCTTCCATCCTGCAAAACAAGGAGAAAAGAGGGAAGGGAAGAAACAGAAGCATTCAAAATAATAAGCAGGTTGAGAGCAGATTCTCTGTAGTTTAAAATAATAATAATAAAGGCCTGGTGCTTTGTAATTTAGATCAAAAGCACGAGGGAGTCAGAGATAAATAAATTTGTGCGCACTATAGGACACGTGGATAGAAATGTATTTCCCTCTCCTAGTGTTAGAACAACGGGCTCAGCCGCTGAAAATAATGCTGGGGCCCCATAAAAGGAGGTTGTTTTTGTACAAGGGTCAGAGCCAAGAGCGGAATGTCTTGTCAGCAAGTGACGGACACCACCCTAGACGGTTTTACAAGAGGTCAAGAAATGGCTAGGAAGGAGGCCTGGCATGGCGGCTGTTCCTTATTAGCATGCAGGAGGCTTTAAGTGCCAGTCTTGGAGGGTATGTTTTGCCAAAGGCAGCAATCGGGTGCCCAGGCCATTACTTCTTTTGGCTCCAGAGACAATAACACTCCAGTAAATAAAGGGATGTTGAACTGGATCATTAGCCGAAGCAAACCATTGAAAAGCGTCACATAACAAGTCCGCGTGCCAAGCAAGAGGATACTCAAATCTCTTACAAGCTGCCAGGAACTCCTTAATAATGAAGGAGAAACGCCCCATGGACGATCCGTTTCCACAACACCTAATGCTAATAGGTTCCTTGGAGAAGCTCCCGCTAATAAAAACAACCCCACAATTTTTTAAAAATCAAAACCTGGCCCCAGGACTCCATGGGCCGAGGTCCCGATCAGCAGACTCTAAGATCTGATCTTCGACGGGCTGGCGCGTCTCTGGAGTGGGAATCACAAGTGTGAGACTTTCTCAGTGAGAAAAGCTGTGAAGCTACATGAAGATGCCACCCTCCCCTTCTCTAAAGTGGGGGGGGGGGTTGTCTCTTTTATTCAGCAAGCAAAAATGAAAAGCCGGCAGAGTAGCTCAAAATGAGCTCTAAACTTCTACCCGTGTTTCCCCGAAAATAAGACCCTGTATATTTTTTTGAACCCCGAAATAAGAACTTTGCCTTATTTTCGGGGAGGTCTTATTATTTTGGGGTACGTGGAGCAAGACGGGGCTCCTCTTGCTGTCTTACCTGATTTCCAGCTCTGTCTCCCTAACCCTAACCAGAGGAAATGGCAGGGACCGGCTGCGGATGCATTTAAATATTTTCTGGGAGGGCTTTTTTTGGGGGGTGGGTGTTATTTTACCACATGCACTCAAAAGCCCGATTGGGCTTATTATCGGGATGCCTTATTTTCAGGGAAACACGGTAAACTTCACTGTACAAAGGGGAAATCAAATTATGTCACTATGCTCCTTGAAATATCAATAGTCTGCTGCATTGCTAATACAGGGCAACAGTGGGGAAAAATAATATAACTGTATTTCTATCAATGTTTGTGAGGTTTCTGAATAACCCTGGTTGACCACTTCAAGGGAAAGAATTGGGATGGACGAGGCATAGGCTATTTTGAATCCTCCAGAAGTTTGACTCTTCCACATGACCTCATAGTCATTAGCTATGCTGGCTGGGCTTGCTGGGAAAATCCAAACTTCTGTGGTCACCAAATTGCCTATCCCTGGAGAAGTTGGGCTCGCGGCCTTAATCCAGCTACAGAGCTCTTTTCATATTCTGGTGTTCATATTGGACCAGAAGGTTGATCTTAGTTTTCTGGGACATAGTGTGGATTTAGATGGTGGATGAGAAGAAACTAAGCCTGGTGGACCCAAAGGTGCTTTTTCAAGAGGTAACTGGACTTATTTTGTTTTTTCTTGAAGACATTTTGCTTCTCATTGAAGAAGCTTTTTGGATGAGAACAAAATGTCTTCAAGGAAAAACAAAGAAAGTCCAGTTGCCTCTTGAAAAGGTATCTTTGGAACAACCAGGACCTGTATGACTGAGACTCTCCATAGACTAATAGTGGCTTGTTCAATAAAACAAACCAAAGCTTAGTTCTTCAGTTTTTCAGTTCTGGTGGAATTATCCACCATTCATTCAGAAGCTGTAGAAGCTTCTTAGATGAGAAGAGAAATGTTTTCAAGGAAAAACAAAGAAAGTCCGGTTGCCTCTTGAAAAAGCATCTTTGGGACAATCATGACTGAGAATCTCCATGGACCTGTTGGAGGTGGTGGATTGGGACAGCCGATTCCCTTCCATTAAAGTAGTTACGATCTTATTTATTTATCTTACAGTATTGAAGGAGAGTATGTTCCGGTAGCTGGTGATGAGGTCACCTACAAGGTGTGCAGCATTCCTCCAAAGAACGAGAAACTTCAAGCTGTAGAGGTCAACATCACTCACCTAGCTCCGGGCACGAAACATGAGACGTGGTCGGGACACGTGGTCAACTCCTAGAGGGAGTTCGGAAGCCATGTTGACTGAAGAGGACTATTGGATCATGTTCAACAACTTAGAGTAGCCAAGCCCGATGAGTTTTCTGCAGATTGTGTAATTGAAAACAGGGTTCCAAAGGTGGCCAGATTAAACCCTTTTTTAATAAAAATAAAAAAAAATAGCACCATGATTTTCAAAGTATACAAATTAATAAGTGGAAAAATTGTAGTGTCCGGGCTGGCAGGGAAGCAAATATTTAGCTTTTGCTTTACAATTTGAATGTTTTTTTTCCCATTGAATAGGATAGTCCAAAGATTTTACAAAGTTCTCATCAGAAGAGGAGAAATGGGAACCAGTCCATCTGCTCAAAAGATGGGATTCTCTGGGTGGTCGGTCTCTTTCCTCAATCTGATACCTTTCAGAATTTGTACTCCCCACTTGGAAAGCTAGGCTGGCTGTGCAGCATAGTGGTTGGAGTCCTAACACATCTGAATAGATCAGATTGAAGAAGGCAGCAGCTGCTGAGTTAAAGAGGTTTTCCGCTTTGGTGGTAGTATTTAGGGGAAAACAATTTAGGAGAATGTTTCTTTGCTTGATAGCAGAAAATTATTGATTTTGCGGGTGGTTTTGTTTTGTTTTCTTTTTAGATTAGGGAAGCCAAAGGGTAAATAGCTTGAGGAAATACCTACAGAGGATTTGTGTTCCTATAATTTGACATTCTTCTTGAATGTTTTAGAGCAGCTAAAAAAAGCAACAAAAAGCTGCCTTTTCACATAGAAACTTTTTTTTCCCACATAGTGTTTTGGTTGAATATTTGTGTGTTAGTTGCTTTTATTTTTATTTTTCTCAAAAATATACACATCAGCTTTTCTGGCAGTGACTTGCTACATGTACCCTAACCTCACACACAGACACACACCTCTGATTCAAACTTTGAAATCATCGTTGGCTTCTTCAGCTGACAATCTCTGCTATCACAACTGTTGTGTGCATGCACATATTTAAAGGTTTGAGGTTTGTAGTTTGCAGTTCATTGGTTGTTTCAAAATGCTTTTTGCTCTTTGTCCAGCAAAAAAAAAAAAAGTCCTGAAGAGTATTTAACTTTTAGGAGGGAGTGGAGGGAAATGAGATGTTTGGAATGAGTTCTCTTTGGGGGAAATTGTGTGGAAGTATTAACAGTCACTGACCAAATGACAGATAAAATATTACAAATAAAATACTTGCAGTTTGAAGAAATCTTCCATTCTGTTTCTTAAACAAAACAGGTTCCATTCCGTGCTGTGCTGCAAAATAATCTCTTGATTTTCTCCTACCTGTTCTCAGTTTGATGGAGAAAAAAATTCCTGTCAGATATTCTTTCAAAGTTAAAGAACATTTGGGCCTGTTAAGGGGCAAATTGGGCAATGCCTGGATGGAGTGAATCAAAATGTTTGGGAGGGATGTGGGTACAAGTGGTCCTTGACTTACAACAGTTTGTTTCAAACCCTGACCTTTCAAAATTACAGGGGCGCTGAAAAAGGTGACCAGTCCTCACACTTATGTCCATCGCAGTATACCGAGTCATGGGATCAAAGTTTGGGCTTTGGGCAACCAGCATGTACAGGTACTCCTTGACTTACAGCAGTTCGTTTAGTGACTGTTCGGAATTACAATGGCACTGAAAAGAGTGACTTATGACCGTTTTTCACACTTACGACCATTGCAGCATCCCCTTGGTCACATGACCAAAATTCAGACACTTGGTGACTGGTTCATATATATGACGGTTGCAGTGTCCTGCGGTCACATGATCTCCCTTTTGCAACCTTCTGACAAGCAAATTCAGTGGGGAAGCCAGATTCACTTAACAACCGTGTTACTGACTTAACACCTGCATTGATTCACTTAACAACTTTGGCCAGAAAGCTTGTAAATTGGGGCAAAACTCACTGAACAAATGTCTCGCTTAACAACATAAATGTTGGGCTCAATTGTGGTCGTAGGTTGAGGACTATCTGTATTTACAACGGTTGTAGGATCCCGGGGTCATGTGATCATCATTTGCGACCTTCCTTGCTGGCTTCAGACAAGAAGAATTAGTGAGAGAAATAGATTCGCTTAATGGCCATATGAGTCACTTACTGAGTGTTTGTTTGTTTGTTTATTGGATTTATTGGATTTATATGCCGCCCTTCTCCCGAAGGATTCAGGGCAGCTCACAACAATAATAAAACAGAGAATACAAAAGTTAAAAGGCAAATTAAAACAGGATATCCAATAAATAAGGTTAAACGTGGGAATACCAATTCAAATTGAAGATTTAAGAATTTAAAAGGGTACAAATCAGTTTAGAGTCAACCCAGGCTCTAAAAACCATGGCACTTAAAAACCATGGCAAAAAAATCTCCCTTAAAATTAGGTGCAACTCATTTAAGCTGCAGCGTAACTCACTTAACTCCCTCATTGCCTTGTTTAGTGATGGAAAGTCTGGTTTCAATTGTGGTTATATTGCATCCAGTTTTGGTTGCCACGATATAAAAAAGATATGGAGACTCTGGAAAAAGTGTGGAAAAGAACAACAAAAATGATTAAAGGGCTGGAGGCTGAAACATATGAAGAACGGTTGCAGGAACTGGGTACGTCTAGTGTAATGAAAATAAGGACTGGGGGAGAGATAGCAGTATTTGAGTATTTGAGGGGCTGCCACAAAGAGGAGAGGGTCAACTTATTCTCCAAACCACTGGAGGGCAGGATAAGAAACTGGTTGGAAACTAATCAAAGAAAGAAGCAACCTAGAACTAAGGAGAAATTTACATTCTTAACAGGGAGAACAATTAACCAGTGGAACAGAAGTTGCCTTCAGAAGTTGTAGGTGCTTCATCACTGGACATTTTTAAGAAGAGACTGTTCAGCCACTTGTCTGGAATGGTATGGGGTCTCCTGCTTGGGCAGAGGGCTGGACTAGAAGACCCCCAAGGTCCCTTCCAAATCTTATACAATCTGTCATCAGTCAAGGATTACCATCGTCTGTTTTCTGATGGCCTCATCCTCTTTCCAGCCTCCCTTGAACTTAGCCCTTGAATTGAACCTCAAGGAAAGGTATTAAAAGTCATGTTTTTTTCCCCAGATTAGGAAGTGTGGTGTTACCCAGAAGGAATGCAAAGTTGCGTCACAGGAAACACAAGAGTTACACCCTCAGCATCTCCAACAAAGTCTGGTAAAAAAAAAAATGCTGCCAAGAGAAATTCTCAAGCACTCTTTGAGAAGGTAGAAAATAGAAGCCTCTTTCGCAAAGCACAACAGGATTGATAAATTGCTCCGGTGGATTTGGGCATGGCTTTCATTGCAGCTGATCTTTGCAAGTTCAGCAGTCAAAACCCATGGATGCCAAGCCAGCTGCCTGCTCCTTGGCAGGGTGGGCAGAGCAGTCTGCACGGATCAGGCACACGTTTGCACACGGAGCTGTTCTCAGGTTTGCAATTTGGTGACCAAAGGAACCCTGAATGGGTAGCTTTGTTCTTCATTTTGTTATTCCTGAATTTTTGCTGGGTGATTCAGGTTCTGTTCAGTTAATTTTCCAGGGTAGCTTGCATTAAAAATACTGCTTAAAATGGCACCACCCAAAGCCAGATTAATTTTTATTTGTATGTATAGTATAAGAGAGAGGGAGAGATCTTTAAATGGAATCAATTAAATAATGAAAGTCTGAAAGCCCTGAGGGGACTATGAAAATCAAAGTAAAAAGCACTTTATGAATTCAGTATCCTGGCTACTTCCTGCTGCTCACCCAGATCTGGAAGCCTGAATCTTGCAGAGCCAAACCATAAGATCCAAGGCTTGTTGTTTTCTTTCCCATGGAGATTGTATCCAGTTGTTTTTAATAATTTACTAATCTTATCATTCCTGCCTGCCTTTGTATCTCTCTGGTAGCTGTGCTCTTGTTTATTTTCATGCATAGATGTACTGTATATTGCTACTGCAACCCAGCAAGCTGCCCAGGATCAGTGAGAAATTGAATAAATTATTACTATGGGTGGTCACACAGTCAGCCAGATGTTTAGACTGGATTTGGCATCTTCACCTATCGGGTCTTTCCCAAAATCTAGGATAGACCGATCTTGTTGTTTGATGGTGTTACAGATATTTATTTATTTATTTATTTATTTATTTATTTATTTATTTATTTAAATTTCTATACCGCCCTTCTCCAAAATAGGACTCAGGGCGGTGAACAGCCAAAGTAAAAAACATTACATACAAAATTTAAATACAAAAATTTAAAGCAGTTTAAAATAATTAAATATTTGGCCGAAAATTAAAACAACCCAATTTAAAATCAATTTAAAATTCACTCAAGCCAGCCCAGCTAGTTGAAATAAATGGGTTTTCAGGGCCCGACGAAAAATCCAGAGGTCTGTTATTGTACGTATCTCTGGGGGGAGATTGTTCCAGAGGGTGGGCGCCACCATAGAGAAGGCTCTCCCCCTGGGGGTCGCCAGCCGACATTGTCTGGCGGACGGCACCCTGAGGAGTCCCTCTCTGTGGAAGCGTACTGGCCGGTGGGAGGCTATTTGTGGCAGAAGGCGGTCTCGTAAGTACCCCGGCCCTAAGCCATGGAGCGCTTTAAAGGTGGTCACCAACACCTTGAAGCGCATCCGGAAGACCACCGGGAGCCAGTGCAGCTCGCGCAGGAGAGGTGTTACATGGGAGCGCCTCGTCGCCCCCATAATCCCCCGCGCGGCCGTGTTCTGGACCAGCTGGAGCCTCCGGGTGCACCCCAGGGGGAGCCCCATGTAGAGAGCGTTGCAGTAGTCCAGGCGGGAAGTGACGAGTGCCTGAGTGACTGTGCGTAGGGAGTCCCGATCTAGAAAGGGGCGCAACTGGCGTATCAGGCGGACCTGATATTGTCGCAAGATGTAAGCTGTTCCAAGTGAAACATACTTTTTCAATTGACTGATGTGGATTTTGTCAATGCTAATGGTGTTTAAGTGATACCCCAGATGTTTTTGGGATTGCACTCAAGGCACCTGTGACTATTAGTACTATCTGTGCTTTCTTATGCCGCAGTCATTCTATTTCTATTTGCAGGACTTTGTATTTTATTTTCTCTAGTTTTTTCTCTTCCTTTTGTCTTGAGGCACTACCACATCCACGATCCAGACATTTTATCTTTCTTACTGATGATAATTGTTGAGTCTGGCGTGTTTATTATTCTTATTAGGGTCTTAGGTATTCCAAGAAATAAAACTCTTCAGGTGTCAATAAGAAGTTGAACCTCCTATTCTGTAACCGCAAAAAGTTGCATTTTCATCACAAGTCCTTTGAGAATGCAGCTCCCAAATTCCTTCTTGGAGCACCAAACTGCTAGGGATAACAGAATAACAGAGTTGGAAGGGACCTTGGAGGTCTTCTAGTCCAACCCCCCTGTTCAAGCAGGAGACCCTATACCATTCCAGACAAGTGGCCATCCAGTCTCTTCTTAAAAACCTCCAGTGATGGAGCTTCAGAAGGCAACTATTCACTATCAGGAAATTTCTCCTTTGTTACTGTTTTCCTTGATTAGTTTCCATCCATTGTTTCTTGTCTCCCTCGTTTATTATCTGTGGCAGCCTGAAAAAAGAGGAAATAAAAATATTTTCTGGCTCATCATACCTCCAAAGAGGGACATGTTATCCCTGGGATTTTTTTTTTTCTTTTTTACAATTTTTACAATTGGTGCCTTGTTGGTGCTGGCAGACAGAACAAGTAAAGGAATAAAACTATGAATAAACCACGTCTGATTTTAAAACTCTTCAGACTGGGTTTTAAATGCCTCTTGGGGTCTGGTATCTTCCTAATTTAGCCTCACAACTGGCCAGTGGGAAATCAATGTCCAAAATTAACAGACAGAGGCGAGGCTGAAACCAGGGGGAAGAATTTTAGCAAAGTCTTGGGCTAAAATAAACCAGACTCCTTTCTACACCAATTTTAAATTTGGCAATAAATAGCTCATTTGGTCATCAGCAAATATTGCTGTGTTTGTCAGCCTGAAGCTTCCCAGTTTTTAAAATCTCAGCCAACTTGGCCTATACATGCCACCTAATTGCAAAAAAGATGACACAGAAAGATTAAAAGAATGTGCCAGACCAGGAAGAAAAGAATAGAAATAGCAAACGGCAGCACCTGGGAAATGCTAAACGCTTAAATCTTGTAAGATTCCAGTAGATTCACAAATGGGAAATGATTTTGCATCTCAGTCCTGAAGCCATCATGCTGGTATGTCTTACAACCATTCGTTTTCTGGCCATTTGAAGTAACAACGGCACTGAAAAAAGCAATTTCTGACTGTTTTTCACATTTTAGGACCCTTGTAGCAGGGGTAGGCTGCTGGGTGTTCGCAGGGGTTCGGGAGAACCTCTAGCTAAGATTCTGTGCAGTTTGGAGAACCCCCAAATTCCACTCCTGGCTGGCCCCTCCCTCCCCTCCCCTCCCCTCCCCTCCCCTCCCCGGAGTCTCCATGCGCCCCATTTTGGATGCAGGTAAGTGCAGGGCGCGCGCAGAGGCTCCGGGAGGGTGAAAAACGGGCCTACTGGATGCTCAGAGGGCCTCCAGAGCCTGGGAAGGCCATTTTCGCCCTCCCGGAGGCTCGAAGAAAGCCCCTGGAGCCCGGGGAGGGCAAAAATGCCTTCCCCGCCATGGTGTAGGAGGCCGACTAGGCCATGCCCACTATGCCCACGCCCACCCAGCAACCAGGCAAAGAACCCCTTGCTAAAACTTTTGAAGCCCATCCCTACCTTGTAACATCCTTGGGGTCATATGTTCAAAATCTGGAAGCTTGGTAACGAGCTCATATTTATGACGGTGAAGGTGTCTTGGCTCATATTTATGACAGTTTCTGTGTCCCGGGGTCATGTGATCCCCTTTTGTGACCGTCTGACAAACAATGTCAATCGGGAAGCCAGATTCACTTAATAATCATGTTGCTAACTTAACAACTGCAAGTGATTCACTTAAATACTGTGGCAACAACGGTCATAAAATGGGTCAAAACTCACTTAACAACTGTTCTCCTTAGCATGGAAAATTTGGGCTCAATTGTTGTATGTCGAGAACTACCTGTAATTGAAAATGTTTTTTTTTTTAAAAAAAGTCCTCTTTAATATCTCTGCAACTTCAGAGATTAATTAGTGGAAGAACAATTCCATATTTCTGGTAACTCTTGTGCTATTTATTCCTCTTTTGCCTTTCCCCTCCTTTAATTGACAGGAAATACATTCCATGGAGTTGCTGGCTGGTTTTAAGAAAACAATTGTGGAAGTTGACATCTTCTCACTTATGCAAGGCTGAAATATATTAGTTATGGTATTTCTGGACTTCTATTGAAGCTCAGTCCAAGTCCACTTCCTTCTTCCTGAACTGGGGACCTTCTTGCTACATTCCTCTGCTTTGTCTAATTGAGATTAATTACACTCTCCTGGAAATGGGAGGGATACAGAAGCCCACCCCACCCACTCCCCAACCTCTCTCTGCTCCCTGGTTCCTTAGATTTCAATAAGGAATTTTCTGCAAGGAGTCACAAAGATGGGAAATATGCCATTTTGACATCTACATACTTTTTTAAAAAATGCTCACATTCATCAACACTTTTGCTTTTTGTAAAGTGTGTTTGTTCTAAAGCAAACACACTTTGACGTTTCTCGACCTTGATGTCTTTAAGACGGTGAACTTCCAATTCTGCCAAAATTCTGGGAGTTGAAGTCTACCTATTTTAATGGTGCCAGTTTGAGAAAAAGGTGATCAGCGACTCCTGGCTTTTGCTACTAACGTGGGCTTTCCTCCTACAACAGTTAAATATTTCAGGTGAAAATTGAAAAGTGAAATTACAGGTTTACCAGGTATTCCTGTATCTTAATTACAGAGCTTTGATCAGGGGTGGGCTGCTGGGAGTTCACAGGGGTTTGGGAGAACCTTTAGCTAAGATTCTGTGCAGTTCGGAGAACCCCCAAATCCCGCTCCTGGCTGGCCCTGTCCCACCCCATCCTGCCCCTCCCAGGAGTCCCCACGCGGCTTGTTTTGGATGCAGGTATGTGCAGGGCATGCCTGGAGGCTCAGGGAGGGCAAAAAAAGGGCCAACCGGAAGTTTGGGAAGGCCGGAAACAGGCCATTTCTGGCCTCCAGAGCCTGGGGAGGCTGTTTTCACCCTCCCGGATGCTCAAGGAAAGCCTCCGGAGCCCCGGGAGGGCAAAAAGCTCCCCCCCCTCCGCCATGGTGCAGGAGGCTGATTAAGCCACGCATACCATGGCCACGCCCACCCAGCAACCGGGCACAGAACCCCTTGCTAAAATTTTTGAAGCCCGCCCCTGGCTATGATTACAATAAATCATGCTCACAGTATGTGCTTCCTGAGGCATAAATGTGCCGCAGGATGCAAAAATCCTAAAACTCCAACTTTAAATTGATAAAATCTGGATATGTGTTGTAAATCAGTGCTTCCTAACCTTTTCGGACCTGTTTTGTAGAAGACAGATTTTTCCACAGACCAGAGTATGTGGGTGTGGGTGTCGTTGTGGGTGTGGGTGGGGAATGGTTTCATGTGCAATTTAGATCCCGCAAATGTGCAGATGAATCTTCACTGGCTTGTGCGGCCCAGTTCCTATCAAGCCATGGACCGGTACCGATCTACAGTTCGGGGATTGGAGACCCCTGTTATAAATAATTCCTAATAAGATCATGTTTATTTTTCTGTAGAAAAATAGAGAGACTGCCTAAAAATATGAAAATGATGGCAGCACAATGGTGCAAAGTTAATGATTTTTCCTGGCATACACGTGACTCAAAATTGGGGTCCAACACTGTTTTAAAAAAATGGTCTTTTGCTTCATGCATAAAGCAAATATTTTGTGACTTGGAAAGAAGGAGCACCAATTTAGTTTCCCTTGAGATCCTCAACTAAACCGATATTACTGAAGTCTGAAGAAACCAAAATCTGGTTTGCTCCCAATGAATAAGGGAACAAATCCATCTTCCCGTGGTTTATTCAGGAACCATCAAAGTTTTTTGTGTAATAAATTTGATTCTCCTTCTTTCAAAGGGTCAGTTAGGTTAATTAAGTAGGATTTTAATTTTAAAGCCAGATATGCATAAAAGTTTCTCTCCTTCCAGCTTGATTAAAAGGCAGACTTCAAACCTCTCAAAAGGCAGAATAATGTCGGTCATAATTGTTAAAAGTCAAGTTCAAGAGTTTTTGAGGATCCTGATGGTTTCAGTCATCTCAAAACTTCAGGAATGGCAACATCTGTTTCTGGATCCAGGGGTGGAAAGAGATCAAACATGGGACAGAAAATGCAAATGATTCACAGAGATTTTAATGAGCGAGGATCTAGATTCATCCAGGTATACAGTACAGTACAGTTTCCAGAAATCTCATTGCAGATCAACCCGGCTGATTTTTTTTTAGACTTGAAAACCCTCCAATCTTTCTCCAGTGCATTAAATTCCAAACATAAAAGGGAAACATCAAACTCTGTCCCAGATTCAAGAAGGGCCCAGAACAAAGGTGGACTCAGGGAAAAGTCAGGACATCTCTCTCAACTCGGCTTCCCAGGTTCTCCAGATGTTTTGCACTATCTTTCCCAAAAAAAGGCACTACAAAGAGTGGGAAGGGCCAGACTGCAAGGCAGGCATGGGGTGAGAATGGAGGGCATAAGCATGGGGTCAGCTAGCATCCTTCAGGAGATCTTCAAACATCATTGGAACATGAATATCCTTGTTCTGTAGCAGAAAAACTGAATCACCCAACAGCTGAGTTTAAGAATTACTTAGCACTAAAAACACAGAACAGCCTGGATTGCTTATTTTTGGCCAGTGGAGTATTTCTTACTCCGTAGGTGATTTGTGAAATACCTTGGTAGATGTGAAGCTGTTCATGTCTCCTGAACTGTTCCCACAAATTGTTGGGGGGGATGAGGGGCATCAGAGAGGGGCAGGGGTGGGCTGCTGGGGGTTCGGGAGAACCTCTAACTAAAATTCTGTGCAGTTTGGAGAACCCCCAAATCCCACTCCTGGCTGCTCCCCTCCCTGCCCCACGACTCTCAGGAGTCCCCATGTGGCACGTTTTGGATACAGGTAAGTGCAGGGCGCGCGTGGAGGCTCGGGGAGAACACAAAACAGACCTGCCGGAAGTTTGGGAAGGCCAGAAATGGGCCTGTTTCCAGCCTCCAGAGGGCCTCCAGAGCCTGGGGAGGCCATTTTCACCCTCCTGGAGGCTCAAGGAAAGTCTCCGGAGCCCAGGGAGGGCAACCCCCCCCCCCTCCGCTGTGGTGCAGGAGGCTGACTAGGCCACGCCTACCATGGCCATGCCCACCCAGCAACCGGGCAGAGAACCCCTTGCTAAAATTTTTGAAGCCCACCCCTGGAGAGGGGCCTTGGGAAACAAAGCAAATCCCGCAGGTGCTTCCATGCTAAGAAAGGGTCTCCATGGTTAGGACTCGTCCCCCAAAGTTAGGAGGCTCCCAAGCAAGATTCACTCTTAAGACCTCCCCTCCCCTGCTTTCCACTTGGAAAATGGCTGTTTCCTTCTCAAGACGGAACTGACCCACAAACCGCACTAAGCCATCAAACTGGCCATTTTATTGTGGGGAACCAAGTCTGTGCAAAGATGGTTTGTGAACCATGGATTAGGGCTTGTTTCCTGGTGCGAAGCCAATGCTGTTCCTTCCTTAATCAGAGGGAAAGAAAGCGTAGCATAGTGCAATATGTGAGCTCAGAACAGCTGAGTGGACGGATGGGATACTTGGAGCTCCTTTTCCCCCCTACTTCAACGGTGGGCCACTGAGGGTTCGCAGGGGTTCGGGAGAACCTCTAGCTAAGATTCTGTGCAGTTCAGAGAACCCCAAAATCCCACTCCTGGCTGGCCCCACCCACCCTTCCCCTCCCAGGAGTCCCCACACGGCCCATTTTGGATGCAGGTAAGTGCAGGATGCGTGCGGAGACTTGGGGAGGGTGAAAAACGGGCCTGCCCGTTTCCGGCCTGCAGAGGGTCTCTGGAGCCTGGGGAGGGCAAAAACGTCCTCCCTCCGTGGGACAGGCCACGCCCACCATGGCCACATCCACCCAGCAACCGGGCAGAGAACCCCTTGCTAAAATTTTTGAAGCCCACCCCTGCCCCCTCCCCCCCCCAGTTCGGACACTACCCTCACCCTTTCCCCCGATTTTCCAGGATTTGGATTCCAATCGTGGTCCTGAACCCGGCATGGGTCCCTTCGGTGCAAAAGCAGCCCACGATCTATTTGAAAAACAAGGCTTCGCATATCTCCCTCGTCTGCTCGGGCGAAGAGACGCTGTGCCCGAGGGTTCTGGGGTCCGTGTAAATTTCGTAGTCGTTTCCACCCTGCAAAGGAGACCAACAGAAAGAAGAAATTGATCTGGGAAGGAGTCTCTCGGCCCACTTTGCTCAGCAAAAGCACCTCTTTGCTGTCCTTGAACAAGTAGCTCAAAAAATTATTCCTGCTAAAAATTCTCTTCTCTAAAAAAACTCTAGAAAGAGTGCAGAGCAGAGCAATCAGGGTGATGAGGGGACTGGAGGCTAAAACATATGAAGAACGGTTGCAGGAACTGGGCCTGGCTAGTCTAGTGAAGAGAAGGACCAGGGGAGACATGGGAGCATCTTCCAATATTTGAGGGGCTGCCCCAGAGAGGAGGGGGTCAAGCTATTTTCCAAGGCACCTGAAGGCCAGACAAGGAATCATGGATGGAAACTGACCAAGGAGAGATTCAACCTGGAAATAAGGAGACATTTTCTGACAGTGAGAGAGCAATCAACCCATGGAACAGAAGTTGCCTTCAGAAGTTGTGGGAGCTTCTATTCACAGGATAGTGGGGAATGGAAAGATTTTTATTCCTTGCAGATTCCTTCCCCACTATCCTGTCAAAGCTGAAGAAGCCTCTTGGATGAGAAGCAAAACGTCTTCAAAAGAAAAAAACAAGGAAGTCCAGTTGCTTCCTGAAAAAAACCTTTGGGACAATCATGACCTGGATGACGAAGAATGGTCTCAAAGTAGTAGCTGGATCTGACCAGCTTCTCCTGGCCACCTACTCACCGGCATGGTCTTATCTCCAAAGAAATAGATCTTTTCGAAGTTGTCCTGGGCAACAATTCCCAAGCAGTACCGCTTGTCCCAACCGTTGGGGAAAACGTCAAAGCTGATCTGCCCTCCTGCAGAGATCAAAGAGAGAAGAGGATGAGTAGGCTGAGCGGCAGAAGTGACGGAGCTGATTTGAGCAAAGGGGAGCTTCGAATGGAACAAACATCAGAAGACACAGAACGCAGGAACTATGTTCAGTCCTGGCCAGAGGTGATGACAGACATTCCTGGGTCAAATGTCTCCCCAACAGGGCAATGTTAGCTCTAAAGGGGGAAATTTAAGGATTTCCAAAACTCCAAGAAGAAATCCATAGGTGGGACATCTCCGGTCAGTTATGCTGTAGATTACAGGTAGTCCTCCACTTATAATAATTTGTTTAGTGACCATTCGAAGTTACAACAGCACTGAAAAAAGTGACTTATGACTGGTCCTTCTACACCCCCATGGTCAGAAGAGGGTCCTCTCTTAATGTGATTTTCTGGATATGTAGGCAATTAGGATACTTTCTGAATGCAGCTATTTCCGTTCTTTAAAAAGTGGTACCTATGGAAAACGTAAGGCCTTTTCCTGCAAAGTCACGTCGTAAATCAGCAACAAATCTGTCCCGGATCTGTTCTCTCTGTTCAAGAAATAAATAAATAAATAAAAAAACCGATCAGCTTAGGAAAAAAAGATGATTTTTTTCAATAGCCTGGTGCCACAATCACAAAATAATTGACACCAAGATGACTTTCTATGTCATTGTAGAAAGTAAACCATGATGGAAATATGCAAGAACTCTTACTTAGGCAAAAGGGTAAAAATATTTTTTAAACAATAAGATAACATTTGGGGGCTCAGACAGATGCCTTCCTGGTGTTTCTTAACCTCTGTCACTTAAAAAGATGGATGGACTTCAACTCCCAGAATGGCTGGCTGAAATTCTGGGAAGTGAAGTCCACCCATCTTCAAGGGACTGAGTTCGAAACATGCAGGACTGAATTATAAAAGGAGGCGGCAAGGCAACACGGACTGGCAAGATAATGTTATTTCAGCCAACCTCAATAAATATAATTTTAGCCTCCCTGTGGACTTGATTTCCTAGTCTGGTCTGGTGGGATCAGTTGGTGGGACTGACAATTGTGCCCTGAATCATCAACATAACTAATAAAGAGCTAGCACATATGTACCGTATTTTTTGGAGTATAAGACGCATCTTAGTTTTTGGGGAGGAAAATAAGAAAAAAGCTGATTGGCGAGTGGATCAACCTCCCGGAATACCCCCAATCAGCTGTTCCCAGGGGTGAATTTTAGCAACAGGTTGGTTCATCGTGAGCTCTGTGCCTCACTTTTTTTTTTACCCTCTGAAACTTCTGAAACTCTGTTTCAGAAAAAAACTTTTTTTCTGCCTCTGAAAGCCTCCGAAACAGAGCTTCAGAAAAAAAAACCTCTGTTCGTTTCAGAGGCTTTTTTTTCTGAAGCTTCCTTTCAGAGGCTTTTTTCAGCCTCTGAAACCTCTGTTTGAGAGGCTGGGCGGGGCTACATTCGGAGTATAAGATGCACCCAGATTTTCACCCTCTTTTTTGGGGGAAAAAGGTACACCTTATACTCTGAAAAATACGGCAGTTACTTAGGTGTAATAATTCAACCAGATTCATAGGAATTGTTCTGCCCCAGCTACAGACCCCAAAGAACGCAGCACACACGAAGTCCATTCAAACCTTGGTTTACTAAATAAACCAGTCTTTTACAACAATGGCTGTTAATTAACTGCATTAACAGCCGCCAAGAATTCAAAGAATAATAACTGAAAGCTTACTGTGGTTGGCAGAATGCCCAGAAGCAATTTGCAGGAAGCTGATAAGATAAGCAAGACAAGACAGGAAGGTATGTGAACAAAGTTGTTCCCTGCAAATTGCTTCAGTTGGCATTCCTCCTTAAATAGACTAAGGGAGTGGCCAATTAGCCCCAAGCCTTACTCTCGAGGATACCTCCTCCTGAGAAGTCACTCCTGCCTTTTGGCCACTCTGCACACCTGTGCATCGAGAAGAGGCTCCTTCTCTTCGTCCTCTTCACTTAAAGGAGCTTCTGGAGGTTTTGAAGGCCCTGGCTGAATCCCCGCCTCTGGCACCACATCTCCTCCAGCCTCCTCATTGTCCGACTCAAGTGCCAGCTGCACAGGCTGCTGGCGCAGCACCACACCAGCCTCCTCACTGTCGGAATCAGCTACTAGCTGCACAGGCCACGTACGGGCCACAACAGGAATATACTTCTGACCACACCAGCACTGTAATCCCACCAATTCATGTATCTGCCCCACAGACGGGCTTCACAAATTGTACTATGAGCCCCACAATCTATAGGGAGTCCTTGACTTACGACCACAATTGAGCGTAAAATTTCCATCACTAAGTGAGACATTTGTTAAGTGAGTCTTTATGATCTTTCTTGCCACGGTTGTTAAGTGAATCACTGCTTCCCCGTGGACTAATTGCCAGAAGGTCGCAAAAGGGGATGCCATGATCCCGGGACACATAACGTGACTCAGAATTTTGATCATGTGACTATGGGGAATGCTGCAACGGTTGTTAAGTGTGAAAAACGGTCATGGGTCACTTTTTAAAGTGTTGTTGTAACTTCGAACGTTCACTAAACAAACTGTTGTAAATCAAGGACTACCTGTGTTTGCAGTTCCCAAAAAGGACTGGTCAATTTCTGGGAGTTTGGGCAGGTGCTCGAGTGGTGAAATAACTGATTTTGTTCCACCCATTACACCGTTTAAAATACCCAGGAGGTCCTCAATTTATGACCGTTCACTTACTGATTGTTTGAAAGTCTGATGGACCTATCGGCGGGTACGTATGACCCAGATTTGAAGTTCCAATGGTTGCGCCCCCTATCAGTCACATGACAGAACTTCAAGTGTTTGGCAATCAGGCAACTAACTATATGATCTCATTTTACAAGGATTTTTTCCCCCCAACTTCTATTTTTTGGTAAAACTGCATCCATAATAAACCACTGGTTCAATTAAGAACTGCAGCATTTGCTTAACAATGTGGATTCACTTAACGACTGGCACAAAAATGTCGTAAAATGGGCTGGTCACCGACCTGCTTTACAATCATCATGAGTTCCAACTGTGATGGGCAGCTCCCATTACGGTTGTAACTCAAGGACTATCTGGATCCAAGAATTGCTCACCTATGGTGTATTGAAGTCTAAACCTGGCTGACTCCCTGCCTCCCCTCCAGGGGTGGGCATCAGATCCTTCGCTGTCCCGTTGCTGGGTGGTGTGGCCATGGTGGGCGTGGCCTAGTCGGCCACCTGCACCACGGCAGTAGGGCGGGGGTGTTTTTTGCCCGCCCCAGGCTCACCCCAGGAGGCCGAAAACAGCTTCCCCCAGAGTCCAGAAGCCCTCCAGAGGCCGGAAACAAGCCCGTTTCCGGACTTCCCTTAGGCCCATTCCCCCCCCCCCCCCCGCGTGGCACCTGGAATGATGAACGGGCCACGTGGAGACTCCTGGGAGGGCCGTGGCTGGCATGACCAGACAGGGGTGGCATTTGGGGGTTTGCCGAACCCTGGTGATCCTTGGCTAGAGGATCGGCCAAACCCTGCCGAACCCCCAGAAGCCACCCCTGCTCCCCTCCCCAAGACACCCCAGATCACTAAGGAGGCACCAACCGGAAGGATTAAAGCCACCCCATCACCTGCCTTGTCGAGCTCAAAAAACTCCATCCGTTCCCCTTGGCTACAGCTTCTGCCAACGGGAGAAACGTTCAGCATCCCATTTCGGAATTCAATGAAAGTGCCCCTAGAAAAAGAAATAAAAACATATTTTATATATAGTTGGAGAACAGAATAAACCAAGCCGACTGAGCGAGGGGACGGCAGAGATAAAGGACTTTTTCCTGCCTTTATTATTTTTACAAATAACTGAAGGCATCGACCACAAACACTTTTTTTTCCTTCTCCTTCTTCCTATTTTCCCCAGAACAACAACCCTGTGAGGTGGGTTAGGCTGAGACAGGGATTGTCCCCAATCTTCTATGGCTGTTGGAAATACATACTTGGGACTTTGAGCTAGGATGATTTGATTTGAGCAACTAAGATGATCAAAGGCCTGGAGACTAAAACATATGAAGAACGGTTGCATATGAAGTCTAGAGAAAAGAAGGACATAATATTAGTCTTCCAGTATTTGAGGGGCTGCCACAAAGAAGAGGAGGGTCAACTTAATCTCCAAAACACCAGAGGGCAGGACAAGAAACAATGGATGGAAACGAATCAAGGAGAGAAGTAATCTGGGATCAAGGAGAAACTTCCTAACAGTGAGGACAATTAACCAGTGGAACAGCTTGCCACCAGAAGTTGTGGGTGCTCCAACAGGAGTGATATTCACTTACCTTCCCTACCGATTCACAAATCTTCCACACATGCACAGAGCCTCGAAAACATGGGAAAATGGGACGTCATGACATCCATGCGGGCGGCTGGGGCATCCCGCAGTCGCCCCTACCAGTTCGCCCAAACTGGATAGAACCAGCTGAAGACCACCACTGGTGCTCCATCACTGGAGGTTTTTAAGAAGAGACTAGACAGTCACTTGTCTGAAATGGTATAGATCTGTGATGGCGAACCTGTGGCACCCGGAGCCATTATCTGCAGGCACGCGAGCCATTGCCCTAGCTCAGCTCCAGTCAGCTGATTTTTGGCTGCCCCTCCCATCCCAGGCATTTCCACGCAGCCTGTTTTGGATGCCAGGTAAGTACTGGGCTCACACAGAGGCTCTGGGAGGGTGTTTTCGGCCTCCGGGGGGGTGGGATTTTTGCCCTCCCCAGGCTCCAAGAAAGCCTCTGGAGCCTGGGGAGGGTGAAAAATGAGCCTGCCGGGCCCACCGGAAGTTGGGAAATGGGCTGTTTCCAGCCTCTGGAGGGTCTCTGGGGGGGTGGGGGAGGCCGTTTTTGCTCTCCCCATGCTCCAGAGGCTATCTTGGAGCCTGGGGAAGGCGAAAAAACAGGCCTTCCAGGCCCACCGGAAGTCGGAAAATGAGCCGTTTCCGACCTCTGGAAGCTTCAGGGAGGCCTGTTAGGCCCAAAATGGAGCGCGAGGGAGCATTGAATTACACGTGTGGGCACATGGGCATGCGACCCCCTGAACTCCCCCCGCTTTTGGCACGCGACGGCAAAAAGGTTAGCCATCACTGGTATAGGTTCTCCTGCTTGAGCAGGGGGCTGGACAAGAGGACCTCCAGGATCCCTTCTGATTTATTTAATTTGATTGAGCTGCACTCAACCATAGTAACTGTGTAATAACCAAAGGGAACTTATCCATTTGAAGGGTGTTTCTAGCCCAAACTATAATGTTCCAGAGCCAAATTGCACAAAATGATAACAGGGAAGGCAGTGTTCTCCTTTTCTTATTGTAGCTGCAGGATTGTATTTTTTCCATGTAAGTGCTGTGCAAGTAGAAAGCTAGCATTCAAGAGATAGTTGTCAGAGTTTCCTCCCTGATTTGCTAGTTTATTCTACACTGGGATGTTTGTTTGTTTTTTTTTACATAAATCCAGATTGACATGTTTATTCTGCATGGAGAAACAGATACTATATTGGTTAATTATTTCATCAAGCAGCAGAAGGTGACAAATTCTTTGCCTGACTCTACATAACAAAAGCAAGAGGAGGGGCTAACTTTCAGGCTGCGGCTTTCCCAGGGCACTGGGTTCAAAACACTTTGGTTTAATCTTGCAAAGTTCTTACGCAGGGGCGGCCTTCCAAAATTTTAGCAAGGGATTCTCTGCCCGGTTGCTGGGTGGGCGTGGCCATGGTGGGCGTGGCTTAGTCGGCCTCCTGCACCATGGCAGGGGTGGGGGCATGTTTGCCCTCCCCGGGCTCCGGAGGTTTTTCCCCTTTTTATATGGAAATTTTAAATCTGGTTTTAAAACTATTGGGGTTTTAAATTTGTTCAGCCAAATTATTTAATTTGTTTTAATCTATTTTAAAGTTTGTATTTATATGTTTTATTCCATGGCTGTTCACCGCCCTGAGTCCTTCAGGAGTAGGGCGGTATACAAATTCAATAAAATAAATAAATAAATAAATAAAAATGGCCTCCTCAGGCTCCGCAGGCCCTCTGGAGGCCGAAAACGGACTTTCCGAACTTCTGGTAGGCCCATTTTTTGCCCTTCCTGAGCCTCTGCACATGCCCTGCACTTACCTGCATCCAAAACAGGCCTTGTGGGGACTCCTGGGAGGGGAGGGGTGGGCGGGGCCAGCCAGGAGTGGGATTTGGGGGTTCTCCGAACCCCTGTGAACCCCCAGCAGGGGTTCCTGTTCTCAGGGAATGCTAAACAAAATGGCTACCAGGCTCCTTCTCCCAGGATGGGTTGCATACAGGCAGTCAACAAACTATTGTAATGGAGCCTGCCCAGTACATTCCTAAGTCGTGACTGGGATAAAGCAGAGACCCTGTTTAATCATCTTTTCTATGGTGGTCGTTAAGCGACCACCACACTTGTAAAGCAAGTGCTGTGGTTGTTAAGCAAATCCATTGTTTATTATGGGCCGGTTTTGCTGAAAACCGGAACTAATTGTCGATTTTCAGCATTAAACATTGTAAGATGCCGTAACATGGCCATGGGATGCTGCAAATGGCTGTAAATAGTAACATTTTACCTACATTTAATCGTAATGCAACGCGTGCAAATAACCGCTTTAAACTTAATGAAAACCGCTTTAAACCTGACTGCAAAAAATTAAGAGTTTTGTGACAGAGTTGTCAAAATCTGGAATATCTCACCCAACGTAGTGGTTTCAGCTACTAACTTTCACCGTTTCAATTCTACTTAACTTCAGCGGACCTCACCTAAAGAGGCACCCATAAAGAAGTAGAGTGAAATGCCTATCGTCCTGTCACATTTTTAATGTTTTTCCATTTTGCTCGTTCGAATTTGTAATTTTCATTTGACAAATTAAAACTTTAAATTTAGAGTTTAATTTTTAAAATACAGGCTGCTTGCCGAGTTCTCAAAATGCGGTCATATGACCAGGGGAGGTAGGGAGGATGTGGCTGTTGTAACTTTGGAATTGGTCCGTAAGTACCCCTGAGGAGGTCAGTCGTAACTCTGAACTGTCACTAAGTG
This sequence comes from Arizona elegans, assembly GCA_022577455.1. Lineage (NCBI taxonomy): Eukaryota > Metazoa > Chordata > Lepidosauria > Squamata > Colubridae > Arizona > Arizona elegans. The sequence continues at coordinate 4,058,465 of JAKOOJ010000022.1, read as the reverse complement.
ACCAGCCATAAGCTGAGGACTACCTGGAAAGCACTTATACACTTACCTTTTCCTGGGGAGCTTAATTTTTGCAATGTAGCTCAGGCAGTAGTTGATCAAATCCTGAAGCAGGTCTTCCCCCATATAGTCTTGGATGCTCTGCCCAGGAGATGCAAAGAAGAATCGTAACAGAATCCCAAACCTCCAGAAGCAACTCTCAAGAAATCAGACCACAGCAAAATACTTTCTGGGTTCTACTTCTCAAAGCTTGGAGGATGGATCCTTCCTGAATCTGGGGGATTCTTACTGACCAGGTTGGGATCAGCTGGACAGGTTCCCCACAGGGTTCAGCAGCCATGATTTGGCCAAAGGTCCACCTTGTTCTCTCATCAAGAGCCGCGGTGGCTCAGTGGTTAGAGTGCAGTACTGCAGGCTACTTCTGCTGTCTGCCAGCTGCCTGCAATTTGGCAGTTCAAATCTCACCAGGCTCAAGGTTGACTCAGCCTTCCATCCTTCCAAGTTTGGTAAAATGAGGACCCAGATTGTTGGGGGCAAGAGGCTGACTCTGTCAACCGCTTAGAGAGGGCTGTAAAAGCACTGTGAAGCGGTATAGAAGTCTAAGGGCTATTGCCATCACAGCTAAACATCTTCTTTTCTTTTTTGCAAAAGAATAGTATATCTTTACCATTCACCATTGTTGCCAAATTAAGTGACAAATCGGGGTATCCAATACACCAAAACAGGAACCCAGAGTGTCAAATAAAGGCAAAAAGCCTTGACCTAATTATCATAAATTAGATTATGTTAAAATCAACCTAAGGGGCAACCCGAAGAACCCCTGTCAAGCCCAGAAAAGACCAAAGGTGGGCCTTCTGGAGAGGAAGAACTGAGGGAGGAACAAATAAAATGTACATTTGAGCTCTTTTTTCTTTTTAACTGCACCCCACATCACAGTTCTTATAATGCAGATAGTCCTCGAGTTACGGCCATTCATTCAGCCCCTGAAGCTAAGGAAGGGTTTTACGACTAGTCTTCAAAGTTCTACAAGAGTTCCTTTAAGTGGTTTCGGGTAAGGAAGAAAAAAGTTTGGGAAGCCTTGCTTAAAATCTAATCCTGCATTAATATCAATATCTCAGACATTACAAGATATGTCGGTTGATCCTAATTTACAAGCTTACCTGTTTCTCAAGAAATTTTCCATCTTTGTATGACACCAGACCATTTTCTGGGAAAACGTAGTCGTATTTTCCAATCACTACCCTCCAAAAAAGGAAGAAAAAGCAAATGGAGCTTTAATTTGTATTATTTAGATCAGAGAACATTTCCATGAAATTAACAGAAAAAAAAATCTTCTTTCCTATTCCCTCCTCTGAATTCATAAAGCACCTGATTTAAAAAAAGAAAGAAAAATGTCTGTTTTGGGGTAAATTGATGACCTTCAATTGCATATGATGTTGTGTGGTAAATATGCCCAAGAATAACTGACAATCTCTGTGTCTCTAGATGCCAAAAAATTACATAGAGAGCTGGTGTGTTAGAAAGCGAAGTGGCAGTTTCTAACATGGTGTTTATTTACTGTACAAAAATGCTTCTGGGCCTCAAAAAACCAAACAGCATCTTTGAAAACGAAGCTGGCAGGGTGGGTGCCACCCACACTTTGGAAGATATTTATTAATTGCATGTTACTTTTAACTCTTCTTTTTGTAAAGCTGAAAACCACTTTTGAAAAACAATTTTTGGCATGAAACATTCAAACCGCTCCTTATTTTATTTTATTTTATTATTTTATTTTATTTTATTATTTTATTATATTATATATTATTATTTTATTATTTTATTATTTTATTTTATTTTATTTTATTTTATATTTTATTTTATTTTATTTTATTTTATTTTATTATTTTATTTTATTATTTTATTTTATTTATTTTATTTTATATTTTATTATTTTATTTTATTTTATTTTATTTTATTTTATTATTTATTTTATTTTATTTTATTTTATTTTATTTTATTATTTTATTTTATTTATTTTATTTTATTTTATTTTATTATTTTATTATTTTATTATTTTATTTTTATTTTATTTTTATTTTATTATTATTTTATTTATTTTATTTTATTTTATATTTTATTTTATTTTATTTTATTTTATTTTATTTTATTTTATTTTATTATTTTATTTTATTTTATTTTATTTTATTTTATTTTATTTTATTTTATTTTATTTTATTTTATTTTATTTTATTTTATTTTATTTTATTTTATTTTATTTTATTTTATTTTATTTTATTTTATTTTATTTTATTTTATTTTATTTTATTTTATTTTATTTTATTTTATTTTATTTTATTTTATTTTATTTTATTTTATTTTATTTTATTTTATTTTTTTATTTTATTTTATTTTATTTTATTTTATTTTATTTTATTTTATTTTATTTTATTTTATTTTATTTTATTTTATTTTATTTTATTTTATTTTATTTTATTTTATTTTATTTTATTTTATTTTATTATTTTATTTTATTTTATTTTATTTTATTTTATTTTATTTTATTTTATTTTATTTTATTTTATTTTATTTTATTTTATTTTGAATTTGTATACCGCCCTTCTCCCTGAGGACTCAGGGCGGTGAACAGCCAAGTAAGAACATCAAATACAAATATTAAAATACAGTTAAAAGATATATATAAATTTGGCCCCATTAATTAAAAACGATAAACAAAACAATTAAAAACACTTAAAAAATTAGGCCAGCCCGTCTTGCTGGAAGAAGAAGGTTTTAAGGGCACGGCGGAAGGCACTGAGGTCATGGATTCTCCTTATCTCTGGGGGCAACTGATTCCAGAGGGTGGGTGCCCCCACAGAGAAGGCCCTCCCCCTGGGGGTCACCAGCCTGCACTGTTTGGCTGATGGCACCCCGAGGAGGCCCTCTCTGTGGGAGTGCACAGGTCGATGGGAGGTCGTCGGTGGCAGCAGGTGGTCTCGAAGATAGCTAGGCCCTATGCCATGGAGCGCTTTAAAGGTGATATCCAACACCTTGAAGCGCACCCGGAAGACCACCGGGAGCCAGTGCAGCTCACGCAGGAGTGGTGTTACATGGAAGCGCCATGCTGCTCCCATCACTATCCGCGCTGCTGCGTTCTGGACCAGTTGGAGCCTCCGGGTGCTCTTCAAGGGGAGCCACATGTAGAGAGCGTTGCAGTAGTCAAGGCGAGAGGTTACGAGGGCATGAGTGACTGTGCACAGGGAATCCCGATCAAGAAAGGGCCGCAACTGGCGAATCAGGCGAACCTGACAAAAGGTCCCCCTGGTTACAGCCGTCAGATGTTCCTCCAAGGACAGCTGCGTATCCAGGACGACTCCCAGATTGCGAGCCCTCTCTGTGGGGGCCAAAGACTCGCCCCCAATAGTCAGTGATGGAGTCAACTGACTATATCGGGATGCCGGGAACCACAGCCACTCAGTCTTGGAAGGGTTGAGCTTGAGCCTGTTCCTCCCCATCCAGATCCGTACAGGCACTGGGACATCACTTCAAGGGCATCATTGGGGTGGAGATGTACAGCTGGGTGTCATCAGCGTACTGGTGATATCTCACCCCAAAGCCACAGATGATCTCGCCCAGCGGCTTCACATAAATGTTGAACAGGAGGGGCGAGAGGACCGACCCCTGAGGCACTCCACATATAAGAGGCCTCGAGGTCGACCTCTGCCCCCCTGCCAACACGAACTGCGACCGGTCGGAGAAAGGAGGAGAATCATCGTAACACGGTGCCCCCCATCCCCAACTCTTCCAACCGGTGCAGCATGATACCATGGTCGATGGTATCAAAAGCCGCTGAGAGATCTAACAGGACCAGAACAGAGGAGCAACCCCTGTCCCGAGCCCTCCAGAGATCATCAACCAACGTGACCAATGCCGTTTCCGTGCTGTGCCCAGGCCTGAAACCCGACTGGAACAGATCCAGATAGGATGTTTCCTCCAGGAATTGCGGAAACTGTCACGTGACCACACTCTCAACAACCTTCGCCATGAAGCGAAGGTTGGAGACAGGATGGTAGTTGGCCAATATTGCCAGATCCAGGGACGGCTTCTTGAGGAGAGGCCTCACCGCCGCCTCTTTCAAGGCCACGGGGAAGTGACCCTCACTCAACAAAGCGTTGATAACACCCTGGAGCCAGCCTCGTGTAACCTCCCGGGAGGCCATTACCAACCAGGAGGAACACGGGTCCAGTAAACATGTGGCCGCACTAAGTCTCCCCAAAATCCTGTCCACATCGTCGGGAGTCACAGCATCAAACTCCTCCCAGGTAACATTCTCAAGACTGTTCCTCGTCACCCTGCCCTGATCTACCCAGTCAGAGTCCAAGTCCCCCCGGATCTAAGCGATTTTGTCATACAGGTATTGTCCGAAATCCTCCGCCCTGCCTTCCAAGGGATCCTCCCGCACTCCCGGATGGAGCAGGGGGCGGGTTACCCTGAACAGGGCGGCTGGACGATTCCCTGATGATGCAATAGAGGCGGAAAAGTAATTAAACCTTGCCGTCTTTATCGCCACTAGGTAGGTCTTAATATGCGACCTTACCAGTGTTCGGTCAGATTCAGCGCGACTGGCCCTCCAACCGCTCTCTAGGCGTCTTTTCCGGCATTTCATCTCCCTCAGCTCCTCGGTAAACCAAGGAGCCATGAGGGATCGACACCGGGTCAGAGGCCGCAAAGGCACGACTCGATCCAAGGCCCCACCAGCCGCCCGATCCCAGGCAGCTACCAGGTCCTCAGCCGAGTCGTGTGCCAGATCATCAGGAATTGGCCCAAGCTCCGTCTGGAACCTATCAGGATCCATTATTCTTCCAATACCAGTTTTAAGACTCCGTATTGTGCTGATAGTGCCAGTTTCTTCTCCTGGCTGGTTGCAAACCATTACAATAAAGTTACCATTAAATAATAATGACCCCCAAACTGTGATTTTGGGTGAAACACAAAAGCTGTTTATCTAATCAGCAGCTCTCCTGTTTTTGTCCAAGGTTTATTTCTCAAACAGATATTCTCTCTAAATTCACAGGCGCCAGTTAGTCACAGAATTGAAGAGTTGTAGTGAGGTTTCCTTCCTGGGTTTCAAGTCACATGATTATTTCCAACCTGAAAACAGGAATGGACTTTTAATTCAATTTACGGCAGCTCCGTCATGCCCATGGCCACATGGCACCTTCTCTTATCTGCTCAGCTGACAGGCATAAATGATATTTGAGCAAGCCAACCTTGGAGGTGAATGCAATAAAGAGGGTGGGACAGCTGCCCAACCCATAACGGCGATACAGTCAACTTTGCCACTCCTGGCTCAGCTTCCCACGCCTTCACCTTCTTCTTACCGTCTTCCCCCAGTTGTTCTTGGATCTTTTCGAAGTCTGAGCCTCCCACCACGCCGACTTTTACCTTCTGCCGCAAAGCCTGTAGGAAATCTGCCATCTCGGGAGTGATTTTCTGGGTCGGATGAGAAAAATTGGTGTGTCAATCAGATCAAACAGGGATTCCAGCAACACATCAATGATCCCCGTTATTATTTCCACATTACTCATTCAGAATGTTGGTTTCTTTCCGTTTTTGTTCTGAAAATGGTCCTGTGAGTTAGGAGGGGAGGCCATGAAGTGATTCAATGGGGTTGAATGAGCGCCTTAAGCCCAATGTTGAAACTCTTAACAGAATAATAGAGTTGGAAGAGACCTTGGAGGTCTTCTAGTCTAAACCAGAGGTCTTCAAACTTGGCAGCTTTAAGATTTGTGGACTTCAACTCCCAGAATTCTCCAGCCAGCACGGCAGTGATTCACTTAACAACAGTGGGAAGAAAAAATTGGGGCACAACTCACTTAACAACCGTCTCGCTTAGCAACATAAATTTTGGGCTCAATTGCGTTCATAGGTCGAGGGCCTAATTACTAATTACCTAATTACCAGGGAGTTGTGCAAAGGGCAAAAAGGCAGCTGCGTTGCTGGCTTGCAAGGAACTGCCTGCACCGCCCTCTTCCCTAACAGGCTGCTCCCGGGTTCAAAGCACTCTGCCCATGCTCAGAGGCACCCTCCTGCTCGACCTCCCCCTAGTCCCACCTGCCGAGGGGCGGTCAGGGTGCCGTCCACGTCGAAGAGGCAGAGAACCGAGCCGCCCTCGCCCTCCATGGCTCTGCTCGCCGGCTCCTTCGGACTGGATGGAGCGGACTAAAAACTACAGGCCCCAGCATGCCTCCAGGCCGAGGCGTCGTCTACGCATGCGCGCCCCTCCCCTGCAGCCTATCGGAGGCCTACGGAAAGCACGTAGAGGTGGGAGGAGCGGGCGGCGTTCATCGCTTCCGGTTTTCATTCGGCTTGCCGCCCCAATGCGGGGCGGAAGAGTCGCGGGGGAAAGATACGTGGCCCGCGGGGATTTGTTTGCACCTTCAGGATGGGTGGACTTCAGCTGCTAGAATTCACCAACCCCCATGGTTTACCACGGGTTTCATTCAAAAAATAAATAAATAAAATAATAGCGGCTGCAAATTCAGCCCCTTGGAGTCGAAAGGGCTTTTGCCCATCCCGAACAGAATGGGCAAAAGCCCAGAAAGACCCTGAATTCTTCCTCCAGATATTCTCCCGTGCATTAAAAATGGAACAGCTCCCACTTTTGCATTTTTTTAAAAATTTGATTTATATGCCGCCCTTCTCCGGAGACTCAGGGCGGTTTACAATGCGTTAAGCAATAGCCTTCATAATTTTGTATATTTTTATACAAAGTCAGCTTATTGCCCCCACAATCTGGGTCCTCATTTTACCTACCTTAGAAAGGATGGAAGGCTGAGTCAACCTTCAGCCTGGTGAGATTTGAACTTGTAGTAATTGCAGGCAGCTGATGTTAATAACTGTTAATAACAGTGCTTTAGTCTGCCGCGCCACCAGGCTCTTATATTTTCCCCATTATCAAAAAAACAAAAAAAAGAAAAAAAAGAGGAAAAACCTTGTGCTACCCAGCCACAAGCCTGAACCTTTGGAGTTTTGCTGCTACCTGGCCTTTTCCCCCTCTTGGACCAGACTCTGCACAACCTGCTTGGGCGGGGGAGGGGGTTGGACTAGATGACCTACAAAGTCCCTTCCAACTCTGTTAATCTGTAAAAACAAAAAAACTCCCGTCTACCCTGTACCTTGATCTTCAGCACTCTTTCCCCCCGCTTTCCCTTCTCTCCTTTAGAGACGAAAGGAGAGAAGGGAAAGGGTAGACGAAATAAAGAAAGATGGAAAATAATTGTTGAATAAGATAAAGTTAAAATATACTGCTCAAAAAAATAAAGGGAACACAAGCAGAAGATATCCGAGATCTGAATGAATGAAATAGCCTTATTAAATACTTTGTTCTTTACGTACAGTAGTTTATACACTGCTCAAACACCTAAAGGGAACACAAAACTACTGTATGTAACAAAGTATTTAATAAGGCTATTTCATTCATTCAGATCTCGGATGACTTCTGCTTGTGTTCCCTTTATTTTTCTGAGCAGTGTATATGTAAATAGATGTACAAAGCAAGAAAGGATCACTTCGAAGTAGCTGTAGGAAAAAGTGATACGTATATAAATGTTGTGTGTCTGTACTCAAAATAAAAAAAACTCTTTAAAAAAACCAAAAACTCCCGACCACCCAAAGGAGTTTTTTTTCCCCCCTGGCGTATCTTTGCTGCCATCTGGTGGCCACGCGAGGACTGGCAGCCCCGGGGATCCCAGCCCGCCTCCCGCAGGTGACGTCAGCCCCCTTCCACGCCGCGGTGCACCACAACTCCCAGCAGCCACCGCGCCGCCTCGCCTCCCGGGGTGTCTGCACGAGCTGCCGGCGCCTTCGGAGCCCCCCCCCGCGGTAAATCCCATCGCCTCCTTCTCGGCGCCTTGGGCTGCAGGGCCCATCATCCACAGCGAGGGGGGGGCGGGCTGCTTGCATTCCACGGGAGGGTCGGGGAAGGGTCGCGCGTGCAAAGCGAGGCTGCTTCTTGCACGGTGCATTGGAACGCCTGCAATCGGGCGTGGGGGGGGGGGGGTGGACTCCTTGCGGAGTGGAGACCACCCAGCGATGCCATCTGATCTCCAAACAGGCTGAGCCGAGGTTGGGTCTGGAGGCCGGTATGGAAAGGAGACCACCAAGAATAGACCTCTGGCATGGCTTTTGACTATGAAAAAAAACAAACAAAAATTGTGTTAATTGATGTTAATGCTTTATTTCACTGCAACAGAGGGAGTCGGAAGTCAACATTTCTTTTTTCTTTATTTTTTTAATTAAAATGTGTAATTTTATTAGAACACCTATTAGACATTTACACAACATATAAATAACTTAATAATAATTTAATAATATAATATAATTTAATAATAATAATGAAAGAGCCTTGGTTGCGCAGCGGACTAAAGTGCTGTTAAGTAGCACTTAGCTGCCAGCTGCCTGCAATTACTGCAAAATTCAAATCTCACAGGCTCAAGGTTGACCTTCAGCCTTCCATCCTTTCGAGGTAGGTAAAATGAGGACCCAGATTGTGGGGGCAATAAATTGATTTTGTATAAAAAAGAACACCGCTTAGGGGGTGCCGAAAGCCCTACTAAGCAGGTATATACAAAAGTATGAAGGCTATTGCTTAACGAATTGTAAGCCGCACTGAGTCTCCGGAGAAAGGGCGGCATATAAATCGAACCAATAAATAAATAAGTAATGCAAAGAGATGCAAGAAAAAGAGGAAACAGATTACTACTTAGTATGGAAGAAATGGTATAACTGGTTGGAGGAGAAAAAGGAAAAAAGATATGGAAATAAATGAGAAGATATAAATTGTGGATAGGAAATTAAGTACCAATTTAGGTAAATAGTAAATTAAATATGTAGATTAGGAGAACACATATAGATGATATATTAGCAATATATGTATAAGGGATATGTTAAAATAAGAAAGAGAAAATGTATAAATGTGAATATAGACTACCGATGCGACATGTTGAAAAGATGTAAAGATGTTTATGTGTTTGTATGTTTCATTGTTGTTTGTTTGTTTATATTAAAAAATGTTTAATTAAAAAAATAACATGATATTTAAGCATTGTTTCATACTGGTCTTCCAGTTATTACTTTATTTTTCTTCCCCTTTATCTTAATCTTTTACTCCCTCTTCTTCCCCTCCTTTTCCTCTCCCCGCCCCCTTTTTCCCCTTTAGAGAAGTATAATTTTATCTATCTCTTTACTATTATACATTTCTACCTTCATATTATATACATTTTTATTCCACTCGGCACATTTGATACATCTCTATTTTGTACTTCTATTTTTCTCTTCTGATAGTTATTGTTCTGTATTGTTAGTCTTAAGCCAATTATACCATTTATTCCATACTCTATAATATTCTGTCTCTTCTTTTTCCTTAATTTCTTTTGTTAATCTGTCCATCTCAGCGCATTCTAAGATCTTATCTATTAGTTCTTCAACATTTCATTTTCTTTTTCCCAACTTTCCCTCACTTTCCTTCCCCCCACCCCCACCCCCACTTCCCTATTTACTTTTGTATTTTGCATCTTATTTTATAACTCAATAAAATGTTAAAACAGGAAAGGCAAAAGCTAGGAATGGGGAATGTAAAGAATCCTTATAGCTACGTGGAGGTAAAGCAGAATAAAGTATAATAACCTCAAACACAATATCCTACCCTTTAATTAAGTGAAAGCATCTTTTTTTTAAAAAAAGTATAGGAGTCTGCTCACAAATGTACTGCTTTCTGAAAAGACACACAATTGCTGTGAAAGTTTTATCCCCGCTTTGCAACCTGATGAAAATCTTTTCTATTTCGTTGCAGATGAAGATCCTCGTCAGCTGCGCCCGTCGGCATTTGGTCCTCCTCAGGCCCCGTTGTCTTCAGAACAGCCTTGCTCCGCAGTTATGGAAAAGAGGCCACCAGGTGCTCCGTTCTTTTCAAAGTCCTACCATTCTGCAACAGGGAGGTAGCCCATGGGCGCCCAGCCTTCGCGGGGTGCAGCCCCGATGGCTGAGTAACATCGACTTGTCTCAATGCGATCCAAAGCCGCCATCTAGCTCTGAAAATTCAGAGAAATTTGCCGTGATTTACCGATTCCCGGCCATCAGGTTGTTGAAAGTCTTCTCGAGGCTGAAGATACTGCAGACGGGCTTCGGTCTGCTGATCCTCCCTCCGCTCTGGTATTTCCATGGGCTAAGCCAGTTTCCTTTGGTCATCGGCCTCTTCTCCTTCACCCTCGTCTTTCTGTATGCCATCAGCTTCTTCCTGCAACGAGTCATCGGCTTCATGTATGTGAACGAAAGCAGGACCCTCTTGAAAATCTCACACTTGACATTTTGGGGGAAGAGGATGAATTTCTGCTGTCCGGTTGAGTCTGTCGTGACCTTAGGAGACGAGGGCAAAGACAGCAGCAGGTTCCTCCTGAAGTTCAGACAGTGTGACCAGAAAAAAGTGCTGTATTTTTCACTTGTCCTGGGTCAAGTTATGGACCACGAAGCCTTTGGCAAAGTGTTTGGGTGTTATACCTAAGTATGCGTGAGTGGGGGGAGAGAAATTTTAACACCTACCCAGAATGTTTTGCACTGAGGATTCATAACCTTGTTAGCTAAAATATACTGTAGGTAGTGCTGAATTTACGATCACAATGGAGCAGGAGGTGAAATCCAGCAGGTTCTGACAGGTTCTGGAGAACTGGTAGCGGAAATTTTGAGCAGTTTTGAGAACCGGCAAATACCACCTCTGGCTGGCCCCAGAGTGGGGAGGGAATGGGGATTTTGCAGTATCCTTCCCCTGCCACACCCACCAAGCCACACCATGCCCACCAAGCCATGCCCATACAACCGGTAGTAAAAAAAAATTGGATTTCCCCACTGCAATGGAGCCCCAAATTTATGTTGCTAAGAGACACATTTGTTAAATGAGTTTTGCCTCGTTTTATGACCTCTCTTACCACAGTTGCTAGGCCTGCAACTAGTATTAATGCTCCTCCAATTGTTTTCAGTTGTGAGAAATAAACAATTCCCACCATGTTCTGCCTTCAATTGTCTTGTTCCTTATTTCTGCTGGAGAATTTCACAGCGCTTCTACGCTGGAATAAGTTCTCTACTGCTACGATCAGTGGTATCGTGTTTAAAGTGTAAACTTATTAGGATTAGACAAAGATTTGAAAGAGTGCTTCCGTTTGATGAAGCTTTGATGATCTCATGATAAATAGTCATGAATTAAACTCTGTTGAACATTAAGAACCAAAAGTAGCTTGATGGCTCCAGATAATAAACAGCAAAATACTTTTCAGAAGTCATTCTGGAGATGGTATCTAAAATGTTTGTGGGGTGTGTATAATATGAGTACATTGAGGATATTTGTGTCATATATTTCAATATACAACTATTTAACATAATATTATAATTGATGATATGGAGTATCCTCTATTCAGGTATACAAATAACAGTGCACACACACAGTATTAACATGAAGGGATTTTCTTTTTAATCTACTGTATTTTTCAAAGTGTAAGACGCACCAGAGTATAAGACCCACCTACCTTTTTTGGTGAGGATAAGAAGAAAAAGAAATCTCCCTCTGCCTCTGAGCAATTTTGCCTCCTTGCACTAAACAGCCTGCTTTACTTTCATTTTCATTTTCCGCACAGCGTGATTAGCACAAGGGGGGGGGAATCTGCTCCAGCAATTTACCTCCTTGCAGCAAGCAGCAGAGCCCTGCACAAAACAGCTGAGAGTCGGGAGGCTGATCCAATCAACTTGTGTTAATTAGGCTGTGCTGAAGCTGAAAGGAGTTGTTTTTTCTTGCTGTTTGCTTGCATGAAGATAACTGCTGCAAGGTAGAGGCCAAAGGATGGGGGCCAGTGGGTGGGTGGGGCTACATTCGGTGTATAAGACACCTCTAAATTTTCACCCCCTTTTAGGGGGGAAAAAGGTGCGTCTTATACTCCGAAAAATACGGTGACTGATTTCAATATGAATTAAATTTGAGAAGTTAGAAGATTTCCCTTAAAACTCCTGGGATATTAAAAAAAATTCAGTTTGGCTTGTATATAACCTAGTTATCAGGCTATAATGACTGACACCTGGAATCTTTTCCAGTAAGAAAGTGTACCTCATAAAGGCATTTTCAAGTATGCAACATTTACATAAAATTCTGGTCCATGCTTTTCTGTAGCTCTTCTTCCAACCGTTTTGTTTTCGTCAGAAGATTCATTTTAAAAAAATAATAATAATCACACCATTGAGCTGTATGTATTTATTGTTATAGAGCTCCTCCAAAAGAAAAAAAGAATGGCATGATTTAGTCTCTGTGTGCAGGACATCCCGTCTGGTAAACATAGACTTGAAGTCGGCTTATGGGTGCCTCGAGAAGAAAACTGGTCCAAAGAGATCCAGCAGACCCCAGGGACAGAGCTGCCTGTCTGCAGAGGCCCCTCACTCTCTTCAGAATAATAAATAGCAACACATACGTTGATCTTTTTAAAAAACACCACGAAAAACATGTCGTTACTCCCAAAGTATTCTGTAAACAATACAGTCTGCATTTTTGCACCCAGGAAGAGGGTGCTGCCCACAGATCCTCTGCTGAACATGAGGGAACCACAGTCCTTTCTGGTGCTGCCCACAGAAATGTGATGGGGAAGCCCTTGGGTTTCTCATCCTGCCTCCATAGCCTCCTTTCTGGTTAAAGATCCAGCTTCTCCTGCACGTGCATTTCCTATGGAACATTTTTATCAGAGCCTGATACTGTTTGTCATCGGCATTACTTCCTTCCCCTGGAAAAAAATATCAGTGCGCCAAACACACCTGAACTGTAAGCAAATGGAAGTGGCGTTTGGCCCTCCTTGTGGCCGAAGCCCTCAAGGCCTGGTCTGCTGCTGAGGAAAGCTGCTATTCTCAACCATATTCTGCACTTAGCCACAAACCATGATTTACATGTCTGGAGTTGGAAAGCCCAACTTAATCACACTCTACCGTGTTTCCCTGAAAATAAGACCCTGTCTCGGGTGAAATGCTCCCAGTTCGGACCGGATCGCCCGATCCAGTAGCGATGGCGGCGGATGGTTCGGAGAACCGGTAGCAAACATCCTGCCCCTCCCCCCCCCCCATGCCCGGCTGAGCCACGCAATGATCAGAGGCTTTTTAAAAAATTTTAAAAGTATTTTTTCTACAACCTCTTCCGCCGAAAAAATGCTTTTAAAAGAAAAAAAAGCCTCTGATGATTGCGCGGCTCAGCTGGGATCGTCAGAGGCTTTTAAAAGTATTTTTTTCTACAACCTCTTCAGGTGAAGAGGTTGTAGAAAAAATGCTTTTAAAAGTAAAAAAAAGCCTCTGACTATTAGGCAACTCAACTGGGATCATCAGAGGCTTTTAAAAGCATTTTTTTACAACCTCTTCGGCCAAAGAGGTTGTAGAAAAAATGGTTTTAAAAGTTTTTTTTTAAAAAAAAGTTGGCCATGCCCACCCAGTCACATTAACACTCCACCACCAAGCCATGCCCACAGAACCGGTAGTAACAAATTTTACATTTCACCACTGCCTTGCCTTATATATATATATATATATATATATATATATATATATATATATATATATATATATATATATATATTTGCCACCAAAAAAAGGCACCAGGTCTTATTTTCAGGGGGTGGGATGTCATCCACTGACTCACCTCACTTGCGCACGTCTTTTTTTCGCTATCAGGCTAGAATTTACTTTCAGTAGGTCTTATTTTTGGAGAAACATGGTATTAGGCTTGGCCCCATATGTCATTGCAACCATGCTGCAATTACCATGTGGGTTTACAGCAGTCTAGTCCAGCAGCTGAAAGGAACGAGGCCATAAGGGTGGAATGGTCTTCCTGCCCAGATGGGACCCTCAGATTGCTGGCTCTGGGAGATGCTCTTAGGTCACTGTAGGGGCTCCTGCAGGACAGCATGCTGGCAGCTGAGTCCAGGGGACACTCCGCCTAATGGAGCAAGGGGTCTTTGTGTCAATTGCATCAGCCCACCAAAGTGTCCTTGGGACATAGTTGCACGTACAAATCCTGTTTCTTTTGAGGGTTTTGAGATTCCTCAAAGTATCCTCAGAGAAGATGTCCATGAAAAGAACTGGCCTAAGGAATGGATCCCATCCTAACAATGCAGCAACGTTGTCCCCCACATTAGGTGAGGGGCAGAGGTGGGCAGCACATGAATTAACAACCGGTTCGCCCCAGCACCAAAAAGGTGAGCGTGTGCATTTGCACATGTGCTTTGCTCATGCGTGTGCTTGCACGTACATGCGTGGCTTAAAAAACGTGGCTAAATAGGATGGCACAGTGCCGGAGCAGGTGGGTTGAGATGGGTCCACCCCACCCAGACCCACCCCACCTCACCCCACCCCACCCACAAGTCACAACTACCAGTTCTCCCAAACCGGTCCGAACCGGGAACAGCAGCCCACCATTGGTGAGGGGTGGCTTGACGCTTTTCCTTGCTCCTTACACCACAGGCAGCCCCAGAAGTCCACAACGTGGCAAAACAGAAGACACAGAGCTTCAAAAACAGAATTGGGGCAAAATCCATCATTAGGCCCCCTGTGACTTTAAGGAAAAACATAGCCACAAGACCATTGTTCTTCAAATAACGTTCTGCCGTCAAGCCAACTTGCAGCAGAATTTTGCATGCCATTCCATCCAGATCTGATTTTATCAAATATTTTTTCCATATTCCAAGTAAGCACGTGTGAATTGACTAAAAATACACTGTTGTCATCACTGGCTTTTTTTTTTTTTTTTTAGCTCCATGAATCCCGGGAATGCTGCTTGTTTATGATTCTGGTCCAAGAGCATCCATGGGGGATAAAACATCAAAAGTGCAAAGTCCTTCTGGTTGGTTTTTTTTTTTTTACACGCACTGAACGTGCAACGTTTATAGCAAAGGCTTCCCTTCGCTACCCTGACCCAGCCAAAGCAGAATCCTTCACATCATTCTACCATTTTTCCTATGGGATACAAACGATGTCTAATGTGCAAGATCGTCCCTTCGTCTTCTCTTCGGTGCTCCTCGTTCTTTTTGGCATCTCCAGGTGTGCAAGCACTAAGAGCGTCTCTGCAATGGCTGGCAGGGTCCGAGGCTATGCAAAGTAGGCCCAGAGGAAGACCCCGGCACTGATGCACAAGATCAGGTTGATGTTGAGGATGTGCTTCACCAGAGGTGGTTCATCAAGGGAAGCCTTGGACCCGACTCCAGCTTTGGGTTCAGCAGGCATCCCGGGTGAGTCCTTATCTCTGCTCTCCATTCCACAGACCCACAAAAAGAGGCTCATGAATTTAGACTTCTTCTCCTTCTCCTTTGTGTCCAAAGGACCTGCAGGCAAGACAATCAGCAGTAAAATGATTAGGGGACTGGAGGCTAAAACATACAGTTGACGGTTGCAGGAACTTGGTCTGGCTAGTCTACTGAAGAGAAGGACCAGGGGAGACAGGATAGCCGTGTTTCAATATTTGAGGGGCTGCCACAGAGAGGAGGAAGGGGATCAAGCTATTTTCCAAAGCACTCGAAGGGCAGACAAGGAAGAATGGATGGAAACTGATCAAGGAGAGATTCAATCTAGAAATAAAGAGAAATTTCCTGACAGTGAGAACAATCAACCGATGGAATAGAAGTTGCCTTCGGAAGTTGTGAGAGCTTCATCACTGGAAGCTTTCAATAAGAGACTGGACTGCCATTTGTCAGAAATGGTGTAGGGTCTCCAGCTTGGGCAGGAGGTTGGACTAGATGACCTACAAGGTCCCTTCCAACTCTGTTAATCTGAAAAAAGAACCCCACAGTTCACTCAAAATCTCCCCATTTGGACCTTTGGAATTTGCTGGCAAGTTTTGGGACCAATCCAGATGTTCGCTAGGAGTCAACGCTGATTCAAAGACATCAAAAACAAAAGCAGATCAGCTGCTGATCCCAGAATGTATCATTATATATTTTAAAACTCAGATTAGTAGATTTAATGTCCTAATTTGACTTTTACAAATTTGCAAGGTTTTTTTTTTTCTTTTGCAAGACCCTTCAGTATTTGCAACGGATCTGCTGGGCTTTGCCAAGGATCACCTCTAGGGGTCCCTGCAAGACCATGAAATTCCCTTCCTTCCCCCCTTTGGAGAGAAAAGCAGCCCTGGGATTCTCCCTCTGGGAATCCCCAGATATTGGGGCTTCTAATATCAGTACAATTTTCCAACCTCTTTGCTGCTTGGGGAGGGGGGGGAGGGGGTCACCCATGATTTTGTAGCCAGGATGTGGAATGCCCAGAATTGCTTTGGAGCCAAGAAACTGCTTCGTCCCCAGAAAAACGCATCTCAGCCTCCCTTAAAACAATGGAAATGCCCCCCTACCCCCATCCTATCTGAGGGTTTGGAAACCTGTTGCACCACTGGGTAAACTGAAGAAGCTTCTTGGATGAGAAGCAAAATGTTCTCAAGGAAAAACCCAAGGAAGTCCAGTTGCCTTTTGGAAAAAGCACCTTTGGGACAGTGGTGAAATCCAAATTTTTTTACTACCGGTTCTGTGGGCATGGCTTGGTGGGCGTGGCAGGGGAAGGATACTGCAAAATCTCCATTCCCATCCCACTCCTGGGGGAAGGATGCTGCAAAATCTCCATTCCCACCCCACTCTTGGGGGAAGGATATTGCAAAATCTCCATTCCCACCCCACTCTGGGGCCAGCCAGAGGTGGTATTTGCTGGTTCTCCAAACTTCTCAAAATTTCCGCTACCGGTTCTCCAGAACCTGTCAGAACCTGCTGGACTTCACCCCTGCTTTGGGACAACCATCATCTGAATGAATCTGCCCAGACAACTGAGCCATCCATCTCTGGATGCTATGAGGGATTCTGCTCCTGCCCAGCCTTCATTCACAAGTCCTCCTGGCTTCCTGGCACTTAGTAACCCACCTGTCAGAGTTTGGGAGAAACTCACCTGATCAAGGCTACCTGGGGTTGGGAAGGAGGAGATAAGATTGAATCCTCCCCTTTTCACTGTAGGTCAGGATCAAGGGGTTTTTTGTTTTTTGTTTTGCTTCCCTTTCATTTTGGAGAATAGGGGGGTGGGCACAGTGCTAAACTCCCCCTTGGAGATTAGAATGGTCCCAATCCTGATGATTTTTGTAAGGCTTTAAAGATTTGGATTTACTTTTAACTAGTTAATTAGCTGCTGCATATATTTATTTTGGATATTTTTGGTGTTTTAAATGTTTTTTATAGTTTTAGATATGCCACCTAGTCATTGGTTGAGATGGACAGCTATAGAAATTGAATGAATGAATGAGATACAAAGAGAGGGAGGGAAATAATGATATAGAGATAAATAGAGACAGACAGACAAACAGACATAGAGGTAGATGATAGATAGATAGATAGATAGATAGATAGATAGATAGACAGACAGACAGACAGACAGATTATAACAGATGGATGATAACAGGTAGATAGATAGATACATAGAGAGAGAGAGAGAGATGATATAGTTGATTGATATAGATAATGATAAATAGATGATAGATGATAGATAGTTGATAGATAGATATAGATAAATAGATGATAGATAGATGATAGATAGGTAGATGATAGATAGATAGATATAGATAACTATATACTGTATTTCCCCCCAAATAAGACCCTGTCTTATATTTTTTTGAACCCTGAAATAAGTGCTTGGCCTTATTGTCATGCACTCAAAAGACCGATTGGGCTTATTATCAGGGGATGTATTATTTTGGGGGAAACAGGGTAGACAGACAGATAGACAGACAGACATAAAGATAGGTATGTAGGTAGGTATAGAGGGGAGAGAGAGAGAGAAAGAGAAAGAGAGAGAGAGAGAGAGAGAGAGAGAGAGAGAGAGAGAGAGAGAGAGAGAGAGAGAGAGAGAGAGAGAGAGACGGAGAAAGATGATAGAGTAACTTGGGATTGATATTTCAAATCAATCAGTTTTTCCGCCCTGAATCAAAGCAATGGCTCCACCTGATCAGTTCAAAGACTGGGACCTACTTTAGACTGGGGGGGGGCACCTCCAGCATGGGACTCCGGCCAATTTGCCCTCTGCTCTGTCCTTCTTTGGAGAAGGGGGTCAAGGAGGTGCAACCCCTCTGCAGACCCAACTCGTGGCCTTCATCAGATGACAGATCCTGTTCCTCTCCCAGACGGGCCTCTTACCTGAACCGTTTTTGCAAGTGTTTTCTGGGCCATCTGTGATTTCCAGCTGCCCCGCAGGAGAAGGACCACCAGCCTCATGGATTCCTTTGACCGGAATAGATAACGATGCAACTGGAACATCATTTTTTCTTGGAACATCCTTGCGGGTGTACCAGGTGAGGCGGCTGATCTGTTTGGACAAAAAAACAGGGTTCAACAGAATGTCTTTCTTTCTTTCAGAGATCCAAAGGCATTCCACACGCAAAGGACACCACAATTGGAGTTTGGTGGCATACTTAGGTAAGCCGGTTAACTCAACAAGTTCATCAAGAAGAGACTGGGCTGCCACCTGTCAGAAATGGTGTAGGTAGAGTCTCTGTTGTGACTCTGACTCCCGAGTCTGTCCTCATGGAGGAAGAGGACTCAGAAGGTGAGGGGGAGGAACTGACAAGGCCTCCCTCTCCAGGACCCTCCTCTCTGGCAATGCCTCAGGTTCCATCCGAAGGCCAGGAGGAACAGCCTGGGATGGGCCAGGAGGAAGGCATTTTGGAGCACCCATTGATAGAGAGTGATAATGATGAATCCTGGCTTGATCCCAGGCAGCGTCGGAGGGAGAAGCGTGCGCAGCAAAGGAAGAGGCAGGGGAGGGCCAGGGATTGAGCTGAGTCACTGAGCCACGCCCCACAAGGGATAAAAGGGGGCGTGATTGCTTGGCAGGCTTTGTGACGGACAAAAGTTTAAACTCCTAAAGAGTCACATCGTGAATCCTGCACTTTGGCTCAGATATATTTTGGACTAAACTCTTGTGGATCATTTGTCGCTCTGGAAACGGACTGCAGATAAGGCCTCTCCTGCTTTTTGGGAGTACTAATTGGACTTGGTAGTCATTTTACAGTTAGCTGCCAGAACTCTCGTCTGCCAGGAATTCTGGTCTGTTTATACAATAAATTATTGGCAGGCGTGTTTGATACTGCATTTGTCCATGTGAGGATGGGGGTGGGCGGGCCAGGGGGGCAGAACCGGTTCAGTGACGTCATATCGTCACCACTACCGGCTCGGGAGAACCGGGCCGAACCGGGAGGAACCCACCACTGGTCCACCATAGTTTCTGCCTCTCTATAGAAACCCCAATCTCTAAATCTCGAAGTGTCTGATCCCTGACATGATAACACCCAGAGATCTCCGACCTCCGGGTGTTCCGCTGCGCACTGAAGACCCTGTTGTTCCGCCAAGCAGGGCTGTCAATATAATAATTTTAAATTGGGGTATTTTAATTGGTTAGGGTTTTAAATCGGCCAAATCTATTTAATTATTTTAATTTTTAATTATTGATGTGTCTTGTGTTTTTAAATTGGCTGTACACTGCCCTGAGTCCTTCGGGAGAAGGGCAGTATAGAAATAAAATAATAATAATAATAATAATAATAATAATAATAATTATTATTATTATTATTATTATTATTATTATTATTATTATTATTATAGCAGTCTTGAAGGAAGAGAGGGGTCACCTTATTTTCCAAAGCACCTGAGGGCAAGATAAGAAGCAATGGATGGAAACTATTCAAGGGAAGAAGCAATCTAGAACTACAGAAAAATTTCCTGACGGTAAGAGCCATCAACCAGTGGAACGCCTGGCCTCCAAAAGGTGTAGGTGCTTCATCACTGGAGGCTTTCAAGAAGAGACTGGCAGCCATTTGTCTGCCGTAGGGCCGTGGTGGCGAACCTATGGCATGAGTGCCAGAGATGGCACGTAGAGCCCTCTCTGTGGGCACGCAAACTGTCATTGCAGCTCAGGTCTCCCGTGCATGCACGCACACCTCCCACTGCCCAGCTGGTCTTCAGTCTCTGCCGTGCCTGCACGGGGGCCAGGGTGCATGCGGGGAGGCTGCACGTACATGCGTGGGGGCAGGGTACATGCAGGAGGCTGTGTGTGCATGCATGGGGCAGGGGCATGTGGGGGGCATACACATGTGGCATGCTTGCATTGCATTTTGGGGGTTCGCGTGCATGCATTGAGCACTCGGTCCGGAAAAGGTTGAGCAGGAGGTTGGACTAGAAGACCTCTGAGGTTCCTTCCAACTCTTCAACTGTTACTGTCTTTGGAACAAAACCTCACTGCAAAACAGGCAACTCCAACCAAACTATTTCCGGTATTTAATGAAACTTGAGTCTGCACAGCTTAATTCAGGAAAAAAATGGTATTTCTATTGAGAAAGGCATTTGTTCTATCCATCTGGCTGATTGGTTTTCTCTTAGGTCAATTCCTTCTCACTGATTGTATTCTAGGTAGCCAGATCAGTCTAAGCAGGGCACTAAACCATGAGAGTGAAACAGCCAATGTCCCTCTCAATGCGCATACCATTTCCTCCGGAGGGGGCTCCGTCAAGAGGCTGACAGCCACCACCACGATGAGCGTGATCACCCCCAGGATCATGGAGAAGTAGAGATAATGCACGTATTTCACCACAGCTGGCCGGTTATCCGACTCCCCACAGCCCGGCTGCAGGTAGACGAAATCCAAAACCATCCGGATCAGGCCTATCACCATGCCAACCAAAAGACCACTAAATGCCCCCTGAAGGAAAATCAAGAAAAGAAACCAGGTTAGTTCCGTGACCCTCAACCAACTCTCCTCTTTTTAGAACCACAAGAGTTTACAGGCCACCTGTCAGCTGCTACTTTATGCTTGCTTGTATGCTTCGTTACCATGCAGTGACGGTCTACCATGAACTCTGGGGAGGATGGATAGGAGAGCGAATGCTTTGGGGGAAAGCGAAAGTAACTACTGTGTCTCCCTGAGATGCTGCTTCAAGGTCACCCATCTGGAAGAAGAAGGCAGCTGCATACCAATTATGTTTCCTGAAAAACATCGTACTTGAACCTGATTGGTCATGGGAGAGGGTCAGTGATAGGAGACAGTTAAGGCAAGGAAAAATTGAACTTTGGTGATTTTGGCACGTGATTCTCAGTTGTGGCTATGCATTGCTGCAATACAATTGACTTTTAATAAAATTATACCTTTCTCAACAAATGGAGCCAAGGATCGTTTCAATTTAGAGGGTTAAGTGGTGGCAGGTCTGACACCACCCAAAAATGTTCAGAATTACCTTCTCGTTTGTCCGCTTCCAAAAGCATCCGAGAATAAACACAATGGCCACTGGGGGCTGCAGGTAAGAGCTGATGGTCTGGATGTAGATGAAGAGCTGTCCACCTTGGCTGGCCTGCACCAGCGGGATCCACAAAATGGAAATGACGACAAGGAGCAGAACAAACATCCTGTGTGGAGAAGGAAGGCCTGGTCATTTGGATTTCATGCTGTTCAAACTGGGGAGGACCAGATCATGGTAGTAAGTGAAGGCCTTCCCTTCAGGAGCTTTGGAACGGTGGATTTGGACGGAGCACAGTTGGGAAAAGTGCCCTGGCCTTCCCAGAGCACAGCCCTTCTCTGCCATTCATTAAAGGATCCTGAGCTTTTTCAGGCTTCTGGGTGAGGAAAAGTTGTGCCAGGCTTCAGCATATCTTGCTTCCCTGGCATCCTGCCATAAAACGCCAAGGGAAGGGGAGAGGAGGATGGGGAAATAGGGAATGGGCAAAGAGAGGGGATAATAGGGTGACGGGAACCAGAAGTGTCAATCTGGAAGGAGCCAGCCGATCAAGGATGGACTGTGAGAGTGAAATGCGAAACTACTTTGGAAAGGTGACAAACCTCAATGGTGTTCCCCAAACACCTAAAACAAATACAACTGGACATTGATGGACTGGTCCAGGGGGAGGGAATGAGAGACAGGGGAAAAAATACAGGCTTTGCACAGAAATATTCAGATCCAGCTTTGCTTATCCTGTAACCAGGGGTCAGCAACTTGCAGCTCTGGAACCGCATGTGGCTCTTTTACCCTCTGCTGCGGCTTCCTGTCACTCAAAATATCGTCACAACCGCCAATGTGCGACACCCGCCGGCACACGATTTATTCAGCAATGTTTTCAGAAGAAAACAGAATGTTTAATTCAACTACATATGCTAGTTTTGTGGTCGCTCAGGAAATAGGCACCTGAAGGGTTTTGTGGCTCCCAGTGTTTTCTTTTTGGTGGGAAAAGGGTCCAAATGGCTCTTTGAGTGTTTAAGGTTGCAGACCCCTGCTGTAACCACTTGAACTTAGTAGAAGTAAACCTTTCACTTCAATCATGGAGTCGAGGGTCTTTTTTTTCCTAAGGACCAAGTCAGGACAGTCCTGACAAGTTGCTTTACAGAACCTTCTCATGAACGTTGAGATGCAAGTTGAATCCACAAAAAAGGTCAGGCTCCTTCAATGACCATCAGAGAAGTGTTGTGCGCACACACACAAAGTCCAAAGCATTTCTTTCAAATGATTTTCAGAATAAGCTCAGGCCATATAGGTCTTTGTTCATTTGTTTAGCTACAGTTTGCCTCCTAGAATTAGAATAGAATAGAGCTGGAAGGGACCTTGGAGGTCTTCTAGTCCAGCCCTCTGCTCAAGCAGGAGAACCTATACCATCTCAGACAAGTGACTGTCCAGCCTCTTCTTAAAAACCTCCAGTGATGGAGCACCCACGACTTCTGGTGGCAAGCTGTTCCATGGTTGAATTGTCCTCACTGCTAGGAAGTTTCTCCTTAATTCCAGGTTGCTTCTCTCCTTGATTATTTTCCATCCATTGTTTCTTGTCCTGCCCTCTGGTACTCCTAAGAGTAGAGTATGCCTGGGACTCTTGCTAGATGTGTCCCATGGGCTGGGAGGTCTTACCTGCCAACAATCATGAGCTCCCATTCAGAAGACAGAGGTCGAAGATGTCGCCAAAGGTCCATGGTGAAAATGGTGCTTGCGCTGTTGAAGATGGAAGTCAAAGAGGACATCAGTGCTGCGATCATGACCGACATCATAAGCCCTCTTAGTCCTAGAAGCAAAAAGAGGGGCTGTTGGTGAGACTGGATGAGAATATTCCTTACCAGCGTCCTCCTCAGGACATCAAAGGAAGTTTGCAGTTCATCAGAAAGTTCTTGCTAAGTCATAGCTTGCTTCCAACTCCAAAAAAAGAGAGAAAAGAATAAAATCAAGAATTGATTCAATTGACAAAGGGAAAAAAATCTAGTTTATTTTCCATAGATCTATAGAATCACAGAACAGAAGAATTAGAATTAGAATTAGAATATTCTTTCTTGGCCAAGTGTGACTTGACACAAGGAATTTGTCTCTGGTGCAGAAGCTCTCAGTGTACATACAAACAACAAAGTGATAAGTCATTGGTCATAAAGCATGATACAAACAACAACAATTGATAAATCATAATATGTACATAGGAGTAGGTAGGGGGAAAGATGAGAGGTGAGAAAGATGAGAAAAAGGAGAAGATGCTATTCCATCCAGTTATCTGCAAATGTTGCAAATATTTTCTCCACCGTTAATTTAAGTAATTAATGAAAAAAATAGCATACCAGATCCTCCTTTAGCAGCTCATTCACTCTAGTAAGATAAGGAAGCTTTGGACAGCAGTCTTAGGTACCCATTACAAGCCAGCTAAGGATCCATCTAATAGACAGGTAATCCAATCCACATTTCACCTTGCGAATTAGATTGTCGAATTGCGAATTACTAAACGCATTGCTAAAATCAAGATACATTATGACCACAGCATTCCCACAATCCACTAAAGAGGTTTCCACATCAGAAAAATGAAATAAGATTTCCTTTCATAAGGTAGAAAAATGTGGGATAGACAGCATCAACCCCAGATGGATCTCTGGCTGTCAACCCACACTCAACGTGTAGTCCTCAATGGAGCTACATTTACATGGAGGGAAGTAGTTTCGGTCTTAGGCCCAGTTCTCTTCAACGTCTTCATTAAACAATTTAGATAAGGGAATAGAAGGAGAACTCATTAAATTTGCAGATGGCACCAAGCTGGGGAAATAGCCAACACTTTAGAAGATAGGTTCAAGATCCAGAAGGTAGACTTGAATCCTGGACCCAATACAACAAAAGGCAATTCAGTTGTGAGAAGAGTAAGTTAGTAGTCTGTGCATGAAGATAGAAATGCCTCGAGCTCCCAAGGGTCCTATTGTAGGCCTGCCTGTAAACAGTGCCCCTCTATGCAATAATGAGAAGCCCCCTTACCCAGTGGCAGAAGCTCAATGACAAGTTTGGGGTACGCAATATCTGAACATCCAGATGGATTGCCACAAATCTCTTTACAGGAGTCAGGATCAGCACAGGCCACTAGATCTGCAACAAAATAGAACCAAAGTTATGAAGGGTGAGAGAAAACTGGACAATTTGAAAAAAATTTAAAAAAAGGACTAGAAAGCAGATTTAGGACTGCCATTTTGTGATCAGAATAGACCCTGCAGGATGGAAGTCTGGGGCTCCCAATTTCTACTTCTGGAAGCAATAGCAATAGTAATAGCACTTATATACTGCTTCACAGTGCTTTACACACCCCTTTAAGCAGTTTACAGAATCAGCCTCTTCCACCAAGAATCTGGGTCCTCATTTTACCAATCTCAGAAGGATGGAAGGCTGGGTCAACTGTGAGCCAGTCAGGATCGAACTCCTGGCAGTGGGCAGAGTCAGCCTGTAATACTGCATTCTAACCACTGCGCCACCACAGTTCTTAGCAATAACAATAGCATTACAATACAGCTTCATAGTGCTTTACAGCCCTCTCTAAGTGTCAGCATCTTGTCCCCAACAATCAGGGTCCTCATTTTATTGACTTCAAGGATGGAAGGCTGAGTCACCCTTGAGCCTGGTGGGACTTGAACTGCCAAATTGCAGGCAGCCGGCAGGCAGCAGAAGTAGCCTGCAGTACTGCACTCTACCCACTGCGTCACCGAGCCCTCTTGGTTTTCACAGCTCAGCTCATCCTGTGATAGAGACTGGTAGCTCCTGCACCTATCTTCCCAGAAGAATCTCACCTGAATTCTAATCTCTTACCTCAGGTGTGAATGAAAATCCTGAACTGCCTCAAAAGATCAAAATGCAAATGCTGAAATAATTTCTAAATTAGCTAAATCCCTGGCTACCTGGGATATCTACAAGCTAGAGCAATTTCAAAGGAGATAAAGGAAATAAAACTTTATTTCTAAAACTGTAAAAAAAAAATCTGCAAATATTAAAACATTCAACCAAACTTCCCAGGTCACGGGATGCAGTAGGTACAACTGAGAGAACATGGCTTGAAGGATGGCTGCTAAAGTTTAAAGACCCATTATATAATTTAAACAGAGAATCAAAAGCATGAAATAAATGAGATTTTAAACACTACAGGAAAACCAAAACCATAAATTAAACCAATTCCTGGCTACTTGCTTTATTTATTTCTACAGAAAGAACAGTTGTCTGAAGCAAACAGTTCCTCTACTCCAGTTACCTGGCCTTATCTTTGATCTTGAGATTCTAAACTTTAATCAGAATCTGAGAAGAAACTGTACTTTTCTCAGTCTCACTCCACAGATTCTGAGGGACTTCTTCTGCCTTCCACTTTTTGTTTTAAATCAGCCAGCCGAGGGTGAAACTAGCCGAGGGTGGGACGGTAATATTTCACTCAATATGGTCAAGGGCATCTGTAGGTGTATTGATAGTTTACCTGGGCACCTGGCAGGCGAGTTGCTTTCATCCATCATTCAAGCTCTCCTCAGGAGCACCCATACCTGGTTCACCACAGTGGCCAGGTTAACCATGTCAGAATGTGAAAGGCACACACAAGAGTATGGATTGTTTATTTTTGAGGTAGATTTTTCTATCAACCCAGCCAAATATATTTTTTTCCCAGGGAATTAAGATTGAGCAAAGTATAGCTGAATGTGTGAACCCAACCAAATAACTAAGTTTACACATCATGCTTGGTCAAGTTGGTTTAACCATAGTCTATTTTTTAAAAATATAACTGAATTTATTCAACACAATAATCATGACAAAAAACCGACGCTGAGTTCACATGGTCCCTTAGACACAAATAAGCAATCCACATTTTAGTTTTATATGTTGTGTGAACAGAAAGGGAGCATTATTATTATTATTATTATAGATAAATAAGCAAAGAATGTAAAAGGGCCAATTAAAAAAACAAAACAGGATAACTATCACAACTGTGCAGAGAGGAATAGAAAGAGGTTCACTTTCCAGAACAAATAATTCTATATTAAAAAAAAAAAAAAGTCATATACAAAAGAAGAAGCATTTGAATTTTTCTGAGAATTACACTTCCGTTTGTATCCTGATTTGGTTTGCTTTTAGCCCGGTTTCGGTGAAGTGAGGAAGAAACAGTCTCAGAAGACAGCGTTATTATGTATTATTAAATAAAATGTTAAACATTTAAATGAATATTTTAATAATTTATTAAATAATAAAAATAATAGTGCATTAATAATTAATAAAATATATTGATAATTTATTAAATAATGAATAATATATATATATATTAATTTATTAAATAATAATAGTATATTAATAATTTATTAAGTAGCATATAATATATTAATAACTATTAAATAACTATATACCATGTTTCCCTGAAAATAAGACCCTGTCTTATATTTTTTGAACCCTGAAAGAAGCTCTTGGCCTTATTGCCATGCGCTCAAAAAGCCCGGTTGGGCTTATTATCAGGGGATGTCTTATTTTGGGGGAAACAGGGTATTAATAATTAAATAATAAATAACAATACATTAATAATTATTAGGTAATAAATAATAATATAATTATTAAATAATAAATAATATATTAATAATTCCCAAAGTCTTTCTAGAATTTGCTAGAATCAAACCATATCAGGATATGAAGGGAAGGGTAATTCTAAAAAAAAAAAAAAATCAAATGCTTCTGCTTTTTCATATGATTTTTCTTCCTTGATGGGCCTCCGCGCTCACTCTGACCTGGAAAGAGGATGCGGCTGATCATCCCAGGCAAGACCATCATGAAGAGGGGTAGGATCTTCAAGTAGGAGGCCAACAGGGCACCGCCCTTGGCATGAGAGAGAGATTTCGCTGCCAGGGATCTTTGGACAATGACCTTCAAGGAAAAGAAGATGTTAGTTTTTCCTTCTTTGCTTAGAACAACCTCCCACATCACACCAAGGGAGTCTGCAAGGTATAGTCAAAAAATTCAAGATGGCGGACACAACGGCCCAAAGTTTCAGCCAATTTTTAAAAGTGTTTTGGCTTCCTTGGTTCTGGACTCGCAGATGCCTCTGAGTCCAGAACCTAGAAGGTAAATGAAGATGTACCCAAATGTCCCCCCACCAAAGTAGACCTGACTTAACAACAAACAAACAAAGGCCAAGTAGCAATTGCACTTATATGCCGCTTCACAGTGCTTTACAGCCCTCTCTAAGAGGTTTACAGAGTCAGCCTATGGCCCCCAACAATCTGGTTCCTCATTTTATGAACCTCAGAAGGATGGCAACAAAACCTGGGTGGGCGTGGCCAACTCAATATCACCCACCAGTCACATGAACCCTTAGCCATGCCTATCCAGCCGGTCATTAGGGCAGAGAACCAATTGTTAAAAAACACCGGGAACCACAAAATCCTTTTGACATCTCTTTCTCTCTCCCTCCCTCCCTCCCTCTTTCCCCGTCCCCTCTCCCTCTTTCTCTGTCTCTCTCTTTGTCTCTCTCTCCCCCCCCCCCTCTCTGTATCTCTCTATCTCTGCCCTGGCCGCTTCTCCCATCCCCTGCCGTCACTCTTACTTTCTCAGGCCAGATGAGGAGTGACTGGAAGGGGAAGATGAGGGGCGGGGACAGCCAGTGTTGGAATCACCTGACAGGGAGCCACAGCAGAGGGCCCAAAGAGCCACATGCAGCTCCAGACCTACAGGTTGCTGACCCCTGTCCTGCTTGAGCAGAGGGTTGGGCTAGAAGACCTCCAAGGTCCCTTCCAATTCTATTATTCTATGTTCTATATAGCCACCCATCTCACAAAACGTGACACTGCAGGCTCACAAATATGTGTCATAAGTACAGGTAATCCCCCGTTTAAGGCTGAGTTCTATTTCCAAGGTCTGTCCTTAAGTCAAATTTGTATGTAAGACAGAACAATGTTATATAATACTGTCTAAATAGCATTGTGTAATGAACTTGAACCACTGTGTATTTAACTTGAATCATTGTGTATTTGAATCAAATTTTGCAACAATAGGCTCCATTCTTAACCATGGGTCATCTTGAAATCAGGGCATTCTTAACCCAGGGACTTGCTGCATTACCATGACAGCACATGATGATGTGGGCGGATTGCAGTGCTTTTCTCATAATGTCAGACATTTCAGCTTCCACCCGTAAGAAGTGATTCAGAGGAAGTTGTGTAAACTTTCTCAAGCAGGCAGCCCTGACTCTAATTAAAGCAGCCGCATCTTTTTCCATTCCTCTGTGTGAGCCATGTTGCAAGTTCTCCCTTAAAGCAATGCTACCACTTCCTGGTACATGGTGGCAATTTCTCTTCTTCTAAAACTCTCCCTCTTTAGGGCGTGCCATGGTTCAGTGGTTAAAGACACTGAGCTTGTCAGCTGACGGCCCAGGTTCGAGACCCAAGCACCGTGCAATGGGATGAGCTCCCATTACTTGCCTCAGCTCCTATCCACCTAACACTTTCGAAAGCATGCAAATCAGTAGTGGGTTTCACTTACCTTCGCTACCGGTTCGGAACTGCGAGCATGCATGCATGCACGCTTGCTTCGCTTGTGCGTGGCGCTTGCACAGAACATTCTGCGCATGTGCAGAGCATCCATGATGATGTCCTGGTGGGTGGGCGGAGCCTCCCACCGCTGCTACCGGTTCTCCTGAACCGGGGCGAACCGGTAGAAACCCATCACTGATGTAAATGCAAGTAGATCAATAGGTAGCACTTCAGTGGGAAAGTAACCAGTTTTTGTGTGCCTTTGGCATATAACCATGCTGGCTTATGTGACCACAGAAAATGTCTTTGGACAGCGCTGGCTCCCTCAGCTAAGAAATGGAGATGAGCACCAGACCCTAAAGTCAGATACAACTAGACAAAGGATACCTTTACTTTTTAAAGCTTTTCGTCAGCCAAAAGACAAACGTAGCTGATGAGATGAATTTACCTGGTCGGTGCACCAGTACCACAGAGATGGGATGGTCATTCCCACTAGGATACCTGGCCAGGGAAAGTCGGACGTGACAGGGTCCCGAAATATGTGGAAGGCATCCTCTCTTGGCAAGCCACAACTGGTGTTTCCATAGTGGTTGCTTGCGATGGCTTTGAAGTATCTGTTCTTCAGGTCCTCAAGGCCTCCGACTTTGGCAAAGCCTAGAGAGGCGATCAAATCGGTCAGTCCTAGAGGAGATCAACCCTGACTGCTCTTTAGAAGGCCAGATCCTGAAGGGGAGACTCAAATACTTTGGCCACCTAATTGTTGTGACCCAGGCTCACGTACTTAATATTAAATGCAAAACAGTTCCAAAAAAAAAACAGATTTTATTAAAACAGCTGAGAATTAACTCATTCTCAGCGAATTCCAAATTAAATGAAAGCAAATTCCTCAA
The DNA here is from genome assembly GCA_022577455.1 of Arizona elegans. Taxonomy (NCBI): domain Eukaryota; kingdom Metazoa; phylum Chordata; class Lepidosauria; order Squamata; family Colubridae; genus Arizona; species Arizona elegans. Next base: position 4,028,769 of record JAKOOJ010000022.1, on the reverse strand, counting down.
AACACCATTCTTCAGTTTATCGCTGACCTTGGGATAATTAGGCAAACTGCCAAAGGCTTTTCTTGGCAACAGTTCAGGAACAGAAGACGCTGACTAGAAAGAAATACATCCAAACATGAAGCAAATTTCTCAACGATGGTTTTCTGGCAAAGAGGCCAAGAGCCATTGCTGGTCTTTTAAGCCTTATGGGAGGGGCCAATCATCTCTTGGCTTTACTCCCGAGTCGTCCTCTCTGCTTTAGCTGCTCCTGCCTTCTGGCAGCTCTTCTCATACATGCACTAGGAACAGGCTCCTCCTGTTCCTCTGCCTCTCTACTGTCAGCCTTTGGAGGCTCCGGAATCCGCACATCACTCCCCAATGGCCCTGGCCCCATCTCTGCCTCCGACACAGAGCCCTCATCTGGGCCTTCCCCAGTCTCCGAGACTGGCCCATGTTCTTCCTCAGCCTCATCACTGTCCGACTCTGCTGCCAGCTCCGCAGGCCGCAGGACCACAACACTAATGAGAAGGAAGGACTCAGTGGAGAAGAGCCTAATATTGGGAATGATGGAGGGCAAAAGAAGAAGGGGATGGCAGAGAACAAGGTGGCTGGATGGAGTCACTGAAGCAGTCGGTGTGAGCTTAAATGGACTCCAGGGGATGGTAGAGGACAGGAAGGGATGGAGGAAAGTTGTCCATGGGGTCGTGATGAGTTGGACACGACTTCACAACTAACAACAACAACAAAGAGCAGTTGAAACGGACCAGTTCAGTTACTTCCCACAGACAGCAAGCTAAGGAACAGCAATTCTGAAACACACACACAAACACACACACACATACACACTACTCACTGAAGCCCATCAGGGTGAGTGCGCCAGCCAACATGATAACTGTCTGCAGGGTGTCCGTGTAGATCACTGCTGCCAGGCCACCTGTGGAAGGCAAGAGCCAGATTAGGGCCCAGTTTCTGCCCAAAAAGTCTGGACTAGCCTCAAAAAAGCCCTTCCCTGATTTTGAAAGGTTTATTATTATTTTATTTGTTAAATTTGCATGTCACCCATCTCACTATCAAGAGACTCTCGATAACTAAATTTAATTTTATACCTATCAGAAAATTGATGTTTTAATTCAGGTGTGATTTAAATGTGATACTGGAATACTGCAACCAATTTTGGTCACCATACAACAAAAAAGATGTTGAGACTGGAAAAAGTTCAGAGAAGAGCAACTAAGATGATCAAGGCCTGGAGGCTAAAACATATGAAGAACGGCTGCAGGATTTGGGATTATCTACTCTAAAGAAAAAAAGGACTAAGGATGACATGATAGCAGTTTTCCAGTATTTGAGGGGCTGCCACAAAGAAAAGGGGGTCAAATTATTCTCCAAAGCACCTGAAGGCAGGACAAGAAACAATGGTTGGAAATCAAATCAAAGAGAGAAGCAACCTGGAATTAAGGAGAAACTTCTTAACAGTGAGGACAATTAATCAGTAGAACAGCTTGCCTCCAGAAATCGTGGGAACTCCACCACTGGATATTTTTAAGAAGAGTCTAGACAGTCACTTATCTGAAATATTATAGGTTCTCCTGCTTGAGCAGGGGGCTGGACTAGAAGACCTCTAAGGTCCCTTCCAGCCCATTCTATTCTAATTCTAAATAACAGGAGATTTCTTGGAAGGCTTGCTATTTGCGTTTCTAACTAAAAATCCAAGCCAAAAATACCATCCACCTGATTATTTGCATCCCCAGTACCTAGCCTACATTTGGTTTTGCTATTTTTAATGCAACAAGACTTTCTCAACAGGGAAGATGTGCCAGGTGGAAAGCAGCCCTTTTGGAAAGAGAAGAAACAAAACTATGGTGCTGGCAGGGATGGCAAAATTGACATTTTGATTAGAGAAAAGACACTGATTAACAGGAATGCTGATTTGAAGACCCTTCTCTGTGAAACAGGAAAAGGAAAAAAAATTGTGGCACGTCTGTTTGATGATTAGAAAAATCAGTAGATTATAGGAAAAATGAAATTGATGTTGAGCAAGTGGTCAATTTAAATTTATGCTTCTGGACTTCCGGCGGACTTCTGTCAAAAAAGAAAATCAGAAGCCATTTCTCTGCCTTTCTTTGTGTCTTAATTCTACACTTTTGGCTTTGCTGTTTATTCTATGTCCTATCTCAATTATTAGTTTTTTGTTCGTTTTTATATTTATAGTTTAAACTATCTAGTAAAGTTATCAAACAATTTTATTGCCTTCTGCATAGGGTGGAGGGGTTTTACAATAGAGTAGAATAGGATTCTTTATTGGCCAAGTGTGATTGGACACACAAGGAATTTGTCTTGGTGCATATGCTCTCAGTTACATAAAAGAATCATAAGGTACAACACTTAATGATAGTCATAGGGTACAAATAAGGAATCAGGAAACAATATCAATATAAATCATAAGGATTTAACAAAATTACAGTCATACAGTCATAAGTGGAAGGAGATGGGTGGTGGGAACGATGAGAAGATTAATAGTAATGCAGACTTAGTGAATAGTTTGACAGTGTTGAGGGAATTATTTGTTTAGCAGAGTGATGGCGTTCGGGAAAAAACTGTCCTTGTGTCTCGTTGTTCTGGTGTGCAGTGCTCTATAGTGCCGTTTTGAGGGTAGGAATTGAAATAGTTTGTGTGTGTGTGTGTGTGTGTGTGTGTTTGTGGGACTCACATCAGCTTTCAGAGGACCTGATTTAATTCTCGCTGTCCTCTTCAAATGACTTTTGGGGGCTTGGGGAGCAGACGCAGTTGGCAGCCTGGCAAGGAAGGAGCCTCTGCCCTTCCCATCAAGCCATTCGGTGATCTAGCTAAGATCATGACTTGCTCTTTGCTTGCCTTCTCCCATGTGGTTTAATTTCCCCTGTTTTTCTCTTCCTTGTCAACAAGTAGTTCTCTGGGCGGTACAAAAAAGGACTCAGCTGAATACCATGTCTTTTTAACTTTTAAAAAAAGTCTTTTCAAGTAGTTAAATAAAAAGAAACTTTGAGGACATCACTTAACTGAAGTTCAAAGCAAAGGAAGATGAAAAAGGGTGATATTTTCTAAAGAAAGCCAGAACACGATCATCTTTGCTTCGGGAATTTCAAGCTGTTCCTTCTCTGAAGGTCAACATATCTAAGATGTTGATATTTGCTTTCTTGCAAAACACATCTGTGTACCCAAGTTATTTTTTTTTTTACAAAGTGTGCAATGTGCGTAATGGTTTACTTATTTGCAAATGTTACCCCCTCTGTACATTTTATCATTGGCAGTGGGGCAAAACGAGGTCTCCGAAAAAGCAACAAAAGTCAAGCAGCACCTGAAGCCCCAAGAAAAACTGATGGTCACAAAACAGAATTCAATCAATATTTCAGGTATATTAGAGTCTCATCACCTAATCACATACTACAACCTATTTGATTGTTGCCTGTATAAGAGGGTAAGAGTCAGGTACCTTGGTCTATATACTAAATGAATGGCCCATTGGGATCCCCATATCAAAACAACTTACCTTATCTGTGGCCAGAATCTGAAAATAACATTTAACACAGCCCAGTACTTGAGCAAAATGGTTCAGTTGAGATCTGCATATGATTGAGGTAGATCAAGGGTCAACAACCTGCGGCTCTGGAGCCGCATGTGGCTCTTTCATCCCTCTGCTGTGGCTCCCTGTCACCAGTCAGCTCCACAATTGATATGGCTTTCAGTTAGGATAGGTAGAGGAGAAAAGGATGCCACACTAGGAGGAGACACTTTGATGGGGGGAACCAGACTTCCAGTTGGCTCTAGAATTGAACGGGGCTCTTCCAAAGAGCCTTTGTGGCTCTTTGAGTGTTTAAGGTTGCCGACCCCTGGGGTAGATTGTAGGGGTGACACCGAAATATAATTTTATCATGCTTTTTTTTAAAATTTGATTTATATGCCGCCCTTCTCCGGAGACTCAGGGCGGCTTACAATGCGCTAAGCAATAGCCTTCATCCTTTTGTATATTTATACAAAGTCAGCTTATTGCCCCCACAAACAGAGTCCTCATTTTACCTACCTTAGAAAGGATGGAAGGCTGAGTCAACCTTCAGCCTGGCGAGATTCGAACCTGCAGTAATTACAGGCAGCTGTTCTTAATAACAGGGTGCTTTAGACCACTGTACTACCAAGGCTCTCTTTAGTTATATCTTAAATTATTGTATTTTATTCCAATTTTATTTTAAACTGTATTTTATTCCAATTTCATTTTAAATTGTATTTTATTCCAATTTAAATTGTTTTATCAGATTTTAGTAATAATAATTTGTGTCTGGAACTCTGCACTTTCATACCGCCCAAGGGCTAATCAATAAAGTTAAATATGCTACATATTCATCAGGTAAACTTCCACAGATGGCTAAATCTTCTAAGGCAGGGGTGTCAAACTAGATTTCATTGAGGGCCGCATCAGGGTTGTGTTTGACCTCAAGGGGGGATGTTTGCGTGTGTATGTGTAGCCAGGTGGGCGTAGCCAGCTCGACGTCACTCATGTTGGGGGTGCCCGGGCGCTCTGCCAGCGAAAATGGGCTCCCAAGCTCTGTTTTCACTGGCAGGAGGCTGTGGCAGCCAAAAACGGAGCTCGGAGGCCCATTTTCACTGGCAGAAGCACCTCAGGCCGGTCTTTCGCTATTTCCAGGGCGGCCCTGTGGGCCAGATCTAAGTACCCCGCAGGCCATATCCGGCCCCTAGGCCTTGAGTTTGACATCCCTGTTCTAAGGGAACATGCTTTCTCTCCATACCCATGGGTTAAAACCCTCAACTGCCTGAAGCTGGATGATAGAATACCACACAATCCTAGCCATTTTCCTAAACTCCTTCCCCAGAGCTCATGGTCCCGAAATAACTGCCAAAGACCCACTCTTACGGTGTGTTAACATCTACCTGCCACTGTGTAAATTGCAGTGATGACCAGCAAACCAATGACTGCTATGTAGAGGTCCCAGTGCAAGGCCTGTTGGATGAAAAGAGCTCCAGCATACATGTCAACCTGCAGGAGAAAAAAGAAACGGCTAACACTGAAATCTCAGCAATCATGTTGCCTTGAGACAGTTGGCCAAATGTGTTGTATTTCCTACACTAGTGGTTGCAGTTGGGTATATAGATTGATAGTAGTCTCTATTAGAATCCAAGGGACCTTTGAGGTCTTCTAGTCAAACCCCCTACTCAAGGCAGGAGATCTTATTGCATCCCAAAGAAATGAATGTCCGATCTTTCCTTGAAGGCCTCCAGTTGTGGAACCATTAATTAATTGTTCTCACTGTCAGAAAATTCCTTCTTATTTCCAGGTTGGATCTCCCTCTCATGAGTTTCCATCCGCTGCTTCTTGTCCTATCTCTATCCTGCCATGAGCACAATGTTGTTGAAAATGACATGTCCTTGTTTGCTGTATGCACTTTAATGACCATTTTCACCAAAGGAAAATTGCTGCCTTTGGTCCTTCCTAAGAGCCAGATTAGGAAGAATTAGCTGGCCCAGGCCAAGGGCTTAAAGCCTAAATAATTACTCTTCTCAATTATTGTCTAAAAGGGTATTATGTCTGACCTTTGTTTCAAGCACAGTAATTATTAATTGGCTGGTCAATATTTGAACTATTGACTGAGACGTCCTCCTCCTCTTTTTCTGCTTCAATCTGGCTGTTGCAAATTATAAAGCTAAATTTCTAAACATTTGAAAAGGGAATACACTTCCTATTAAAGGTAGAAGGTAAAGGAGTCACTGCAGATTTTACTCCACTAGCTGTTGCCGACTCTACGGGATGGTACTCATCTTTGTTCGAAGACCATTGAGCCAGCGCTGTCCGAAGACATTTCCATGGTCATGTGGCCAGCATGATGTCATGGAGAGCTGTTTCTTCCCCACCAAAGTGGTACCTATTAATCTACTCGCATTTCAATGCGTTCAAACTGCTAGGTTGGCAGGAGCTGAGGCAAGGACAGGAGCTCACTCTGTCGCATGGCATCCGGGTCTCGAACCTGGGCTGCCGGCTGACAAGCCCAGCATCTTAAGCACTGAGCCACACACCCATGCTTCCTATTAAGCTTTTCAATACTTCTGAATTGATTGCCATCGCTACCAAATCTAAACGATATTTCTATACTGATGCATTTAGAAGTGGCTTAAGCTTTTGAGCCTTTTTTTTCTTTTACATCACAACTGACATAGATTTACACAGATTTTTTTTTTTTAATGGTTGAGATTCCTTGGTACATGAGTTGCAAACAATAAATTACAAGAAAAAAACATCCACTTATTCAGTGTCCCATTATTTCCAAGCTGGAACTAAGAATGTGTGTGGGTGCAATTCAGTGGTACAAAACCAGCACAAAATGTTGCCATTGTTTGACTAGATGGTTTTAGATGTTTCCTTTGAAGATGATTGGAAAAGTCTTAAACTCTTAACTCTGTGACTCTAAAACATACAGTCAAAGTGGAGCAAAGCCTCTGAAGAGAACTATTTAAGGACATGGCAGTTGTACACACTGAACCAGGGGTGAAATCCAGCAGGTTTTGACAGGTTCTGGAGAACTGGTAGTAGAAATTTTGAGCAGTTCAGAGAACCGGCAGCGAAAATTTTGAGTAGTTCAGAGAACTGGCAAATACCACCTCTGACTGGCCCCAGAATGGGGTGGGAATGGAGATTTTGCAATATCCTTCCCCTGGAGTGGGGAGGGAATGGGGATTTTGCAGTATCCTTCTCCTGCCACACCCACCAAGCCACACCCACAGAACTGGTAGTAAAAAAATTTGGATTTCACCACTGCACTGAACAACGTACAAACTTGGTCAAACGGAACTGATAAAAAGCAGTTCAGAATTCTGGCACAGATGTGGGGTGAAAGTAACAAACCTGATTTGGGGGGTAAAAATCTTTTGCCGCTCTAGAGTAACACAGCTCTCCTCCTTCAGTGGGTTTGTAGTTATTTTCTCGTTTCTGTAATGTGGTGACCAGTTTTGGTCAGCACATTACAAAAAAAAAGGTTGTTGCAGGAACTGGGTCTGTCTACTCTAGCGAAAAGAAGGACTAAGGGTGACATGACACAAATTTGGGAATTCTCCAAAGCACCAGAAGGCAGAACACGAAACAATGGAGGGAAACTAATCAAGGAGAGAAGCAACACAGAACTAAGGAGAAACTTCCTAACAGTGAGAACAATCAACCGGTGGAACAGATGTTGCCTTCAGAAGTTGTGGGTGCTGCATCACTGGAAGTTTTTAAGAAGAGACTGGACAGCCACTTGTCTGAAATGATACAGGGTCTCCTGCCTAAGCAGGGGGTTGACTAGAAGACCTTCAAGGTCCCTTCCCGGTCTATTCTGAATTGAGTTGAAAGCCCGGTTTGAAATGACTGCGTCCTCTTAACTGTCAAGAGTATAAAACCTGGACAAAAGTTGTAACCTTTTGGATAGAAACCAAATGCTGGGACTCCTACCTAACCCAGCCGAAGGGGCATCTTTCTCTTGGTGGGATTGAGTGTCCTTTTTGTGGCTAATAAATGACTGAAGCAAAAGGTTAGCCAGTTACTCATTAAATGTGAGTAGTCCAACAGAAGAGTAAATGACTAAACAAGGGCACTAGGCCATCTCGGGTCCCCGCCTGTCCACACACCGAACACGTTCCATTGGTGTGGCAATTCCTTCACATATCTATCTGGGGAATAAATTTTCAAATAAGAACGAAACAAACAGATGGAAATCATCGCTAGAAAATCAGCAGCAAACAAATCAGATAAGGAGGGAGATTCTGGACTCAGGCCTACAAACTTTGGACATCCACTAAATAGCAAAAGCTTTAACTCCAATGCTTTGTGATTCCACTTTAAAGCAACATTTTTAATTCATATTTTTTTCCTTGAAGGGTTGTATGATCATAATCATAATCGTAAGTTTATTTGTCAAGCATATCTAAGATAACAGGTAAAAGTGTAAACGTAATTTGAATACATGAAAAGTCTAAGTAAAAAGGAACATTAGGACAGGGACGGTAGGCACGCTGGAGCACTTATGCACGCCCCTTACAGACCTCTTAGGAATGGGGTGAGGTCAAGAGTAAACAGTTTAAGGTTACAGTTTTTGGGGTTTGGGGCAGGGGTGGGTTCTAAATTTTTTTACTACCGGTTCTGTGGGCGTGGCTTATTTTGTGGGCGTGGCTTGGTGGGGGGGGTAATGTGACTGGGTGGGTGTGGCCAACTTTTTTTTTTTTTACTTTTAAAAGCATTTTTTCTACAACCTTAAGAGGTTGCAGAAAAAAATGCTTTGAAAAGCCTCTGACGATCAGGCAACTCAGCTGGGATCACCAGAGACTTTTAAAGCCATTTTTTCCCCTAGAACCTCTCCGGCCGAGAGGTCCACAAGGGAGGCAGCCCGAGAAGCTGTCCTTGCACTGGAGCGGGGGGCACTGGGGGCCACACCAGCAGCTCCAAGCGTTGTAGGCAATCTGATTGCCGTGTTCAGAATCACTCCTTCTAGAGATGCACTGCATTTTGTATCTAAAGCAGTGGTGGAATGCAAATTTTTTTACTACAGGTTCTGTGGGTGTGGCTTGGTGGGCGTGGTGTGGTGTGATGGGCGTGGTGTAGCTTGGTGGGTGGGGCTTGATGGGCATGGCAAGGGAAGGATACTGCAAAATCTCCATTCCCACCCCACTCTAGGGCCAGCCAGAGGTGGTATTTGCCGGTTCTCTGAACTGCTTGAAATTTCCGTTATCGGTTCTCCAGAACCTGTCAGATCCTGCTGAATAGCACCCCTGATCTAAGGCCAAAATGGGACTTCTGAGTTGGAGTTGGTACGTGTTCTGACCCAGCTCCCCAAACACGACAAACCCTCTGAAGTTAAATCAATGATTCCTTTATTATGCGCCCTGGCAAAAAGTTTCTCTCTCACTGTAAGCTAACAAGTCTGTCTGGCAGGGAGATGAATAGTTGTCTGCCACACCTATTCATCTTTGCCCCTTGCCTTTTATCCCCAGAGCTAGGGTGGGGCTTCGTTAGCAGCGGTGGCTCTTCCGTCCCAAGGATCGGCCCATAGATTTCCACTGCTCTCCTCTCCTCTGCCTTCTGCACATCCGCGTGCCAGGCACTGGACGCAGCTGTTCCTCCTCTTCCTCATCAGCCATTTCTAGACCTGGTGGCTGTTGACTCTCCATCTGAGGGTTGACGGATGGCCCAGGCTCCCCCTGTCTCTCTCTCTCTCTCTGTCCGCTCCATTCCCTCTTCCCCTACGGAGCTCCCAGGTTGCCCTGATGCTGACTCTGACTCCCACATCTCCTCCTCATCTGATTTGGCTGCTGGAGGGCGGCCGGCCAACAGTTCACAACAGCATATGTCCCAGGGAGAGTCATGTTATGGTTAAGACATCAAGGCACCATCACCCCAATCACTCTGAAGCTCCTAGTTTATCCGTGGATGTTTCCTTAACACATTTGCGCATTTCCTAGGGCTGTGAAGACAAGGAAGGCATGTGCCTTTGGAAAGAAGCTACCCACCAATGTGGCTTCCATGCCCATCTTTTGGTCCTGCTCATCTTGGCATCCCAAACACAGCTCCTCCCTGGTTCCCTCCTGTATCCCGTCGGTTTGCCACAACACCCGAGAAACGTCAAAAGTCGCTTATGAAGCCTATGTTGACCTACTCTTTCCAAGCCAGTTCTGTTCTGTCTCCTCTCGTCTCCTTACTTACTGAAATTTTGGTGAATATATAGATAAACAAGTAGAGAATTGCAAGGAAGATCTGAATCCTTTTGCCACCAAACCGTCTCTGCAAATACTCTGGCATGGTTGTAACCTGGGAAGGATGAAAAGGAGGAAATCTTTACCAAGCAGTAGCTTTGATTTGTTGGGGTTTTCTCTGCAAAACAGTCTGGGGAGTGAATTATTTCACAGCCCTCACCCTTCATCACTTCAAGTTTTCAGCCTCCCCAGCAACAGAAGCCCTCATTTAGCCCCTATTTGGGCTGGCTTTTAATGTCTTGCTAGCTACTCAAAATATTGCAAAATCCCCATTTCCTCCCGATCAGCTGGGACTCGGGAGGCAAAGAATAGATAGGGATGGGGGCAGCCAGAGGTGGTATTTGCCGGTTCTCTGAACTACTCAAAATTTCCGCTACCGGTTCTCCAGAACCGGTCAGAACCTCTGGTAAGTTGGTGGTCAAATAAATTGATTAAAATAATTACAGGAAATCCTCAACTTGCAACGGTTTGTTTAGGGACCATTCAAAGTTACAACAGCACTGAAAAAAGTGACTTTGGATGGTTGTTCACATTTAGGACCATTGCAGCATCCAGATGGGATCAAAATTCGGATGCATGGCAACTGGTTCATATTGATGATTTATGCAGCCTCCTGAGATCACGTGATCCCCTTTTGCGACTTTCTGACCAGCAAAATCAATGGGGAAGCCAGATTCATTGAACAACTGTGTTACTAATTTAACAACCTCAATGATTCACTTAACAGCTGTGGTTAGAAAGATTGTAAAATGGGGCAAAACTCACTTAACACATGTCTCATTTAGCAATAGAAATTTGGGGCTCAATTGTGGTCGTATGTCAAGGATTATCTGTAATTAAATACCAGTCCCTATTGGGGGCTATGAGGCCTCCTGGAGCTCTGGAAAAGAGAAGAGGGGAGGGCTAAGGAAAAAAAACTGTTGTGGGCATGTTCCAAGTAGTCTTCCTGTGCCACTGCCAACCACTGCCCCTTCCTCACCCACCCCTCCAGCTGCAAAGCAGCCTGCAGAAACACAAAGTCCTATAAATTCCTTAATCTGTTTTATTTTTTATACAAGGAGAAAGATCACTTGTGAAATTAGGAATGGGCCAAATGCCCCCTTAGCTGGGGTGCATAAATAGCAATTCTCAAATGAATTCAGACTAAAAGGCTGAAGGAGAGATGGCTCTACCTCTGTTTTACAACCCATTTGCTCCTTCTAGGAAATTTGAAGTACCTATTTTCTCCTCCTTCTGTAACCAACCATCAGCACCCTCAGCTTTCCAACTCTAATGAGAAGTTCACTGGGTTTTGTATTTATTTCCTAGAAGGAGCAAATGGCTTCTAAAATTCCAATATTTGAGGGGCGGCCACAGAGGAATAATGGATGGAAACTAATCCAGGAGAGAGTCAACCTGGAAATAAGGAGACATTTTCTGACAACGAGAACTATCAACCCGTGGAACGGAAGTTGCTTTCAGAAGTTGCGGGAGTTTCATCACTGGAAGCTTTCAAGAAGAGACTGGACCACCATCTGTCAGAAATGGTGTAGGATCTCCTGCTTGGGTGAAGGGTTGGACTAGATGACCTACAAGGTCCCTTCCAACTCTGTTAATCTGTAATCTGTAAAACCGAGGTAGAGCCATCTCTTCTTTGTTAGCCTTTTAGTCTGAATTCATTTGAGAATTCTCCTAATTTCACAAGTGGTCTTTCTCCTTGTATAACAAAACTTAGATTAAGGTCTGGTCATCTCCAGTCTGAAGGGTTTACAGACCAAATATGAAGGACAGTAGTGTGAGAAGCCCCCTCCCCCTTCCCTCTGGGCTAGGGCTTCTCAATGTTGGCAACTTTAAGCTGTATGGAGTTCAACTCCCAGAATTCCCCCAGCTGCTTAAAGTTGCCAACGTTAAGAGATGCTGCTCTAACCAGACGAAGCCTCCATTCACATGGCTCCTTTGCCAGGTTCCCCTTCCCTCCCCAAGCCAGCAGAAAATTGTAAGATGCCCAGCCCCCCATATGCCACTACTTGGCAGGGGTCTGAGCAGCAGCACCATCTATAGGGCTTTACGGCACGACTTTCCACCAGCTGAGTTTGGGGATTCCCTCAACTGAAACACCAGCTGTCCCCAAATGCCCAGCTTTGGGGGACTCCATGCTTGCAGTCCCTTTCTTTTCCTTTCCCATTGTACTTTCTTAAAAAAAATCAAAACCACGAGTCACTTGACCATTTGACTTAATGACCACCAAAAAAAAAAAAAAAATAGTCAGGAATTGAATATTTCTTGGCTGTCATCTAGCAACTGTCTTGGCACTATCTCTCTGCAGCCAAGATGCAGCCAGGACATCGATGCCCTGATCCAGCCAGTTGGCTGGCAAGGTTTAGCTGTGGCTTCGTTGGAACCTGCAGGAAGAGAGGAAGCCAGGCAGGTAGCAGCCACTGGGCAGGAGGGTCCCTGCCACGCAGGCCACAGAATTTCAGGCACTAAGGACTGAGGAGTGGGAGAAGAGGGGAATGATGGACACCAGCAAATCCAGACCTCTGGCATGGACCAGCTCTACATGCCCTCCGTTGCCTGCATGAGCATCTTGAAGCAGGATATTATAGGATATAAGCCACCTTGGGGGCCACTAAACATGCTAAGACCCAGGCAGTGATGGGATTCAAATAATTTAACAACCAGTTCTCTGCCCTAATAAGCGGCTGGGTGGGCGTGGCCAGAGGCTATGACAGGCAGCACTTGGCCTCCTGCACACCCCTGGGAGCAAAAATGGCCCATGGGGGGAACGCCCCGCCCCGCCCCCTGCCCCATTTTGGCCTTAGTAGGCCTCCCTGCACTTACCTGGGAGCCAAAATGGGGTGTGTGGAGACTCCTGGAAGGGGTGGGGAGGGGAAGGGAGGGGCCAGCCAGCAATTTAACTACTGGTTCTACTGAACTGAACTGGTCCGAACTGGCTAAATCCCACCACTGCACCCAGGGATGCATGAATTTGTGTGCTCAGGAACTGATAGTGACCGTCCTGGCAACAGGGCAAGGAGGCTGAGAGATGGGCTTGCTCAAAGCACTTTTAAGAAATGAAGGAAGGCGTTTCTAACCCCCTTGGACAGGCAGCAAAATCTCAGAGGCTCTGCTGTATTGCCTGGCTGCACATGGCCCTTCTCAGGTGAAAGCAAAGGCAGAAGGAAGAGCAGGTGTGCTCGAGAAGGCCTCACCTCTCCAGGAGGGCAGAGGAGGCTTTTTGGACGCTGACTTACTTACCCCACTTGCAAGGTAGATGGGAACAAACAGCCACGCCAGCACCAGGACACAAAACATCCCCTAAAGAGAGACCACAGAGCCATTAGGAATGCAGAAGACCCTTCCCTCTGAAAACCTGCAGATCTACAAGGGGCACCTCCTTGTCCAACATCCTTTTGGCAGGGCAAGCCAACAGATGGCGGACGAGGATTTCCACAAGCAAATTCAGCATCACGTTACGTCTCCAGCTGTGGACCTCTGGCAGTCCACGCCAATCGATCCGGCTCATTTTAGGAGGATTTGAAAAGAGGAGCCAAAACTCATGTGGCACACACAGTCCCAAAAGTTCAACAGGATGCAACTGACCTACCAAACCAAGCCTTGCTGAGAGAGGCTTGCAAGCTCCCTAGGTGTGATTAAGTCAGAGTAATAGAATAAGAGAACTGGAAGGGACCTTGGAGGTCTTCTAGTCCACTCCCTGCTCAAGCAGGAATCCCTATATCCAGGATGGCGAACCTATGGCACACGTGCCACAGGTAGCACACGGAGCCATATCTGTGGGCACACAAGCTTTGCCCTACCTCAGCTCCAGTGCGCATGTGCACGCCGACCAGCTGATTTTTGGGTCTTCCGGACCCACCAGAAGTCGGGAAACGGGCCATTTTTCTTGCCTCCGGAGGGCCTCTGGGTGGGTGGAGAAGGCCGTTTTTGCCCTCCCCAGGCTCCTAGAAAGCCTCTGGAGCCTGGAGAGGGCAGAAAAACGGGCCTACCGGGTCCGCCGTGCCATCATGTGCCAAAAGTGTGGGGAGCGTGTGTGTGTGGGGGGGTTGCATGCGCATGCACGGGGGGTGGGGTGGGGTGCATTGAATTATGGGTGTGGGCATGCATGCGCACAACCCCCATCACTCCCCCCACTTTTGGCACACAACGGCAAAAAGGTTAGCCATCCCTGCCCTATACCATTTCAGATAAGTGGTTGTGCAGTCTCTTCTTGAAAACCTCCAGTGATGGAGCACAAGTCCCTGATGAAGATACAACATTCACACCATCAGTCCCTTTAACCCCAAGGAGCAGTACAGTTCTAATCCTGCACTGGGACCCCAAAATAAAACTGGAGCATAATAATACCACTGAAGTGGGGCAATGCAAAGCAACTGGTCACAGGAAGAGGCTTCTCCTGACCCTCCCTGGCCCTGCTGCTACTTATCACTCATTGCTGGCAAGCAAAGCAGATGCCAGGAGGAAGTTGGGCAGCCTGGCATTAGCGAAGCCCCAGCAGTAGGGGTGGGTTCTAAAATTTTTTACTACCGGTTCTGTGGGCGTGGCTTGATGGTCATGTGACAATTATTTAGGATTTAGCAGAGGTACTGGTCTACCAGGCTTTTAACTGCTTGCAGAGCTGTACCAGTCTACTCATTTATTTTTGCAGGCACTGGTCTACCCATTTATTTTTGCAGGCACTGGTCATATCGTCACCACTACCGGCTCGGCGGAACCAGGCCAAACCAGGAGGAACCCACTACTGCCCAGCAGATGAACCGATGTGGGTGTGGTTCTCTGTGGAGATAGCTGACCAGACCACCCAAAAAAATCCCTGCCATTTTCAGAAAGGGATGTGCCCAATCTGACTCTGTATCAGCTTCAAGGACTTGCACCCAGAGCCAGAGTGGATTAGCAAATACTGATTCCTGGTCTAGCAACAACCTCCTGCTCACCTCTTTCTCAGAGTAAGTAAAGTCGGGTTTTAATGCAAATTTCTGCAGAGACCTGGACATTTAGGGAGGATCCTCCTTACCTCTCTAATCTTTCTTGGGCCGCTGCAGTGATTTGTAGATCTCTCTCCCAAGGTGTAGGCATGTGGAGGGGAAGGAAAACTAGGTGCTTCTGATTCTAACTAAAGAAGCTTTGCTATCCAACTTCCCTCCCCCCCACCTTAAATTGTGTTCTCCTAAAGCTTCTAGGTTCAAAAAGACTATTTTAAACCCTGCCCCATTTTATTGGGATCTTGATTCAGCTGTCTGGAAATACAGATGTCACAAGGTGTATATATATCTCACAAATGAAGAGAGGGGTCAAAGTCTGGCTATGTCTAGTTTAATGAAAAGAGGGACTGGGGTGACATGAGAGGAGTCTTCTAATATCTGAGGCGTTGCTACAAAGGGGATCAAGCTATTCTCCAAAGCACCTGAAGGCCAGACAAGAAACAATGGATGGAAACTAATCAAGGAGAGAAACAACCTGGAATTAAGGAGAAGCTTCCTAATAGGGAGAACAATTAACCAGTGGAACAGAAGTTGCATTCAGAAGTTGTGGGTCACTGGAGGTTTTTAAGAAGAGACTGGACAGCCACTTGTCTGCAATGGTATAGATCTCCTGCTTAGCAGGGGGTTGGACTAGAAGATCTCCAAGGTCCCTTCCAACACTGTTGTTCTGTTACTTGTCTTTATACTCTAGGTGTACAAAGGCTGATTCAATCCAAGATGCGTCCAGCCAGGCACCAGAGCTGGGAAGAAGGAGGCTCAGCTCTTCACCCAAAAGACACAACTCTTTTGCTGACCTCTTTAAACAGCTGATGGGAAAGTCTGCTATTCTTTAATCAGCTGAATCAGGCCCGGGAGATCGAGAGATGTGAACCTTCAGATTAAAGGAAAACTTTGCACCCTGCCCTGTGCCAGCCAGCATAAAAGGGACCATAAAAGCGATACTCACATTCCACTCGTAGGCTGTGGCAGCAATTCCAGAGGCCGCACCAGAGCCAGCCAAGCCGATGAAATGCCCACTGCCAACATTACTGGCAAACAGGGAGGCCCCCACCTGTGGAAAGAAAGCCGGGGGATCAGCTTGGTGGGATTCTTGAGTGTCTTCTAAACCTGCCTTGAATGCAAAACCTGTCATTGCATGGGAGGTGGTGGTTGAAGGGTTTCTGGATCACCTGTCCTGACCCGAGACCCAGTTTCTCGTTTGGGATGCTTCTCTTGACATTATAGGATAGAGGTCTCCAAACTTGGCAACTTTAAGACTTGTGGACGTCACCTAAGGTTGGAGACCCAGGGGTGGGCTGCTGGGGGTTCGGGAGAACCTCTAGCTAAGATTCTGTGCAGTTCGGAGAACCCCCAAATCCCACTCCTGGCTGGCCCTGCCCCGCTCACCCCTCTCCTCCCAGGAGTCCCTACGCGGCCCGTTTTGGATGCAGGTAAGTGCAGGGCGCGCACGGAGGCTATGGGAGGGCGAAAAAACGGGCCTACCGGAAGTTCGGGAAGGCTGGAAACAGCCCGTTTCCAGCCTCCGGAGGGCCTCCGGAGCCTGGGGAGGCCGTTTTTGCCTTCCTGGAGGCTCAAGGAAAGCCTCCGGAGCCTGGGGAGGGAAAAAACCGCTCCCCCATCATGGTGCAGGAGGCCGACTAGGCCACGCCTACTATGGCCGCGCCCACCCAGCAACCGGGCAGAGAACCCCTTGCTAAAATTTTTGAAGCCCACCCCTGTGGAGACCTCTGATCTAGGTGACTTAGGGCTGGATGTGGAAGAAGATTCTCAGTGGCTGGAAACCCAAACCAGTTGGCCCTCTCAAAGTAGAGACAACCGAGAATGGAAGGACACATCTATCTTTTGTATCAGGAGTCATTTGGTTGTAGTGGTGAAAGCACCAGGCTAGAAACTGGGAGATGGTGAGTTCTAGTCCTGCCCCAGCTGGGTGACCTTAGGCCACCTAGTTCTCTGTTGGCCCTAGGCAGAAGAAGACCATGATAGGCAACCATTTCTGAAAATGATGCCAAGAAAACCTCAGTGACTAGTCCAGCCAGGGGCCTCAACAAAAGACCGATCGGAAGGCATGTTCTGTGTTTTGTGTGATTTCCCCTACCCAAATCTCTCAGGAAACAAAACAGTGTTTTAGGCAGTGGTGAAATCCAAATCTTTTTACTAACGGTTCTGTGGGCATGGCAGGGGAAGGATACTGCAAAATCTCCATTCCCTCCCCACTCTGGGGCCAGCCAGAGATGGTATTTGCTGGTTCTCCAAATTACTCACAATTTCCACTACTGGTTCTCCACAACCTGTCAGAACCTGCTGGATTCTTATGTCAACACTAGAGTAAATGCATCTTGAAGTGCTGACACACCCCTGATTTTGGACAAGCTGAAATTGGAGACAACCTACCGGCCACCAGACCATCTCGCCTCCGGCTAGGAAGTAACCCTTGACAGTGCTTCGTTTTGTCTTCCACATTGACTGAAATATTAAAAGACAACAAGTTTATTTGCTGAGAATATGAAGGATTCCGTGAATGACAATCCCCCCTCCCCCATAATAAACAGGCAAGTAGGAGTGAATGTGGGAAGGGTCTCATTTCACTCTGGGACAATTCCTGTTTTTGGGGATGTTGAAAGAGAGACAGGAGGAGGAAGAAGGCCGTCCCCGAATCAAAGGAGGAACCTGTTTTACATCTTTAGTTTGCTGGTTGAGCATTTCCTACTGTCAAGTACAGTATCCAGTGTTGAGACAGGTGATTGTTAATTCATGGAAAAGTGCCCATCAAAGAACCAGTTTGCCTTAGATGCTGGGCCAAGATGGGCGGTGGAGCCACAGCTGAGAACATGCTTCGGATAGAGGGAGGGGCACCTGGATTTTGCTGGTTTCCTTGAAGAGAGATGGGACAGAGATGGAGGCTAAAATATATGATGAACGGTTGCAGGAACTGGGCCTGGCTAGTCTAGTGAAGAGAAGGACCAGGGGAGACAGGATAGCAGTCTTCCAATATTTGAGGGGCTGCCACAGAGAGGAGGGGGGGGTCAACCTCTTCTCCAAAGCAACCGAAGGCCAAACAAGGAATAATGGATGGAAACTGATCAAGGAGAGATTCAACCGGGAAACAAGGAGAAATTTCCTGCTAGTGAGAGCAATCAACCAAAGGAACAGAAGTTGCCTTTGGAAGTTGTGGGAGCTTCATCCCTGGAAGCTTTCAAGAAGAGACTGGACTGTCTCATCTATCAGAAATGATGTAGGGTCTCCTTCTGCTTGGGCAGGGGGTTGGACTAGATGACCTACAAGGTCCCTTCCAACTCTGTTAATCTGTTAACCCCAATTCAGCCATGTCACATGGACACACTTTACAAAGCCTTAGTAAGACCACCCTTGGAATACTGCATCCAGTTCTGGTCACCACAATACAAAAAAGATGTTGAGACTCTGGAAAAAGAGCAGAGAAGTGCACCAAGGATCATTAGGGGAAAACATATAAAACATATGTTTTAACATAAAACATATGAAGAACAGTTGCGGGAATTGGGTAGGTCTAGTTTAATGAAAAGAGGGACTAGCAGTGACATGATAGCAGTCTTCCAATATTTGAGGGGCTCCTACAATGGCGAGGGGTCAACCTATTTTCCAAAGCACCGAAAGGTAAGCAAGATCAGAAACAATGGATGGAAAGTAATCAAGGAGAAAAACAACCTGAAACTAAGGAGAAACTTCCCAACAGTGAGGACAATCAACCCATGGAAGAGAAGTTGCCTTCAGAAGTTAGGGAAGCTTCATCACTGGAAGCTTTCAAGAAGAGATTGGACTGCCATTTGTCAGAAATGGTGGAGGGTCTCCTGCTTGGGCAGGGGGTTGGACTAGATGACCTACAAAGTCCCTTTCGTTAATCTGTAATCTAATATCTGGAAGGGAATCCCTTAGAATATAATTGAAGCAGGATCCATCCCTCTTGGTAGGCTGATTGTGTACCAAAGTGCTCTGAAGTTGGCAGCCTTGCAGAGCCTGAAGAGCGTAGCCTTGATCCAGCCTGTTGTGCAAACAAGTGAGCTGGGAGCCATGAAACTATGTGATAATTCGATTGTTGGCTTTGCACAGGCTCCAGGCCAAGGGGGTGGCACTCTGACCTGGCAGAGGGTGCCAGGAAAAAAGAGAGACTTCCTGGATTCCACTGATCATGGGCAAGGATCCTATCTCATATTATTCTGCAATATCTAAAGTTGAACTACAAGGCCGGTCAGATGTTCAACAATGCCACAAAAGTGACAAAGCCTGCCTTTCATGGAAGGAATTGTGAGATGTTTAGTCTCTGCAAACCATGTGGCGTGGGAAAAGACTTTGCTTGACCCAGGATCTGGCCACAAAATTGTGAAGTGGGACGCTAATACATTTACAGAAGATATTTTGTAGAGTAGAGTAGAGTAGAGTAGAGTAGAATAGAATAGAATAGAATAGAATAGAATAGAATAGAATAGAATAGAATAGAATAGAATAGAATAGAATAGAATAGAATAGAATCTGGAAGGGACCTTGGAGGTCTTCTAGTCCAGTCTATACCATTTCAGATGTGACTTCTTAAAAACTTCTTAAAAACAGGTAAGTCCCATCTTAAAAACCTCCAGTGATGGAGCGCTCACGATTTCTGGAGGCAAGCTGTTCCACTGGTTTATTGTCCTCACTGTTAGAAAGTTTCTTCTTAGTTCTAGATTGCTTCTCTCCTTGATTAGTTTCCATCCATTGCTTCTTGCCCTGCTCTCTGGTGCTTTGGAGAATAGGTTGACCCCCTCTTCTTTGTGGCAGCCCCTCAAATACTGGGATACTGCTATCATGTCGCCTCTAACTCTTGTTTTGTTTAGACTAGCCAGGATAGATTTTGTGGAATTTGGGTAAGGTTAAGCTGCTCTTTATTCTTGGCCTGATCCAGAAGAACAGCAGTTGCTGTGATGTGCCCTCCAAAACAGGAACAAACCACAGGTCTAATGATCCCTGAGCTGCTGTCCAGCTTCTATGGGAAGTTTGTCCACCATCATTCGCTCATATAAAAGAGCAATCTCAGGTAGGGTCACCCCAGGACATGCTGCTCTCTTGCACAGCGAGATGGTCCCAGAGGACTTTAGCCCCAGAGTTGGCACAAAAAGGGACAGAAGAGGAAGACTGCTAAGCACATTGAGAGCAATCCGATGAATTACACTCAAGTTTATTTGATTGAGAATTCAGATCAATTAAATCACCCTTCAATTTTTGTCCTGTCTTGGCCCATCTCTGCTTCTGGAACGTTGCCTCTGTTCTAGGTCAAGAAAGCTCTAGAGCAAAACTAGATGTGTTCCCCCCAATTGAGGAGCAGGAGCTGACCTCTGGGGAGGTCAAAAAAGTCACGCTGGCACTGGTAGCCACGGATGTACAGTTGCAGCCACCATCCACAAATGCCCTGAATTGGGGGAGGGAGAGAGAGAGAGAGAGAGAGAGAGAGAGAGAGAGAGAGAAAGAAAGAAAGAAAGAAAGAAAGAAAGAAAGAGAAAGAAAGAAAGACCTCTAAAGAATTGGCCTTTAGAAAAAGGTTGGATTTGTAGCTCAATTCAAGTCCAGGTGGTCACCAGGAGTTAACACTGACTCTAAACCACACGGACACACACACACACACACACCTCTTAAGGATGAGTGGTTTCTAACTGCTTCGTGTCGCCGGGGAATTTGCTAGCAAAGATTTAGCAGCAAAAAGCAATTGAAGATAATGCACCTTGGATTAGTTCAGCCTACGGCCCCTCAATAACCTTTAACACAACCGCCTCCACAAACACAAATCATCCACTGGAAAATCCCCGGCTTAAGTGAGGTTATGATGCCACAGCCTCCCACCCACCGCAGGGCTGCACAGCTGAGGAAGGGCCAGGAGAGTGCCAGCCCTCCCTGTGAGAAGGTTGCCCTGACTGTCACTGGAAGACACAGCTGGTTCTTCCACGGCAGAGTTTGCTTTTGGATATCGGCTGAATTTACGAAGCTAATAAAAATAGACCAAAATATGGGAGGCTGTGTCCCCAGAAAGACCCTCACCCCACCCTACCCCACTCCCTGCACTGTGGCTCCTGAGGAGAACTAACAATTGTATTTGGGGGCTTTCCCTAACTGCAGAGCTCAGTGGAGCCTTCCTCTTGGTGTGCCCAGCCGACGCACGAGAGGCAGCCCTCCTTACCCACAGGCCCACAGCCAACACAAAGACGAAGTACAAAACCAGGACAACAATATCAACAGCCTCCAAGGCCCGCTGGGGGAAGGCAGTCCGGCTGCTGGGAGGTGGAGACGGAGGGCTGGTACCGCTCGGCTCCATCGCTGCTGCTCGCCCTGGCTGCCAGCTGCCTCGTCTGCCCAGCGCGTGGGTCTGCGGGATGAAAAAGACAACGAGCGAGTCAGATCCCCTTCTTCGTGGAGTGCCAGCTCTATCCAGCACTGGGTTTGAGTCCAAGCAGGAGTTCTGTTTATTCGCTATGGCAAGAAAAGGGGGGAGAAAAAGCGATTGTGACAGATTCTAAATTAGACCGACTGGCTAAAGTGATGCAAAGGTCACTTTATTTGCTTTTGGCCAGCTTTATTTGCTTTCTAATCCCGCAAGAGAAAAAATAATAATAACAGCGCCAGGAGAATGGGCCCATTGTTGGCATGTTGAGACAGAATGCCTCGGTTCTACCCTTCACACCCCTGGAGCTTCGTTGCACTAAACCACATGCAATCTGTAGATCGAGCTATGCAGCAAGAAGCCGAGGCAACCATATCTGTAGGAAGCCACAGAAATTTCTCTGCTCTATCCCGACCGACATCCAAGAACAGCTCCTCTCCTGAGTTAGTCAAGTCTTCGGGGTTGGCTTTTTAGATGGAGTGACCGGCTGGAACCTAGAACCCTCACGGTGGACGGGGATCTAGAACTGATCAGGTATGACCGCTTTTCAGGGCAGGAATTAAAAAAACCCTAACCGCCAGCTGAATCCCTCCAATGCAAGGGACTTCATCCACCTGCTCACCCCCCGCCCCAGGCCATTGGTCCCACTTGTGAACTAATACAATGGTCCCCACTGTAACTAATGAGAAAGCAGACAATACTGGATTAACAAACCCAGGTCTGTTTCTCAGGAATGACATCATGCAAAGGAATCCCAGGGCTAAGGTGGAGAACCAGCCCCCAAACGTAACAAAAACTTCATCCAAACATTTAGCAAACTTCTTCCTTCACTGACTTACCTTCAGTTAGGTAGAGGAAAACAGGGAGCCTTTCTCTAAAGTAAATATTTTGCAAAGATTTTGGGATCCAGTGAGAAGCTTTAGCTGTCGAGATACCGTTCCTTCTTCGTGCCGGAATCAGGCTGGCGAAATTGCAGGAAGAGCGGTCCCACCACAAGCAGTTGTCTTATCTGCTGAGTCCAAGGCTGGGAACAGACGTCCCAGAAAAATAAGTTTTGGGAGGCTAAACTTCTGTTCCCATCACCTTGTGTTGTGTTGTGTTGTGTCGTGTGGGAGTTTTCTGAGAGCAGACAAACAAGTTTTTCTCTGTGGCTGGAGGAGGTACTTGGAGGGCGAGGCTGGAAGCCAACTCATCACCTTGCACATTAGCACAATTTTCTTTTATCTCTCTCCGTGGCCTGCCTGGAACTGGAAGGAGGGCCAGCTCCGTTACTCTGGAAGATTCTGGAATCTTTGCACCGCAGGGCTGATCTGGAAATGTTCAGGAAGGGGGCCAAGGAACATCAGAGCTTCAGGCACATTGCTGGCTGCTATGACAGAGGACAGAAAAATAGGCCCCTTTGACTTGGGTCTCACTGAGGAAAATTACTGGCACAACCTTGCAGAAGGGAGCTTTCCTGGGGCCAGAGCCTGGGACCGGCAAGGGGTGCCCCAGCTGTTGGAGGGAAAGGACGGACTTTGGAGTTGATCTAGCCAGATCCTTCAAGAGGTTTTGGTTGAATAATGCAAACTCTCCTCCTCTGTAAGATCATCTGGTATCCCCAAAAGTTTATGCCATGTAACTTCAAGAATAATAGAAAGCATTTGTCCATTTGAAGCTACTTTGGAGAATGAAGTTCCTTTCTATCAAATACTATTTCACTCGTTTTTCACCTCCATCCACAGAGATGGTTGTTTTAAAAAAAAAAAAAAATCTTGCCTGCGGCCATTTTAACAGTTATTTTGTGTTTGGCAATGACGAAGAAGAAGGGAATGGGGCAAAGTGGAGCCACTCCTGCCCGGGATTCTGCTAGGAGGAAACACAGATTTAACTCAGCCTTACAATTTGTGAAGATGCAGCCCTGCTTGCCAGCACCAGAGGCGGTCAGTTGCAGGGAGTGGGGGGGGGGCTTTCTGCAGCTGGATGGGAATGTTAGTGTTGCACTCCAACCCCAGAGCCCAGATGAAATGCCTAGGTGAGTTGAAGGGTGGATGGCAACAGCTGTCTGCCTGGCCTCACACCTGCCCCCTTGGAGAGCACCTGGGCATCCTCCTTATCCTTTGGCAAAGAGGAAGTTGAGGAGCTGCTGCCCAGAATGAGTTGCAGGAGGCCAACTCTGTGCTAGGGGCAACCATGCATGGAAAGGAATCCCCTCGACCAGTGGTGAAATCTTAACCAGTTTACTACCAGTTCGCTGGCTGAGCATGTGCAGTGCGCACCACCCGCCATATGCAAGGTGCACGTGCGCAGTGCATGCCAAAACGAGGCATGTGGTAAGTAGAACAGCGTATGGGGGGCGGGTGATCAGCTGTAGTGCACAGCATTGCTTTGAAAGGTTAAAAAAAATGCCTCTGATGATCGCGCTGCTCAGCTGGGATTTGTTTTACCTTTTAAAAGCATTTTTTCTACAACCTCTTCAGAGGTTGTAGAAAAAATGCTTTTAAAAGCGTCTGACGATCCCAGTTGAGTTGCCTGATCGTCAGAGGCTTTTTTTTTTCTTTTAAAAGCATTTTTTCTACAACCTCTTCGGCGGAAGAAGTTGTAGAAAAAATGCTTTTAAAAGTTTTTAAAAAAAAGCCTCTGATGATTGTGCGGCTCAGCTGGGCATGGGTGGGGGGAGGGGCAGGGATTTTTGCTACCGGTTCTCCAAACCACCCGCCGCCATCGCTACCGGATCAGGCAATCTGGTCCAAACTGGGAGCATTTCACCCCTGCCCTGGACAAAGAGAGCCAGCAATTCATGGGGCTGGCCAGCCAGGGCTGCAGCTCTTGCCACTCTGTTTCTATTTTCCTACCAACAGTACCCCCAGACCTGGCAATGACGCCCTCACAGGCCTTTTGAAATGCACCCCAAGGATTCAAGTGTGCTCCCAAAGAGCGAAGCCAGGAGCAGAGACTTACCATGCTCCCCAGGGCTCGCTCCTGCTTCGTGTTCGGGGCGACCAGCCTTCTGCCAGTTCGCCGGGTGGCTTCCAGATGCCAGCGGAGAGGATTCAATGAGGCTCTTTCACAAATTCACAGGCGTGAAAGGGGGGAATTTATATGCAGGGCACTTGGATTCATTGATGCCCTGCCTTTGATGCTGCTCATGAGTTGGGCTGAGCTGCTTCCTTATCAGCCTTCGGGGGTCAAACTCCAAAGTATCTTATGCCCCCACTCCAAATAATCATGACAGGAGAGAGAGAGAGGGAGGGAGGGAAGCAGGAAGAGAGAGAGAATGGACAAGTGTTGTAGAAACTCCAAAGACAAGGGAGACCTTTCTCCCAACAAGCGTCTGCATGACCTCAAGGAGGAACTCGTACAGTTCTAGAAGATCGCTTGTCCAGATCTCTGCGTTTAAAGCAGCAGACAGTAACTTGATTTCTGTTTGCAAGGCACTCAGCCTCAAACGTCACTGTGTCATGTAAAGAAAAAAGGAAGGGAAAGGAAGTTGTTTCAGATCTCCATTTTGTCATTGATAGCAAACTAGCAAGGATATAACAGCAGCTTTTTCTTGGGTTGTTTAAACATGGCTTATACAATGATACAGGAGGAGAGGCTTGCAACTGTAGCTGTGTATTACGTAAGCTGTTCCTGCACTGAATGGCAGCAGATTCCATCTTTTTCTAGACATCCATCTAGAGCAAAGCAATGGTGGAATTCAAGTAATTTAACAACCGGTTGTCTGCCCTAATAATTTCTTCCAACAACCAGTTTGCCAAACTGCTCAGAAAGTTAACAACCGGTTCTCCCAAAGTGGTGCAAACTGGCTGAATCCCACCACTGGTGCAAAGTCACATTCACATGACTCAGTCCTTGATTGCACACTCAAATGGCTTGCACAACTGACCAACCGTGTTGGTGTGGCTGGAAGAAAAATCTGTCTGGTTCAGTTCCAAGCTGGGAGAAAAACACTGCAAACAAACACGGAGGCTGATTGGAAAGAAAGTTTATTGAAGAACACAGAACCACACACACAGAGAGAGAGCATGCCGTTCTGGGTCAGCTGAACCAAATGGTTGAATCTTTATAGTTTCTGTAACGTCAAAGTTTTGGATTTGTGCAAATATGGGCTTTGTGTTTCTAAAAGGGTGTTGGGTGATTCCCATTGTGGCTGATGGCTTTCGTCCTGTGTTGGACCTTGCTATCACTCTGCTTTTGTTAGCTGTCAAACTTTGCAGCAAGGAGTTTCAAAATATCCTGTCTTGAATGGACTTCTGCTGGCAGTATTTGCTTTGCTTATGAATGGAGCCATCTAGATAGTTGGTTTCCTCTTTCAATAAGCTCTTTATCTCCTTAAGTGCCGGCATCTGCTGTGGCTATTAAGAAAGACCGGAGGCTGTTTTCTGCCTCTAAGAACATGTCTCTCCATTTCTTTTTTGAGGAAATGTAATATTCTGCCTCTTAATAGTCCCCAAAATATTTCATTCTTCTAGGAGGAGTGTGTGTGTTTCCCACAGTGTCTAAAGAATGGTGTGTTGGCGTGGCTTCTTGAAGATGACACTGCTCTAGACCCACTTTTAAGCATGGAGGGGATGTTAGCAAGAATGATCCATGTTTATCTCTTCCTTTAGGAATTTCCAACATGAAACTTGGTCTCAAGGGCGAGCCCCATTCTGGGCACCCACAGAACATGGTCAGAAAAGCCAAGCTAGCAAAATCAAAACCTGGACTGGTTTTAGTAGCAGACATAGAAATCGTGGTGTTTTGGCCACACCGTTGCATCTGCCCTCATGAATTTTGGCCATACTCAGCCCAATGTGAGGAGAAAAACGTAGCGAAAATACTTTATGCACAAAAATGGAAAGATGCGTTGATTCCCACAATGGAGGAAAAGCTGCAAAAGCGGATGACATTAGCAGAGATGGCTAAATTGACTGCTTTGAAGAAGCAGAATAAAATTTAAGAAAAGAGTACAATTAATTTTGTTTCTACCTGGAAACCATTTCTGGACTTTCTGCTTAAGATGAAATTTTGATTTGAGGTTTTGCTGAATAGATAGGTCTGTTGTTATAGAAATAGTACACATATGGGTGAAACCAGGCTTAATAGCAGTGACTGTGAGAAGCATCTTGGAGTCTTAGTGGACAATCTACATACTGTATGAGCCAACAGTGTGCGGTGGCAGCCAAAAAAGCCAACACAATCCTAAATTGCATTAACAGAAGGATACAATCAAGACCAAGGGAGGAACTATTACCACTCTATAAAGCCTTAGCAAGACCACATGTAGAGTACTGCATCCAGTTTTGGTCCCCACACTATAAAAAAGATGTTGAGACTCTAGAAAGGGTGCAGAGAAGAGCAACCAGGATGATTAGGGGACTGGAGGCTAAAACATACGAAGAATGGTTGCAGGAACTGGGCATGGCTAGTCTAAAGAGAAGGACCAGGGGTGACAGGATAGCAGTCTTCAAATATTTGAGGGGCTGCCACAGAGAGGAGGGGGTCAAACTATTTTCCAAGGCACCCGAAGGCCAGACAAGGAATAATGGATGGAAACTAATCAAGGAGAGAAGCAACCTGGAAACAAGGAGAAATTTTCTGACAGTGAGAACAATCAACTAATGGAAGAGACGTTGCCTTCAGAAGTTGTGGGAGCTTCATCACTGGAGGCTTTCAAGAAGAGACTGGACTGCCATCTGTCAGAAATGGTGTAGGGTCTCCTGCTTCGGTGGGGGTTGGACTAGATGACCTATAAGTTCCCTTCCAACCCTGTGAATCTGTTCATCCATTAATATGATCATATAAAAGTAAAAATTGTGGTTTGCCTTTCTCCTTTACCCTACACTTTCTCCTCTTCTCCTTTTTCTCCCCTATTTTCTCATTATCTTCATTTCTCTTTGAATTTCTGTCTTTTATATTTCAGTAAATTAATAAAATATTTGAACCAGAAAATGCCATTCCTGCCAAAGTCTCCTTTTCTGCACGCAGCAATGCCGACAGCTTCTTGGTGGCCACAAATGGCCCTTGAACATGCTGGTGAAGGAAATGGCCCCCCGGCAGCATTCCTTGGCAACGTGCATAGCTTCATGTTGTTCTGTTTGTCTTGCTTATTTTAAGTATCAACTGGTAAATGATGGAAAAAGACCAAGAGAAAATCCTCCCATCCTTTCAGTCATAAGATTTCAGCAAATATCTGAATATAATCATTCAGATATGCATTTGCAGTCCCAGAGATAAACATGGGGTTTGCCAGATGTTGAAAGTTTCAACATCTGCCTTTTGCACACTGCAACTGGGTCACCTTCGCAGATAGGTAGATTGTAACAAACGTGTGAGTTGCAACTCTACTGTGATCCCACGTATGGCTTGACCACAGACCACCTGACCAATAGGCCATGGATGCTTAAGCTATAACAGTAACAGTAACAGAGTTGGAAGGGACCTTGGAGGTCATCTAGTCCAACCTGCTCACGCAGGAGGCCTGTACTAGGGATTCGAACCGCTGAACTGCTGACCTTTCTGATCGACAAGCTCAGCGTCTTAGCCCCTGAGCCACCTAGCCAGGTGTTTTGCAAACTGCAACAGCAAACAAACCACATTATACTTTAGTAAATGGACTTCAACTCCCAGAATTCCCCAGCAAGCAGAAAAATTCTGGGAGTTGAAGTCCACAGATTGTAAAGTTCCGAGGTTGGGCACTCATGCTTTAGATCAAGCTTTCCATATGAGGCGTAGGGCACATGTAAGGGACAAAGGCACCCCACCAAACGTTGGCAGAAGACATGACCTCACAAGTCACTTCACTTCCTCAATGGCTGAGGTGGCCCAAGTCACCTGGGGCTACCTGCATGAAAGTGGCTTTTCCCCCCATGCCCCCAGGTGTGCTTGGAGGACAGCCTCTGGTGACCTGGTTAGGCTGGCCATCTCTCTGGTTTCTGCATACCTGGTGCCTCCAGGGTCATTTTGCTGCCCTTGCAAGAGAGCACAGATGCCTGACACCCACTGCCCATTTCTTCTGCTGGAGTTGGAAGACTGGAAGATGCTCCAGCACTTATGGGAGATGGATCCATATTTTCACCAGTGGAGCAGAAGAAATGGAGAGAAGGAATGAGTGTCTTAAAAGGCTCCAGGGGACTGGAGTGTACCCATGGATTGTAAAAAAAACACATACATATACACACACATGAGAAGGCCAGGGGTGGGCTTCAAAAATTTTAGCAAGAGGTTCTCTGCCTGGTTGCTGGGTCAGTGTGGCCATGGTGGGTGTGGCTAGTTGGCTTCCTGCACCAGGGCAGAGGGGTTGTTTTTGCCCTCCCCGGGCTCTGGAGGCTTTTCTCGAGCCTCCGGGAGGGCAAAAACGGCCTCCCAGGCTGCAGAGGCCCTCTGGAGGCTGGAAACGGGCCCGTTTCTGGCCTTCCCAAACTTCCGGTATGCCCATTTCTTGCCCTCCCTGAGTGTCCGCGTGCACCCTACACTTACCTGCATCTAAAACGGGCCGCGTGGGGACTCCTGGGAGGGAGGGGCGGGCCCAGCCAGGAGTGGGATTTTGGGGTTCTCCGAACTGCACAGAATCTTAGCTAGAGGTTTAGCCCGAACTCCTGCGAACCCCAGCAGCCCACCCCGGAGAAGGCTGATCAAAAACTGTTTCACTGAGAACATCGAGGAACATGGACTGCTCTCTAGCTGGTGCTCATTTCAAATCAAGCTTTTCTGGGGATGGAATATCAAATCTCCATTTCTTTTCCATTACCCATGTTAGGATATGGTTTGAGCCTAACATGTTGTCCAGGCAATATATGTGTACTGTAACTTTAATCTGTAAATGTATTATGTTACTTTAAAGGTATTCATTGTAATGCTGAGTCATGCTGTAATTAGGTAATGACTGGTTGTGAGAGTATTTAAGCAAGGTACTGTAACGTGTTCAGTTGCTGCTATGATATGCTGCCATTGATGATGAAGCTGATATGATATGCTACCAGAGTATGATATGCTATCGTTTGATGGATCTGCTACCATCGTGGTTTGTGAACCAGAGTGAGTTTGTTATTCTAACCAACTAATGTCTGTTTGGTAAGAAGATATGTAACTACTAGACTGATTTAACTGGCAAAGACTTGGAATTTGTTTAAAGACTATGAGACTGTTTTTCTACTATAAAGTAAGCTTTTTCTACAAATAGATTTTCTCCCCAATTCCCCCCCCCATACCCCCCATACCCCCCCTAGCCCTCCCCTTTTCCCCCCAGGACTTCCACAAAATAAAATCCTAATCGAAAATACATTATATGAAACTTAAACCCCTCCACCCCCTGTATACTATTTATACCTTCATAAAACTCAATTAATCTATCTCTACATAATACATTCATTCAGCTAAAAGCTATCTGATATTTCCTAGTTTGATATTTATTCTGCACATAATCTATCCACTTTTTCCACTCCCATACATAAGACTCTTGAGTTCGGTCTTTTAAATATGCTGAAATCTTCACCATCTCTGCAAAACTGGCCATCTTCAAAGTCCATTCTTCAATAGTGGGCATAGCATCATTTTTCCAATATTGACCTATCAATAATCTCGCTGCTGTCACCATATACAATATC
Organism: Arizona elegans; assembly: GCA_022577455.1. Classification (NCBI taxonomy): domain Eukaryota; kingdom Metazoa; phylum Chordata; class Lepidosauria; order Squamata; family Colubridae; genus Arizona; species Arizona elegans. The sequence goes on along the minus strand of JAKOOJ010000022.1, from coordinate 3,999,097 downwards.
AGCTTTACTTCACCCAATGTGAAACCCTTAACTATACCCAATAAAAACAGTTGTGGCGCAAACTGAAGTTTTTTCTTCAAAACATTTTGCATAACTCACCAAATTTTTATCCAAAGAGCCTTCACTTTGTTACAAGTCCACCACACATGATAATATGTGGCACCTAGGCAATCACATCTCCAGCATTTTGGTTGAACATTAGGGTACATGCACGATAATTTCTTAGGATCTAAATGCCATCTATAAAACATTTTATAAAAATTTTTCCTCAAATTCTGCGACTGTGTAAATTTAACATTCTGGACCCATATTTTTCCCCATGTTTCCAACATCACTGGTTCTGCAAAATTTTGTGCCCACTTTATCATACAATCTTTAACCAGTTCATTTTCCGAATCCCTTTCTAGCAAAACATTATAAACCCTTTTAATATGCATTGGACCTTTCTCTTTTATATGTCTAACCAATTCTTCTTCATGTTTTTTGATCTTCTTTCCATCTCAGTTGAAGTTGATTATACTGTAGCCAAGTTAAATTAATCCCTTCTTCCAACAGTATTTCTAATGTCTTTAATTGCCATCTGCCCCCATCTATAAAAAGAACTTCTTTGTATAACCCCCCCCGAGTGATATTATATTTGTATTCCACATGATATGACCAAGATCCAGCCATAACGGTATTTTGTAATCCCATTTGAGTCGGTGCTTCTTCCAAACTCTCATCAAAGAGTTCCTAAGTATGTGGCTTTTGAATACTTTATCCACTTTATTCTCATAGAATAAATATGCATGCCAACCAAATTCAAGATCATGACTTTCTATATTCAATATTCCAGTCTTTATCCTTCCAAACCAGTCACTTGCTTGCATCAAAGCTGATGCTTCATAATACAATTGTAGGTTTGGAAGTTTAAGGCCTCCCTTTCTGGAACATCTTGCATAATTTTCAGTTTAACTCTCGGCTTTTTCTCATTCCAGACAAACTTATTCAGTCCATTTTGCCATTCTCTCAATTGCTTATCACTTTTAAGCACCGGAATCATTTGAAACAAAAAGAGAAATCTAGGCAAAACGTTCATCTTAACTGCTGCTATTCTTCCGAGCAACGACAGCTGCAGTTTTTTCCACGTCTCCAAATCCTTTTGTACCTCTTGCCACAACACCTCATAATTATTTTGAAATAATTTTATATTTGAGTCTGCAACTTGTACTCCTAAATATTTAACTTTTGATACTATTTCAAAGCCTGCCTTGCTTTCAAGTTCCTGCTTACGATCTTGTGTCATATTTTTAACAATCATCTTAGTCTTTTTCTGGTTCAGTCTAAATCCTGATATCATACCATATTCTTTTATAATGTCTTTCATCTGAACTATAAAGTAAGCTTTTGATAAACCAGTTTGCATATCTCTTATTCATTGCTCTCAGCAACGTTTCCTTGTGCATTTACTCTGCTGGTTGGTAACACAACAACAATATCCTTAACAACCCACACCTTCCATCTAGAGGTAGTTGGTATTAGTGCACGTTGGAACTTGGTAAACAATAACATTAATGGCTAAATAAATAATAAATAAGCTCCTAACCCTCTGTGCATTTTTGGGAAACAGATAAGTGGTTGCTTTTCCTACCAATAGCTGCTCCTGGGTGGACTGGGAAAGATGGATGGGAATCTATCAGCCTGCAGTGCTATATTTTGTCTGAGGACAGCAACTCTGTCCGGTGATGCTAGAGAAAACACATCAAGAGCAACAATTGCCAAAAAGGCATTAAGAGTTGTTTATGTAATCTTGCGTAGCTTCTTCTCTGGTAATGTTGTACTACTAACTAGAGCATACAAAACATTTGCTAGACCAATTCTCGAATACAGCTCATCTGTCTGGGACCCACACTGCATATCGGACATAAATACAATCGAGAGAGTCCAGAGATATTTTATGAGAAGAGTCCTCCATTCCTCTAACTGCAATAAAATACCTTATGCCACCAGACTCCAAATTTTGGGCTTACTTAGAACTACACCGACTTCAGTCTGACCTAAGCACAGTACATAAAATTATCTGCCACAATGTCCTTCCTGTCAATGACTACTTCAGCTTCAACCGCAATAATACACGAACACACAATAGATACAAACGCAAGGTAAACCGCTCCAAATTCGATTGCAGAAAATACGACTTCAGTAACAGAGTGGTCAATGCCTGGAATGCACCACCTGACTCTGTAGTTTCTTCTCCAAACCCCCAAAACTTTAACCTTAGACTGTCTACTGTTGACCTCACCCCATTCCTAAGAGGTCTGTAAGGGGCCTGCATAAGCACACCAGTGTGCCTACCGTCCCTGTCCTAATATTCCTTTTTACTTACTCTTTTTGTGTATTCAGATTATGTTTATACTTTTACCTGTTATCTTATATATGCTTGACAAATAAACTCATGATTATGATTATGACTGTAGGGCAACACAATTTATGTCACAAGGATGGGAGAAAAACACAACGGTCTCTAGGAGCAAAGAGCCCATAAACCATCACCTCATTCATATGGATGGCTGGTTTGGACTTCCGGTTTCCTCGTCTTCGGCGGCGACGGTGCCTTCTTTTAGCACCGCCACCCCCGCCGCTTGTAGAGCCGCTCCCCGATCGTGGAGCGGCTTGAAATCTTCTAAATCCCTCGGATTAAAGAAGAAGAGGCAGCGGGGCACAGGTAGAGCCCCTGCAACCCCCCCAGGGAATTGTTTCTGGGGAGGAAGCAGGCGCGGCTCCCTAACAACCTGCTGAGACTCCGGGCGGCGTGGGACGTCTTCTGCTCTTGCAGAACAAGCCGATCTCAGGAAACCCTTAAACAGCGAGGAAACAACTCAAATAATCATCCGAATTCCACCTGACCCCTGAAAATTTGAACTGCAAGTATTAGTTTTCTGCTGAACTTTTTTTTACTGAAGTGAAAGTTTCGGAACGAGTGAAAGTGACTGGAAAAATGGCGCCTAGCAAATGAATTAGGGGGTGTGGATTGGTGAAACTATCTTGTTTTGCTACAAAGTTAAAGAGTTGTTACAAAGTTGCCCCGGCTGTAACAGAAATAAGAGGAAAATCTCTCCCTTTTACTTGCTTTTGCTGCATTATAGCTTTGCTTTGAGGAAATCTGGGGGACTTTCTTAGAAAGTATTGTGGAGGTGGCAGAAGAGGCGGACCCTCCCTTTTTAAGAAAGCCAGCTTACGTGGCAGGATGGCTTCAAAGAAGCAGGAAGGCAAAACAGGGGGGGGGATCCCCCCCACGTAAACAGGATACGCAGCCACAAGTCAAAAAAAAAGATTTGGACATGGGAGAATTAAAAGAATTCATTTCAAATCTTTTTGATGAGAAATTTCAAGATATGGATGATAAAATAAATAAAATAGATGAAAAAATTCAAAAGTCACAACAGGAAATCATGCAGGAAATGCAGCAGAGTCAAAAGATGGTGACCAAAAAAATAACAGATGTGGCGTCTGGCCTGGCAGGATTTATCATGAAAGTTGAGACAAAAGTGGATGAATTTAAATTAGAAGTTAATGCCAAGATGAAAAACAATGACCATAAATTTTTTGATGTTGATGATAAGATGCAGAGAGTGGAGAATGATATGGTTATGATGCAATTTCGTGCAATGGAATTTGCTATACGGCTTCGAGGAATTAGAGAAGAGGAGAGACAAGACCTGAGACAGATCTGTGCTGAAGCCCTAGCTGTGATTTTAAAAGTTGAACCTGAGATGGTCTTTTGTAAAATAGATAAAATCTATAGAGTTAACTCGTGGGTGGCCAGACAAAGACAACTGCCTAGAGATGTGGTCATATATTTTACAGACAGAGCAATAAGAAATGATATCTTGCAAAAATCTTTTCTCACTTCTGTGCAAGTGAGCAGATCTAAGATTACAGTTTACAAGGAGCTCCCACCCAAGATGTTGAAATCTAGAAAAGAGTATGGTTTCCTTGTTAAAGAATTGCAGAATAGTCAAATCCCATTTCGTTGGGATGCCCCAACTGGCATAATTTTGAGATATAAGGGAGAGAAACACCGTTTGAATACTGTGGAGAAGGCGGAGCAATTTTATAATGATATTTTTAAAGAAAGAACTCCATCCCCACGCTCATCTACAGTTTTGGAGATTAAAGAGAGTGACAAGAAGCAATCTCAAGAATTGCAACAACAATCTAAGCAGGAATTAGTAGAGTTGAAGGGTGCCGAAGGAGGTTTTCTGGATGAGCCTTTGCTGGAACCTTCTCCAATCTTGGAGCCGGCTTGGGCGGCTGAAGTCAAGGACCAGCGTATAACCCGAGCAAAGGCCAAGGAACTGAAAGAAAAGTTACGGCAGGAGAGACAAGACAAGGCTGGGGCTGTGGGAAATGCAGGACAGATTTCAGATGAAATCCTAAAGTTCTGCGCTTCGCTCCAGAAGGAGAATGATGATTAAATGTTTATCTTGGAATGTGAATGGGTTGAATGTAACACAAAAAAGGAAGAAAGTATTTGCATATTTAAAACAACATAATAATGATATAATTTGCTTGCAAGAAACGCATATTACAGCTCAAGATCAAAACTATTTGAAAAACTCCAAATTAGGAACACATTTTATATCTTCAACTAACCAAAAAAAGAATGGTGTGGTTATTTACGTAAATAAAAAATTAACAGCCAAACTTATAGAAGCTGATCAAGATGGTAGGTTTGTAGCAATTGAATTATTTTCTGCTAATAATCCAATTCTCTTGATAGGAATTTATGCTCCTAATCAACAACAGGACTATTTTTATAAAATGCTGCATACTAAAATACTTCAATGGGATTATAGATCTATTTTAATTATGGGAGATTGGAATGGAGTAATTGATTCTAAATTAGATAAAAAGACTCTGGCAAAGTCAAGAATTAGATTACCACAGACTTTTTTTGATATGAAAGAAGACTTGGAATTAAAAGATATTTGGAGAATACATAACCCAAAAGAACTGGACTATACTTTCTTCTCTGATAGACATAGATCCTTTTCCAGGATCGATTTTATTCTGCTGTCTGATGATTTACTTGTTAGGACAAAAAGAACAAAGATTCTGCCAAGAACTTTGACTGATCATAGCCCAGTCTGGATAGAAATTGAGACATGCAAGACTGAGAGACGCTCTTGGAGACTAAATGAAAATTTGTTTAGATATGAGAAGAATATAACAGAACTCAAAAAGCATTTGAAAGAGTTTTTTGAAATGAATTTGAATAAAGGCACCCCAATGGAAATTGTGTGGGATGCAAGCAAAGCTTATATGAGAGGGGTGCTTATATACATGAACTCTAAACATAGGCTGATTCGACAAAAGAAAAGACTTGAACTGGAAGCAGAAATAAAGGACAAAGAACAGCTACTTAGTAAAAACCCAACAGATGAAAGAATACTTAGTGTTATAAAACTTCTGAAAGACCAATTTCAAATGCTTATAGCGGAACAAGTAGCAACAAATCTACAATATGCGAAGCATAATACATTCTGCAACGCTAATAAACCAGGCAGGTGGTTGGCTTACACATTAAGGAAGAAACAGAGTACACGGACTATTGATAGTGTTGATATTGGGGGGAAAGAAGTTTTTCAACAGAATTTAATAAAAGAAGCTTTTCTTCAATATTACACTAAACTATATGCCAGAGAGGAGGTGCAGAATGGACTTATAGAAAAATATCTGGACGATAAAAGAGTTACAAAAATCACTGAACAACAAAAGGAAAGAATGGATTATCCTATAACAGAGGAGGAGATAATAGCAGCAATAAAACAATTAAAAACAGCTAAAGCTCCTGGAACGGATGGTCTGACTGCAGTGTATTATAAAACTCTGCAGGCAGAAATGGTGGAACAACTTAGAGATTTATTTTGTAACATACAACAAGGGGGAAAAGTACCTCCATCGTGGACTACAGCTTATATTTCATTGATACCAAAAGAGCAAGCAGGTCCCAAAAAACCGGAGAATTACAGACCAATATCTCTTTTGAACACGGATTATAAAATTTATGCAAAAGTATTAGCCAACAGACTGATGCCAGTAATTCAAAAGGTGATCCATGATGACCAAGCGGGATTTATTGAGGGTAGGCACATGAAGGACAATGTAAGGCAAGTAATAGATTTATTGGAATATCTTGAGAAAAATAAACAGATCCCTGCAGTGCTGGTTTTTCTGGATGCTGAGAAGGCCTTTGACAGAGTGGATTGGAATTTTCTACTAAAGACCTTAAAAAAGATGGGCTTTGGGGACCAATATATACAGGCGGTCTCAGCAATTTATCAAGAGCAAAAGGCACAGATCATTATTAATGGAAGTTTGACAACAGAGTTTAAAATTGAAAAAGGAACAAGACAGGGATGTCCACTGTCCCCACTGTTGTTCATTTTAACACTAGAAGTCTTGTTAAATACAATAAGGGACTCTAACACTTTGAAAGGTATAATGATAAGGCAAGAGGATTACAGAATAAAGGCATTTGCAGACGATCTGGTTGTTACCCTAACACAGCCAATGGAATCGATAATTCAGATGAAGGACATTATACAAGACTATGGTAAAGTTTCAGGTTTTAGATTGAATCAGAGAAAAACTAAGATGGTAGTTAAAAATATGACACAAGATCGTAAAGTGGAGTTAGAAAGGAGGGCAGGTTTTGAGATTGTACCAAAGGTAAAATATCTAGGAGTTCAGGTTGCAGAATCAAATATGAAATTGTTTCAAAATAACTATGAGGTATTGTGGCGAGAGGTGCAAAAAGATATGGAGACTTGGAAAAAACTGCAGCTGTCTTTACTTGGAAGAATAGCAGCAGTTAAGATGAACATTTTGCCAAGATTTCTTTTTCTGTTTCAAATGATCCCGGTGCTCAAAAATGATAAACAACTAAAAGTATGGCAAACTGGAGTGAACAAGTTTGTCTGGAACGAGAAAAAACCAAGAGTAAAATTGAAAATTATGCAAGATGTTCCAGAAAGGGGAGGTCTTAAACTTCCAAACCTACGGTTATATTATGATGCAGCAGCTCTGACTTTAGCAAGTGATTGGTTTGGAGGAAAAAAGACTGGAATACTGAATGCAGAAAGTTTTGATCTGGAGTTTGGATGGCACGCTTACTTATTTTACGACAGTAAAGTGGATAAAGTATTTAAAAGCCATATACTTAGAGATTCTTTGCTGAGAGTTTGGAAGAAGCACCGAAACAATTGGAATTATAAAATACCGCTATGGCTGGATCTTGGTCATACCTTGTGGAATACAAATATAATGTCACTCGGGGGGTTTTTATACAAAGAGGTTCTTTTTACAGATGCGGGCAGATGGCAGCTGAAGACATTACAGACATTGTTGGCTGAAGGGATTAATTTAACTTGGTTACAATATAATCAATTGCAATTGAGATGGAAAGAGGACCAAAAAATTGGTATTATGATGCATGAGGAAGAATTGGTTAGACACATAAAAGAGAAAGGTCCAATGCATATTAAAAGACTTTATAATGTTTTGTTAGAAAGGGATTCAGAAACTGAATTAGTTAAAGACTGTATGATTAAGTGGGCACAAAACTTTGAAGAACCAGTGATGTTGGAAACATGGGAAAAAATTTGGGTTCAGAATGTTAAATTTACGCAGTCGCAGAATTTGAGGGAAAATTTCTACAAAATGTTTTATAGATGGCATCTAGATCCTAAAAAATTGTCGTGTATGTACCCTAATGTCCAGCCTAAATGTTGGAGATGTGATTGCCTAGACGCTACATATTATCATGTTTGGTGGACCTGTAAGAAAGTTAAGGCTTTTTGGATAAAAATTTGGTGGGTCATGCAGAACGTTTTGAAGAAAAAAATTCAATTTTCTGCACAAGTGTTTTTATTGGGTATAGTTAAGGGTTTTACACTGGGTGAAACAAAATTGATATTGTACATGATAACTGCAGCAAGATTGTTGATAGGTAAATACTGGAAAAATGAAGCGCTGCCTACGATTGAGGAATGGACTCTGAAGATGGCCAGTTTTGCGGAGATGGCGAAGATTTCAGCATATTTAAAAGATTGTTCTCAAGAGACTTATGAATGGGAATGGAAGAAGTGGATAGATTATGTTCAGCATAAATATCAAACTAGGAAGTATCAAATAGCCTTTATTTAAAAATGTTATAGCAAGATAGTAATATTTTAGGGTTGAGAATAAAAATTTGCTAGAAAATGTTATATTAAGATAGAAATTTTTTAAGGTTGAGGATGAAAACTTGTTAGAAAATGTTATATTATGATAGAAATATTTTTAAGGTAATCAGGAGGAAAATTTATTTGAAAACGTTATATTAAGATAGAAAGAGGTTAAGGTAATGAAGATGAAAATTTGTAAGGGGGAGGGAGGGGTTTAAGTCTTATATATAAAGGAGGGTTTTTTCCTTTTATCTGATATGAGTATATTAGGAAGTCCGGGGGGGAGGGGAGGGTTAAGGTGGGTTAGGGAGGTTGGGAAGTTTGGGGGGGTAGCGGGGGGGGGGAAAAAGGGGTGAAAATGTAATTGTAAAACTTTTGCAATAAAACATATGGATGGCTGGTTTGGATCAGATGTAAAAGGACTCAATTGCCAAACGGATGCCGTTTTGCTACAGAGAGAAGAGTTCTTTATTACATGATAGCATAATAAAAGATTCGTACAGAGACATGGGACTCACGTCTATACACAATTCTCAGGGGCGGGGGGGCATCTTCAACCTTGGAAAAATGTCACGAGAAAATAGTGCCCGGAAATGAAGAGCTCTTCGCCCCTCCACACGGCCTTGCAAAGTTACAAGGGGAACAGAACCGGGATCATCATGGTCATCATCTTTATCGTAAAGTAACCTTGAAATACTTCATTGCAGCTCTTTGAAAAGAGGAGCTGAGCTCCCTACGGATCCCTCCACAGAACAAGGAGGGCCAATGTGAGAGGGGCATCAAAACAAACAGCAGAAGAGAAGCCCTTATGTGTACCTGTTCAATATGTAAGGAAGGTGTTTACCTGGAGAACACTCTGCAAGAAATGGCTGGGTTGGGATTTTTATTTCAACAAGAAATGTGGTGGGTCAGAGCTCACTAAGGCCCCCATTATTGATGGTCTTGGTTTCGCCCATGCCAGGCTGAAGTTGCTGCTACTGATCACAAAGGCAGGCAAGGAAGGCTGGAATGGGGCTTCTGCCATGGTGGACAGGCCGGGAGATGCTGGACTGATATCTGAGGAGGCCTTTTGTTCATTTCCAGCTCCAAGCCTCTCCAATAAGGGGCTAAGGGAAAGGATTGGCTGGACACCCACTGGGGTGGGGGGTGGAGAACCAAATGGATTGGGGCATCTCACAGGCCTGATGATGGTTTCCTGGAGCAATGAGCTTGCTCTCTGCTAAATGTCTATGGAGATTTTCAGTCCTCCAGGTCTTGGTTGTCCCAAAGGTGCTTTTTCAAGGGGCAACTGGACTTACTGGTTTTTCCTCTGAAGACATTTTGCTTCTCATCCAAAAAGCTTCTTGGATGAGAAGTGAAACATCTTCAAAGAAAACCCAGAAAGTCCAGTTGCCTCTTGAAAAAGCACCTTTGGGGTGTTGCTCTCTGCTAGGGGAGCTTGCCACCATGCAGATGTGAATGGGCCCTACTAGGACCAGGAAGATGCCAGGTCAAATCTACTCTTTATTCATGAAAACTCATGGGCTTCTTGGAAACTGTCATTCTTCTACTCCACATCCTTCTCAGGGTCCGTCATGGCCCCATTGGAGCCCGGTGAGGAGGAGGAGGAGGAGGAGGAGGAGGAGGAGGAGGAGGAGGAGGAGGAGGAGAAGAAGAGAAGAAGAGAAGAAGAAGAGGAGGAGAAGGAAGAGAAGGAGAAGAGGAGGAGGAGAAGAGGAGGAGAAGGAAGAGAAGGAGAAGAGGAGGAGGAAGAGGAGGAGAAGGAAGAGAAGGAGAAGAGGAGGAAGAGGAGAAGGAGAAGGAGTGGAAGAGGAGGAGGAGGAGGAGGAGGAGAAGAGGAGAAGAAGAAGAGGAGAAGGAGGAGGAGTTGGGACTGTCGGACAGGGATGGCACGTCTCCTTGGCATACATGGAGAGACCAGGACCTGAGGATGATGCTGTCCCAGGCCCCTCAGGCATTGGGGGAGGTGGTCGACCAGACAGAGAGCTGCCTGCCTTCACAGACACAGGGGAGGATCGGCTGCAGACAGGCAGTGGTGCTGAGAGGCAGCGGATCCCCTCTGATGAGGAGCAGCTGCCTCCCCCCATTTGATCTAAGGGCACGGATAGGGGAGTATAGACGAGCCCAGAGAAGAGCTGCCAGGCTACTCCGGAGAAGATGGCCCCATCCCTCCTCACAAGGAACACCTGGAGTGGAGTGACTTCAGGAGAAGCCATGGGGAGTTAGTCTTTGCCAGGAACCATTGTTTTGGATTAAGGTCTCCATCCCCCCACCCCCCACCCCCCGGCTTTGTCTCATGCTCTTGCCTTGTGGACTTCCCTTTGGCCTTTGCACCTGGACTCTGGACCTTGCCCTGCGAGCTTGCCCCCTCTCTTCTTTTGTTGTTTACTGGCTTTTGGGGACTGAGGGGGGCTGCCTTTAGGGGAGTGTGGGGTGGAGCCCATGGTGAAATCCAATTTTTTTTTACTACCAGTTCTGTGAGCGTCGCTTGGTGGGTGTGGTGTGGCTTGGTGGGCGTGGCAGGGGAAGGATACTGCAAAATCTCCATTCCCACCCCACTCCACTCTAGGGGAAGGATATCCCCATTCCCTCCCAACTCCTGGGAGAAGGATACTGCAAAATTTCCATTCTGGGGCCAGCCAGAGGTGGCATTTGCCAGTTCTCTGAACTACTCAATGTTTCCGCTACCGATTCTCCAGAACCTGTCAGAACCTGCTGGATTTCACCCCTGGGTGGAACCTTACCAGGCTGTTGTAGGGCCATCTGACGTGGCCTTTAATCAGACCAATAAAGGTCTCTAGAGATGCCTGCTTCTACCTAGGCACCCTGGGCCATAACAGGGTCACTGCTTGCGCTTAAAAGGAATGGTGTTCCTCACACGAGCTGCCTCGAACTCCTCAAGAAATTCTGAGTTGGCAACCCAACAAATCAAGTAACCAAAACATAAATATAAGCTCTTCTGCTCCCAGACATTTGGCCAAGACACAACAGAGCAGAACCTGGTGTGTGGAACAGGCACCAGATGCTGGGTAGGGTGAGGGCACTTCCCCATTCAGCTCTAGAGAGAGGGCTTCAGCCCCCATCCTGCCTGTGTGAGTCACTTCCTTTAGAGATCTATTTTCCCGAGAGAATTGACTGGAATGAAAGACTGGCTGGCTACGTTTGCAACCACCAGCAAGACCAGGAGGCAGGAGAAGGGAGCAAATTGGTTCCTTTTGGAGCAAAGGGATTGTGTCATGCCATTTTTCCTTTGGGGCACTAGGCAAGCCCTGTACAGGTTGACTGTTCCCAAATGCCACCTGCAAGCAAGGTGGCAGCTCCCTGACATAAAGGAGTTCCCAGAAAGGCCATGAAAAGTAAGAGGGAAGCCGGGGCAGCTTTGTCCATGCCTCCTCCCTTACATCTTGGATTCTAGCACGCAGGTTTAGCAACCACGGAATATCTCTGTGGGGGGGAAAATATGTCTCTGGTGGGGAGAAGTGTGTGGAAATCTGCAGCTAGCCCCCCTCTCTTTTTTTGAAGGCAGTTTCCATAGAAATGGACACAGACATCCTCTGCCGGTCTCCAGCAACGCTGCTTCCACGCTGAGAAGAAACTTGCTTTGCACTGACCGCCAGACTGGACTCAAAGCAGCCAAACTGTGGGCAAGAAAGCACCATACTGCAGTCTTTCTTCAACCCTCCGGTCACCAGGCAAGAGGGGGGATCATCTTCGGGCTGCACAAGGGCTCATTGGCCTGCACATCGTTGAAGGCCCGCTGTAGAGAGAAGAGAATCATAGAATCATAGAGCTGGAAGGGACCTTGGAGGTCTTCTAGCCCAACCCCTGCCCAAGATAGGCAGCCATTAAACACAAAGGCATTCTAGGCCAGGGATCTCCATCCTCCACAACTTTAAGACTTGTGAATCCTAGGAGTTGAAGTCCACAAGTCTTAAAGTTGCCAAGGTTGGAGATCCCTGTTCCTGGCTATTAAGGTGATTTAAAATCCCAACACTGCATTTTCACATCTGTAAGGACTGAAAGGCCCAGAAGGAGACAACTCAACACAGCCCAGTTCACTGCATAGTAGGTGTGTATGGAGATGACAAAGGCAAGTGTGATGAGCAGTTTGAGCCACAGAGAGCCCTCCGCTTCTGGGTTCTCCAGCCTGAAGTTTGCGGAGGTGGCCATGCTGCCTTCTGCCACCTGCCACAATTTGCACAAAAAATAGTGTGGAAGCTGCAGTGGCAAACACAACAGTCTGGAGGACATGAGGAGGAGGAGCGGAATGGCTTCATACCAAGTCAAGTCTCCTTGCTTGCTTGACTGGGTCAATCAGCCCACTTGTTCTTTTGCATACATCATGCGCCTCTCCCCATGGCAAGGTCCACACACAAGGACACTGAAAACATTAGGGGACCTGGTGGTTTTAAGATCAAAGAAGTTTGATGTGTTGCTGGCTTAGAGATTTGATGCACTTAGCCTGTCCACAGTCTGGGCTTTTAGGCATCTTCTCTTGGGGGTCTCCAAACGTGGCCACTTTAAGATTTGCAGGCTTATAGTCTGGCTGGCTGAGGAATTCTGGGAGTTGCAGTCTTCAACTTGCCGAGTTTGGAGACCCCTGCTCTAGTGTAATCTGCTATATCCACTATCATCAAGTCAACGATGGCTCAAGCTGGTGATGAATGAGTCAGGGGAGGCCTATCTGCACCAGGGAAGGTAAAGGTAAAGGTTCCTCTTGCACATGTGTGCTAATTGTTCCCGACTCTAGGGGGCGATGCTCATCTCCGTTTCAAAGCTGAAGAGCCAGCGCTGTCCGAAGACGTCTCCATGGTCATGTGGCCGGCATGACTAAACACTAGAGGCGCCCAGAACGCTGTTCTGTTCTGCCCCACCAAAGGTGGTCCCTATTTTTTTACTTGCATTTTTTACCTGCTTTCGAACTGCTAGGTTGGCAGAAGCTGGGACAAGGAACGGGAGCTCACCTCGTTACGCGGCACTAGGGATTCGAACCTCTGAACTGCCGACCATTTGATTGACAAGTTCAAAGTCTTAGCCACTGAGCCACTGCAGCCCATCCTCAATTCCAGAACACCTACTCTTATCATTCAATCCCCCGCCACCCCCGATGGTCTTCGGAGTTCTTATTCCCTGCAAAAGGGGAGTGTGGCTTCTCCCTCTTTCTTTCCCGAGGAGCAAAAGAATTTTGCAAACAAACTCGAACCAGGGAGTGGCAGAAAGAAGAATGTGTCTAACCTGCAGGGGCAGCTAAATTATCTAGGATCCAAGCCAAGGTGGGGGTCAAATTACAAACACTGAAGGCAAATCTTCTTGAAGTTAGGAAGGACTTCGGGAACTTGGGGGGCTCCTTTTGGAAGCTGCTGAGGTACCAATGGTCTCTTTCTTAGGCTATGCATGCTCAACTCCATCAATCCCACCCCGGTCCAGTATTGCTAGATCCGGTGGCATCAGTGTGGGGCGTTCCTTTCTCCAGCCCTTTCTCTCAAAGACCGGCCACGTGATCCACAGAACATTCTTTGCAAGAGAACGTGTGTGCGTGCGTGCGTGCGTGCGTGTGTGTGTGTGTGTGTGTGTGTGTGTGTGTGTGAAATGCCAGGACAAGCAGGTGCAAAGAAGTGGTGAACTTTGCATATTGTTACCACCGATTTGCCCAGCACCAGAAATGTGAGCACGCATGCGCCATCAGCATATGTGTGCGGCATCATAAAACATGACAATTCACTCAAACATGCCATCCACACATGTGTGCAGCATCAAAAACACAGCGATATAGGATGGGATTGCGCCTGGGCCCACCCACCCGCCGGTCGCTACTACCGGTTCAGCTGAACCGATTCGAACCGGCTGAATACCACCTCTGGTGCAAAGTCCTCCCCAAAAGCTTAGGCTCTTCTCCCTCAACCTTCCCCCAGTTTTCCCTGATGGATCCTTTTTTGGGGGGCTATGAAACAAGCCCGAATGTGTAACTGCTTAGCACAAGAGATGGAAAAGCACAAAACATTTGCTGCCAGTTTCTCTTCCCTCGGGCCGCCATCTATGTGTCAACTGCCGACCAAGGAGTTTCAAGTGGACATGGTGTTTTAAGAAGGCCACGAGTTCAAACTGGCTGAGTCAAATCTGTTTGGGTTTTCTCAAAGGAAAAGAACAGATCCATGTTCTAGGCGAGCAGCCTCCAACCATTTGGGCACCAGGGACCAGTTCCGGGGAGAGAGGTTTTTTCGTGGGCCACAGAAGGCGTGGTTTCGCATGTTGCCTGCATCCCTCGGATGGGGCTTTACTTGTTTGTGGGGCCATGTTTCTGGCATGCTGTGGCCCAGTGCCAGTCCATGGACCGGGGGTTGGAGGCCCCTGTTCTAGGCCACAGGGGGATTGGTCTACCCTGTATCCCAGGGGTGTCAAACTCAAGGCCTGCAGGCTGCGTCTGCATCTGCATGGGGTGCTAGGATCTGGCCCCCTGGAAACAGCCAGCAAAAGTGGAGCTCCTCCCCGGCTCCGTTTTCACTGGCAGAGGGCTAGCAAGGCAAACTAAAAAGAAAACAAAAGGAGAAATGTTTCCCCTTTTGCATTTGAACATGCAAGAAGGGAAAGGAAAGGAGAAAGGGAAAGACGAAAGACAAAGAAAAAGATGGGAAGAGAGTAAGGAAGAAAAAATAAGGAAAGAGGGGAAGGAAGAAGAAAAAAGAATGAAGAGGGAAGAAAAAGAAGAGAAGGAAGGAGGAAGGAAGGAAGGAGAAAGGAGAATGAAGAGGGAAGGAAAAAGAAGAGAAGGAAGGAAGGAAGGAAGGAAGGAAGGAAGGAAGGAAGGAAGGAAGGAGAAAGGAGAATGAAGTGGGAAGGAAAAAGAAGAGAAGAAAGGAAGGAAGGAAGGAGAATGAAGAGGAAAGGAAAAAGATGAGAAAGAAGGAAGGAAAGAGAAAGGAGAAAGGAGAAAGAAGAGGGAAGGAAAAAGAAGAAAAGGAAGGAAGGAAGGAGAATGAAGAGGGAAGGAAAAAGAAGAGAAGGAAGGAAGGAAAGAGAAAGGAGAAAGGAGAAAGAAGAGGGAAGGAAAAAGAAGAAAAGGAAGGAAGGCGATTATAATGAGAGGGAGGGAGGGTCTGAGGGCCACACCCACCCAGCCCCGTCGACCCTGGCCATGCCCCCTCCCCCAAGGTCAAACACAACCCTGATGAATGAAATCAATGAAATCGAGTTTGACACCCCTGCCCTCTCCTTATCCTCCAGGAGCAATGCAAACAGTAGAACAAAATCCACCTGGTTGACGAAAGCCGCCCCCCCCCGCCCCCAGGGAAAGAGCCTGTAGTACAGTGGACTAAAGCACTGTTATTAACATCTGCTGCTTGCAATTACTGCAAGTTCAAATCTCGCCAGGCTCAAGGTTGACTCAGCCTTCCATCCTTTCTAAGGTGGGTAAAATGAGGACCCGGTTTGTGGGGGCAATACGCTGACTTTGTATAAAATATACAAAAGGATGAAGGCTATTGCTTAATGCATTGTAAGCCGCCCTGAGTCTCCGGAGAAGGGCGGCATATAAATTAAAGCAAAACAAAAAAAAACTCAACAAAAAACAAAAAACCATGGTTGTAACCAAAGTAGAATAAAAGCCCGATACTCACCTCAAATTTGCTCATGAACTCAGCAAATATGCCAAAAAAGTCCTCAGAGGTTGTGACTTTGGAGTCTTCCCCAAAGAAGGACAAAACTTTCCTGAATTCTTCCATGGCTTTATGCTGGAGATCATCGAGGGACTGGATGGTGGGATCTGCACTCTCCAGGAAGGCCTGCAGCGGATGGCTAAGGATGGACAAACAACGCCTGCTTGCATTTTCCATCAAGAAGAAAAATGGGCTCTAAACGCCTGGCAGCTCACACCTCTGACATTCTCAATTATCCAGGTAAAAAAAAAAGAGAGAGCCAGTTTGGTACAGTGGTTGTAAGCAGGGATGGGCTGCTGGGGATTCACAGGGGTTTGGGAGAACCTCTAGCCAAGATTCTGTGCAGTTCAGAGAACCCCAAATCCCACTCCTGGCTGACCCTGCCCACCCCTCCCCTCCCACAAGTCCCCACATGGCGCGTTTTTGGTGCAGGTAAGTGCAGGGCGTGTGCGGAGGCTCAGGGAGGGCGAAAAACAGGCCTACCAGAAGTTCAGGAAGGCCTCCAGAGGGCCTCCGGAGCCTGGGGAGGCTGTTTTCACCCTCCTGGAGGCTCAAGAGAAGCCTCCGGAGCCCGGGGAGGGCAAAAATGCCCCCCCCATCTGCTGTGGTGCAGGAGGGCAACTAGGCCAATGATGGCTAAGCCAGTGATGACAGCCAGTGATGGCTAAGCCAGTGATGACAGCTTTTTGCTGTCACGTGCCAAAAGCGGGGGGAATATGAGGGGGGGGATCATGCGCACGTGTGCCCACACCCATAATTCAATGTGCCCTGCCCCCCTCCCGTGCATGCACACGTGACCCACCTGCTCTCCCCCTCCTTTGGCATGCGATGGCATGGTGGGCCCAGTAGGCCTGTTTTTCACCGTCCCCAGGCAACAGAGGCTTTCTAGGAGCCTGGGGAGGGCGAAAGGGTCCTTCCCCACCCCCCAGAGGCCCTCTGGAGGCTGGAAATGGCCCGTTTCCTGACTTTCGGTGGGCCTGAAAATCAGCTGACCGGCATGCAGATGCCGCTGGAGCTCAACTAGGGCAACACTAGCATGCCCACCATGGCCACGCCCACCTAGCAACTGGGCAGAGAAACCCTTGCTACAAAATTTTGAAGCCCACCCCTGGTTGTAAGGCACCTGGCTGGAAATTGGGAAACTCTGAGCATCAGTCCCACCTTGGGCATGAAGGCAACTGGGTGATTTTTGGGCCGGTCACTCTTTCACAGCCCTGGGAAGGAGGCAATGGCAAACCACTTCTGAAAACCACCTTGCCAAGAAAACTGTAGGGATAAATCCAGGCAGTTCCAAACTGTCTTGAAGACACACAACACAAAGTTTAGCCAATCACGCAGCTCCGAAGGCAGACATTTCTAGAGGGACTTCTGATACCAGCACTCACACTGCACATGTGTCAATGGCAACTCATTTAGCTCCTTCCTACAGCTCCAAGCCATGGGTCAGTCCATTGTCTGGGGTGGGGGCAGCTCTTGGGGTGAGAGAAGGACAAGCAAATGCAGCAGTATCTCCCAGGGGAGATAGGAAGGGCGGAAAAAAGCAGAGATTCTAACTTAAGAGGGGGCAACATGCAACTATCCTCCAGCTCCCCATTCGTGACACCTCCCACTTTTCACACCACCATAATTTGGTTACAAAAATCGCTGAATTTAGGGAATATTCACCTACACACACACACCCAAACTCCAATGAAGGATAGATATTTTCAACGCCAGCCTGAAAGGAAAAGAAATTACATCCCAGATATGATTTAGAAGTCATTTAGTGCAGGGGTCTCCAACCTTGACAACTTTACGACTTGTGGACTTCAACTCCCAGAAAGAAGTTGAAGTCCACAAGTTGTAAAGTTGTCAAGGTTGGAGACCCCTGATTTAGTGGTGTTTGGGGCAGTGGTGAAATTTAATTTTTTTTACTACCGGTTCTGTGGGCATGGCTTGGTGGGCGTGGCTTGGTGGGCGTGGCAGGGGAAGGCTACTGCAAAATCTCCATTCCCAGCCCACTTCAGGGGAAGGATACTGCAAAATCCCCATTCCCTCTGCACTCTGGGACCAGCCAGAGGTGGTATTTGCCGGTTCTCCGAACTACTCAAATTTTCCACTACCGGTTCTCCAGAACCTGTCAGAACCTGCTGAATAGCACCCATGCTTTGGGGGATGATAAAAAGTGGCAAGGGGAGCAGAAGGATTCTAGGAGATTAACGTTTCTGTTTCCGGGCTCAAAATTGCTGGAAAAACAGCCGTTTTATAATAGGAATGAGAAGGGTTTGCCCCTCAGAAGGCTCCCACCACCATCTCCCCTCTTCAGTCCTCTAAATCTGGACATCACCAGTCAACTTTCTCTGGTTCTCCAGAAGATCCAGAAATGATCTAAATCTCCCAGATATTCCCTTCCCTTCCCTCCACCCCCATCTCTCAATCAAACTTGCTTTTTTCCTTTTTCTGGGGTTGGTGGTGGTGGGATGGTGGCTTCATTTGTGGAACCAATCCTAGGAAGGCTCTCCTTTTCAACCAAAGGATACATCCATCACAGGCACAAATCTGTCCTCAGGTGATGAAGGCACCATATTCTGGCAGGCAATTTCAATCTCGTGGACAGTGCGATGAAGGTCGCTGAGGTCAGCTGTTAATGTTCTCTGATTCACTAAGGAGAGAAAAAAACGGTCCAAAATGTCTACAGCTTCATCCACATCACCTTCTTCGTGAAGAAAAGTAAAGTCCTACACTTAGGCAAGAAAAACCAAAAGTACACATATAGACTGGCTTAATAGCAGTAATTGTGAGAGGGATCTCAGAGTCTTAGTGGACAACCAGTTAAATATGAGTTAGTAGTGTGCAGCAGCAGCCAAAAAAGCCAATGCAATCCTAAATTGCATTAACAGAGGGATACAATCAAGATCAAGGGATGTACTAATGCCACTCTATAAAGCCTTAGTAAGGCCACACCTAGGATACTGCATCCAGTTTTGGTCACCACATTATAAAAAAGATATGGAGACTCTAGAAAGATTGCAGAGAAGAGCAACCAGGATGATTAGGGGACTGGAGACTAAAACATACGATGAATGGTTGCAGGAACTGGGCATGGCTAGTCTAGTGAAAGGAAGGACCAGGGGAGACATGAGTGTCTTGGGGGCACGTGATCCCCTTTTGCGACCTTCTATCAAGCAAAGTCAATGGGGAAGCCAGATTCACTTAACAACCATCTTACTAATTTAACAACTGCGGTAATTCAATTAACAAATAGCAATAGCACTTAGACTTCTATACCGCTTCACAGTGCTTTACAGCCCTCTCTAAGCGGTTTACAGAGTCAGCCTCTGTAAACAATCTGGGTCCTCATTTTACCCACCTCGGAAGGACGGAAGGCTGAGTCATCCTTGAGCCTGGTGAGATTTGAACTGCCAAATTGCAGGCAGCCAGCAGGCAGCAAAAGGAGCCTGCAGTACCGCACTCTAACTACTGCACCACCGTGGCTCAGTGTGGCGAGAAAAGTTGTAAAATGGGGCAAAACTCACTTAACAACAAATGTTGGACTCAATTGTGTTCATACGTCAAGGACTATCTGGATACATTTTGCCCTTGGTAGAAACTCCTAGCCTCTCTCTGCCCACCGGGAGATGATGGTGAGTGCCCATCCCTATGTAGGGGCAGGCAGAGTCACATACTGGAGGGGACAATAAGCTGGGTGTTTCTACTGGAACACCTTTTGCTACAGGAGGGGGGTTTCTTAATCTTGGCAACAAGACCTGTGGACTTCAACTCCCAGAATTTCTAGAAGGCAGCCTGGGGAATTTACATCAGCTTACATGGTTCTTGAGTTGCCACGGTTGAGAAATATCACGCTGGAGGAATGGCAGCAAGCCTAACATGAGACGGGGGTGAAGGATTCATAGACGGACAGTTGGATGAGTCTCTCTGGTGAGTCTCAGTTTCTCACTATGGAAAGGCCCTATTTTGCTTATGCAAATTGGATGGTGTAATGGTTGCCCTATGGCACTGTTTTCTCAACCTCAGCCACTTTAAGATACGTGGACTTCAACTCCCACAATTCCCCAGCCAACTATGAGTTGAAGTCCACGTGTCTTAAAGTGGCTGAGGTTGAGAAAACAGTGCCCCCATTGCATGATCTGTCTATGCAATGGGTAACATTCCCAAACTTTTTTTGGTGAAACTATGAATGGATTGTTGGTTTTTCCTTTTTCACAAGACACTTCAGGCAGCCCCTGTCTATCCTGTGAAAATAGCTTTTATGATTAAGCCTGTGAAGCTTCTTCGATTTCAGGCAACTTCTCTTCAGCTGATTTTCATCCTGTTTCTCCAACTGGGTTAGAAGACTGAAAATGAACTGGACCACATGTGACCTGTTGAGTCATCCTTCTGGAGATATTTTTAAATTGCCTTCAACAATGACGAGGCTTCTAATGTCCTGTCTTGACTGGAAAAGTTGTGATACACACAGAGATGGAACTGCCTTGAAATTAACCCGTGTTGAACTGTATAGCACGGTCAAACAACAGCACAGGAAATGTTTTATGACATTCTATATTATGCCATAAAGTGTTTACAATGATGTTTATGTCATAAAATATTGTATGGAGTGGAGTTTGCCATATTCCAATTCCACAGGGGTAATGAGTCCCAGATTTTGGATTTAGCCCATCTGATTCAGCCTTCCAACCTCGATAAAATGAGGATCCAGATTGTTTGGGGAGAATATGCTGGCTGGAGAAGGAAGTCCCTAAGAGTTAAAGTTGCCAAGGTTAGAGGCCTCTTGGACAATGATGAACTGGTCAAAGGGGGAGGGCCATGGAAAGGGGAAAATTGTAACCTTTGCATGGAAATATTCAGATCTAACCTTTCTTTCACTGCAACCACTTAACCTTAGTAAAAGAACCTATCAGTTCAACCAAAGGGAGTTGAGGATCTTTCTTTCCTAAGGACCTAAGCAGAGGCAAGCCTGACATCAGACCAGTGTATCTCAAAGAAGCTATGTTTGCTAGGGAATTCTGGAAGCCCGCAAGTCTTCAAGCTGCCAAGGTTGGAGATTCCTGATGAAAAGCATTATGGGGCAGTAAATAAAGTAGAAGTACTATTGCTATTGTTATTGTTATTCAGAGATGGATTTTCCTTGAAGCAAGTCCATCTTGAAGTATATAACACAGTCAAACGTCAGCACTGGAATTTTTTTAATAACATTTTGTACTTTTTTATAAACTGTTTTAGGGATAATTTTTGTCATAAAATGTTGCATAAAATTTGCCAAATTCCAATTCCAGAAGGGTTATGGGTCTCAGATTTTGGACGCATTCTGAAAGTTAGTCTATTTGAGGTACCTTGGTTCAAAAGTCATTGCCCTACGATGCATCATTTCTCCCAGTTAAGGATTATGGGAACAAGAGTTTTAGTAAGTATGTAAATGGGCAGAAGGGACGTGGTGGCTCAGTGGCTAAGACGCTGAGCTTGTCGATCGAAAGATCGGCAGTTCAGCGGTTCGAATCCCTCGTGCCGCGTAACGGGGTGAGCTCCCGTTACTTGTCCCTAGCAGCTTCTGCCAACCTAGCAGTTCGAAAGCACATAAAAAATGCAAGTAGAAAAATAGGGACCACCTTTGGTGTTGAGCCATGCCGGCCACATGACCACGGAGACATCTTCGGACAGCGCTGTCTCTTCGGCTTTGAAACAGAGATGAACACCGGCCTCTAGAGTTGGGAACGACTAGCACATATGTGTGGGGGAAGCTTTACCGTTACCTTTAAATGGGAAGACCTGGGAGACTCACCGATTCTTTCCATCCCTGTTTTCCTATAAACCAAGTGAGGTCAGAAAAAAAAAAGCCCCATCCTTTGTGGATTACCTTTGGCAGCATGTGGCACTGTGGGCAAATCCCTGGCAAAGCCCAGGAGCTCTGGGAAATGTTGGCTAAGCGATTTGGCAAGAATATGCAGAAACGTGGATTTCCCATCGACAGTTTTCGTTGTGTTCAGCTAGAATAATGCCAAAAGAGAAAAACAACACTGATCAAGTGGCAGGGTAATTCCAGTCTATAAAGTGCTTGTTGCTGGCCAGCTCAAAAACACGGTCCATCATTGCAGCCAAAAAAGTTCCCCAGAAAATGAACACGCTTGTTCATAATTGTTGGATTTTTCACAACAAGACTAACCCAGTCATGTTATTTTCATGGCACACCTAACTCAGTTGTTATCCTGGTCAGCTTTCTCTGCTCCCAGTTGGGGCTCGTAAAGAGGGTTCTGTAACAGCCTCCATATCATTGATTTGGTTTAAGCTCCTTAGATTCATTAGATTTACATATGGCTGCCCATCTCACCTACAGTAACTCTGAATACAGAGTAACAGAGTTGGAAGGGACCTTCGAAGTCTTCCAGTCCTCCCCCCAGCTGAAACAGGAAACCCTATACAATTTGAGACAAGTGGCTGTCCAGTCTCTTCTTAAAAACCTCCAGTGTTGGAGCTCCCACAACTTCTGGAAGGAAACCATTCCACTGATTAATTGTTCTAACTGTCAGGAAATTTCTCTTTGGTTCTAGATTGCTTCTCTCCTTATTAATTTCCACCCATTGCATCTTGTCCTGCATTCTGGTGCTTTGGAGAATAGCTTGACTCCCTCTTCTTATTTTTATTAGTCCTATTTCTATGCTGCCCACTCTCCGAGGACTCTGGGCGGCTTACACCAAAGACAGTATACTAAATAGCATATTGCCCCCAAAATCTGGGTCCTCATTTTACCCACCTTGGAAGGATGGAAGGCTGAGTCAACCTTGAGCCGGTGAGATTTGATCCGCTGATCTGCTGAACTAGCAGTCAGCTGAAGTAGCTGCAGAGCTGCACTCTAACCACTGCACCACCTTGCCTTGGATCTAGGTTGTCTCTCCTTGTCTCCTTCATTCTAGGTTCTACGGTTTTAAAGCTGGCTGGATCCAGAGGCCAAACAGCAGTTTAGCAGACAGAAGAGATAGCCACTGTGCAGTTTTGGCATTAGGGACAACTTTTTAAATAACAAAAAAATATCTCTAGTCCTAGACCCAACAATACATTGCTTTGATATTGGGGAGAACAGATTTCTCCATCAGGCTGACTGAGAAGGCTGGCAGGGATCCAAGCCCTGATGCCCCCCTCCTCCTGCCATGATGGCTACTACAGGAAGCAGCGAACGTGGTGCTTTCCAAGACAGCCGAACCCAATTTTCAAAAAAGGTCAGACACATGTCCAAGGTGACCCTTTTGAGTGCAAATCTCCCTATAGGTCGTTTGCCACTAATTGCCCCAAGGAGGAAGAACTTTTTGAGGCAGAAACCTGGAAAATTAAAGCCTTCCTCACTCATTGACAAATCCCCTTTCCCGAAGTTGAAAAAACAAGATTTTCTTCAAGCTGCTAAGAATATGCATTCAGTTTCCGCAAACTATTTTGCAAACCCCTAGAGGAACATTGTCTATCTATAATGTAAATCGCCAGGCAGTAATTCAGCAATTTTGAAATGATTTGGAAAACGTGCTTTGGGCCTCAAGAGAGCCCAGCGCCTACCGGGATCATTCATTAAAATCGCTTGGTTGTGTTTAGGCTGAAGGTGGTTGAAAAGAAGATGCAGGTGCTTTAAGACCTGCATTCACATTTGTGGGTATGCGAAGCTTCAAGATTAACTCAAGGAAGTCAAGGGAGCAGCCATGACTCCCTCATCAAAGGTAGCATTTTGATGGTTTTCACAGGCCACCCTCTGCTGGAGTCCCCTCTGAATCTGACAGGATGATTGAATTTGTGGTAGTTTCCCAGGTTGGTTAGCAAGATGCCCAGGTAAGCTCTACAACAGGGGTGTCAAACACAAGGCCTGTGGGCCAGATGCAGCCTGCGGGGTGCTTACATCTGGCCCACAGGACCGGCCTGGAAATAACAAAGGACTGGCCTGTGGTGCCTCTGCCAGCCAAAATGGGGTGCGGGGGGCCTTGTGCACCCCCCTGCGCCCCATTTTTGACCTGGATGACCTCTTGTAGCACTCTGCCAGCCAAAATGGGGCACAGGGGGGCCTCGTGTGGTCCCCACACCCCATTTTCAGCCTGGACAGTCTCCTATAACACTCTGCCTGCCAAAACGGGGCTCAGGGGGGCCTCGTGAGCCCCCCTGCCCCATTTTCAGCCTTGATGGCCTCCTATAGCATTCTGCCAGCCAAAACGGGGCACGTTTTGGGCTTGTGTGCCCCCCCACACACCATTTTTGGCCTGGATGGCCTCCTGTATCACTCTGCCAGCCAAAACAGGTTGGGGGGGGGGCTGCGTGAGCCACCCCATGCCCCATTTTTACTTCTGGCTGTGCACCGCCCTGAGTCCACTAGGAGAAAGGCGGTATACAAATTGAATGAAATAAATAAAATAAATAAATAAATTTTGGCTGGCAGAGGCATCGCAGGCCGGTCTTTTGTTATTTCCGGCCCCGCAGTCCAGATCGAAGCATCCTGTGGGCCGGAGTTTGACACCCCTGCAATAGACCAATAAGGGGCAACGTGTATCTGGATCTTGCACAGACATCTGTGTCTGGTCTAGGCATCAGAGGAGTATAGATATTAATTGAAGCGGAGGGCTTGAGAGGAATTTAACCTGTTCAGTTCATCCCTTTTTGCATCCTTATGCAATCCTTATTGCTCCCTGGAGAAAGCCCTAACGTTTGGGGGGGGGGGGGGGGAGAGGTGGAAGGAAAGAGGAAAAAAAGAGGACAAGCAGCAGTAGAAGAGATAGTCTGGGTGACAACAGTGATGGGTGCACCATTGAGAGACCTGAAGGAGAAGGTCTCGCTTTTCACCTGGAGAAGAGAATGTGGTTGCTAAAGGCATGATGACACATAAAGTTCCCTCTTTAACCCAAGCAGAGCATCCATCGAGCCCAGGAGGTGGGTTTCAGCAGGTTCTGACCAGTTCTGGAGAACCGGTAGTGGAAATTTTGAGTAGTTCGGAGAACCGGTAAATACCAGCTCTGGCTGGCCCCGCCCCCATCTATTCTCTGCTTCCTGAGTCCCAGATGATCGGGAGGAAATGGGGATTTTGCAGGAGCCTTCCCCTGCCACGCCCACCAAGCCACACCCACAGAACCGGTAGTAAAAAAATTTGAAACCCAGCACTGATCTAGCCAGGTTTGGAAACCACTTACCTCTGTGAGGAAGTTGATTTTAAAGCTGGTTGTTTTGTTGGTTTGGGGTTGCCCATGGTTTAGGTAGTTGCCCATGGCCAGCACAAACTGCAAAGAGAGTTTTTGGTGAATCACAGATCAGAGAAAAACCACCTGTTACCTCTCTTCCCATTTCTGTCCTTTCTGTTGGTTCCGAATTAACAGGATTCAGTCCTGGTTCACACAACAGGCAGAGAGTGGCAGGTAGAGACATGTTATACACATTGCACACACAGGATTTATGTGTCTGTAATAAATCTAGGAGCCCTGCCTACCCAAAGCCCAGCCAGAAGAGGCAATGTCTAGGCTGAACTTTACACACTTGGAAACGAAGCAGCTGCACACCCTGAGATAATCGTACTAGCTGAAATACAGGTGGCTAATTTTATTTATTTATTTATTAGTTCAATTTATATGCCACCCTCCTCCGAAGACTCAGGGTGGCTTACAATGCACTTATTAGCAATAGCCTTCATTCTTTTGTATATACCTGCTTATTAGGGCTTTTGGACCCCCATAAGCGGTGTTTCTACAAAGTCATCTTATTGCCCCCACAATCCGGGTCCTCAATTTACCTACCTCGGAAGGATGGAAGGCTGAGTCAACCTTGAGCCTGGTGAGATTTGAACTCGCACTAGTTGCAGGCA
Organism: Arizona elegans; assembly: GCA_022577455.1. Taxonomy (NCBI): domain Eukaryota; kingdom Metazoa; phylum Chordata; class Lepidosauria; order Squamata; family Colubridae; genus Arizona; species Arizona elegans. Next base: position 3,973,421 of record JAKOOJ010000022.1, on the reverse strand, counting down.
GCTGGCAGCTAAGTGCTACTTAACAGTACTTAGTCCACTGCACCACCAAGGCTCTATAGTATGATATGAGGCTGATCCACCCATCATCCCAGGTTGTGTTTTGTGAGGACAAGACTGCACAGCATTGCCCTCCCTCAGCCGCAACCGTAGAAGGAGGCAGGGATAGGGAAGACCATTAGCAGATAAAAGAGATAGTACAGGTAGTTTAGTCCTCGGCTTATAATCGTTCATTTAGCAACTGTTCGAAATTACGACAGTGCTGAAAAAAGTGTCTTAAGATTAGCCCTTACACTTCAGACCGTCACAACATCCTTGCAGTCATATGATGAATAGAATAGAATAGAATAGAATAGAATAGAATAGAATAGAATAGAATAGAATAGAATAGAATAGAATAGAATAGAATAGAATTCTTTATTGGCCAAGTGTGATTGGACGCACAAGGAATTTGTCTTTGGTGTATATGCTCTCGGTGTACATAAGGAGAATAAAATACATTCATCAAGAATAAAAAGATACAACACTTAATGATAGTCAAGATTACTAATAGGCTATCAATTGTACTAGGTAGGAAACAAACAAAACAATATAAATTGAAAGATACAAGCAACATGGTTATGGTAATAAGTGGGAAGAGATAGATACTAGGAAGGAAGAGAAGAAGAATAGTAATGCAGATTTAGTAAATAGTTTGACAGTGTTGAGGAATTATTTGTTTAGCAGAGTGATGGCATTGTGGGGAAAACCTGTGCTTGTGTCTAGTTGCTCTGCTGTGCAGTGCTCTATAGTGTTGTTTTGAGAGTAGGAGTTGAAACAAGTTTATGTCCAGGATGCGAGGGGACTGTAGATATTTTCACAGCCCTCTTTTTGACTGGTGCAGTATACAGGTCCTCAACGGAAGGTAGATTGGTAGCCATTGTTTTTTCTGCAGTTCTAATTATCCTCCGAAGTCTCTGTCTGCCTTGTTGAGTTGCAGAGCCAAACCAGACAGTTATGGAGGTGCAGATGACAGACTCAATGATTCCTCTGTAGAACTGGATCAGCAGCTCCTTGGGCAGTTTGAGCTTCCTGAGTTGGTGCAGAAAGAACATTCTTTCTTGTGCTTTTTTGATGTTTTTGATGTTAGGTGTCCATTTTAAGTCTTGATTTAAGATTTGGGCACCTGGCATTTGGCATGTATTTCAATAGTTGCAGCATTCCAGGGTCATGTGACCTTGCCACCTTCCCAGCCAGCTTCCAACAAACACAGGCAATGGGGAAGCTGGATTCACTTGGTGGCCAAAAAAAGTGTATAAAACTCACGCAGGCTGCATCACTAAGGGAAAGCTGGCATAGCTTCCCCAGATTTCTGCTGCTCTCACCCCTGCAGTGCCACACTGCCATCTTCACTGGAGGGGTGCACTGAGTGGCACTTCGGGAAGCAAACTGGTTTTTCCAGGGTGGGGAGAAGGGTCCCAAACCTTCCCCTCCCACTCTGTCCTTGGCCACTGGGAGTGAAGCAGAGAGCACAGTCCCTGGCGACCAATTCTCTGTGTTGCCTTCTTGGATCAAGGTTGGCAGTGAGGGAGCCCCAGCCCTGGCACGGCCCCAGAGCCAAGACCGTTTCTCTCCTCTCCCCACTCCCACCACTTCTGGTGTGGGCAGATTCCTTGTTTGCTTTGTTCCCAAGGCAGAAGAGGGGTCAAGCAGTGCAGGCAGCCCTTCTTAGTTTTGCCAAGGCAGCATATTTTAGGCTGCTGTGATGCAGAACAACCCTTTAAGATGTTGTTGTGTGAACCCAGGCAAGTTGCTCAAGTGAAGTGCTCTCAGCTCTTCAGATCAGAAGATGCTTGGAAGGCCTGGTGGATCATTCATAGAGGAGGTTCTGGGAGGAGGGGGGGCAGGGCGCAATGTCCCTCTACATCCAGAAGGCCCCCAGGGTAGGTTTCCCCCTTCTTACTTCCATAGCAAGCCTCCAAAGAACACCATTGCCTCTTTGGGAATCCTCAGAATCTGTTCCAGCTTCAGGAGGCACTGAAGAAAGATCAGATCAGGAATCCCTGTGCTGAGTCCACCACTAGAGAGCCCGGTCAGCTTCCAGGCCATGTACGTGAACTGAATCAGGGGAGCTCCATGTCTGCTGAACTGATGAGGACAGAGGACTCCAGGGCTGGCCAAGCAGCATGTCTTCCCCCACTAACCCTGAGTTAATTGATAGCCAGCAAAGGAGGTTAACCAGGTGTCTTTTATGGCATTTTGAGTGGGTGCAAGGTGCCATTTAGAGCGTGTGCCACTGCTTGGTTTGCTCCTGGGGTCCAACTCCTGTTGTTGTTTAATGCATGTTCTGAAGCTCCAAGGTGGCTTCTCTTCAAAGGAAGACAGCTTTTTTTTTGGGGGGGGGTGTTGCAGTCAATCAAAATAGAGCTGGAAGGGACCTTGGAGGTCTTCTAGTCCAGCGGTCACCAACTGGTGGTCCATGGACCCCTGGTGGTCCCCGAGAAAATTTTGGTGGTCCACAGAAAAATTATTTGCAATTTTTATATTGCACTAAACCAGGGGTCCTCAAACTACGGCCCCTGGGCTGGATACATCCAGTGAACACTTGTGTTAATGCAGAGAGTCTTCCCCCTTGGGGTCTTTTTGTGTGGGTCTGAGGAGGACAGAAATTCCGACTCAGGGTCTGCTTCAGCCTCCTGGTATGGGGCTTTGGGCGAAGGCTGGAGGGAAGTGCTGCTGGTGGCGAGGAGCCAGAGGGCCTCGTTCCAGTGGGACTGCATCATGGCCTGGAACTGGCTGACCATCTCAGCCCACTGAGCCTCCAGGCACTGGTACCTGGCCTTGGACTCCCGCAGGTTTTCCCTCTGCTTGGAAAGCCTATGCTCGTAGTCCTCAGTGAGGTGCTTCAGCTGAGTCTCCTTCTTGGTCAGATCCAATTTGAACTGAGCTGTTTTGCCAACTCTTTCTGGTGGTGGCTGCTTAGCTCCAACAACTGCTTCCTGTTGGGGCCCTAAAGAGCCAGGTGGGCAGGCAAGGAGTGGCTGGGAGGGGGTGAGTAGAGGCCAGCGAGGCGCCCCTCAATGTGAGTGACATTGAGTTGGCCACGCCCACTCAGTCACATGACCACCTAGCCACCCCAGCCGGTCATTAGGCAGATGATATTAGTGGTCCGTGGGATTTAAAATTATGAATTTAGTGGTCCCTGAGGTCCGAAAGGTTGGTGACCCCTGTTCTAGTCCAACCCCCTGCTCGAGCGGGAGACCCTATACCATTTCAGATAAGTGACTGCCTAGACTCTTCTTAAAAACCTCCAGTGATGAAGCACCAACAAACATCTGAAGGCCAGCTGTTCCACTGGTTAGTTGTCCTCGCTTAATTCCAGGTTGCGTCTCTCCTTGATTAGTTTCCATCTATTGTTTCTTTCTTGCCTTCAGGTGCTTTGGAAAATAGATTGACCCCCCCCACCCTTCTTTGTGGCAGCCCCTCAAATACTGGAATATTGCTATCGTGTCACCCTTAGTCCTTCTTTTCTCTAGACTGGCCATACCCAGTTCCTGCAACTGTTCTTCATATGTTTTACCCTTCAGCCCCCTAATCATCTTTGTTGCTCATCTCTGCACTTCTTCCAAAGTCTCAACATCTTTTTTGTAATGTGGGTGACCAAAACTGGATACTATATTCCAGGTGTGGCCTTACTTTATAAAGGGGTACTAACACTTCATGTGATTTTGATTCTATGCAGGGGTGGGCTGCTGGGGGTTCGCAGGGGTTCGGGAGAACCTCTAGCTAAGATTCTGTGCAGTTCGGAGAACCCCCAAATCCCACTCCTGGCTGGCCCCGCCCACCACACCCCTCCCCTCCCAGGACTCCCCACACGGCCTGTTTTGGATGCAGGTAAGTGCAGGGCATGCTCGGAAGGTTGGGGAGGATGAAAAACGGGCCTACCAGAGCAGAGGTGCATTTCAGCAGGTTCTGACCAGTTCTGGAGAACCGGTAGCGGAAATTTTGAGTAGTTCGGAAAACCGGTAGTAAAAATTCTGACTGGCCCCGTCCCCATCTATTCTCTGCCTCCCGAGTCCCAGCTGATTGGGAGGAAATGGGGATTTTGCAGTAACCTTCCCCTGTCATGCCCACCAAGCCACGCCCACCAAGCCACACCACACCCACCAAGCCACACCCACAGAACCAGTAGTAAAAAAAATTGAAACCCACCACTGTACCAGAGGGCCTCTGGAGCCTGGGGAGGCTGTTTTTGCCCTCCCGGAGGCTCGAGGAAAGCATCCAGAGCCCGTGGAGGGCAAAAATGCAGGAGGCTGATTAGGCCACGCCCACCATGGCCACGCCCACCCAGCAACCGGGCAGAGAACCCCTTGCTAACATTTTTGAAGCCCACCCCTGATTCTATGCCTCTGTTTATACAACCAGGGATTGTATAAAGGGAGGCAATAGTTCAGGAAGGGAGAAGCAGAAGCCCTTCTCTGCTTTTGGCTCTGATTGGCCTTTGCAAGCTGTTTGGCCCTCTGGGGCTGTGTGGTTTATCCTGCATGTTAGAGGGAATGGTGGGCAAAGCTCAGTCCCCACCAATCAGGGCAGCAACACAGCCAACCTACCCTTTTACTTCATAAGAAGCATCTCTGGACGCTGCAGGATTGTCCGACACGCAGGACTAAAACACAGGACCCGTGAGTGTGGGCAGGGTTAAACCAAGACCATAGGAAACCCCCTCCCCCCCAGAATTCTAGCCTTCCATGCTCCCCTCCTTGTGGGGAAGGGCCAAGCTCTCCACTTAAGCAATCCTTCAGTATCCCCTCCACTGCCATGCAAAACACATTTGCAAGAGACAACAGGGCTGAGCTAAGGGGTGCCTGGCCCCCAACTGGCACCTTCCCAGACAGCATGGCCTTTGCTGGTGATGGTAGAAGACCAAAAGTAGAGAGGGGCCTCCCTGAAGAGAACTCTGTTAGAACGACCTGCTCTTCACTTCCTTCTAAAAAAATCAGAAGTTTTAGATATCAAAAGAAGTGAAAGGAACACTGAGAAAACATGAAGACTCACAAAGAATAAGCAGCATTATGCCGATGTCGTGGGGGGTGGGGAGGGAGAGAGAGAGAGAGAGAGAGAGAGAGATCAAAGAAGAGGCAGCTGATGGGACTCTTCACACCCTGAAAATCTGGGAATTGCCAACAGGTGGCAGAGTAGAAGGGAGTGGTGGCCCTCTGGTGGCCACTACTAGCAATAGGAATATTATTTGACCGACCTCCAAGATTTTGGCCAGTTTCTTGCTATTCTTCAGTTCCAGGGAAGCATTGTAGATGCACTCATAGCTAGCCGTAATCTCCTCCACCTTCTCTTGCAGGGTTGTCTTGAAGTGAAGGCTGCACAGGCGGGTTTTATACTCAGGCACCAAAAGCATCTGGAAGAGAAGGAAAAGAAGGTCTATGGAGATTCTCAGTCATCCAGCTCCTGGTTGTCCCAAAGGTGCTTTTTCAGGAGGCAATTGGACTTTCTTGGTTTTTCTTTTGAAGACGTTTCGCTTCTCATCCAAGAAGCTTATTCAGCTCTGACAGGCTGGTGGGGAATGGAAGGGTTTATATTCCTTGCAGACAGCTGGTCATTTGCATCCTTTTAGAGGGTCCTTGAAACACTTGGAGGTTTACCTGTGTCCTCAGGGACACCTGAGTGGTGCTCCTGGTTCCTGTAGTCTGCAGTTTTTCCATGTCAACCATAACCTGGATGATTGAGAATTTCTACAGACTTTTAGCTATGCAATTTGGGATGAAGATCCTTAGAGTGGTGTGGGAGTAGGAATGGATTTCCAGAGGAAAATTGCAGACTACAGAAACCAGGAGCACTACTCAGATGACGTTGAGGACACAGATAAACCTCCACGTTTATGAACCCTGACACGCGCATCTTGTCCAACACAACCTGGGCCACAGTCGCCAGAGCCCCACATTCGTCTTGGTTTACCCTTGGGTTGGTGAGGGGGTTACTCCAACACTAATCGCCCCAAAGAGGTTTTCCACAGATAATATGTTGTCCCCAATTTGGGTCTGAGCCTGGTGCCGAAGCCAATGATGGATGCCAGACATGAGGTGCAGGTTTTCTGTTTGCTTTTTATTGGAGTACTCCAAGGAAAAGGGCTCCTGGCCAAAATGCCAAGAACCAAGAACAAAGGTTTAAGTAAGCTTTATACATTTTCACTAAAGGCAGGACAAAGTGAGAAATATAATCTAATAAACATTTTAGTAATAATTCTACAATTTGTTCTATTGGTCTCTAGCTGTCCCTATTCCTAAACCTTGGCTAATGGAACACCCCAGGAGTTATCCAATACACATTTTATTGGCTGCAGGCCATCACTATTCCTAATTTTTATCTGAGGCCTGCAAGTTGTCTAACTCTTGTTACTTTTATCAGCTTTCTAACTACCCAGAATTGTTACAAGATTTACATGTGCATATTTCCTGTAGATAAGCATTCTTTGTACTTGCCAGACACACTCCACAATTAGTCTTCCTGATTTACTTTCAAGTGTGTGTCATGACCTGGCTTTATTTAACATACAGCCCATCAAATGCACCCATCCTCAGATTTTTCAGGGGCTGCTAAACGCTTTCATGTCACCCCCAGCCCCCTTGACCCCCAACTGGACCGCTCTTGCCTCTCCCCCCTCCCAAACAGACTTTGCCGGCACCTCGCTCAGACTCACCTGCAGGACAAACTGGTCCGGCTCACTCAGCTTGCTGGGGTCTCCCTGGTAGCTGTGGAAGTGCTGCACCTCCTTGGCGTCAGGCGCGAAGAGCAGCAGCTGCTTGATGTGGGAGGCTTCCAGGCGGTCGCTGTCCATGCTCAGGAGGATCCGTCGCAGCTCAATGTGCGAGAGCTTGAGGTGCGCAATCAAGATGGCTGGTCGGAGGAGGAGAAAAGCATCAGCCAGGACACTGGGTGGACTTTGCCAAAGCAGCTTTGGTTTCTCAGCCAGGACCAGCCAAGACCACACGGATGCCCCCTCCCCACCATCTAGCAGGGAAGCACAAGGTCTCGACTGTCCTGTCGTCACCCCACCCCACCCAGTGACATTCAAGGACGATGGCACTTTCTGCCACAGACCTGTTTATTTTTTAATTTTATCATCAAACATTGGTCCAGAGTGGCATGAGGATTCCTGTACTGGGCAGAAGGTTGGTCTAGAAGCCCTCCAAGGGCCCTTCCAGCCTTCTGACTGATATAGTAGTATAGCCTTTATTGTCATTGCACATCAGTATACAAGGAAATTGGTTTTAGCCTCACTGGTGCAATCCATGACAAAAAATACAAACAGCATAAATAGTATAAAGAATAATCCCTATGCAAGTAATTGGGGTGGGGGGAGAAAAAGAAAGAAAAAGAAAAGCTAGTCATACGTTTCCGTGGAGTGATTGTGGTTGTGTTTAAGAGTCTGACAGCCCAAGGATAGAAACTATTTTTAAACCTATTTGTTCGGCTGGCTATGCTTTGATGTCTTTTGCCCGATGGTAGAAGTGCGAAGAGACACTGACCAGGGTGTGAATCATCTCTGAGGATCTTCCTTAGTCTGCTAAAGCAGCGAGACCTGGCGATGTCATCCAGTGGGCTTAGAGGGCAACCAGTGGTGAAATGTAAAATTTATTACTACCGGTTCTGTCAACGTGGCTTGGGGGGTGGGTGGAGTAATGTGACTGGGTGGGCATGACCAACCTTTTTTTTTTTTACTTTTAAAAGCATTTTTTCTACAACCTCTTCGGCCAAAAGAAATGCTTTTAAAAGTAAAAAAAAAAGCCTCTGATGATTGCGCAGCTCAGCTGGCATCATCAGAGCCTTTTAAAAAGCATTTTTTAAACAACCACTTCAGCCAAAGAGGTTGTAAAAAAATGCTTTTAAAAGCCTCTGACGATCCTAGCTGAGTTGCCTGATCGGCAGAGGCTTTTTTTTTACTTTTAAAAGCATTTTTTCTACAACCTCTTCAGCCGAAGAGGTTGTAAAAAAAATGCTTTTAAAAGGTTCTGACAATCCCAGCTGAGCCGCGCAATCATCAGAGTTTTTTTTTTCTTTTAAAAGCACTTTTTTTTGGCCGAAGAGATTGTAGAAAAAATGCTTTTAAAAGTAAAAAAAAAAAGCCTCTGATGATTGCGCGGCTCAGCTGGGCATGGGTGGCGGGGGGAGGAGAGATTTTTGTTACCAGTTCTCCGAACCACCCGCCGCCATCGCTACCGGATTGGGCGTTCCGATTCGAACTGGGATCATTTCAGCCCTGAATGTAACCAATGGTTTCTTGTGTTGAATTGATCACTCGCTGTAGTGCCTTCCTGTCTGGAGCAGTTAAACCAGCGTACCATACTGCAATGCAGTACGTGAGGACACTTTCTATCGTGGACCGATAGAAAGAGGCAGTGGTGGGATTCAGCCAGTTTGCACCACTTCGGGAGAACCGGTTGTTAATTTTCTGAACAGTTTGGCAAACTGGTTTTTGGAAGAAATCATTAGGGCAGAGAACCAGTTGTTAAATTACTTGAATCCCACCACTGGAAAGAAGTCATCAGCTGTTGTTCCACCTGATTTTTTCGCAGGACTCTGAGGAAATGAAGTCTCTGTTGGGCCTTGCCAATCACCAGGGACATGTGGTTTTTCCAGGTGAGATCTTGACTAATAAGCACTCCCAAGAATTTAAAAGAGGAAACCCTCTCCATACAGCACCCCCCTCGATATACAGTGGGACAGGTTCCTCTCTGTGCTTCCGGAAATCTAGCACCATCTCCTTTGTCTCACTAGTATTTAGATGTAAGTCGTTTTTTGAACGCCATGCGGATACCTTCTGGACTTCTTCCCTGTATGCTGATTCGTCCCTTCCATTTATGAGACCCAGCACCGTTATATGATATCTTACCTTCCTTCCAGGAGTATGGGATGGTGTGGGTAACTGCAGGATGTAGTTAGAAAGATCGAGACAGTGGCAGCAATGGGGCAATCCAAGCACCCCATTCTTTTTAATGTGCACACCTATGGATACCCCCAGTGGGCAAAGTTTCCGTCTACCTGTCCATTGCCCTGAGGTCTTTTCCACACCCACACCCCCTGGCCTGCCGGCTGTTACTCACCTGTGTTGTAGGCCTTTTTGTGGGACAGAATCTCAACCAGATGCTTTTTTTTAAGGGGCTCCGGCAAGGGGCTCGGCTCTGGAAGAGAAACTGAAAGGTTTAATGTGAGATAAGGAGAGGGTCCAAGAGGCCTTGGGAAGGAGAAAAAAATGAAGCTGTAGAACTGGCATGACATGCGTTCAGTATCCTGGAAGTTCCTGGCGGGCACCCACAGCATCCCAGGACAAGTTGGAATCTCCAAGTCAAAGGCATGAGATGCTCAGAACATCTCAGAGCCAGCCAGCATCAGCACCCCCTAATTCCCCATTGCTTCTTGGGGGGGGGGGGAAGACTCCTCATCTTCACTTTTCACAGCCTGAACCTCTTCACCTGGCTTCCCCAACTGGCCCACCCAGAATGTCACCTTTGCCTTCTGCCCAACGTGCCTCTCAGGGGTGAAATGCTCCCGGATCGGATCGGACTGGATCGGCCGATCCGGTAGCGATCTTTCCCTGTGGTTCGGCGATCCGGTAGCTATCGCCACCTGGGTGTCATTACTTCCTGGTTTTAACCAGGAAGTAATGTTTTTTTTTACCTTCTGCACATGCACAGAAGCTTTTGTGCATGCACAGGTGTGCACACGCACAGTACGTGCGTTTCCGAACTGGTAAGGAAGGTAAATTTCACCCCTGGTCCCTCTGGCATGACCAACCCCAGTCCGAGGCTCAAAAGGGAAACTCAGCAACAGGCACAATGATCTGCCTCCAAGCTTAGAGGCAGTCTACCTTTGAAAAACAGTTCTGGAGGGCAACGGTGAGGATGTTTATGGGCTTCTACATACCTATAAGGGGGAGCCCAGGCACTTCTGGCTGAGGGGTATCCTTAAATTTGTGAGCCATGAACTTCCCAACAGCCATAAGGAAGTCCTTTTCGGCTTCAGGTTGCCTCTTCATATGGGAATAATGATTACAGCCAAATATATTTATTTATTTATTTATTAGTTAGAGAACCAGTTTAGTGCAGTGGTTACAAGTCCCAAACCACTCCTGAAAAACCTTCACAAAGAAACTGAAGGGACCAGTCCAGGCCGACATCAGGAGTCAAAAATTGATTTGAAGGTCCAAATAAGAAGTTAGTGAATTCCTGGAACTCAAAGCATTATATATTCTACCCACATTTTTCTTCAAACAACCACCCAGGAAGGTTGGGGGTGTGGGGGAAGAGCACGGCTGGCCAACATGACCCCATCAGCTTCTCTGGCCACAGGTGGGTTTGAACCTGGACCGCCTGCATCTTCAACTAGCCCCATAACTTGCAAGACGTTGTAAGGGCCACTGCCATGACGGACATCCCATCCGCTGAACGACCGAAAGGGGCTCTTCAAAACCTCTCTTCATCAGCCTCTGAGTTATCATTCCAGCGACATCCAGAATGGCCAGAGCAAAGGCTGGGGGCTGAAGTTTTTATCATATCTGGAGAGCCTGGATGGCCCCATGGATGGATAAGAGCAGAGGGAGGAAGGACTTCAGAATCCACCTGCTTTGCAAATGTGTGGATGGCTCCCCACTCCTCCCTCCCCCCTGGGAGCATTAGAGTAAAAGGCTTGGCAATTTGCCTGCCCGCCCACTCTCTGCCCATCTGTGACCCACATACCAGCATTGGCCTAGATTTGAGGAGCAATGGGGTAGAAGCAAGCAAGAATGAGCCAGAAAAGCTCCAACAGAAAGCTAAGAGCACCCCAGGAGCAGCTGGAAAGCAAAGCGATGCTGCCCTGAGTCAGCAAGCAAAGGGTTTGTGGGGAAATGTCTAGGGGAGCACAGAGGCAGGAGAAGCCCCACAGAGAGAAGCAAATCCACCATGTGCACAGCCCCTACCCCCAAGCCAGGTAAGAGGTGGCTGCGGCACCACCAAATGCCCAGGTGACTGCTTCTCTTGCCCCTTGCTAAAGCAAGCCCCCTTTCCCGAAGCCCCTGCTGGGCAGAGACCCCACACTCACTCGCTGGCTTCTGGGTTCCAAAATGCAGCTCGAGATCCAGGTACTTGACCATGTCGCTTAGCTTGTCATAGTCCGAATCCTCCCCGAGCTAGGCCAGGAAGGAAGAAACAGGCAGTCATAGACCAAGAGCCAAATTGACCCTTGGCTCTTCTAAGGGCCCTGGAACCCCCTGGCCGATGCCCACTCAGCCCAACTGCCGGCTGCCCTGCCTGGCCCCCACCAAGCAAAGGTTGGTACCAAGGATACAAAGGAACCTGGAGGAGGAGTTACTGACAAGCCCACCTGCCTCTCCCCAAACGGCCAGGCGCGCAACTGAAATGAGCAGTTCTGTTTGGGGGCCAAATATAGCTTATTTATCTCTCACTCCCTACCCCCAAAGCAACAAGAGGACAATCTGAAGAAAGGGTGGGGCATCTCCCTGCCCAAATGGCTTTATAATCAAGGCCTTTAGTGCCCCACGGTGCCCCAAATGTACTTTGCGTGCCTTTTTTGTAACTGTAGAAATATACACGGAAAGAATAAGGAAGGCTTAGCGCAGCATTCGAAATCATATCATTAACTGGCATAGGTTGTGGCAAGGTGTACACACACATCAGGCATTTTAATCAGTCAGAGTGGAAAGCTCAGAGGATTTCTATAACAGTACCAGAGTTGGAAGGGACCTTGGAGGTCATCTAGTCCAACCCCCTGCTCACACAGGAGACCTGTACTAGGGATTTGAACCATCGAACTGCCGACCTTTCTGATCGACAAGCTCAGTGTCTTAGCCTCTTGAGCCACCTAGTCAGGATTTCCACAAAGCAGGGCCCAGGGTGGGAGGAGACGGGGTTATCATGCGGCCAGGCAGGAAAGACCAGGTCCACACATGAAGGTTCCATTAAGCTGATTTATTTGCCTATGCACAGGAATCTTCTCAGCTAATGGTTAGCGCTTGGTTGGAGTTAGAGAAGGGTCAACAGCAACTCAAGAGGGATTGACTTAGTTTGCTTCTGGCTATGTAGGGATTCTAGGCTGATTCCTCTTTTCACTCCGCCTCCCATCTGGTCTTGCCGTTCCTTGTCCTACACATGCACCTCCATTGGGGCTCTGATCCTACCTGACCCCAGATGGTGCCTTCCGAGTTCTCCACCTGCTCCCAGCGCAGCCGCTTAACACTCATGTGTTTGGATTCACTCCTGAGGAGAACGCTTCCTTGTAGCATCGGAGGGGGCACACAGGGCATTGGGGGAGGAAGGGGAGGGGGAGGAGGGGGAGGAGGTAGGGTGAGCTGAGCTGTGGGATGGGGGCCAGAGGGACCGCTCTGGGCTGCCTCCATGGCCCTGGGCTCTTCCTGGGGGTCGTGGAACTGCGGAGGTCTGGGGGGTGGGCTGATCGGAGGTGGGGGGAGGTGGTCTGACAAGATGGAGTAGGTCAAGGAACTCCCTTCGCTGCTGCTCAAGCCGTCGCTGGCACTGCTGCGGTCATTGGCCATGTAGCTGCCCTGGTCATCGTGGAAACTCATCTGGGGAGAGAAGGGCAGGGATGGGCAGATAAGGCGCAGGGCATCCCAACTTCACAAGCACATTGTATCATTTGGACAGGTATGGAGGGAGCATCTGTCTCCAGGAAAAGGGGACAAACATATACAATAAACAAATGCCATCCCCCATCTTCACCCTCAGAAAATATGATTATTTTCAGAGTTTTTGGTCTGTGGCAGGGGTGCTATTCAGCAAATTCTGACAGGTTCTGGAGAACCGGTAGTGGAAATTTTGAGTAGTTCAGAGAACTGGCAAATGCTACCTCTGGCTGGCCCCATAGTGGGGAGGGAATGGGGATTTTGCAATATCTTTCCTCTGGAGTGGGGTGGGAATGGAGATTTTGCAGTATCCTTCCCCTGGAGTGGGGTGGGAATGGAGATTTTACAGTATCCTTCACCTGCCACGCCCACCAAGCCACACCACGCCCACCAAGCCACGCCCACAGAACTGGCAAATACCACCTCTGGCTGGCCCCAGAGTGGGTTGGGAATGGAGATTTTGCAATATCCTCCCCCTGGAATGGGGTGAGAATGGAGATTTTACAGTATCCTTCCCCTGCCACGCCCACCAAGCCACGCCCACAGAACTGGTAGTAAAAAAAATAGAATTCCACCACTGGTCTGTTTGCACCCCACATCACAAATAAAGTTGGTTGATTTGTTGTGGATGGTCAATTAAGTTAAAGGGTTTTAATATAAGATTTGAATATGATGATGCATTTTGCTTATAGTACAACAGAATAGCAGATGAAATGTGAAATGGCAATTTGGTTTAATTCTGAAGACAATTTAAATTAAGAGACAAAACTGAAATGTTAAAAAGCGGGATGGGGATTGTGAAATGGAGAAATAAGATAATGAATTGATGTTATTGTGAGAGATTAGGAATTAAGGGCAGATAGTGATACTGTTTATGTATTATGTATTAAGAAGAGATTAAGATAAGATAAAGAAGTATGGAAAAAAGAATATTATGGCTGAAATTGGAGACATGTAAAATGCACTTGGAAAAAAAAAGAACAATATGGTAGAAGCTGAAACAACAAGATATGGTGAAAAATGATTAATTTGTGATAAAGAATTATATAAAAGAAATTAATATGGAAAAATGGGAAGATTGGAATAGATTATAAAGATCAATATATATATATAAGATGTATAAAATGTGACCCGATCAACACTCATGTTCATAAAATTTGTATGATGAAAGAAAAATTCTAATAAAAGTAGTTTACAAAAAAAAGGGGGGGTTTGGCTGATTTGTAGTTGCGATTGCAATGGGAATCGCAATGCTGATCCAGTCAGGATCAGCATGTGGTTAGATCTTAGCATGTGGTTCATCTTAAGCCACCAAAGGTTTTATTGGTTGGACAGAGTCTATAGGGGAAGAGGAAGGGTGACTTTTATGCCACCCCTGACAAATTGGCATCTGGTGGGCACATTAAAATGGCTAGGAGAAGGCATCTTCCTCCCTTGCTCTCCATGTGCCTGCCCCAGGAGGTGGAATGGGACAACTTGTCACGGCCAACTCGCCATGGCCAATTTGCCACAGGACAACTCACCCAGGCCAACTTACCATGGGAAATTCGCTGTGGAACAATTCAACAATTCAATTTAACTATTTAAAATTATTTAAAGATTGTTTTAGTTTTTTTACCATTCACATATCATTTTGTCCTTCCTTTGGCATCCTTTCTTTAATGATGATATTCCACCATTTCTTCGGTATTAGTCTAACTCTTGTTCCATGGCAAATTGTCCCATGGCAAGTTGGCCATGGTGAGTTGGCCATGATGAGTTGGCCATGGCGAGTTGGCCATGATGAGTTGGCTGTGGCGAGTTGGCCATGATGAATTGGCCGTGGCAAGTTGACTGCAGCAACTTGTCCTAGACCCCAGGAGATGTCTACCTGGAAGAGGCTTTCCTGTCCTCTGAAATCCTTTGAGATACTTGCTTAATTCCTCCTGGGGTTTCCACAGCCTGAGGTCAGAAAGTCAGAATGGTGACTACAATGGTGTGTTTGAAGCTCTGCTTGCTTTTTATGTGTCCTATGTGCTTCAATCATAGTTGTGGCCATCACAACTATTGACTTTTTGACCACATTCTGTGTGTGGATATCTCTGATTCACCCTGGAGAGGAGCTGCTGTTTTCCCAGGTGGAACATCAAGCATCTTCTTCTGGCCTTCAGAACGGGAAGGACCAAAATCAAGGTGGGGATTTTTTTGCATTATTGGAAGATGAAGGGGTCAAAAAAAGTCCATAAAGGCTTAAGACACCCCCCCCACTTCAGGTTTGCAAAATTCCTTTTTTGAATTAGGTCCCAGTCCCTTCCAGATTCAAAGTATGCCCCCCCCCCCAATAGACAACCCAACACCTAAGATGCCAAATTTATACTCTGCTTCTTTCAAGCAGGGGCCTCCAACCTTGGCAACTTTAAGGCGTGTGGACTTCAACTCCCAGAATTGGCTGGCTGGGGAATTCTGGGAGTTGAAGTCCACACGTCTTAAAATTTTCTTAAAATTGCTAAGGTTGGAGATCCCTGTTTTAGAGGACATTTTGGCCTGCAGATCCTTCTTGTATTTTAATTCTCTTTCCATCTGTTAATCACAGAGCCTCTCGAGTGTGCATTTTATGTTTCAGTAAACAAAATAAAGACCCATTTGACTCCCCCCCCCAAGCCTGTTGTTTTTCTCTTCCTTTTGATGTTTACTAGCACACAGATGGCTCCAAACTGTCCAACTGAAAAGCTGTTACAACCGGTCCCATAAATACGTTGCCGTAAGAAGAATCCTGACAAAGACGTCAGCATAAAAACTGAATTTGCCTCTCATATACATATACAGAATTACATAGTTGGAAGGGACCTTAATCCAATCATCTACCCAAGAAGGAGACCCTACTACACCATTCTGGATAAATAGCTGTCCAGACATAGAACCCAGAACATAGAATAATAGAATTGGAAGGGACTTTGGAAGTCTTCTAGTCCACCCACCCTCCACCATTTCAGACAACTGGATGTCCAGTCTCTTCTTCAAAGCCTCCAGTGATGGAGTACCCACAACTTCTGAAGACAAGCTGTTCCACGGATTAATTGTTCTCGCTCTAAAGGAAGTTTCTCCTTAATTCCAGGCTGCTTCTCTCCTTGGTTAGTTTCCAGCCATTGTTTTTCATCTCGCCTTTTGGTGCTTTGCAAAATAGTTTCACACACACACACACCCTCATCTTTTGTCATTTGTCAAATGACGGAGGGATTCAAGCCAGCTTCTCTTGCCCAGCTTGGCATTAGCCAGAGTTGACAAACTCTGCTGCATCAACTGGGGCCGTTTGGAACCCAAAGATCTTAAAACAGATCCAAAGATAAGTCCCTTCCAAGATGAGTGGCCACAACTCTGCAGATCTTGGGGTTGCCTATAAAAGATGGGTCCCCTGCAGTATTTTCGTGGTTAGAGTGCAGTACTGCAGGCTACTTCTGCTGCCTGCCGGCTGCCTGCAATTTGCCAGGTTGAATCTCACCAGGCTCAAGGTTGACTCAGCCTTCCAGCCTTCCGAGGTGGGTAAAATGAGGACCCAGATTGTTGGAGGCAAGAGGCTGACTCTGCAAATCGCTTAGAGGGGGCTGTAAATCTCTATGAAGTGGTATATAAGTCTAAGTGCTAGTGCTATTTTCCTTCCTTCCTTCCTTCCTTCCTTCCTTCCTTCCTTCCTTCCTTCCTTCCTTCCTTCCCTCCCTCCCTCCCTCCCTCCCTCCCTCCTTCCTTCCTTCCATGGTGTACAGTGGTTAGAATGCAGTATTGCAGGCTGACTCTGCTCACTGCCAGCAATTCGATCCTGACCAGCTCAGCCTTCCATCCTTCCGAGGTCGGTAAAATGAGGACCCAGATTGTTGGGGACAATATGCCAACTCTGTAAACCACTTAGAGAGGGCTGTAAAAGCATTATGAAGCGGTATATAAGTCTAAGTGCTATTCTATCTTCCTTCCTTCCTTCCTTCCTTCCTTCCTTCCTTCCTTCCTTCCTTCCTTCCTTTCTTCCTTCCTTGCCAATGGTTAGAATGCTTTATAGAAGGCTGACTCTATCCACTGCCAGCAGTTCAATCCTTACCAGGCTCAAGGTTGACTCAGCCTTCCAGCCTTCCATGGTGGGTAAAATGAGGAGCCAGATTGTTGGGGGCAACGTTCTGACTCTGTAAACTGCTTAGAGAGGGCTGTAAAGCACTGTAAAGCGGTGTATAAGTCTAAATGCTATTTTTCTTCTTCCCAGATTCGCTTCCAGCTCTGGGATTACTCAGCGGCCTCCCATCCCAGCACTAACTAGCTCAGCCTAGGTTTGCGAGGTGATGCCCTCCTGCCCACGCACAGGAATTTGCATTCAGGAGGGAGCCAAGGCCACACAGGTCTTTACGGAGAGATTTTTTTGGGCTTTAGCGAATGTTCTCCTTTCTTGCAAGAGTGCTCGAAGGGCAGTGCATGGGTGTGGAACTTGTGGGTGGTTCACAGGTGCTGTGAAATCAGAAAGCCAGACACAAAGGCACCACCTGCCAATTCCCAGTGCAATAATGCTGAAGTACAAGAAACAAGAATGTTAAAGAGATAAGCAGGACCAAGTCTCCCTTTCCAGCCTGTGGGGGCATTGGGCTGTATTCGTGCTGTTTTCAAGAAAAGTCTGAAAGATTTATTCATCCAGAATAACATTAAGGCAGGGGTGTGATTGAAAAATTTTAGCAACCAGTTCTCTGCCCAGTTGCTGGGTGGGTGTGGCCATGGGGGCGTGGCCTGGTTGGCTTCCTGCCCCATGGCATGGGGGGAGTTTTCGCCCTCCCCAGGTTCCGGAGGCTATCCTCAAGCCTCTGGAAGGGTGAAAACAGCCTCCCCCAGGCTCTAGAGGCCTTCCGGAGGCTGGACATGGGCCTGTTTCCAGACTTCCGGTACTTCACGTAGGCCCATTTTTCACCCTCCCAGAGCCTCCGCGCAGGTCTTACACTTTCCTGGTATCCAAAACAGGCCACAGTAGTTGCAAGGATTAGCTGATCCCACCCACCCTGGGAGGGGCAGGGTGGGCGGGATCAGCAGTCCTTGCAACTACCGGTTCGGCGAACCAGAATAAAATTAACATCCGGTTCCCCGGAACCGTTCCAAACCGTTCCGAACCACTCCTGCATTTATTTATTTATTTATTTATTTATTTATTTATTTATTTATTTATTTATTTATTTTATTTTATTTTATTATTTTATTTTATTTTATTTTATTTTATTTTATTTTATTTTATTTTATTTTATTTTATTTTATTTTATTTCTATACCACTAAAACACAAAGACAGACAATATTTTAAAATAATTAAAATTATTAAATAATAGGCCTAATTTATAAAACCCCGAATTAAAAAACCCAATTTAAAACCAATTAAAATCATTATATTGATAGCCCAGCCTGGCGGAACAACATGGTTTTGAGGGCACAGCGAAATACACGGAGATCAGAGATTTTGCGAATTTCTGGGGGGAGTTCATTCCAAAGGGCAGGGGCTCCCACAGAGAAGGTCCTCCCCCTGGGTGTCACCAGCCAACATAGTTTGGCCGATGGCACCCTGAGGAGACCCTCTCTGTGGGAGCAGATTGGCCGGTGGGAGGCTACTGGTGGCAAAAGACGGTCTCGAAGGTACCCAGGTCCAATGCCATGGAGCGCTTTAAAGGTGGTAACCAACACCTTGAATCGCACCCGGAAGACCACTGGGAACCAGTGCAGCTCGCGTAGGAGGGGTGTCACATGGGCACAACGAGTTGCGCCCATAACCACCCGCGCGGCCGCATTAAGGGTTCCTGTAGGGGACTAGCATGTGCTGGCTGAGGAATTCTGGGAGTTGAAGTCCCCATGTCGTAAAGTTACCAAGGTTGCAGACCCCTGGACTAGAAGACCTCCAAGGTCCCTTCTAACTCTAGGATTCTAGGCTATTTGGTAGCCAGTTTCAATTACTTTTTAGTAATATCAAGGTTCACATTACAGGTGGCCCTCGACCTACGACCACAATTAATCCCAAACGTTTTGTTGCTAAACGAGATCATTATCAAGTGAATTTTGTCCCATTTTACGACCTCTCTTGACACCGTTGTGAATCTGGCTTCCCCGTTGACTTTGCTTGTTGGAAAGTCAGCAAAGGGGATCACATGATCTTGGGACCCTGTTGCAACCATCATAAATATAACTCAGTGGCCAAGCGTCTGAATTTGGATCACACTGCAATGGTTGTAAGAGTGAATAAGGGTCGTAAGTCCCTTTTCTCAGTGCCGTTGTAACTTTGAACAATCACTAAATGAACTGTTAGGTCAAGGATTACCTGACCTTGTTTAGACATACAAAACAAGGGGAGAGAACCACTTTGGAGCTTCTGCCTTGGGCAATTTTTCATCCCAGGGAAAGGAAGGATTCAAGCAGGGGAGGAGCCCTCCTCCCTGAAGACCCTTCCATGCGGGCCCCTTTGGCTAGAGAAGAACCTCTTGCCTTCGGAAGTTGTGGGAGCTTCATCACTGGAGGCTTTCAAGAAGAGACTGGACTGTCATTTGTCAGAAATGGCGTAGGGTCTCCTGCTTAGGCAAGGGGGTTAGACTAGATGACCTACAAGATCCCTTCCAACTCTGTTTATCTAATAATCGAATCTCGGGCTGCCTCCCACCTCCTCGTAATCGTTCTCAGGCACCAGGAAGTCATCCACCAGGGTGATGCGATGGCCCAGCTGCTCGCTCAGCGCATCCAGGAAGCGGTCTGTATCCCGGCTGCGTGGCGGCCGTGAGAAGGTGAAGAGCTTCCTCCGGCGAGACAGGGGACTCAGCTTTGGTGACAAGGCCGGGCTGCTGTCCAGGCTGACGTAGGGGTTTGAGTCTGTGCTGCAGGGGGAAGGGAGGCCACCAGGCGAGTGGTAATAGCAAGGCTGCAGGGCAGGATCATTCTGCCAGGAAATAGTCAATCCTGATTTTCGGGTACCTGCAGAAAATACAGAAAGAGACATGCAGCCATCTGCAGCACATATGCCAACTTTTGCCCCGGGCATTTTGGTCTCTATCAACCACGGATGTTATTCAGTCAGAAAGATTCTGGTTGCACCTTTTTGGAATAACACATTTTATTAAAATTTGCTGCAGGGTGTCAGTTGGAAAAAGGTGCTACCAGATTCCTTCTGATTTTTTTTTACCACCATGTAAAGGTTCCCCTCGCATATATGTGCTAGTCATTCCCGACTCTAGGGGATGGTGCTCATCTCCGTTTCAAAGCCGAAGAGCCAGCACTGTCCGAAGACGTCTCCGTGGTCATGTGGCCGGCATGACTAAACACTAAAAGCGCACGGAACACTGTTACCTTCCCACCAAAGGTGGTCTCTATTTTTCTACTTGCATTTTTTACGTGCTTTTGAACTGCTAGGTTGGCAGAAGCTGGGACAAGTAACAGGAACTCACCCCGTTACGCGGTGCTAGGGATTCAAACCTTTCGATCGACAAGCTCAGCGTCTTACCCACTGCGCCACTGCATCCCATAATTTACCATCATAAACTGACACAAATCTTCCTCACACCACCAGACCCCACTGAGGCACCTTGAGGAATCTAAAATTCTTCCACACGGAACACAAAAGTGAATTTCATTTGCTTAAAACAAAAGTCTAAGGGCTGAAAATGAGGCATATTCATCTTTCACTTAAGAGAGGAAAAGAAGAAATATCAGAATATTAGCTGCTATTGAATTGACATTAGCCAGTTTGGAGAATTAAATCCCACAGATAGTGTGAGGTGCCCGATGCATTTCTGGGGAAATGGGGGGAAGAGAAAAATCCTTTGAAATGATTTCCAAATGACCAACTTTGTTTTCAAATACAATTTGATATTCAGTTGGAAGGGGATAATGGAAAGAGATGTCATTTTTTTACGACTTTCAGTGTTACCTTTTTTTTGCGGGGGGTGGTGGAAGGATAGTTCTTATTGTCTGCCAGGTGAGCCTCAACACCGCATTTATGATGAACATGTTTGCATTTAATTGAATTTTAAAGAGAGTCATTCTATAAAATAGCATGTCAACTTGCAAAGCATCCCTGGCCTGCTCTCGCATTGCCATAGGCAAAGGGGGATGGGAAACCGATATAGTAGCACGGCAGCCAAAAAACGAAAGCACATTCCAGACATATCACTTTCAAGGCTGTCTCCTGGGGTTACCCACAGTGGCCGGAGAGGAGTGATCTCTACAACCCGTGAAATTGCTCCATTGGCAAATGTGATTGATGACACACCGGGGGGGGGGGGGGAGAAACAGGGTCATGATTGGGGTCAGAGTTGGCTTTACTTGGATATGTGCCGACATGAAGTTTCTAATAAATAACTGGATTTCTTTTGAAGCTTGGCTTAAGACTCATGATTTAATTTAGGGCATCCGTCTGAATCCTGACATAGCATTTATTTGGACTTTACAGCATTATGAAGTCAATTTGGTTGCAAGTTCCCTCACTTTTGATCTTGAACCTCAACCAACCAGAGAGAAAAGCTCCGGTTTTCCCTAACAAATTCCAAATCCAATTCCATCCCAAATAAATCCCCAAAAGTTGTCTCCTGTACCCCACAAGACCGGAGGAGTTACCTGCAGGTTCTGAAGCCAGGGATGATGTCCGGCACACAGGCAGGCGGCCCAACTTCCCTCCAAAACCAGCAGTCAGGCGACTTTCCAACTCAGCATAGACTGCCGACATCTGCAAGCGGAAGGAAGGAAGGGAGCCATGTGTCGCACCCACTTTGCTGCTGACTCTTCTCCCACACCCCACACCCTACCGCAGCCCACTTCTTAGGCTGGGCCCTCAAGAGTGTGGCTCTCACCATTTGGGGGTTGGGGGTCTCTGGAAGAGAGGTTCCATCACCTGCTTGGCGTTCTCCAGGAGCTAAACGGCTGGGCATCTCAGCGGCTTCAATGGAACCTGTGGAAAAATCAGGGGATTCTTGCAGGGATGGGGGCAAATCTGGAGCAGGGGTCTCCAAACTTGTCAACTTGAAGCCTGGAGTACCTCAACTTCCAGAATTCTGGGGCTGGCTGGGGAATTCTGGAAGTTGAGGTCCTCCAGGCTTCAAGTTGACAAGGTTGGAGACCCCTGGTCTGGAGGGCCTTCAAGATTGATGGTTTGTGTCTTCTGCTTAAAGCAGAAACTTCCTGGATCCGGAGCTCTGTCGGGCTTCCAGGGAGCTCTCACCCTTCGAGCCCCAGAATTGTTCCTGGGGTTCCTTGGGAGCTCTACCTACGCCCGTCTGCTCTCTTCCTCCCCTTTTCCTGGGGAGAAAGTTTCCGAGCTGCTAGACAGCTGATTTGCGCTGTTCTAGCAGCTTTACAAGATCGCGGGGCTGGCACTCAAGAGAAGAGCGTCTTCGGCACCTGCGGTGCCACCGAAAGTCCTGCTGTGTCACGTGATTTCCCCTTTTGCGACCGTCTCATAAGCAAAATCAATGGGGAAGCCAAATTCATTGAACAGTGAATCTGAATCAACTGTAGTGATTCGCTTCAACAGCCGTAGCAAGAAAGGTCATAAAATGGGGTGAAACTCGCTTAACAAATGTCTCATTTAACAACAGAAATTTTGGAAACAGAAATTGTGGCTGTAAATTGAGGGCTTCAGATGTCCTTCATCTGAATTTATTGGAGCTTTTTATTGGCAATATTTGCTATTGGGGTGGGGAGGTAATTCTTGACAAAGGATATTTAGGGGTGTAGCTGATATTGTTGAGGGCTTCCATGGGTCTAGGAAGCTGTCTCTAGGTTTAGTAAATAATGAAGAAAAGTAATACAGGTAGTCCTTGACTTATGACCATAAGTGAGCCCAAAATTTAAGTTGCTAAGTGAGACAATGGTGTTAAGTGTGGAAAACAGTCACAAGCCACTTTTTTCAGTAGCGTCGTAACTTTGAATGGTCACTAAATGAACTGTTGTAAGTCGAGGACTACCTGTAATAATCAGTCATGGGGGTGGAGCAGAGCAAAGGCCCATTCTGGGTGGGAACAAAGCCGTGATCCAGAGAAGGAAGCAAAGGGATCAGTATGGCCACGATACAATTCTTTGCAATTGGTCATTTGGCTCAGAGACTCGGTGTCTTCTCAGCATGAGCCTGAGCTGGAGAGAGCCAAGGCCGGACACAGGAACCATCAAATCGGAGTCTGGAATTGGAACAAATCTGTTCTGGCCCACCAGCTGCCAGCAGAGCTGGCGGCAGACTCAGACAGTGAGGAGGTTGGGGAAGAACATGGGCCAGTCCTGGAGTCTGGGCAAGGCTCTGATGAGTGCTCTTCCTTGGAGGCAGGGATGGGGCCAGGGCTGTCTGACAGTTATCAGCTTCCTTTGGAGTTGGACATCGGTGGGGCAGAAGAACAGCTGGAGCCTGTTTCCGATGTGCGCATGCACAGAGCTGCCAGGAGAAGGGAACAGCTAAGGAACAAGGGCCGACTCAGGAGTAAAGCCACAGGTGGACGATGAATGGCCCCACCCAGAGGGAATAAATAGGAGTGAAGGGGAGGGGAGTTTGCAGAAGACAATTAGTTCAATTCATGAGGGTGAAGATCTGTTCCTGACTTCTTGCCAAATAATTGCTGCTGCTACAGCCTGGCGTTTGGAAGATATTGGCCTGGCAACTCTCCAAGCCTGATAAAGGTCTGTAGTTGTGAAATCTCATGAAAGACGGTTTGCCAGAAAGACTTTGCTGGAGAGGAATTCCCTTTAAACTAAATAAAAGAGGTTTTATCGGGACGAGGAGTCGTCTTGGGAGTCCTAGGTCAGAACAAAATCTCTGTGATTTTTCTTTCCCAATCCCCTACTCATTGAGGCAAATCCGGAGCCTCTCCTGAGTAATCTGTTGATTGCTCAGATTAAGGAAGAGGAGGAAAAGTGGGGACCAGTGCGTGAGAAAGTCCAGGTGGCCCAGTGAAAGTTCCAGATGTTCTCCACAAAGACCAGCAGCACGCAGCTGTTAAGCCACTCGAGATATTGTAGATACAATCTGTGCAATCACCAAATTTGTAGAGGAGGGGGACACAGCTAGCTCTTCAGTCATTGCAAGGCATTTGAAGACCCTACTACTAAGCAGGTATATACAAAAGTACGAAGGCTATTGCTTAACGCATTATAAGCCGCCCTGAGTCTCTGGAAAAGGGTGGCATATAAATCGAACCAATAAATAAACCAATAAATAAACACTATTGTTGTCCTGGCATTGCATTTGACCAACATTTCCTCCCAAACCTCTATCTACAGAGAGGGCATATGGTCCCCCTCCCCTACCTCTGGAAGCGGGGGGGGGGGCAAAGCAA
Source organism: Arizona elegans (assembly GCA_022577455.1). NCBI lineage: Eukaryota > Metazoa > Chordata > Lepidosauria > Squamata > Colubridae > Arizona > Arizona elegans. The sequence goes on along the minus strand of JAKOOJ010000022.1, from coordinate 3,949,513 downwards.
ACAGAGGTGAGAGGGAGTTGCTGGACAAAGGAGGGGAAATAAGCCAAAGACCACCACTGCCCCAGCCCCACAACCTACCCCGGGCTTCAATGTCCTTGGGGCTATGGCTACGCAGACTCTTCCGACTCCCTGGGCCAGTCCGTAAGGAACTCCGTGGCTGCTCTTCTACTTCAGGTTCGGCAACAGCTGGGAAGATTAAGCCAGGATCTTTGCTTTAGACACCCATCAAAATTACAGATTAGCAGACTTGGAAGGGACCCTGGAGGTCATCTAGTCCAACACCCCACCCAAGCAGGAGACCCTACACCATGCCTGACAAATGTCACTCCAATCTCTTCTTGAAAGCCTCCAGTGATGAAGCTCCCACAATTTCCGACGGCAAATAAAGAGGAGTCGATGTATTTCAAGACATGGGAAAAATTTTATGATTGGTTAGAAAGGAAATACGAATAAGGGTATAGAGATAAAATAGACAGAGAATAGATGGGAGAAAACAATTAGAAAAATAGATACCCAGATGATGCCAAGTAAAAGGAGAAAGGGAGGGGGGGTAAAAGGGGAAAAAAGTGAGATATTATAAAAATGTACGCAAATGATGAAATAAAAATAAATAATAATTGAAGAAGAAATTGAAATGAGTATAAAGATAATTTAAAAACTGGGGCTGCTAGAATACCACTTTAGATTGAACTGAAAAGGGAAACAACAAGAGAGAGGGGAAGGAGTAGAGAGAGAGGAAGGGAGAAGAGAGGAGAGGAGAGGAGAAAGAAGAAAGGGAAAAGGAGAGGAAGAAAAGGGAGGGGAAAGAGGAGTAGAGGAGAAGGTTAGAAGGGGAGAAGAAGAGAAGGTTAGAAGAAGAGAGGAATGGGGGAAGAGAAGGAGAGAAAGAACAAAGGAAGTAGGAGAAGAGAGAGGAAGGAAGAGAAGGGGAGGAGAAGAAGAAAGGTTGGAGTAAAGGTAAAAGGTAAAAGAGCAGCCCCGAAAAAGTAAAAATTAAAAATAAAAGTTAAAAGATAAGATGAATGAAAAATGATGGATAAATGACTGTACATGTAAATGTGTTTATGAGAAATAAAAATACAAAACTTTTTTTGGAAAAAAAAACCATTCAATGTAATTCTTTAAAATAATTTTAAAAATATTTTTAATTTTTGTCATTCGTTTTGCCTCTCCTTTGAAATCCCTTCTTTCATGGTTTGATGCCACTATTTCTTCGATATTAGTGTAACTCTTGTCTTGCGGCGAGTCGGCTGTGGTGAATTGACCATAGCAAGTTGGCTGCTCCTCTCCTCCCTCCATAGATACATGCCTCTTACATACATACTGTACATGCATACATGCACACGTACCCCTTCTCACCCGCTCCCCACATATCCTCCCCTCCTCCCGGGCATCTGGGCTGCTCTCTGGCTTAATAATAATCTCCTTGGAAGCAACACAGGCGTTCGCCTGTAAATAACAACTCCCAAGCTGAAGATTAAAACCTTTCATTCTAATTTTACTCTGATGAGATGAATGCCCACAATCCCTGAAAACATGCAGCTGGCCCCGAGGTTGCCACGGCAACTCAAGGAAATACCCTGCGCAAAGAAGTAGGTGTGAGTCGTTCACGGCAGAGCCCGGGTGATGCGCTAATAGCCTCCTGCCAGGCCGCCTGGTTGCCTTGGCAGCCGCTCTCTTCGGGGCCTGCATGGATCCTGCAGAGACCCAGGAGAGCAGAAGCAGCCGACGGGGCCCTGGCGCATCTCCCACCGACTCCCAGGATGGGGCCCTCGGCCTGTGAGGAGGATCTGAAACTCCTGAGTGGGCAAAGGCGCCTGGTCCCCTCCATTCCCTCCTCCGGCTCTTTCCCAGGGTCTGCCCAGCTTCTGAAGATTTATAACCTGCACCTGGGAAACTCGACCAAACATGTTTCGAGGAGAGCAGGCGGCCAGCTTTTGGCAACAGCTTTTGGTTCTTCCCGTATCTGGGTCTCACTGGGCAAATAAAAGGCCCATGAGCCAGGCTGGGTCCCCCAGCAAAGAATTTGTTATGATTTTTTTCCTAGCGGGAGGAAAGAGCAGCTCAGCACCAGGCAACATCAAAGGTCAACAATGGCATTAAACCCCTTGAGCAGAAGAACATTTCCTGAGGAGGTGACTTAGCTCCCCTCTCCAAGAGTTTTCCTTCTGCTCCTCTTTCTCCCCTTTTATTCCCAGGCTGCTCCCTAAAACCTTTTCTCTGGAGCGCCTCATTGCCTCTTCTAAGCCTAAAACACCCCCTCAGCCTACATCAGTGGTGGGTTTCAAAAATTTTTTACTACCGGTTCTGTGGGTGTGGCTTGGTGGACGTGACATGGCTTGGTGGGCGTGGTTTGGTGGGCATGGCAGGGGAAGGATACTGTAAAATCTCCATTCCCACCCCACTCCACAGGAAGGATACTGCAAAATCCCCATTCCCTCCCGATCAGCTGGGATTTGGAAGGCATAGAATAGATGGGGGCGGGGGTCAGCCAGAGGTGGTATTTACCAGTTCTCCGAACTACTCAAAACTACTCAAAATTTCCGCTACCAGTTCTCCAGAACTGGTCAGAACCTGCTGAAACCCACCTCTGGCCTACATACATACATTTGTTTGTCTCTTGTGATTTAGGTTGATTGCTTTTATTTAGTCTCCTATGACTGTCACTCAGTATAATTTATGACTGTATTATGATTATGATCATGATTTATCACATTGCTTGTATGAGAGCTTTTGCACTGGAGACAAATTCCTTGTGGGTGTCCAATCACACTTGGCCAATAAGGGTAGGGTAGGGTAGGGTAGGGTAGGGTAGGGTAGGGTAGAGTAGAGTAGAGTAGAGTAGAGTAGAGTAGAGTAGAGTAGAGTAGAGTAGAGTAGAGTAGAGTACAGTACAATACAATACAATACAATACAATACAATACGGGTTAGGGTTAGGGTTAGGGTTAGGGTTAGGGTTAGAATAAGCTGGAAGGGACCTTAGAGGTCTTCTAGTCCAGCCTCCTGACTAGACTGAAACTGAAGCAGGAGAACCTATTTAGACAGATAAGTGACTGTCTAAATTCTATTCTGTTCCATACCGTTCCATTATTCTATTTCTATTTCTACTTCTAGCCCAACAGTGTCTTTCAAGTCCTGGTCAGGATCTTTTCTGTACCATTAGTGGGGCAGCTCTTCACGAGCCTCTGAGCACCCAATCTGGGACACGCTCTCTTTGGCTGCAGCGGGAGACAAGGGGTAGGTGGGCTAATATTATGCCTTCTCTCCTCATGAGATCAACTACAAAAGGCCCACCAGTCCAGACTTCCTCAGCTGGGGAGCCTTGGTGCTTTCTGAGCTTAGTTGCTGGCTTGCAGACATTTCGTTACCCTGCTAAGTAACATCTTCAGTGCTAGAAGAGAGTGAGGCTCTCACTGAAGATGTTATCTAACCAGGTAACAAAACGTCTACAAGCAAACAACTCAGAGAGCACCAAGGACTCCATAATTCAACCCTGAGTTGGAGAGATTGTCTTCTACTGGTACTTCCTCAACCTCCTACTCTCCACATAAGTTAGAACTACAATTCCCATCTGCTATGATGCTGGAAGTATGGAGCTTTGGTGTTAGCCTCAGGATGTAAAATGTTATTATGAAATGGTTTTCACTTATCTGAAATGGTATAGGTTCTCCTGCTTGAGCATAATCAAACAATGGAACAGAAGTTGCCTTCGGAAGCTGTGGGAGCTTCATCACTTGAGACTTTCAAGAAAAGATTGGACTGCCATTTGTCAGAAATGGTGTAGGGTCTGCTGCTTGAGCGGGGGGTTGGACTAGATGACCTATAAGGTCCCTTCCATCTCTGTTAATTTGTTATGTAGCAGGGGGCTGGACTAGAAGACCTCCACTCATTCTATTCTATTCTATCTTATGATTTATATTCTATGACTGATCATTTTCTTGTTTGTATGTACACAGAGAGCTTCTGCACCGGAGACAAATTCCTTGTGTGTCCAATCACACTTGCCCAATAAAGAATATTCCTATTTCTATTAGGAAATATTTCTGTCTCTTACTTTTGGAAATTAAAGGCACCTGGTTTTCTGGAAATACCTCCAGGTCATTCTTCCTGCCTCTCTTCCTGCCCCACTTCTACCATCCAGAACCTTTGTAGCAGCTCTTTTCAGCAAACTGCTAACGGTTCCTGAGCCGTTCCTTGGAGAGTTTCCCTTACCTTCCTTTCCAAAAACAATCTGTGCACACCTACCTTTTTAAACTGTGTGTAATATTTTGTTGTTAGTTCATAGAATATGGACAGACACTCACATGTTTATTCACTGTAGGAGGTTAGCACCCACCCCTCTCCTAGAAGAATGAAAAATACTAGGAAATATTGAAAAGGCAGAATATTATACCTCCCCGGATGAGAAAAGGAGAAATATGCTCTTGGAAAGCGTTCTCCACCTTTGTTAATAACCCCAGAAAGACTGATGCCATCCTATCGATAGGACAAAAGGCTGGGCCAGCTTATCTACAACACAAAAAACCTTCATCCTCAGGACATAATAGGATTAGCCCTCTACCCATCTCATCACATGGCATCTGGGAAGATTACATCACCCAGCGGGATTCAACCAAGCCTGGGACTCAAGTTCTGACAGGTTCTGTAGAACCGGTAACGGAAATTTTGAGGAGTTCATAGAACCGGTAGCGGAAATTTTGAGGAGTTCGGAGAACTGGCAAATACCACCTCTGGCTGGCCCCAGAGTGGGGAGGGAATGGGGATTTTGCAATATCCTTCCCCCAGGAATGGGGAGGGAATGGGGATTTTGCAGTATCCGTCCCCTGGAGTGGGATGGGAACGGAAATTTTGCAGTATCCTTCCCCTGCCACGCCCAAGCCACGCTCACCAAGCCACACCATGCTCACCAAGCCACGCCCACAGAACCGGTAAGTAAAAAAAATGGATTTCACACTGAAAAAAACCATGTGGTCCTGTCCACCATTAAACCATCTTGGTTCAGTTCCAAGTGGGGAGAAAGACACTGGAAACATGGAAGCTGTTTGGAAAGATGGTTTAATGGTGGACAGAACAAATCTTCACACACAAACACACATTGCAATCCATATTTCACGAACTATGAGGATACTATGAGCTGCTGGGCAGTCCAGAAGTGGCACCCGTGGGTGCAACTCACCAGCATCGGATGACTCAATTGCCAAGGACTTGTAGCCAAGGAACCTGGCGATCTTCTGCTGGCAGTGGGCCTGCTCCTCATAGGTTAGCAACTGGTAGATGAACTGCCAGATCACCTGCTTGGAGGGGGTGTCCAGGACAGGGTAGACATCCACAATCAAGGTGTCAATGTTCCTGAGAGGACAAAGAAGGGAGCAAAGACTTATTTAGGGCAGAGGGGGCTGGGAAGAAAATCCAAATCCCAGAGAAGATCACATGACCATTAGAGAAGAGCCGGAAGAGGCCTGAGGACATGAATACAAATAAGAAGCTCCCAGACATCCACTGTTCGGCCTGGACACGCTGAATGGAGGGGAGACACCCCTTCTCCAGCCACTCGACCCACTCTTGAATTGTGCTTCATGTTAGGAATTGTGCTTCACATTTTTCTACTGTTCCACAGGAATTTGCCTTCTTGTCAGTTACAATAATCAGGGCCAATTTAAAGAATTTGGGGGGAGAGATACTGAAGGGAAATGGTAATAAGATCCTGATTGCTTATTTGTACCTTATGACTACCATTAAGTGTTGTACCTTATGATTCTTGATGAATGTATCTTTTGTTTTAGGTACACTGAGAGCATATGCACCAAAGACAAATTCCTTGTGTGTCCAATCACACTTGACCAATAAAACAATTCTATTCTATTCTATTCTATTCTATTCTATTCTATTCTATTCTATTCTATTCTATTCTATTCTATTCTACTCTACTCTACTCTACTCTATTAGGATACACTGAATAATACCAGAATATAATATACTGGAATACTAGACTAGATGATGCCCTGGTAGACTTACATGCTGTAAATATTTGTTTCCCGTAACACATACATATATATTGTGTCTTTGTAGTTGTAACACAAATGTGCCACATTAGACCCTTATATTTGTATTTCCTGCAACTAACTTCCTGCAAGGAAAATATGCTGTTATTAGGGTCTGTAATGTATCTGGCATTTGTCAAAACAGATGTTCCTGCTTTTTGATTAACCGTCTTTTCTCTTACCCTCATGCCCAGCACGTATCTCAGAGTGGAGAATTCATTCTCTTCACACCAGGGGGCCAAATGGCCAATCAATACAATGACAGTTTTGGAAACCCCCCCGCCCCCCTTTCTGGACTAATGATGGATTCCTGAAAACTAAGATGTGTTCAAAATGAAATGCTGGCAAAACTGAACGAAAGAGTCACCTTATGGGGTAAATGGGCAGCATAAAAATGTAATAAATGAATAAAAAATACATAAATAAACAAAATAGCTGGAAGAATTTTGGGTATCGGAGACACCCTGCAATAAGGGTTGGGGGCTCCCCATCTTTAGTTTTCCTCCCCTCCCACCAAATGTTATCTGCCACTCAATATCCACCAATCATGCTTTTCAAACGGGATGGAGAAGGGCTGGCAGCAAAAGTTAGCAGATGGCTGGACCAGGGTTTTCACGCAAGTGTTTTATTGTTTGCTTACTTGTTTTATTGTTTAGTTAAGTTTAGTTATACTACAAAACTTGGCAGTGATTTATAGTTAAGCAAATTTATTTTACGCCCTGAGTGTCAGCGCTGGGGAAATCATAGTTTGGAGCGCTGACAACCTGACACTGAGTCTTCGGAGAGAGGTGGCATATAAATTTAACTAATTAAATTAAATTAAATTTACAAGGCAAATGTGAGTCATTAAAAACATAACATAGCGATTTAAATAGCAAATGGTAATATGACAATAGCAAATGGTAATATGACAATGCCATAATTACTAAGAAAAATGTACAGTTAAAATCAATAGTTTGAAATCTAAACTTCAGAACCTTTTAAAAAGTTGCTTTTTGTAGGTTTTTTCAAATGATACCAAACAAGTCAGTGATCTCTTTGTGGCAACAAAGAAGGCAAACTTTCTCAGATAATGGTACAGACTCTTCTACTAGTGCAGGAATTAGACTAAATGACCTCCAAGGTCCCGTCCAACTCTGTTATTCTATGTTCTATGTTCAATCTCTGGAAGAACAGATGTTTTTATTTATTTGTTTATTTGTTTATAATTAAATTTATATACCGCCCTACTCCCGAAGGACTCAGGGTGGTGAACAGCCAAAAGGTATAATACACATAATACAAACATTAAAAACCATTTAAAATACATTAAATACTTTGGCCCAATTTAAAACACCCCAATTTATAAAACAAATTTAAAAGCAATTTAAAAGGGAGGTTAGGCCAGACCGGCCTGCTGGAATAAGAATGTTTTGAGGGCACGGCGGAAAGTGCGCAAATCCGGGATCCTCCGTATCTCCGGGGGGAGCTCGTTCCAGATGGCAGGTGCCCCCACAGAGAAGGCTCTCCCCCTGGGGGCCACCAGTCAACGTTGTTTGACCGATGGCACCCTGAGAAGCCCCTCTCTATGGGAGCGTACTGGTCGGTGAGAGGCTACTGGTGGCAGAAGGCAGTCTCGTAGGTACCCCGGTCCTAGGCCATGGAGCGCTCTAAAGGTGCTAACCAAAACCTTGAAGCACACCCAGAAGACCACCAGGAGCCAGTGCAGCTCGCGCAGGAGGGGATTCACATGGGAGCACCACGTCGCTCCCGTAACCACCTGCGCGGCCACATTCTGGACCAGCTGGAGCCTCCGGGTGCTGCTCAAGGTGAGCCCCATGTAGAGAGCATTACAGTAGTCCAGGCGGGAAGTGACAAGGGCATGAGTGACCGTACGTAATGAGTCCCGATCCAGAAAGGGACGCAACTGGCGGATCAGGTGAACCTGATAAAAAGTCCTCCCGGCCACAGCCATCAAATGCTCTTCTAAAGACAGCCGTGAGTTCAGGAGGACACCCAAGTTGCGAGCCCTCTCCATGGGGGCCAACGACTCGCCCCCAATAGACAGTGATGGCACCAACTAACTATATTGGGACGTCGGAAACCACAGCCACCAGATGTTCATAACGAAAGAGATGTTCTCTCTCTCCTGAGTCTAAACTGCACAGGATTGTTAAAGGTAAAAGTTTTTAAAAGTTTCCATATTTTTAATGGAAAATGCTATTTTCCATTAATTCCGGGCAATTCACTGCCTGGAATTAGTGAATTGGCAGTCAGCATACCATATTTTTTGGAGTGTAAGACACACCTTTTCCCCCTCTAAAAGTGGGTGAAAATTTAGGTGCGTCTTATACACCGAATGTAGCCCCGCCCACCCACTGGCCCCCACCCTTTGGCCTCTGGCTCCCAGCAGTTACCTCCTTGCAGCAAGCAGCAAGGAGAAACAGCTCCTTTCAGCTTCAGCACAGCCTCATTAGCACAAGTTCATTGGATCGGCCTCCCGACTCTCAGCTGTTTTGCTCTCAGCTGTTTTGCCTGGGCCTCTGCTGCTTGCTGCAAGGAGGTAAATTGCTGGAGCAGATTTTTTTTTCTTGTGCTAATCAAGCTATGCTGAAAAAGAAAATGAAAGTAAAGCAGGCTGTTTGCTGTTTGCTGCAATGAGGCAAAATTGCTGGGCGGCAGATTTCTTTTTCTTGTTTTCCTCACCAAAAAAGATAGGTGCGTCTTATAGTCCGGTGCGTCTTATAGTCCGGTGCGTCTTATACTCCGAAAAATACGGTAATGCCTTGCAACACAGAGGTAATATGGAGAAGTCTCTATAGGCGTATCGATTGAAGCTGATAAAATTATGTCTGTGTAATAGCATATGGAAATAACCTTGGGAGAGGGAGGAAGAGCTGCAGGCTAAACAACCATCATGCAAAATGTAGCTCAGCCCACAGACGGAAAAGGGGTACACAAGGAAGAATAGGCTAGAATAGAGCTGGAAGGGATCTTGGAGGTCTTCTAGAACAGCCCTCTGCTCAAGCAGGAGAACCTATACCACTGTAGGGAGTAGGAAGCATTTCAGAAGGGATCCTCCTTAGTTTTCCAGAGGAAAAAGGAAGAGAGATGAGCAAGGAGCTGGACTAGAAGACCTCCAATGTCCCTTCCAGCTCTGCTCTGTTCTGTTCTGTTCTGTTCTGTTCTGTTCTATTCTATTCTATTCCATTCCATTCCATTCCATTCCATTCCATTCCATTCCATTCCACTCCACTCCACTCCACTCTCCACTCCATTCCACTATTCCATTCCACTTCACTCCACTCCACTCCATTCCACTATTCCATTCCATTGCATTGCATTGCATTGCATTGCATTGCATTGCATTGCATTGCGTTCTGTTCTGTTCTGTTCTGTTCTGTTCCGTTCCGTTCCGTTCCGTTCCGTTCCGTTCCGTTCCGTTCCGTTCCATTCCATTCCATTCCACTCCACTCCACTCCACTCCATTCTCCACTCCACTCTCCCCTCCATTCCATTCCATTCCACTTCACTCCACTCCACTTCATTCCACTATTCCATTCCATTCCATTGCATTGCATTCTAGTCTAGTCTAGTCTAGTCTAGTCTAGTCTATTCCAATAAAAATAGGGCTAGTCCTTGTCTGGACTGCCTCAAAGGCCTGGCAAGATATGTAAAGGCAGCTCTCAGAACTCTTCTGCTGTTTTGCATGGCAGTTCTCAACCGTGGCTCTTCTTCCTGTCTCCCAAGGCCATTCCCACACGATGCTTCACCCTGGCTGTTGCCTCAATCTTTGAAACTAAAGAGTTAGGCAAGCTTTTCACTTTATCTCCATGCCAGAGGAAAGCTTTGCTGAAGCTGATTCAGACATTCTTCTGTGACTGGAGACCCATCTCCAGTCTCCTCAAGCCCCACAATTCCTCCCCAAAGCTGTGTAGTGCTCAGTCCAAACGCAAAAAGGAGCACAAAAGGAGCACAAGGGAGCAGAACCTGGTGAACCTTTCACTGGGACAGACGGATGGAGTCCCCACCACTTTACCTGTGCTGGAAGAAGCTCTCCAGTGCTTTGCAGACTGTGAAGCGTTCTGCTGGTGTGAGCAGATGTTCCAGCTGCTGGTGGAAGGTCCTTCCCTGGATCTTGATGCTGGAGGGCAGGATCTCAGCGACCCACTGCAAAGAGGTGAGGGCTGAGGAGGAGCTGGGTGTTTCGGAGGACTCGCCATCTAGGAAACAAATCTCTCTTAAAACAGAAGACAAACCAAGTTGGCACTTAAATCTGTGGAGCCTATTGGTAGGATCTGATTTTTAAATCAGAATAAACGTGTCTGTGGAGCCTATTGGTAGGATCTGATTTTTAAATCAGAATAAACGTGTGTCTTTGATTCTGTATGAAATATATGGAATGTTTCTTAAGAAATTGCAAAGGGAACCTTACTGCTTCAGGTAGTCTTTGACTTACGACAGTCTGCTTAGTGACCGTTCAAAGTTACAAGGGCACTGAAAAAAGTGACTTATGACCGTTTTTCAGAGTGATGACCATTGCAGCATCCCAAGGTCACCTGATTTATATTCGTTGATGCTCCAATATATCCCTCAGAGTATGCTGTAATATTTCATTACGCTGCATCTTTAAAATGTTTCTCAGCTTTTCTTAAGCTTCATTTTTGGTCCAATTTTGTGATTGTTCTAACACTGTTATGATCTCCCTTCCTTGTTCATCTAGTACACAGGTGTCAAACTCGCCACATCACATTGCTGTCATGTGACATTTTGTGACGTTTTCCCCCTTTGCAGAGTAGGGATGGGCATGGTCTGCGCATGATGCATCCGGCCCGTGGGCCACCAGTTTGATTAGTAAAAAAGCCCTTTTATTTTTCCCATAGGATCAAACCATCTTTCCTGAGCCCATATAAAGAAAATTGGGGCTAGGGACATGTAGGCTGTTCCATTTATATGCCAATAACAGTAATTGGCATGTTTGAAAACAGAACCTGTAAAGACATCCCCATTTTGTAACTTTGAAGCCGGAACAGAAATTCAGCAGGAATCTCTTGCTGTGTGACCTCATCCACCGACTGAAGATGGTCGAACTATTCTGGTTCCCTGAAAGTTCCTGGAGTTTTCAAAAGTCCCGAATACCCTGAACACAGGTTTTAGACTCTCCCAGGAACTAGATTCCAGAGCTATTAACTTTAAAGCTTGAGGAAGAGGAAAAGAACCATTTGTGGAAACAGGGCCAGGGGAAATAGCAATAGTAATAGCAATAGCACTTAGACTTATATACCACTTTACACTTTACAGTGCTCTCTAAGCGGTTTACAGAGTCAGCACATTGCCCCCTACCATCTAGGTCAGTGATGGCTAACCTTTTTGCCGTCGTGTGCCAAAAGTGGGGGTCGCGTGGGGGGGGTCGTACGCGTGCGTGCCCACACCCATAATTCAATGCGCCCCACCCCCACACATGCATGCGTGACCCCCCCGTGGTTCCCCTGCTTTTGGCATGTCATGGCACAGTGGCTCTGGTAGGCCCATTTTTTGCCCTCCCCAGGCTCCAGAGGCTTTCTAGGAGCCTGGGGAGGGCGAAAACAGCCTTCCCTACCACCCTGGAGGCCCTCCGGAGGCCAGAAACGGTCCGTTTCACAACTTCCAATGGGCCCGGAAGGCCCGAAAATCAGGTGGCCAGCACACGCATATGCGCTGGAGCTGAGCTAGGGCAATGCTCGTGTGCCCACATATATGGCTCCACGTGCCACATGTGGCACGTGTGCCATAGGTTCGCCATCACGGATCTAGGTCCTCATTTTACCCACCTCAGAAGGATGGAAGGCTGAGTCAACCTTGAGCCTGGTGAGATTTGAACTGCCAAACTGCAGGCAGCCAGTAGTCAGCAGAAGTAGCCTGCAGTACTGCATTCTAATCACTGCGCCACCACAGCTCTTATAAAGATGAAGATTATGACCAAGCCTTTGCTTACCACTGGAAAAGCTAACAATGCCTTCTTCAACCACAAGGGTGGGCATTGCCCCACTGCCTTGTAGCATGGACACCACCTTCTCATGGGAACAGTTCCTGCGGAACAGAACACAGGATCAATTGGGGACAGAAGAAGCACCAAGAGGGCCTGTAAGAACATCGGTGGGCTCTGCATAGAGAGGGGAGCCATTGGCGAGAGTTGAAAAGATGTGTCCAAGCCAGCTCAGGGTCAGAAAGACATCAAACCCCAGAGATAATTGTGGGGGGAAGCAAAGAAGTTGCTAATTCACCTCATATCCAGGCCATTCAGGAACAAGATTCTGTCGCCAGCTTTCAGGGATGCTTTCTCAGCTGGACTCCCTGCAAAGACAAAACAAACAATCAAACAAACCCATCATTCTTGGAGGACTCCATCCAGTGGTGGGATTTAGCCGGTTCGGGCCGGTTCAGGCGAACCGGTGGTTAAATTGCTGGGTGTCCTCTCCCCTCCCCTCCCCGCCCCTTCCAGGAGTCCCCACGCCCATGTTCACTCCCAGGAAGCTTCAGGGAGGCCTACTGTTGTGACCCAGGCCCATGTAGTTAATATTAAATGCAAAACAGTTCCAAAAAACAAACAGATTTTATTAAAACAGCTGAGAATTAACTCATTCTCAGCGTATTCTAAATGAAATGAAAGCAAAGTCCTTAAAACATCAGTCTTTAGTTTATCTCTGACCTTGGGATAATTAGGCAAACTGCCAAAGGCTTTTCTTGGCAACAGTTCAGGAACAGAAGAAATAACTACAGCCAAACATGAAGCAAATCTCTCAACCGTTGTTTTCTGGTAAAGAGGCCAAGAGCCGTTGCTGATCTTTTAAGCCTTATGGGAGGGGCTAATCTAAGGTGACCAGATTTTAACATTGGTAAAGAGGGACATTGTGGGCGTGGCTTATTTTGTGGGCATGGCTAGCTGGTCATGTGACTGGGTGGGCGTGGCTAGCTGGTCATGTGACCGGGTGGCCATGGCTATGTGTATAGGGTAAGGTGAACAGATTTTAACATTGGTAAGAGGGACACCATTGTGGGCATGGCTTATTGTGTGGGCGTGGCTTGGAGGCCATGTGACTGGGTGGGCGTGGCTAGCTGGTCATGTGACCGGGTGGCCATGGCTGTGTGTATAGGGACTACTCAGAGGGCTGAAAAGTCATTTCTGACAGGTCCTCACACTTTTGACTGGTCCTCACACTTATGACCATCCTCACATTTATGCCCGTGCAGCATTCTTAACAACCATGTCACTCATTTCACAACTGCTTCTCTTCACCATGGTGACAAGATAGGGCAAAAACGTAAAATGTGAGGACAGTCGTAAGTTCGAGGACTGGTCAAAAGTGCGAGGACCAGTCAAAAATAACTTTTTCAGCCCTCTGAGTAGTCCATATGCATAAAAGGATACAGTAATAGAGAGGGATGAAGGAAGGGAAGGGAAATTAGAGTAGGAGTGACGGTTAAGAGAGGGAGGAAGAGAGGAGGAGAAGGAGAAAGGAAGAGGAAGTAGGGAGGAGAAGAAGAGGGGGTGAAGAGAAAGTAAGAAGGAAAGAAAAGAGAGGTGGTAGGTTTGAGGAGAAAGATTGCTGTACAATAAAAAAGATGAAAGGGAAGAAAGCCAACCCCAAACAAATATAAAGATATTAAGATAAAGAATGAATTGTTAAACTTTAAAGAATAAAAGAGAACAAATATGAATAAATAGCAATAATTAGAAACACACATACATACAATGTATTTTCTTTGAACAGAATATTTGGCTGGTTCACAAATTTAAACAGTGTTTAGTCATTTCAATTAAATTTACAATTTCTATATTTCCTTTTTGCCATATTTATTCCTCATCTATTTTTTTAAAAAAACAATTTTACCCTTCATCCTCATCTCTAATCTTAATCAAATTCAATTTTTCCCTTCTATTCTATTTTATACCCCTTCCCATTGTCATCTATTTTTATATCCATCCTCACATTGGTTAATTATGTAATTATGTAATACAGTTGTTTAATACAAATTCAACATTTTAATATAAATCAATTAGTTATATAACTATCTTTTTTGTATATTAATCAATATGAACATGAATATTCCAATTATTTCCATGCAATCCAATTTCTTACAAATCAATTAATTATACTTACCAATAATAATAAACCAAATAATTTCCCCCATATATTCCTCCAAACCACAACTTAACCATTTCTGCTTTCAACACAGTATACAATTAATAATATCTCAATTATTACAATTCCCTAGTTAAAAAGAGCTTTTTTTTCTTTTGTGTTTTAAAATCTTGAACTCTCCTCTTTTGCCCTAAATAATTTTCCATTGTTTGCACTTACCTTTTTTGGTGAGGAAAAGGAAAATAAATCTGCTGCCTAATTTTCCAACCTTGCAAGCAAACTGCAAAGCCAACAGCCTGTTTTACTTTCAGTTTCGTTTTGAGCTTGGTTTGCACAAAGAGGAAAAAAAAACTGAGCAATTTAGCAAGAGCAGAGCCCTGTGCAAATCAGCTGAGAGGGGGAAGCCAAGCTAATTAAGGTAGGGCGGCCCTTTGAAGCTCCTCTAGCCATCAGCGGGGATTCAGGAGGCAGCCGGGAACCAGGAGGCAGAATGAAAAATCGGGACTTTTTTAAAACGCCGCGGGACGCGGGACAAATTGCTCAAAAGCGGGACTGTCCCGCCAAAAGCGGGACGTCTGGTCACCTTAGGCTAATCATCTCTTGGCCTTACTCCCGAGTCATCCTCTTTGCTTTAGCTGCTCTTGCCTTCTGGCAGTTCTTCTCATATGCGCACTAGGAACAGGCTCCTCCTGTTCCTCTGCCTCTCTACTGTCAGCCTCTGGAGACTCCGAAGTCTGCGCATCACTCCCTGCTGGCCCTGGCCCCATCTCTGCCCCTGATACAGAGCCCTCATCTGGGCCTTCCCCAGCCTCCAGGCCTGGCCCCTGTTCTGATCGCCTCATTGCTGCCCAACTCCACTGCCAGCTCCGCAGGCTGCTGGCCAACCACAACACCTACTAGGTCCAAAACGGGGCGCAAGAGGGCAGCGCGTCCCATCCCTCCCCCCATGGCTTGTTTTTGCTCCCATGGGGGTGCAGGAGACCGAGTGCTGACTGTCACACCCTCTGGCCACACCCACCATGGCCACTCCCACCCAGCCAGTCATTAGGACAGAGAACCGGTTGTTAAATTATTTAAACCCCACCACTGACTCCAATGCTGCTCTATTTGCAGAATCTGCCAGGGTCACGAAGGCACATCTCTTCTTTTGGCTGATCCCTCCACTCCCAAGATTTAAGGCAATTCGAGCACCATATCTTTTTTTCTTGCGTAGAATCACAAGATCCTGGAAGGGGCACCCTCACTAGCTATCAAAGCAGACTTTGTACTGAGCTCCATCTGGTGACCAAACACAAATCTTTCATTGTTTGGAAATTGACTTGATGGTGTTAGACCCTACTGGATATCTCTACTTCCTATTATTCCATATTCTGCAAAAAAGAAAAAGAAAAGAAAAAAGTGCATCCTGTGAAGCCAGACTCCATTTTATAACATTCTGAGGTAAAAGAAACATCTAGGGTGGCTTTTATATCTTCTCTTGGGCTTTGCACTTGAACTTCCTGTTCCTGTACAAGAACATGTATTCTATTGGCTGTTATCACACTCCCATGAGGCCATTTAAAAATCCTAGCAATTTGTCTGAGCTAAGCTTGGTTGAAGTTTGGGCTGATTAAATGAATGAGCTTGTTGGGCAATTCCTATTGTGGCTGAGGGCTAACCCTACCTTTGTTCAGACCTTGCCGCAGGGAATTTGCTTATTCCCTATCTCTTTATCTCTTAAGTGCTGACAACTGCTGTGGGTTATTAAGGAAAATGGGGGCTGCTTTCCAAGAACATGTTTCTCCATTTCTCATCCAGAGAAATATAATATTCTGCCTTTTTAAAAATATTTCTCACAATATTTCATTCTTCTAGGAGAGGGGTGGGTGCTAACTTTCTACAATAGCATCAATGTGTCACCTCATCCTGTTTTTAATAAGACATCAAGATCTACATACACAGTCTGGTTTATTAAAGGATAGTGAGAACAGAACATGTACAGTCATAGAGAAGGAGACTTCTCCAATATTCATGCCCTGCTCAGATTAGGAAACAGCCCCAAAGTGGCGATACATTCTCACACCTAGGATGTTGGGAGATCTGGATGAGTCCACCAATTTTGCTCATAAATTTCATGGCCCCTGATCTCATTCACAGGCATGTGGCGGCCTGAGTCCAGAAGGATGAAACCGTCTCGCCAGAAAGGAATTTTTACTCTGTGTTCCCACCTAGTGCAAATATACACAATGTGAAGCCACGTGTAGCTACAAAAGTGGTCGCGGTAGGTAGTGTAGTTTTATTTGTATATAGAGCAGGAAAAGGATGAAATTCATAGGAGATCATGATCGAATTACTTAATTAAAATGAACAAGATTTCACTTGGATAACATTGAAATTGAATTAAATCACATTTTATTTTTGTTCTGGTTGCACCCATTTCCTTGCCCTGGCTGCATTTCCTTTGCAGAGGCTGGTAGATTAGGAGTACCCAGAAGAGGGGCAAGAAAAGTCAAAATAGTGGCCATCACCATGTAAATTAAGCTGTTCTTTCATTTGCTGGAGTGACCTCTGGATTTCATTTGAAGGACAAGCGCACCCCTAAAACATAGTTGCGTGCTTTTGAAGAAGACACTTGGTCAAGTAGGTGAAGAAGTAGGCAAAGAATTTGCAATCGGTGAAGAACCCAAAGGTATTTTTAAAATATCTGGGCTCCAAGCGAAGTTTGGGCAACCTTGCCAGGTTTGCCTGAGAAATGGAAATCTTCGGCAACAAATGAGGGTTCCTCTTACCAGGTAAGATGGACTCGATCCACACAGGGGCATGGCCACGTAACGTGAACCCGAAACTTCTGCTGCCCTTGTAGACCCGGACGGTTCTGCGGAAGGAGAGCACACTGTAGTCCTTACATCAGACAGGGAATCCAAAAAGGAGCAGAGCAGGACTTTTTCTCCCCGTTCAGCTGTCTGCAGAGATCTCTGAACCCCTTCCCTGCCTCTCATGACATGAGTGTTTCTCAACCTTGGCCACTTTAAGATGGATGGACTTCAACTCCCAGAATTCCCCAGCCAAGGTTGAGAACAGCAATAGCACTTAGACTTATATACCGCTTCATGTTGCTTTACAGCCCTCTCTAAGCCGTTTACAGAGTCAGACTATTGCCCTCAACAATCTGGGTCCTCATTTTACCCACCTCGGAAAGATGGAAGGCTGAGTCAATCTTGAGTCAATCAGGATCAAACTGCTGGCAATCGGCAGAGTTAGCCTGCAATACTGCATTCTAACTACTGCGCACCATGGAAGGAAGGAAGGAAGGAAGGAAGGAAGGAAGGAAGGAAGGAAGGAAGGAAGGAAGGAAGGAAGGAAGGAAAAGGGATAGCCCTTCTATAACACTTCCCAGTGCTTTACAGCCCTCTCTAAGCGGTTTAGAGAGTCAGCATGTTGCCCGCAACAATCTGGGTCATTTTACCCACCTCAGAAGGATGGAAGGCTGAGTCAACCTTGAAACACTACTTCACATATAAAAATCCTTCCAAACTGAGAATCTTTGCAATTCTGTCTTTGACTGGCATGTTACACTGATCACTTCTCTACCAGTCATTAAAAAAAAAACAACCCCTAGCAATCTTTTTCCTATGCAGTAGGATTTTGTCCATGTTTCCACTTCACGGTCAAGTCTTCAGGTTAAGGTTTCCTAGTCTGCCCCTCCTCACAATATCCCAAGCACATATAAGGTCTCCGCAAACTATACCCGCGATGGCGAACCTATGGCACGCGTGCCGGAAGTGCCACACGGAGCCATCTCTCCAGGCATGCGAGCCATCGCCCGTTGCTCTTCTGGTTTCCGATGTGCAACTAGCATGCGTGCACCAGGAAGATGATCTTCCGGTTTCCAGCGCATGGCTCCGTCCCGCCAGCTGGTCTTCGCAAATACATGCATGTCAAAAACCAGAAGACCAGGTGGCCGGTGCATATGTGAGAGCCCCGGAAACAAGACCAGGTGGCCAGTGCGCATGTGCGCATGTGCGAGCCCTTGCTGTGCTCTTCCGGTTTCCGGCACACGCATATGCACGCACGCCCCCGTTTCAGCACTCCGTGCTGAAAAGTTTAAATATATCAATAAACTTTCTTCTCCTCTCCTTTCCAAAAGGGTCTAAAAACAAGTTGTGCACAAGATCTTTAGGTCTTTTGGTAATGGACAGTTTCTGTTCTAGAACCTGTATCTTCGGGAGGGGGTCTCCGCAGGTCCTTACCTGCAAGCTGCCCCTGTCCCCACATTGCTGCCAATCAGGGTGGCGGATTTCCTCAAGCTCAGGCAATTCTCCTCCTGGCTCCGGGGAACCGAGCTGGCCCGGGTGGAGACCAGCAAGCGCTCGTGATGGTCTTCACTGCGGCTCCGTCTCAGGCGGTTGGCTGGCTGTTCCCTCTTGGATCGGCACAGCTTGCTGATGAGACTCTGGGACACCACCTCATCAAAGCGCTGCCGGTGTTTCCTGGGGATGAAGATCCTGGGAACATGAGAGCAGACCCGGGTTAGGGAAGGGGCAGGGGGTTAACAGATTAACAGAGTTGGAAGGGACCTTGGAGGTCATCTAATCCAACCCCCCCACTCAAACAGGAGACCCTACACCATCTCTGACAAATGGCACTCCAATCTCTTCTTGAAAGCCTCCAGTGATGAAGCTCCCAGTTTCTGAAGGCAACGTCTGTCCCATTGCTTGATTGTTCTCACTGTCAGAAATTTTCTCCTTATATCCAAGTTGAATCTCTCCTTGATCAGTTTCCATCCATCCTTCCTTGTCTGGCCTTCGGATGCTTTGGAAAATAGCTTGACCCCCTCCTCCCTGTGGTAGCCCCTCAAATATTGGAAGACTGCTATTATTGTCTCCCCTGATGCTTCTCTTCACTATACTAGCCAGGCCCAGTTCCTGCAACCGTTCATCGTATGTTTTAGCCTCCAGTCCCCTAATCACCTTGGTTGCTCTTCTCTGCACTCTTTCCAGAGTCTCAACATCTTGGCTGCTGCTGTCACAAAGGCACATAACCCAAAGCAGAGAAGCTCAGAAGCCTGAGAAGAACGTATGAAGAATGGTTACAGGAATTGGGTAAGTCTAGTTTAATGAAAAGAAGAGCTAGGGGGGACTGTTCCAACATTTGAGGTGCTTCTACAAAGATGGTGGGGGGTTCAAACTATTTTCCAAAGGACCAAACGGCAAGACGAGAAGCAACAGATGGAAACTAATCAAGGAGAGAAGCAACCTGGAACTAAAAAGAAATTTCCTAATGGTGAGAACAATCAATCAGTGGAACAGGAGTTGCCTTCAGGAGTTTTGGGTGCTCCATCACGGGAGGCTTTCAAAAAGAGACTGGACAACTATTTGTCTGAAATAATATAGGCACAAGTGATGGCACAAGTCATCGCCCCAGTTCAGCTATACTGCACATGCACGTGCAGCTGGTCTTCGGGTCTCTGCTGTGCATACATGGGGGGTGAAGCGCACAGAGGGGGGGCATGCACGCATGCATGCAGGAGCAGAGTGCATGCGGGGAGCCTCAAGTGTATGTGCATGGGCGGGGTGCATGTGGGGGATTCACACATGTGGGGTGGCTGGGGGCATGCATGGGGAGCACGCGCATTGCGTTTTGGGGGTTCGGGCGCACACGCGCATTTGCGCGCACACTTTGGGCATTCAGTCCAGAAAAAGTTAGCTATCACTGACCTTCTGCTCGAGCAGCAGGTTGGACTAGAAGACCTCTGAGGTCCCTTCCAACTCTATTGTTCTATGTTCTACTGTATGTCCTTTCTTCTCTTGGACATCAGCAGTGTCCAGCCTGCAGGAGCACTGCCTGCATGCTGATCTGACCACCGGATGGATGTGTCCCTCAAGGCTAGCAAAGGGAGGTAAGAGGAGCTAGTTGCTGGCACAGAGATGGAGCAACAATCTTGAGCCTTGGGTTGTTTTCAATATCAAACAGGAAGCAAAGAGAGTTTGTGTGTCAGCCCACGTGGGGGACATTGTAGTTTGCAAGACGGCTGCAGGAGGTGGCTGAACTCCCAGATGGTTGGGGAGGGGGTTATTTCATTACAGCCTGACAGCAAAGTCAGCTCCAGGGCCCCTCCTCCATCCCATCCCTGAAGGCATCATTGCTGATTTTGCTGCACGGGGTGTTGAAGCCCAGCCCAGCCCTTCCATCTATGCGGAACAGCTGAGCAAATGGCACGGCTTTCTTCCTGCTTCTTCAGGGTTGGGGTGGGGATGTTCAGGGCATCCATCACTCACAGCCCTGGCAGGTGAGCGAAGCCTTTTAATGTCTGGTCTCCAAGAGACGCTCTCAAGGGAAACTGAGCTCAAATCATAGAGATGACAGAATGGGACAACTCGCCACAGTCAACTCACCCAGGGGTGAGCTTCAAAAATTTTAGCAAGGGGTTCTCTGCCTGGTTGCTGGGTGGTCGTGGCCTCCTTGGCCTCCTGCACCACAGTGGAGAGGGCATTTTTGCCCTCCCCAGGCTCTGGAGGCTTTCCTTGAGCCTCTGGGAGGGCAAAAACAGCCTTCCCAGACTCCAGAGGCCCTCTGGAGGCCAGAAACAAATTTCTGGTAGGCCCATTTTTTGCCCTCCCCGAGCCTCCGTGCACTTACCTGCATCCAAATCAGGCCGCGTGGGGACTCCTGGGAGGGGTGGGGTAGGCAGGGCCAGCCAGGAATGGGATTTGGGGGGTGGGGTCTCCAAACTGCACAGAATCTTAGCTAGAGGTTCTCCCAAGCCCCCTATGAATCCCCAGCAGCCCACTCCTGAACTCACCATGGCCAATTCACCACGGGCCATTTCAACTATTCAATTTAATTATTAAAAAAAATAATTTTAAAAAAATGTTTTATTTTTCGTCATTTACATTTCATTTTGTCCCTCTTTTCTTTCATGATTCTATTCCACGATTTCTTCGATATTAGTGTAATTCTTATTCCACAGTGGCTTGGCACTGAGAGGTAGGCTGCAGCACCCCATTCTCCCCGCACACACCCCAGATATGCCCTCGCAAGCTTTAAAGCAGAGGTCTTCAAACTTGGCAGCTTTAAGACTTGTGGACTTCAACTCCCAGAATTCTCCAGCCAGGAGTTGAAGTCCACAAGTCTTAAAGCTGCCAAGTTTGAAGACCTCTGCTTTAAAGAGTCAAGCTGCTTCCCCAGCACCTCTAGCTATTGACTAAGACCTGCCCACTAAAACCCAGCCAAGGGCTTAGCTTAGCTTGTTGTGAAAATCACCTCAAGTCATGAGATGGTTTCTCTGGCTACGTAGACACAACAATTATGTTAGATTAACCTGGGTTTAGTGTGGTGCATGTTGCTATTAGGTCATTGGATAATGCACACAACTGAGAGCATTAAGTCACAACATTTTATATTTCAATACTTCAATAGGCTTGCTGTTAAAACCCCAGGGACCCCTTCTCTGGAATTTAAGACTTGCCCTTAAATTCCAGGGACCCTTCCGCCCCCTTGCCAAACCTCCAATGCTCAGAGGGCTTCTGAGCATATTTGCTGGCAGAGCTAATTACCTTAAAAGACATAAATCTGCACTGGCTCCTTTACAACTTCCACGTGCACCCACAGCCTCCCTGCAGGCTGAATACTCCCACACCCACCCACATGCTTGTCAGAGACTGTATCCCCCCCATAAAGATTTCCTCATGAGAAAATTCCCCCTGCGGCTTCAGAACCAATGTTGCAAAAAAAAAAAAAATGCTGCAAAACTAGAAGAATGATGAGGCCCAGATCATCATAGGGGTACAGGGGTGGCACCCTGCTCTGGGATCAGCCCAGGTATTATGTGGAGATAATGCATCGGCATTATCCCTCTTCTGCCACTTTCTGAAAATAGAACATGGAATAATAGAGTCGGAAGGGACCTTGGAGGTCTTCTAGTCCAACTCTCTGCTTGAACAGGAGACACAATTACACAATTCCAGACAAGTGGTTGTCCAATCTCTTCTTGAAAACTTCCAGTGACGGAGCGCCCATGATTTCTGGAGGCCAGCTGTTCCACTGGTTAATTGTCCTCACTGTTAGGAAATTTCTCCTTAGTTCCAGGTTGCTTCTCTCCTTGATTAGTTTGCAACCATTGTTTCTTGTCTTGCCCTCAGGTGCTTTGGAGAATAATTTGACCCCTTCTTCTTTGTGGCAACCCCTCAAATACTGGAACACTGCTATCATGTCACCCCTGGTCCTTCTTTTCTCTAGACCAGACATACCAAATCCTGCAACTGTTCTTCATATGTTTTAGTCTCCAGCCCGCTACTGAACAAGGAGAGATTCAGCCTGGAAATAAGGAGAAATTATCTGACAGTGAGAGCAATGGAATGGAACGGAACAGAAGTTGCCTTTAGAAGTTATGGGAGCTTCATCACTGGAAGCTTTCAAGGAGAGACTGGGCTGCCCTCTGTCAGAAATGGTGTAGGGCAGGGTGAGTTCTACTTACCTTTATTACCAGTTTGCAACGGGATCGCAACAGGATCGCTTGCATCGCTCTCGCGCGCGCCGAGATCACCAATGATGTCATCTGGGGTGGTGGGCGGGGCCTCCCGCCAGGGGTGGGTTCTAAATTTTTTTACTACCGGTTCTGTGGGCGTGGCTTATTTTATGGGCGTGGCTTGATGGTCATGTGACAATTCTTTAGGATTTAGCAGAGGTACTGGTCTACCAGGCTTTTAACTGCTTGCAGAGCTGTACCGATCTACCCATTTATTTTTTGCAGGCACTGATCTATTCATGTATTTTTGCAGACACTGGTCTACTCATTTGTTTTCTTTTAACACTGATCAGCTGTAGGGCGGCCCTTTGAAGTCCCCCCGGCAAGAGTTTAAACAGGGTTTTTTCCCTCTAGCCATCAGCTGGGACTCAGGAGGCAGCAATAGATTGGGGGTGGGGCCAAATAAAAGGTAAGAATAACGTGGGAGGTGGGGGGGGGGATGGGGGGAGCAGAACCGGTTCGTTGACGTCATATCATCACCGCTACCGGGTCGGGAGAACGAGGCCGAACCGGGAGGAACCCACCACTGCCTCCTGTCAGTTTTACTACAGGTTCTTGCAAACTGGTCCGAACCGGGCTCAACCCACCACTGGTGTAGGGTCTCCTGCTTGGGCAGGGGTTGGACTAGATGACCTACAAGGTCCCTTCCAACTCTGTTAAATCTGTTATATCATTCTTGTTGCTCTTTTCTGCAACAAATCTTGCCTTTCACTCTGTATTGCCACCCATTCCACATTTCCCACGTCCAGCTGAATATTTATTACCCTGCACATGATTAAAATATCTGCCAGCCTCTGAAGCTCCCTGATGAACCACTCGGCCTAGCCTACTTTACGAGTCGGCTGTAAAGACACCAGGATCCAATAATTCCCCTAAGGATCCCTTTGAACACTCTGAGAGGTAAGAGGGGTTGGGGAAAATGCTTGGCCTACACAATACATCCGTTTCCTTCGGCAAAGAGGGCAGCACGATTTTACCTGCTGCTGCACTGATCAAAAAATTGAGGGAAGGAAGGAAGAAAGTCCTTGGCAGAAGAGAAAAGGACTTTTGTATTTTTAGCATGATCTCCTCATGCTGCTCTGAAGAAGAATGGCTCCAGGGGGAAGACAGTGCAAAACTGCCTTTCTTCGGTGCAAGGTGGGGTACACACACACACACACACACACACACACACACACACACACAGTATATATACACACACACATTGGGGTGGGCTTCAAAAATTTTAGCAAGGGCTTCTCTGCCGGGTTGCTGGGTGGGCATGGCCTTGTCGGCCTCCTGCACCATGGCGGGGTGTGTGTGTTTTTGCCCTCCCCGGGCTCCGGAGGCTTTTCTCAAGCCTCCAGGAAGGCGAAAACAGCATCCCCAGGCTCTGGAGGCCCTCTGGAGCCTGGAAATGGTCTTCCAGCCTTCCCGAACGTCCGGTAGGCCCGTTTTTTCGCCCTCCCCGAGCATCCGCGCACACCCTACACTTACCTGCATCCAAAACGGGCCGCATGGGGACTCCTGGGAGGGGAGGGGTGGGGTCGGGTGGGGCGGGGCCAGCCAGGAGCGGGATTTGGGGGTTCTCTGAACTGCACAGAATCTTAGCTAGAGGTTCTCCCAAACCCCTGCGAACCCCCAGCAGCCCACCCCGATATATATATATATATATATATATATATATATATATATATATATATATATATATGTCTTTTTCTGTTTTTCGTAGGCTTTTATGTGCATATTCTTTCTAGCCAGGTTTTACCTACGTAAGCTAGGTTGTTCTGCAGCTCTGGCTGTGTGAAATCTCATTCACCATCCTCAGAGCTCCTCCTCTGTTGACAAACTGCAACTCTGCGTTGCTCTCTGGGAGACTCAGATAGCTATTTCTGCCTTATAAGGCTTCGTCAGTGAGCCACACCCACTTCTCAGATATTCCCCCTGTAAAGGTACAATGTGTCTTTTTCTGTTTTTCGTAGGCTTTTATGTGCATATTCTTTCTAGCCAGGTTTTACCTACGTAAGCTAGGTTGTTCTGCAGCTCTGGCTGTGTGAAATCTCATTCACCATCCTCAGAGCTCCTCCTCTGTTGACAAACTGCAACTCTGCGTTGCTCTCTGGGAGACTCAGATAGCTATTTCTGCCTTATAAGGCTTCGTCAGTGAGCCACACCCACTTCTCAGATATTCCCCCTGTAAAGGTACAATGTGTCTTTTTCTGTTTTTCGTAGGCTTTTATGTGCATATTCTTTCTAGCCAGGTTTTACCTACGTAAGCTAGGTTGTTCTGCAGCTCTGGCTGTGTGAAATCTCATTCACCATCCTCAGAGCTCCTCCTCTGTTGACAAACTGCAACTCTGCGTTGCTCTCTGGGAGACTCAGATAGCTATTTCTGCCTTATAAGGCTTCGTCAGTGAGCCACACCCACTTCTCAGATATTCCCCCTGTAAAGGTACAATGTGTCTTTTTCTGTTTTTCGTAGGCTTTTATGTGCATATTCTTTCTAGCCAGGTTTTACCTACGTAAGCTAGGTTGTTCTGCAGCTCTGGCTGTGTGAAATCTCATTCACCATCCTCAGAGCTCCTCCTCTGTTGACAAACTGCAACTCTGCGTTGCTCTCTGGGAGACTCAGATAGCTATTTCTGCCTTATAAGGCTTCGTCAGTGAGCCACACCCACTTCTCAGATATTCCCCCTGTAAAGGTACAATGTGTCTTTTTCTGTTTTTCGTAGGCTTTTATGTGCATATTCTTTCTAGCCAGGTTTTACCTACGTAAGCTAGGTTGTTCTGCAGCTCTGGCTGTGTGAAATCTCATTCACCATCCTCAGAGCTCCTCCTCTGTTGACAAACTGCAACTCTGCGTTGCTCTCTGGGAGACTCAGATAGCTATTTCTGCCTTATAAGGCTTCGTCAGTGAGCCACACCCACTTCTCAGATATTCCCCCTGTAAAGGTACAATGTGTCTTTTTCTGTTTTTCGTAGGCTTTTATGTGCATATTCTTTCTAGCCAGGTTTTACCTACGTAAGCTAGGTTGTTCTGCAGCTCTGGCTGTGTGAAATCTCATTCACCATCCTCAGAGCTCCTCCTCTGTTGACAAACTGCAACTCTGCGTTGCTCTCTGGGAGACTCAGATAGCTATTTCTGCCTTATAAGGCTTCGTCAGTGAGCCACACCCACTTCTCAGATATTCCCCCTGTAAAGGTACAATGTGTCTTTTTCTGTTTTTCGTAGGCTTTTATGTGCATATTCTTTCTAGCCAGGTTTTACCTACGTAAGCTAGGTTGTTCTGCAGCTCTGGCTGTGTGAAATCTCATTCACCATCCTCAGAGCTCCTCCTCTGTTGACAAACTGCAACTCTGCGTTGCTCTCTGGGAGACTCAGATAGCTATTTCTGCCTTATAAGGCTTCGTCAGTGAGCCACACCCACTTCTCAGATATTCCCCCTGTAAAGGTACAATGTGTCTTTTTCTGTTTTTCGTAGGCTTTTATGTGCATATTCTTTCTAGCCAGGTTTTACCTACGTAAGCTAGGTTGTTCTGCAGCTCTGGCTGTGTGAAATCTCATTCACCATCCTCAGAGCTCCTCCTCTGTTGACAAACTGCAACTCTGCGTTGCTCTCTGGGAGACTCAGATAGCTATTTCTGCCTTATAAGGCTTCGTCAGTGAGCCACACCCACTTCTCAGATATTCCCCCTGTAAAGGTACAATGTGTCTTTTTCTGTTTTTCGTAGGCTTTTATGTGCATATTCTTTCTAGCCAGGTTTTACCTACGTAAGCTAGGTTGTTCTGCAGCTCTGGCTGTGTGAAATCTCATTCACCATCCTCAGAGCTCCTCCTCTGTTGACAAACTGCAACTCTGCGTTGCTCTCTGGGAGACTCAGATAGCTATTTCTGCCTTATAAGGCTTCGTCAGTGAGCCACACCCACTTCTCAGATATTCCCCCTGTAAAGGTACAATGTGTCTTTTTCTGTTTTTCGTAGGCTTTTATGTGCATATTCTTTCTAGCCAGGTTTTACCTACGTAAGCTAGGTTGTTCTGCAGCTCTGGCTGTGTGAAATCTCATTCACCATCCTCAGAGCTCCTCCTCTGTTGACAAACTGCAACTCTGCGTTGCTCTCTGGGAGACTCAGATAGCTATTTCTGCCTTATAAGGCTTCGTCAGTGAGCCACACCCACTTCTCAGATATTCCCCCTGTAAAGGTACAATGTGTCTTTTTCTGTTTTTCGTAGGCTTTTATGTGCATATTCTTTCTAGCCAGGTTTTACCTACGTAAGCTAGGTTGTTCTGCAGCTCTGGCTGTGTGAAATCTCATTCACCATCCTCAGAGCTCCTCCTCTGTTGACAAACTGCAACTCTGCGTTGCTCTCTGGGAGACTCAGATAGCTATTTCTGCCTTATAAGGCTTCGTCAGTGAGCCACACCCACTTCTCAGATATTCCCCCTGTAAAGGTACAATGTGTCTTTTTCTGTTTTTCGTAGGCTTTTATGTGCATATTCTTTCTAGCCAGGTTTTACCTACGTAAGCTAGGTTGTTCTGCAGCTCTGGCTGTGTGAAATCTCATTCACCATCCTCAGAGCTCCTCCTCTGTTGACAAACTGCAACTCTGCGTTGCTCTCTGGGAGACTCAGATAGCTATTTCTGCCTTATAAGGCTTCGTCAGTGAGCCACACCCACTTCTCAGATATTCCCCCTGTAAAGGTACAATGTGTCTTTTTCTGTTTTTCGTAGGCTTTTATGTGCATATTCTTTCTAGCCAGGTTTTACCTACGTAAGCTAGGTTGTTCTGCAGCTCTGGCTGTGTGAAATCTCATTCACCATCCTCAGAGCTCCTCCTCTGTTGACAAACTGCAACTCTGCGTTGCTCTCTGGGAGACTCAGATAGCTATTTCTGCCTTATAAGGCTTCGTCAGTGAGCCACACCCACTTCTCAGAT
The DNA here is from genome assembly GCA_022577455.1 of Arizona elegans. Classification (NCBI taxonomy): domain Eukaryota; kingdom Metazoa; phylum Chordata; class Lepidosauria; order Squamata; family Colubridae; genus Arizona; species Arizona elegans. The sequence goes on along the minus strand of JAKOOJ010000022.1, from coordinate 3,921,947 downwards.
ATTCCCCCTGTAAAGGTACAATGTGTCTTTTTCTGTTTTTCGTAGGCTTTTATGTGCATATTCTTTCTAGCCAGGTTTTACCTACGTAAGCTAGGTTGTTCTGCAGCTCTGGCTGTGTGAAATCTCATTCACCATCCTCAGAGCTCCTCCTCTGTTGACAAACTGCAACTCTGCGTTGCTCTCTGGGAGACTCAGATAGCTATTTCTGCCTTATAAGGCTTCGTCAGTGAGCCACACCCACTTCTCAGATATTCCCCCTGTAAAGGTACAATGTGTCTTTTTCTGTTTTTCGTAGGCTTTTATGTGCATATTCTTTCTAGCCAGGTTTTACCTACGTAAGCTAGGTTGTTCTGCAGCTCTGGCTGTGTGAAATCTCATTCACCATCCTCAGAGCTCCTCCTCTGTTGACAAACTGCAACTCTGCGTTGCTCTCTGGGAGACTCAGATAGCTATTTCTGCCTTATAAGGCTTCGTCAGTGAGCCACACCCACTTCTCAGATATTCCCCCTGTAAAGGTACAATGTGTCTTTTTCTGTTTTTCGTAGGCTTTTATGTGCATATTCTTTCTAGCCAGGTTTTACCTACGTAAGCTAGGTTGTTCTGCAGCTCTGGCTGTGTGAAATCTCATTCACCATCCTCAGAGCTCCTCCTCTGTTGACAAACTGCAACTCTGCGTTGCTCTCTGGGAGACTCAGATAGCTATTTCTGCCTTATAAGGCTTCGTCAGTGAGCCACACCCACTTCTCAGATATTCCCCCTGTAAAGGTACAATGTGTCTTTTTCTGTTTTTCGTAGGCTTTTATGTGCATATTCTTTCTAGCCAGGTTTTACCTACGTAAGCTAGGTTGTTCTGCAGCTCTGGCTGTGTGAAATCTCATTCACCATCCTCAGAGCTCCTCCTCTGTTGACAAACTGCAACTCTGCGTTGCTCTCTGGGAGACTCAGATAGCTATTTCTGCCTTATAAGGCTTCGTCAGTGAGCCACACCCACTTCTCAGATATTCCCCCTGTAAAGGTACAATGTGTCTTTTTCTGTTTTTCGTAGGCTTTTATGTGCATATTCTTTCTAGCCAGGTTTTACCTACGTAAGCTAGGTTGTTCTGCAGCTCTGGCTGTGTGAAATCTCATTCACCATCCTCAGAGCTCCTCCTCTGTTGACAAACTGCAACTCTGCGTTGCTCTCTGGGAGACTCAGATAGCTATTTCTGCCTTATAAGGCTTCGTCAGTGAGCCACACCCACTTCTCAGATATTCCCCCTGTAAAGGTACAATGTGTCTTTTTCTGTTTTTCGTAGGCTTTTATGTGCATATTCTTTCTAGCCAGGTTTTACCTACGTAAGCTAGGTTGTTCTGCAGCTCTGGCTGTGTGAAATCTCATTCACCATCCTCAGAGCTCCTCCTCTGTTGACAAACTGCAACTCTGCGTTGCTCTCTGGGAGACTCAGATAGCTATTTCTGCCTTATAAGGCTTCGTCAGTGAGCCACACCCACTTCTCAGATATTCCCCCTGTAAAGGTACAATGTGTCTTTTTCTGTTTTTCGTAGGCTTTTATGTGCATATTCTTTCTAGCCAGGTTTTACCTACGTAAGCTAGGTTGTTCTGCAGCTCTGGCTGTGTGAAATCTCATTCACCATCCTCAGAGCTCCTCCTCTGTTGACAAACTGCAACTCTGCGTTGCTCTCTGGGAGACTCAGATAGCTATTTCTGCCTTATAAGGCTTCGTCAGTGAGCCACACCCACTTCTCAGATATTCCCCCTGTAAAGGTACAATGTGTCTTTTTCTGTTTTTCGTAGGCTTTTATGTGCATATTCTTTCTAGCCAGGTTTTACCTACGTAAGCTAGGTTGTTCTGCAGCTCTGGCTGTGTGAAATCTCATTCACCATCCTCAGAGCTCCTCCTCTGTTGACAAACTGCAACTCTGCGTTGCTCTCTGGGAGACTCAGATAGCTATTTCTGCCTTATAAGGCTTCGTCAGTGAGCCACACCCACTTCTCAGATATTCCCCCTGTAAAGGTACAATGTGTCTTTTTCTGTTTTTCGTAGGCTTTTATGTGCATATTCTTTCTAGCCAGGTTTTACCTACGTAAGCTAGGTTGTTCTGCAGCTCTGGCTGTGTGAAATCTCATTCACCATCCTCAGAGCTCCTCCTCTGTTGACAAACTGCAACTCTGCGTTGCTCTCTGGGAGACTCAGATAGCTATTTCTGCCTTATAAGGCTTCGTCAGTGAGCCACACCCACTTCTCAGATATTCCCCCTGTAAAGGTACAATGTGTCTTTTTCTGTTTTTCGTAGGCTTTTATGTGCATATTCTTTCTAGCCAGGTTTTACCTACGTAAGCTAGGTTGTTCTGCAGCTCTGGCTGTGTGAAATCTCATTCACCATCCTCAGAGCTCCTCCTCTGTTGACAAACTGCAACTCTGCGTTGCTCTCTGGGAGACTCAGATAGCTATTTCTGCCTTATAAGGCTTCGTCAGTGAGCCACACCCACTTCTCAGATATTCCCCCTGTAAAGGTACAATGTGTCTTTTTCTGTTTTTCGTAGGCTTTTATGTGCATATTCTTTCTAGCCAGGTTTTACCTACGTAAGCTAGGTTGTTCTGCAGCTCTGGCTGTGTGAAATCTCATTCACCATCCTCAGAGCTCCTCCTCTGTTGACAAACTGCAACTCTGCGTTGCTCTCTGGGAGACTCAGATAGCTATTTCTGCCTTATAAGGCTTCGTCAGTGAGCCACACCCACTTCTCAGATATTCCCCCTGTAAAGGTACAATGTGTCTTTTTCTGTTTTTCGTAGGCTTTTATGTGCATATTCTTTCTAGCCAGGTTTTACCTACGTAAGCTAGGTTGTTCTGCAGCTCTGGCTGTGTGAAATCTCATTCACCATCCTCAGAGCTCCTCCTCTGTTGACAAACTGCAACTCTGCGTTGCTCTCTGGGAGACTCAGATAGCTATTTCTGCCTTATAAGGCTTCGTCAGTGAGCCACACCCACTTCTCAGATATTCCCCCTGTAAAGGTACAATGTGTCTTTTTCTGTTTTTCGTAGGCTTTTATGTGCATATTCTTTCTAGCCAGGTTTTACCTACGTAAGCTAGGTTGTTCTGCAGCTCTGGCTGTGTGAAATCTCATTCACCATCCTCAGAGCTCCTCCTCTGTTGACAAACTGCAACTCTGCGTTGCTCTCTGGGAGACTCAGATAGCTATTTCTGCCTTATAAGGCTTCGTCAGTGAGCCACACCCACTTCTCAGATATTCCCCCTGTAAAGGTACAATGTGTCTTTTTCTGTTTTTCGTAGGCTTTTATGTGCATATTCTTTCTAGCCAGGTTTTACCTACGTAAGCTAGGTTGTTCTGCAGCTCTGGCTGTGTGAAATCTCATTCACCATCCTCAGAGCTCCTCCTCTGTTGACAAACTGCAACTCTGCGTTGCTCTCTGGGAGACTCAGATAGCTATTTCTGCCTTATAAGGCTTCGTCAGTGAGCCACACCCACTTCTCAGATATTCCCCCTGTAAAGGTACAATGTGTCTTTTTCTGTTTTTCGTAGGCTTTTATGTGCATATTCTTTCTAGCCAGGTTTTACCTACGTAAGCTAGGTTGTTCTGCAGCTCTGGCTGTGTGAAATCTCATTCACCATCCTCAGAGCTCCTCCTCTGTTGACAAACTGCAACTCTGCGTTGCTCTCTGGGAGACTCAGATAGCTATTTCTGCCTTATAAGGCTTCGTCAGTGAGCCACACCCACTTCTCAGATATTCCCCCTGTAAAGGTACAATGTGTCTTTTTCTGTTTTTCGTAGGCTTTTATGTGCATATTCTTTCTAGCCAGGTTTTACCTACGTAAGCTAGGTTGTTCTGCAGCTCTGGCTGTGTGAAATCTCATTCACCATCCTCAGAGCTCCTCCTCTGTTGACAAACTGCAACTCTGCGTTGCTCTCTGGGAGACTCAGATAGCTATTTCTGCCTTATAAGGCTTCGTCAGTGAGCCACACCCACTTCTCAGATATTCCCCCTGTAAAGGTACAATGTGTCTTTTTCTGTTTTTCGTAGGCTTTTATGTGCATATTCTTTCTAGCCAGGTTTTACCTACGTAAGCTAGGTTGTTCTGCAGCTCTGGCTGTGTGAAATCTCATTCACCATCCTCAGAGCTCCTCCTCTGTTGACAAACTGCAACTCTGCGTTGCTCTCTGGGAGACTCAGATAGCTATTTCTGCCTTATAAGGCTTCGTCAGTGAGCCACACCCACTTCTCAGATATTCCCCCTGTAAAGGTACAATGTGTCTTTTTCTGTTTTTCGTAGGCTTTTATGTGCATATTCTTTCTAGCCAGGTTTTACCTACGTAAGCTAGGTTGTTCTGCAGCTCTGGCTGTGTGAAATCTCATTCACCATCCTCAGAGCTCCTCCTCTGTTGACAAACTGCAACTCTGCGTTGCTCTCTGGGAGACTCAGATAGCTATTTCTGCCTTATAAGGCTTCGTCAGTGAGCCACACCCACTTCTCAGATATTCCCCCTGTAAAGGTACAATGTGTCTTTTTCTGTTTTTCGTAGGCTTTTATGTGCATATTCTTTCTAGCCAGGTTTTACCTACGTAAGCTAGGTTGTTCTGCAGCTCTGGCTGTGTGAAATCTCATTCACCATCCTCAGAGCTCCTCCTCTGTTGACAAACTGCAACTCTGCGTTGCTCTCTGGGAGACTCAGATAGCTATTTCTGCCTTATAAGGCTTCGTCAGTGAGCCACACCCACTTCTCAGATATTCCCCCTGTAAAGGTACAATGTGTCTTTTTCTGTTTTTCGTAGGCTTTTATGTGCATATTCTTTCTAGCCAGGTTTTACCTACGTAAGCTAGGTTGTTCTGCAGCTCTGGCTGTGTGAAATCTCATTCACCATCCTCAGAGCTCCTCCTCTGTTGACAAACTGCAACTCTGCGTTGCTCTCTGGGAGACTCAGATAGCTATTTCTGCCTTATAAGGCTTCGTCAGTGAGCCACACCCACTTCTCAGATATTCCCCCTGTAAAGGTACAATGTGTCTTTTTCTGTTTTTCGTAGGCTTTTATGTGCATATTCTTTCTAGCCAGGTTTTACCTACGTAAGCTAGGTTGTTCTGCAGCTCTGGCTGTGTGAAATCTCATTCACCATCCTCAGAGCTCCTCCTCTGTTGACAAACTGCAACTCTGCGTTGCTCTCTGGGAGACTCAGATAGCTATTTCTGCCTTATAAGGCTTCGTCAGTGAGCCACACCCACTTCTCAGATATTCCCCCTGTAAAGGTACAATGTGTCTTTTTCTGTTTTTCGTAGGCTTTTATGTGCATATTCTTTCTAGCCAGGTTTTACCTACGTAAGCTAGGTTGTTCTGCAGCTCTGGCTGTGTGAAATCTCATTCACCATCCTCAGAGCTCCTCCTCTGTTGACAAACTGCAACTCTGCGTTGCTCTCTGGGAGACTCAGATAGCTATTTCTGCCTTATAAGGCTTCGTCAGTGAGCCACACCCACTTCTCAGATATTCCCCCTGTAAAGGTACAATGTGTCTTTTTCTGTTTTTCGTAGGCTTTTATGTGCATATTCTTTCTAGCCAGGTTTTACCTACGTAAGCTAGGTTGTTCTGCAGCTCTGGCTGTGTGAAATCTCATTCACCATCCTCAGAGCTCCTCCTCTGTTGACAAACTGCAACTCTGCGTTGCTCTCTGGGAGACTCAGATAGCTATTTCTGCCTTATAAGGCTTCGTCAGTGAGCCACACCCACTTCTCAGATATTCCAGAATATGCATATTCTTCTCAGAAAGAATATGCACATAAAAGCCTACGAAAAACAGAAAAAGACACATTGTACCTTTACAGGGGGAATATCTGAGAAGTGGGTGTGGCTCACTGACGAAGCCTTATAAGGCAGAAATAGCTATCTGAGTCTCCCAGAGAGCAACGCAGAGTTGCAGTTTGTCAACAGAGGAGGAGCTCTGAGGATGGTGAATGAGATTTCACACAGCCAGAGCTGCAGAACAACCTAGCTTACGTAGGTAAAACCTGGCTAGAAAGAATATGCACATAAAAGCCTACGAAAAACAGAAAAAGACACATTGTACCTTTACAGGGGGAATATCTGAGAAGTGGGTGTGGCTCACTGACGAAGCCGTATAAGGCAGAAATAGCTATCTGAGTCTCCCAGAGAGCAACGCAGAGTTGCAGTTTGTCAACAGAGGAGGAGCTCTGAGGATGGTGAATGAGATTTCACACAGCCAGAGCTGCAGAACAACCTAGCTTACGTAGGTAAAACCTGGCTAGAAAGAATATGCACATAAAAGCCTACGAAAAACAGAAAAAGACACATTGTACCTTTACAGGGGGAATATCTGAGAAGTGGGTGTGGCTCACTGACGAAGCCTTATAAGGCAGAAATAGCTATCTGAGTCTCCCAGAGAGCAACGCAGAGTTGCAGTTTGTCAACAGAGGAGGAGCTCTGAGGATGGTGAATGAGATTTCACACAGCCAGAGCTGCAGAACAACCTAGCTTACGTAGGTAAAACCTGGCTAGAAAGAATATGCATATATATATATATATATATATATGTGTTTTCTCAGGTTTTCGCGGGTGTTTGTATGTAGGTCTTTGGTTATTCGGGTCTTCTCCCACGTAAAATTGGAAGTGTCTTGGCGACGTTTCGACGAAGTCTCATTCGTCATCTTCAGGCTGGTGTTCTCGGCTTCGTGCTCCTGGAAGCACGAAGCCGAGAACACCAGCCTGAAGATGACGAATGAGACTTCGTCGAAACATCGCCAAGACACTTCCAATTTTACGTGGGAGAAGACCCGAATAACCAAAGACCTACATATATATATATATATATATATATATATGTTTATGTAAGTTTTCACGGTTATGTATGTGTGTATAGTTAATATTTTGGGTTTCTTCCCGTGTAATTGTGGATATATCCCTAAAAGGGTAGAAGCGACTTCACGTCTGCCTACTATTTGGAAACCTGCTCTCATAGATAGACGAATCTTAACACCATATATAAAACATAAACCAAACATTAATCAAAAAAATCCCAACCAAATCATATTCAAACCAGCCACAAAGATGAAGCCCTGCCACCTAGTGGAGAAAAACCGACCATACACCCGAACCCAAGCCAATAAACACACACTGGGACTCCCAACCAATCAGAATGAAAAGGTGGAGCCATCCCAGAATACCAGCACCAGATTTGAAATACCAATGGCAGTTAGTACAAAATGACTGCTGACATAAGCCTGATGATGGCAGATGGGATTCTGTCGAAACGTCGCTTCTACCCTTTTAGGGATATATCCACAATTACACGGGAAGAAACCCGAAATATTAACTATACACACACACACACACACACACACATATATATATTTGGTATCGATATTGAGTATACCATATATTCAATATGTATATGGTATCTATAGAAGCAAGTGGATTTCTGAAACTGCCCTTGCACCAGGCCCCCTAAAGCAGTGTGGGTGGCCTCTCTGACACCTCCAACCACCCCTCAGCTCACTCCAGTAGGAAGGAAGCCCCACTCTCCCCATATCCCTCTGGGTCACATTCAAGTACCTGCAAGCTTTCTCTGCCACTCGGAAGGAGAACGTACCTTCCTCCAACTGAGGATGGGAGTGGGTCACACAAGACATTTCTGTTCCATAGGCATTATTTGCTTTTAGTGACATGATGACGAGCTTTCCCGAATTAGAATACACAATACTAGAATAATAGAGCTGGAAGGGGCCTTGGAGGTCTTCTAGTCCAACCCCCTGCTCAAGCAGGAAAGCCTAGACCAGCGGTCACCAATCAGTGGTCCACGGACCACCGATGATCCACAAGAAAATTTTGGTGGGCCACAGAAAAGTTATTTGCATTTTTATATTGCACTATTTATCTTTTTAAAAAAAATTCATATTACTGGTCCACGGGATTTAAAATTATGAATGTAGTGGTCCCTGAGGTCCAAAAGGTTGGTGACCCTTGCCCTCAACCATTTCAGACAAATGTTGTCCATTCTCTCCTTCAAAAAGTTGAGGAATACCCATAACTACTGGAGGCAAGTCATTCATTCCACCGATTAATTGTTCTAACTGTCAGGAAATGTCTCCCTGGTTCTAGGTTGGGTCCCTACCTTCCTTGCAAAGGATGTTCTTCGGACAACTCCCAATTCTTGGATTCAAATGCCATCCTCTTATAATAGGAAGAAATGTGATTTCTGTTCCAGAATAGCGAGTTGTGCTCTGGTAGCTTTTAAGTACTGTATCCATCGATCGGCAGGATTTTACTCTTGAGCTGAGCCAGTAGAAAAGCTGCCCCACTGGACCATTTTTGTTTTGGCTGCACTTCCTTCTCCCTGTCCTGCTGTGCTAAGAGAACGGAGACATCCATCCTTTTTGCTCACTGAAATGGACGAAGGTCCTGTTTTGGAAGAATGAACCTCCAACTCTGCAGCAGAATCCCAGAATTGGGAAGGGACCATCCAATCCAACCCCTGCTCAGCGCAGGAATCCAAATTAAAATACCCTGGACTGGATGCTATCTAGTTTCTGCTTCATCGCCTCCAGGGAAAAAGTGATACCCACCACCGGCTCCCATGTCACATTCTCCTATTATTAGGATTTTTTTTTTTCAAAAATTCAAATAGAGTCTGCTTTTTTGTAATTGATATTCATTCCATTTCTGGCACTGTGGAATGAAAAAAAAAAAAAAACCAGTTTTTGACTTTGTAGGTGACCTCCTTTCAGGATTTCAGATTTCTCCTCAGTCTTCTCCTCTAATGAAAAGGAGGACCGGGAGAGACATGATAGCAGTGTTCCAATATTTGAGGGGCTGCCACAAAGAAGTAGGGAGTCAAGCTATTCTCCAAAGCACCAAAAGGCAAGACAAGAAACAATGGATGGAAACTAACCAAGGAGAGAAGCAGCCTAGAATTAAGGAGAAAATTCCTAACCGTTAGGGCAATCAGCCAAAGGAATAACTTGCCTTCAAACATTGTGGGAGCTCCATCACTGGAGGCTTTCAGAAAGAGACTGGACAACCATTTGCCTGAAATGGTATAGGGTCTCCTGCTGGAGCAGGGGATTGGACTAGAAGACCTCTGAGGTCCCTCCCAACTTTATTGTTCTATGTTCAGACCAAGCTCCTTCAACCTCTCTTCAACATTTCTCTCCAATTTGATGTGATAATAATGATGAGCATTCTCTGATTTTTGAGCCAGCTGTTGTCATGTCACCAGCCCACATTTAACTCACTTGCTAATCAGCATGTGCTCCCTCATATGTTTTGATGAAGGCATATTATGTCTATCAGCATTCCCATAATCTATTAGATAAGTTAGCCAAGCAGAAAATGAAGTAAAGTTAGTCTATTCTCATCAAATCTATCCTGATATAGTAATTTTTGCATTGTTTTCAAGGTGATTATATACCTCTTTTCATGAGCTGTTCTAGAATTTTCCTGGTACATATGTCAGATTCTCTGGACTATAACTCCTTGGATCTTCTCCCCCACCCCGCTCTTTTGGAGATAAAGATATAATTTATTCTCTACTCATTAGATACTTCACAATTCTCCAGAACTGTTCAAGATAATTCATTAAAATTCATGGCAGACTATCAGCAAAGTACTTTAGGATGCAATTTATCTGGTCCTGGACATTCAAACTAAATATATCTTTAATGATTATGTTTTTACAGTCTCAAGTTTCAGTTCTGCCTCTACTTTCTGCCTTTCATAATTTCTTGGTTTTTTTGCTTTTATTGGTGAAGCAGCTAACTGAATCAAAATAGGAGATGAGTTACCTGTTGGCGTTTTGCCATCTCCATAGCTGCCATATTGATTCCTTAAGATTTTTTCCCCTTGCAGTTTGAGCATATCTAAAGAAGCCCTTTTTATTCTTTCCAACTTAATAGGCTGTTGGAAAGAAATTAGGGGAAAGTACCTTAGCTGTCTTTCACTAAGGCTGATAACTGTCGGAAAACTCCATCAAACCAGATTTAAGTATGTCTAGTCTACAAAGAGAAGGATTAGGGGTGACATGATAGCAGCCTTCCAATATTTGAAGGGTTGTCACAGAGAAGAGGGGGTCAACCTATTCTCCAAGGCAGGGATCTCCAAACTTGGCAACTTCAAGCCTGGAGGACTTCAACTCCCAGCTGGCTGGGGAATTCTGGGAATTGAAGTCCTCCAGGCTTAAAGTAGCCAAGGTTGGAGACCAGGAGCAGGTTTCAAAACCCATCGCTACCGTTTTGCTTGTGGGCGCACACACACGCATGCACAGAAGCATCTGGGCGGGTGGGCGGAGCCTTCTACCCTGTTGGAGACCCCTGCTCCAAAGCACCTGAGGGGAGGACAAGAAGCAATGTGAAGAAGCTTGTTAAAGAAAGATCCAAGCTGGAATTAAGGAGAAATTTCCTGACAGTGAGAACAATTAATCAATGGAACAGCTTGCCTCCAAGTTGTAGGTGCTCCATCACTGGAGGCTTTCAGAAAGAGACTGGACAACCATTTGTCTGAAATGATATAGGGCCTATATTATAGGGTCTTCTGCTCCAGCAGCGGGTTGGACTAGAAGACCTCTGAGGTCCCTTCCAACTCTATTGTTCTATGTTCTACTGTATGTCCTTTCTTCTCCTGGACATCAGCAGTGTCCAGCCTCCAGCAGCACTGCCTGCATGCTGATCTGACCACCGGATGGATGTGTCCCTCAAGGCTAGCAAAGGGAGGTAAGAGGAGCTAGTTGCTGGCACAGAGATAGAGCAACAATCTTGAGCCTTGGGTTGTTTTCGATATCAAACAGAAAGCAAAGAGGGTTTGTGTGTTGGCCCACGTGGGGGACATTGTAGTTTGCAAGACGGCTGCAGAATGAGATTGGATAACTATTTGTCTGAAATGGTATAGGATCCCCTGCTCAAGCGGGGGGTTGGACTAGAAGACCTCTGAGGTACCTTCCAACCCTATTATAGCAATAGCAATAGCACTTAGACTTATATACTGCTTTACAGTGCTTTACAGCCCTCTCTAAGCAGATTACAGAGTCAGCCTCTTGGCCCCAACAATCTGGGTCCTCATTTTACCCACCTCGGAAGGATGAAAGGCTGAGTCAACCTTGAGCTGGTGAGGATTGAACTACTGGCAGTTGGAAGAATTAGCCTGCAATACTGCATTCTACCTACTGTACCAACACGGAAGGAAGGAAGGAAGGAAGGAAGGAAGGAAGGAAGGAAGGAAGGAAGGAAGGAAGGAAAGAAGGAAGGAAGGAAGGAAGGAAGGAAGGAAAGAAGGAAGGAAGGAAGGAAGGAAGGAAGGAAGGAAGGAAGGAAGGAAGGAAAGAAGGAAGGGCCACAGCAATAGCACTTACAGCTTCACTGTGCTTTACAGCCCTCTCTAAGCAGTTTACAGAGTCAGCCTCTTGCCCTCAACAGTCTGGGTCCTCATTTTACCCACCTTGGATGTGTGGAAGGCCAAGTCAACCTTGAGCCGGTAAGAATCAAACTGCTAAATTGCAGGCAGCCAGCAGGCAGCAGAAGTAGCCTGCAGTATTGCACTCTAACCACTGCACCACCAGGGCTCATTAGTCTATTATTCGGTTGGGTGGGGAGCCAGTAAAAAAATGTAAGTTTGAAATGGGTGGGACCCAACCAGAAGATGCGAGCCCCACCCTCCGAAAATTCCCCCCGTGGATTTATTTAGAGAGGCTGCAGTTGGGCACCGACTCTGGATGTTGGTGATTATCCATACTAAGCCCCGTTTTTCCCAGTCACACATACATGTTTTATGCTTCCCTGCGCATACATACATAGATAGTATGTGGACATGATAATGGGGGTAGAAACTTCCAGAAGGTATCTTCTCTGTGTGCTTCTTCTGCCTTGTTAGTTTTCAGATCTTCTTTAAGTTTTGTTTTGTTTTTTTGTAGCCCCACAAGTTTCTTTCGACCAACCTCATTTCAATCATTGGAATGATTGAAACTGGACTTTTTAGTCCTGGTAGTCCTTGACTTATGACTTTAATGGAGCCCAGAATTTCTGTTGCTAATTGAAAGCGTTTGTTAAGTGAGTTTTACTCCAGTTTATGATCTTTCTGTTAGATCGGCGCAGGAAAGGAAGACGTGACCAGCTCGTTACATTAGTAACTTTTTATTGAGAACAGAAACAGTAGCAAGACTGGCTGTGCGCTGCCGGGGCTCTCCTTATATTCGCTCCGGCAGACGCACCGCCCCCTGACAGGGATTCAAATCTTCCCGCCCGGTGGCTGGCAGCCAATCCGGGCGGATGTCCTTATAAGGACATAACACTCCTCCCCCCTAGTCCAAAGAAAAAAAACAGTTCAGCATTCGTCAATGAACGTGACGTAGTCCCGCAGGTACGTAGGACGCCTAGGCACCCTACTTGACCTGCGCAGTCTCATTTCTTCCGCGTCCCCGCCCTGGACGGACGGGGTTCCTGTGGCTCCTGGCTCCTTCCCCGGAACCGGGCTCGGTTCGGCTGGCGAGTGTGCGGGGTCACCCTCAGCGCCTCCGGCCGGACCGCAGACCTTGGATGGCTGGTTCTGGTGGTCTTCCTCCTGGCCTGTGGATCTTTCGCCTCGGCGGTGCTGTTCGGTCTCGACCCGGGAAGAGCGTCTGAGTCTCGGTAAGACCCCGGCTGTCACTTGCTCTTCCTGGGTCTCCCGGTGGCTGCGGTTCTGCTGCGGCCCAGTTCGTTGTGGTCCGGAGGGTGGTTCGGGCCGGTGCCCTTGGGTCTGGTCTGCTCGCTGTGGGTGGTGTTGGTTCGGGTAGCGGTGTCCGACCTTGCAGGGGTGGCGCAGGTCTCCTTTGCCGGGCTGGCGCTGGCCTTCCCCGTCGGGTTGGTGGTGGTCGACCTGGTCGGGGTGTCGTTGTGGGGCTTCCTCCTCGGGCTGGTGGAGGTCTCCCCTGCCGGGGTGGCGCAGGCCTCCCTGGCCGGGTTGTTGTCGGCTTTCCCTTCCCCCTAGTCCCTGGTCTACCGCCAGTTGGTGGTTGGGGTCGTCTGGGTTGGGTTGTTGTTGCCGGGTTGTTTCTTGCGTTGGGCGGGGGTCCCCCTCGCCGGGGAATCGTGTGCCACCCTCGCCCATGTGCTGTGGTGTGCCCATCTGCGACGGTCCCCGGTCTACTCGCCTTGCGTTGAGGTCTCCCTGGTAGGGCTGCCGTGGGTTTCCGTCACTGGTGGGGTGCGGTGCTCCCCTTCTGGGCAGGTCCCGGTCTACCTGCGGGCTGGGTCGGGGGTCCCTGGGCCTGCTGTGCCGGGTGCCCACCTGGTCGGGTTGGTGTTGCCATCCCCCGTGTGGTTGGCCCCGGTCTACCTCGCTGCACTGCCGGCGTGACAGTGCCTGGTAGTGTGCTGGGCCGACCTCGTCGGGATGGCGTTGCTCTGCCTCGCAGGGGTGTGGTAGGCCTACCTCGTCTGGGTGTTGTAGGCCTACCTCGCCGGGGTGTTGCAGGCCTACCTCGTCTGGGTGTTGTAGGCCTACCTCGTCAGGCTGGTTTTCGTGTGCTCCCCCCCACCTTTTCCGGAGTTGGTCGATGTGACGTCTCACGACCTGTCCATCTTCCAACTCGACGGTGTAGGATTTGGGGCCGGTTGTGCTGGCAATCTTCCCCTTCAGCCACTTAGGAGAGCCGTTGAAATTCAGCGCGAAAACTGAATTTCCTTTGCTGAAGGCGCGAAGCGGGCGGCTGGTGGTTGCGGTCACTTCCGGGCTGTATTGGGGGTGCAGCCGGTCCAAGGGTGACCTCAACCTTCTGCCCATCAGGAGTTCGGCCGGGCTCTTGTGGGTGGTGGCATGCGGCGTGATGTGCTGGGTGAGGAGGAAGTTGTCGATGCGTTCTTGCCAGTCTCCCGGGCCCATCTTGGTGAGGGCTTCCTTTGTGAGCCGGACCATCCATTCCGCTTGTCCGTTTCCGGCCGGCCTGTACGGAGCGGAGAGGGCATGGCGGATGCCCAGTCCTGCCAGGAAGGACTCCATGGCCAGGGATGTGAGCTGGGGGCTGTTGTCCGAGACCAGCACGTCCGGTAGTCCGTGTGTGGCAAACAGGCGGCGCAGGGCTCGGATCGTCGCTTCTGTTGTGGTAGATGCCATGGGTATCACCTCGAGCCACTTGGAGAAGGCATCTACCACGATGAGGAGGTGCCGTCCTTGCATCGGGCCCGCGAAGTCGATGTGGACCCTCGACCATGGGTTGCTGGGGGTCTCCCAGTTCGTGACTTCGGATTGTGGTGGTGCTGGGCGGACTTCTTGGCACGGGTCACATCTGGAGACCCATTGTTCAATGTCTCTGTCCAGTGAGGGCCACCAGACGTAGCTCCGTGCCAGGGCCTTCATGCGGACGATGCCTGGGTGCCCGTTGTGCAGAGTCTCTAGCGTCCGCCGTTGCAGAGTGCTTGGGATCAGCACCCTGTCTCCCCATAGCAGACAGCCCTTTATGGTGGACAGCTCCGTCTGTTTCCTGGTGAACGGGCTGAACCTCTCTTCCGTCTGTTTCGCTGGCCACCCCCTGAGGATCCAGGACCTTACTTGGCGGAGGGTGGGGTCCCTCTGGGTGTGCGCGGCCACATCTGCGGAGGAGACTGGACAGCTGGCATCGTCATCTATGTGGAATAGATGGAGCGTGGGGGCTGGGTCTTCCACCGGGTTCTTCGATGGGCATCTGCTGAGTGCGTCGGCGTTTCCTATGGCTGTGCCCGGCTGGTGCACGAGCCTATAGGAGTAGCCGGCCAGGAAGATGGCCCATCTCGTCATCCGCGGGGACATGAAGGTCGGGGTGGGTTGGTCGCCTGCGAGGAGTCCCAGGAGTGGCTTGTGATCGGTGACTATGGTGAAGCGCCTTCCATAGAGGTATTCGTGGAAGCGCTTCACTCCTGCCACGATGGCCAGGGCTTCTTTGTCCAGCTGACTGTAGTTCCGCTCTGCGCCGGACATGGTTTTCGAGAAGTAGGCGATGGGGGCCTCCGTGCCGTTGGGCAGCTCGTGGCTGAGGACTGCCCCCACCCCGTATGGCGACGCGTCGCAGGTCAGCTTGATGGGGAGCGTCTCGCTGTATTGGATGAGGACGCTTTTGGACGTCAGTAGTCCCTTGATGGCCCGGAACGCTGCTTCCTCTTCCTGGCCCCACTTCCAGGAAGCCGATTTCCCCAGCAGGCGGTGGAGTGGCTCAGCAACTGTGGCTTTCTGTTTTAAGAAAATGGCGTAGAAGTTGAGCAACCCAAGGAAAGCCTGAAGCTCCGTTTTGTTTTTTGGGCTTGGAGCTTCATGGATTGCTTCCACTTTTGATTTGGTGGGGTGGATGCCTGTGCTATCAATGAGGTAGCCCAGGAACTCGACTTCCTGTACTCCTATGATGCACTTGTCCCGCCTGACCCTCAAGCCCTTGGCCTTGAATCGCTGCAGGACAAGCCTGAGCCTTTCAAGGAGTTGAGCTCTTGATTCACCGGAGACGAGCACATCGTCGAAGTAAGGCACCACCCCTGGAACGCCCTGGAGGAGGCGTTCCATCATGGATTGGAAGATGCCGGGGGCAGCGCTGACTCCAAATTGGAGCCGGTTGCATTTGAATGCCCCCCTGTGCGTGACGATTGTTTGAGCCTCCGCCGTTTTTTCATCCACTGGCAGTTGCTGGTAAGCCTGGGCCAGGTCCAGTTTCGCAAAAATTGATCCAGATCCCAGGGAATGCAGCAGATGTTGCACCACTGGGACTGGGTATGCGCTCTGTGCCAACGCCTTGTTGATGGTGCAACGGTAGTCGGCGCAGATGCGCACAGACCCATCATGCTTCAGTGGGGTCACAATGGGGGTCTCCCATGAAGCATGATCGATCGGTTCCAGGACGCCCTGGGCGATCAGCTTATCCAGCTGCTCATCTACTTTGGGCCGCAGGGCAAACGGAACTCGGCGGGGCTTGAGCCTAATTGGGGTGATTCCCTTGTCCAGATTGAAGGAGATTGGCCTCCCCACAAATTTCCCCAGCTTACCATCGAAGACTTCCTTGAACTCTTCGATGAGGTAGTCGAGTTCGTCCCTGCCAATTTGGTTGATGCCCTCGATTGAGAGCCCCAGCGGCTTGAACCACTCCACTCCTAGCAGGTTCGGTCGGCTGTCCCGTACGACGGTGATGGGGAGCTTGCCTTCGAACTGCTTGTAGGTGACCCGGATGTTGGCTCTTCCTAGCACTCCGATGGGGTTTCCCCCGAAGTCGACGAGCTTGGAGTGTAGTGGCTTCAGCTCTCGCTTGGTGATGCTGGGTTGCAGGCGCTTCAACTGCTGCCAGTCCATGATGGAGTAGACCGAGCCGGAGTCTACCTCCATTTTGCAGGGTGCTCCTTCCACGTGGATGGTCACATGGAACTTGGTGGCACTGTCTGACGTCGTGTGAGCGATGGTCGTCTGGTGGACCGCTCCGCTCCGGGGAAATTCGTCATCTCTGCGTCTGGAAGGGCCAGAGGACCGTTTGGATGACCTCTGGTAATCCTTCCGATTCTCGCGGGGACGGTGGCTGGAGGGCTCTGGGGCTGGTTCCTCAGCTCTGCAAGCTTCGGCGATGTGACCCCTTCTGTTGCAGCGTCGGCAGGTCGCATCTCTCCACTTGCAGGTTGCTCTGGCATGGTCCCCTCTGCAGCTGGCGCAGCGCTCCCCTTTGTAGTTCCGTTGGGCGGTTTCCCGCCTTGGGGGTCTGGATACCTTGTGGATGGTGGACTCTCCCTCCGACTCGGATCCAGCCGTGGAATCCTCTGTTGAAGATTGCTCTGTGGAGCGAATCTTGTGGATTCCCTTGGCTCTGCTTACTGCGGCAGCTGCTTTCTCCGAGATTTCGGATGCGGTGGCTTCCTCCACCACATCCTTGAGCACGAGCTTCTTCCTGCTCAGGAATTTCTTTTGCAGGCCTCTGTCCCTCATGCCGAAGACCACGCGGTCAGCGATGGCATTGTCCACGTGGTCGAACTCACAGCTGGCTGCGATCTGGCGTAGGGCGGCCACGAATTCCTTGATCGTCTCACCCTCCTTCTGGTCCCGTTGGTGGAAGGTGAAACGGTTCGCCACCGGTGTTCCTGTTGGGGCATAGTGGTCCTCCAGGATCTGCAGCAGGTCTGTCCATGGCACTTCTTCGATGTCTCGTGGTGCTACGAGATCGATTGCCATGTCGAGGACCTCGGAGCCGCAGTTGGCCAGGAAGATGCCCTTCTTCCGGTCATCATCGGCATCCCTGATGTTGTTGCCTCTCAGGTATTGCCGGAATTTCACTACGTAGGATTTCCACTTGTCCTTCCCTGGGCGGAAAGGAGCAAGGGCTGGCAAAGTGACTTCAGTGGCTGCCATGCCTTTGGAAATGCCTACTGTAGTTCCCGGTGCCGGAGTCTTGTCTTGTTGGCTTGGTGCCGCGAGGTTCGTTCTTCTCTCAGTCCTTCGTCGCCAGTGTTAGATCGGCGCAGGAAAGGAAGACGTGACCAGCTCGTTACATTAGTAACTTTTTATTGAGAACAGAAACAGTAGCAAGACTGGCTGTGCGCTGCCGGGGCTCTCCTTATATTCGCTCCGGCAGACGCACCGCCCCCTGACAGGGATTCAAATCTTCCCGCCCGGTGGCTGGCAGCCAATCCGGGCGGATGTCCTTATAAGGACATAACACTTTCTTGCCACCATTGTTAAGTGAAACACTGCAGTTCTTCAGTTAGTCACACGGTTGTTAAGTGAATCCGACTTCCCCCTTGACTTTGCTTGTCAGAAGGTCGCAAAAGGGGATCACATGACCCCGAGACACTGCGACCGTCATAAATATGAATCTGTTGTCAAATTTTTAACACATGGCCACGAGGTTGCAACGATGGTTGTAAGTGTGAAAAACAGTCGTAAATCACTTTTTTCAGTACCATTGTAACTTGGAACGGTCACTAAACAGTTACTGTTGTAAGTAGAGGACTACCTGTATCTCCTTGTTTAGGAATTCCCAATCATCTTGAGTTCCTTTTCTTGTTAGCTTCTGCTGCCAGAAGGGAACTTACCTATCGCTTCCCTTGAATTTACTGAAACCTGCTTTTTTTTTTAAGCCCAAGATTTGCGCAGTAGGTGCTAGAGCAGTGATGGCTAACCTTTTTGCCATCATGTGCCAAAAGTGGGGGGAGCGCAGGGGGGTTGAGCATGTGTGTGCCCACAGCCATAATTCTATGCGCCCCACCCCCCATGCATGTGCACGCAACCCCTGCATTCCCCTGCTTTTGGCATGTGCGTGCCCATGATGGCCGGTAGGCCCGGTATGCCCCTTTTTTGCTCTCCCCAGGCTCCAGAGCCTTTCTAGGAGCCTGGGGAGGGCGAAAATGGCCTTCCCCACCCCCCTGGAGGCCCTCTGGAGGCCGGAAATGGCCCATTTCCCTACTTCCAGTGGGCCCAGAAGGCTTGAAAATCAGCTGGCCATTGCGTGCATGCACACCGAAACTGAGCTCACGTGCCCACCGATATGGCTCCACGTGCCACCTGTGGCACACGTGCCATAGGTTTGCCATCACGGTGCTAGAGTTATTTTCCTGGGGGTGGGCAAGTAGCACCTCCCAATCATTTCCAGATCCAGGGCCCCTCCTTTAAAGGTTGCTAAGGCTTTTTCCCAAGCAGGATGGGGAGTGTGAGAGAGCTGGAAGCTGTTTGGCCTGGCATTGGGAGTGGGTGGGTGGGTGGGTGGGTACTTGTGCTCTTGTCTTGGTCTTTATGGATTGTTGTGGCCGCCTAGAATCATTATTTGAGATGGGGGCTAAATCAATCTGTAAATAAATAAATCTCCAATCCCAGTTGCAATCTCCTGCGCTGGCTTAATCCCATCTGTGTGCACCGCCAGCTGCCAGCTGCTTCCATTGCCATCCTCCCTTGTGCTTGGGTTGAAGGCCAAGCAGAGCTGGAGGGAAAGTTGCGGGGGGGGGGGGGGCTCAATTCTCTGCCAGTCAGGGTAACCCTCCCTATGGACAGGCAGCAGCTCAGCCCCGGTGCTCTCCCTAAAAGCACAGCCTGGAAACGGGACCGCGGTACACCTCTTGGGAACCAGAGAAGCGGTATGTGTGTGGGGGGCTGCAAGGTGCAGTCAAAAAAGTCAAGATGCCCCCCAGAGGGTATACTTTTTAATATGTTACATGCATGGATGCCCCTAAAAAGAATACTCCCCTTTCCATTCTCAGTAATTCTCTATAAGTTGGTCAATTGGCATTTGTCTTTCCAAAGACTGATTGTGCATGGGAAGCAGGAAAGAAAGGTGGGGAGGGAGAGACAGAGAGGGAGAAGGGGGAGGGAAAGAAAGAGAGAGGGAAGGAGGGAGGGAGAGCGAAAGAGAAAGAGAGAATGAAAGAGAGAGAGAAGGGGAGGGCAAAAGAGAGAGAGAGGGAGGAAGAGAGAGGGAAAGGGAAAGAGAGGGAAAGAGAGAGAGGGTGGGAGGGAAAGAGAGAGGGAGAAGGGGGAGGGAAAGAAAGAGCGGGGGGAGGGAAAGAGAAGGGGAGGGCAAGAGAGAGAGAGAGTGGGAGAAAGAGGGAAAGAGAGAAGGAGAGAGAAGGGGAGGGAAAGAGAGGGAGGGAAAGAGAAGAGAGAGAGAAAGAGAGAGAGAAGGGGAGGGAAAGAGAGAGGGAGAGAAAGAGAGAGAGAAAAGGGGGAGGGAAAGAGAGAGAGGGTGAGAGAGAAGGGGGACAGAAAGAAAAAGAGAAAGAGAGAGAGAGGCTTTTAATATTCCTCTCAATGTCCCCCCCTTAACAGGGCTCCTTGCTGGGGAAATCAAGCTGTCCCAGGGACGTGGGGGCTCTGCCTACTCCGGGTCTGCCGAGATGAAGCATCTGACTGACCTGGGCCCCCATCAGCCAGCCAGATATTAACCCTATGGCAGAAGCTGCCCTACCAGTCTGATTTCCCCTTCTGCCCCACTGGTTCTTGGATCTTGTAAGATTTCTCCGCTCTTGCAGCATTTAGACTAGAGAGAAACGCATTTCAAATCCAGATGTAGGGGATGACCAGACTAAGCCTGAGGGAGGGGTCAAATGCATCATCCATCTTGAGTCCCTTTGCACCTACAAGAAATTTAAGTCCAGCCCACCATGAATTCCGTTGACTCTTATCTATCGCCAATTTGCTAGTAATTCAAATCCCTGTAGAGAGAGCTTAAGCTTGCAATAAATCTTTATACTAATTTGAACTGCCCGGATTTTCTGATTTCCCTGGGGCTCAACACCAGAGGAGGGGAGGGGAGGGGCAAAGGGCCAGCTGTTTCAGAAGGTATAAATCGCCCCAGTTAATGTTTAACATGCTGTCAGCTAGTGTCAGGTCCTAAGAACTGAAAAAGACAAGTGGAGTTACTTCTGAGCAGTTTATGTCTTGCTCCTTTTACAGACAGAATCTTGCCAGATTAAAGGAACTATCTGCATCACTATAGCTATACTCTGGGAATCCTGTTTTAACTCGCTTCCTCCTGACTATGCCCTCTGGAAAGCGGCCTCCTGGGAATCCAGACTACATTCCATCGCAGCTAGCGTGTTGTGAGAATCCACTCTCTGCCAAGGGTCAGCTTTGACCCCAAATGGTACCAGGGCCATTTTGAATCAAGCGACCTTACCCAGTTGGTAAAAGGAAAGAGCAAATCCCCATCCAGGTCAGTGGTGGGTTTCAAAAACTATTACTACCGGTTCTGTGGGTGTGGCTTGGCGGGCATGGCATGGCATAGCATGGCTTGGTAGGCGTGGCAGGGGAAGGATACTGTAAAATATCCATTCCCACCCCACTCCATGGGAAGGTTACCCCATTCCCTTCCGATCAGCTGGGACTCGGGAGGCAGAGAATAAATGGGGGCGGGGCCAGTCAGAGGTGGTATTTACCGGTTCTCTGAACTACTCAAAATTTCCGCTACCGGTTCTCCAGAACTGGTCAGAACCTGCTGAAACCCACGTCTGATCTAGGTGCTTCTCAGGCTGATCAAGGAAAGACTTCTTTCCCTGCCCCATGAAGGGGCACATAGGCACCCCAGCCACATCTGCTCTGCCTGAAGGCTGAGCCCCCTCTGGCCTCAGTAAGAGGGTCCTGGCAAGTTTAATGCTGGACAAGTTAAGGAAGGCCATTGGTGGATTTGTGGGTGTGGTGAGTGGCCTAGAGGTGGAGCTCTCGCCTCACAATCAGGAGGCTGTGAGTTCAATAGGTAACTAGGTAGAGGCAGATATTTCTGGCTCTGGGCATGATGAGAATATATTTGCTGAATGTAACTCCACATTGGCGAACAGAAAGCAAGCTCCATTCAGTTGCCCAGACTCCACCCTGCAAGGGATTATGGCAGTGGTGAAATCCAAATTTTTTTACCACCAGTTCTGTGGGTGTGGCTTGGTGGGTATGGTATGGTATGGCTTGGTGGGCGTGGCAAGGGAAGGATACTGCAAAATCTCCATTCCCACCCCACTCTGGGGCCAGCTAGAGGTGGTATTTGCCAGTTCTATTAACTACTCAAAACTTCCGCTACCGGTTCTCCAAAACCTGTCAGGACCTGCTGGATTTCACCCGTGGATTATGGGGTCATTAAAAGATGATGATGATTGGTGGATTTGTGGGTGGCAGAGAAAGAGCCTGCCAATGGCTTTCCCTGGTTGAGTTGGGACTGAGATTGGGGAAGGGGAAGGAGGTGAGTTCTGACAGACGGCTTGACCTGGGATTGGCCATCTGTCACCACTGGATCTGTAGGGTGGAGGGGCTTCTTACTTCTCTCGCTTTATCAGAAAGACACCCCTCCCCCAAAACGGATCACCGATTAAATCATTTTCCCTCTGTCTCTCACTTGACCTTCCTATCGCTTTCTCTCCCGCTTGGTGGCTTCCACACATCCTTCACTCGTTCTCACTCACTCTTTCGTTCTTTCTCTCTCTCTCTCATTTGCTGTCCATCTCAAAGCAGCACCCCACTTCTCCAAAGCCCCCCCCCACTCCCCGTCCCTGAAACCTGTCCTTCCTATTGCACCTGTTTCCACAACAGCAATCAGAAGCTGCAGCAAGGGTCATTTTGCACGGGGAGAAACACCGGGGAATTCTCATTCCTGCGGTGGCCTATAAATAGCACACTTTTGATTTCTGTTATTGAAGAGATGAGAAAGAGGGGACATTGGTCCAGGGAGCCTCCCTTTGGGAAGGTTAAACCCACTGCACTCGCCAGGCCTGGGAAGTGTAGGGGTGTGCCTGGCGCAGGACCCATAAGCCTGGGCACAGCTTTGATCACCCTGTCATAACTACCATCTTGTTCCCTTTGGGCACCCAATGTGTGGACACACCTCTAGGACGTCAAACAAGACGGGAAGAAACAGAGGAAGACTTCACATTCTTAACACATTAAGATATGCGAATATGTTCTTAAAGTAATAACATATTATTCTGCTATTCTGTTAGTCTGTTATTCATACACCTAGAATACAGCATCCAGTTTTGGTCACCACACTATAAAAAAAGATGTTGAGACTCTAGAAAGTGCAGAGAAGAGCAACCAGGATGATGAGGGGACTGGAGGCTCAAACATACAATGAACGGTTGCAGGAACCGAGCATGGCTAGTTGGTGAAGAGAAGGACCAGGGGAGATAGGATAGCAGTCTTCCAATATTTGAGGGGCTGCTACAGAGAGGAGGGGGTAAAGCTATTTTCCAAAGCACCTGAAGGCCAGACAAGGAATAATGGATGGAAACGGAACAAGGAGAGATTCTACCTGGAAATAAGGAGAATTTTCTGACAGTGAGAACAATCAACCAATGGAACAGAAGTTGCCCTTGGAAGTTGTGGGAGCTTCATCACTGGAAGCTTTCAAGAAGAGCCTGGACTGCCATATGTCAGAAATGGTGTAGGGTCTCCTGCTTGGGCAGGGGGTTGGACTAGATGACCTACAAGGTCCCTTCCAACTCTGTTAATCTGAATCTATCTAAAATGATCAAAGGTCTGGAGGCTAAAACATACGATGAACGGTTGCAGGAACTGGGCCTGGCTAGTCTAGTGAAGAGAAGGACCAGGAGAGACAGGATAGCAGTCTTCCAATATTTGAGGGGCTGCTACAGAGAGGAGGGGGGTCAAGCTATTTTCCAAAGCACCTGAAGGCCAGACAAGGAATCATGGATGGAAACTGAACAAGGAGAGATTCAACCTGGAAATAAGGAGAAATTTCCTGACAGTGAGAGCAATCAACCCATGGAACAGAAGTTGCCTTCAGAAGTTGTGGGAGCTTCATCACTGGAGGCTTTCAAGAAGAGACTGGACTGCCCTCTGTCAGAAATGGTGTAGGGTCTCCTGCTTGGGCAGGGGGAATTGGACTAGTAGACCTACAAGGTCCCTTCCAACTGTGTTAATCTGTAATCTGTAATATTCCTCAAAAGAGCAAGTCCAGTGATGGCTAGTATAATCTAGTGCTGCCGGGCACTAGGGCAGATGGGTTAGGCCATTGACTTTATTAAACAGGTTATACACAACCCGAGCCCTAGATTCTCATTTACTCACACAAAAACAAACACACACACACACAAACCAGAAAAAGCAGGGCCACGCTCTGAACTTCTCCACCTCTCTACGAGCCTCTCTCTCTTTCCGTCCCATGGCTTCCTTCTTCAATGTAAAAACATTTCAGAACAGGAAAGCCCAGTGTTAACACAACACACTGCACGTACACATTTAATATATTAGCTGCGGGGAAGGAGCTAATATATTAAATGAGTCCCTGATTTTGCAAGCCTTCAAGGAGTATCCCCTGCACTACCTCCTGTCTAACTAGACCAGGGATTTGAGCATAAGTGTGGCTATTCAGAACCCTGGAAATGCTCTGTGGGGCTTGTGCACGCACTCGGCTGTGCTAAGGTACACGTCTTCATTAGCAGACAATCCCAGGTTTTTCAGAAGTTGGTTCGGTTTAAGGCCATCTTAAGTTCAATGAAAAGAAGGACTAGGGGTGACATGATAGAAGCCTTCTGGTATTTGAGGGGCTGCCACAGAGAAGAGGGGCTGCCACTGTTTTCCAAGGCACCAGAAGGCAAGACAAGAAGCAACGGATGGAAACCAATCAAGGAGAAAAGCAACCTAGAACTAAGGAGAAGCTTTTAAGAAGAAATTGGACAGCCATTTCTCTGAAATGGTATAGGGCCCTCATGGCGAACCTAGGGCACGCGTGCCACAGGTGGCACGGGGAGCCATATCTGTGGGCACGCGAGCTTTGCCCTAGCTCATCATGCGCGCGCTGGCTAGCTGATTTTCGGGCCTTCTGGGCCCACCGGAAGTCAGAAAACAGGCTGTTTCCGGCCTCCGGAGGGCCTTTGGAGGGGTGGGGAAGGCTGTCTTTGCCCTCCCCAGGCTCCTAGAAAGCCTCTGGAGCCTGGGGACGGCAAAAAACAGGCCTACCATGCCCACCATGCCATAAGCAAGGGAAGCACGGGGGGGGTGGGGGTTGTGCGCACATGCAGGGGGGGTGGGGTGCATTGAATTATGGGTGTGGACATGCGTATGAGCAACACCCCCCCTTCACTCCCCCGCTTTTGGCACGTGACGGCAAAAAGGTTAGCCATCACTGGTATAGGGCCATGATGGCGAACCTATGGCACATGTGCCAGAGGTGGCACGTAGAGCCCTCTCTGTGGGCACGCATGACAAATAGCCCAAAAAACTGTCTGAAAATGGCCCAGAAAACAGCCCGAAAATGGCCAAAAATGCCCAAAAAATAGAGATGCATGTGCCAGCCAGTTGGTCTTTGGGTTTTTAGTGTGCACACGTGCACATGTGTTCCAGTTTGGGCACTCGGTCCTGAAAAGGATCGCCATCACTGGTATAGGGTCTTCTGCTTGAGCAAGGGGCTGGACTAGAACAGGGGTCTTCAACCCCCAAGCCACGAACTGATACTGGTCCATGGCCTGTTAGGAACCAGACCACACAAGTCATGGGCGAACTAGCAAAGTTTCATCTGCACACACGAGGGATCTAGGTTGCATGTGAAACCATCACCCCCTCCCCATAGAAAAATTGTGTTCCACGAAACCGATCCCTGGTGCCAGAAAGGTTGGGGACTGCTGGACTAGAAGACTTCCAAGGTTCCTTCCCTGCTGTTCTGTTAAACTACAGTCTGAGGTGAGCATCAAGGCAGAGGGGTGAGAATAGGGAAGGCTGAATACTCCTCCTGCGTTAGGCACAAGGCCAGTCACTCACCCCTCAGCCCACAGGGCAAGGCAATGGCAAACCACTCCTGAAGGATGCTGCCAAGAAACTTTTCCACGTAGTTGCCAAGAATCAAGACTAATTTAAAGGAATACAGACCAAGTTTGGAGATAGTCTTTTCCATTGAAAAATAACTAACTAAATCACCTTTTCCCTTAAGGCTGTTTCTGCCAGCCGGTACTTTTCCTTGATTTCCCTGTCCTGCCAAGATACTCAAAAAAAAAATAAAAAATACCAGCCATTTAGGAAAGTGAACGTTATCCTTCCCTCAAAAGGAAATGCTTCAAATGACCAAATGATCCCTTTGTTTACTTACTGGGGCTCAGGCATCACTCTGATCAAAATCGGAGCAGATTGCATCCCTCAGTCAGATAATAAAGATAAAAGACACTTTAATTAATAATACTGAACCACACAGCAATTAGTCACCCTCCTTGCGGGCACCGCTTCTGCCCAAACTGCTCGGCGTTCACCGTCCCTCTTAACCAATTTCTGGAAAAGCAACCAGCATGGGGGCTGAGTTCCCCTCCAAAGCCAGAGAGAGAAGGGGGGCTTTGGGGACTCCAGCCCCCAGGGGGTCTTGGGCACACAGGAAGGGATGGGGGGGATTAGCTAAATTCTTGCCTGATCCTGATTTAAAAGCAGTTCATCAACTCCCACACAGATGGATAGACCCTTTTATTACTTGGCAGATTCACAGTAAGAATTTCTGTTGGCATCCAGCATCCGAGCTCAATTAGAGACAGGGAGCAGAGAGAGAAAGGCGGCTGCTTGCATTTCTCACAAGGTAAAAATAAACACCAAGCTGTTTCTTTCTAGGGCAGGGAGCCCCCCACCCCACAGAAGCAATTCACTATTTCAGACCAGCTGAATTGCAATCTGGTTGAAAGGTTACGCCACCCCTTCCCTCCTCTCTCAAAAGGAGAAGGCTGGGCTGGCATCAGGAAAGGTGTCTAACCAATCAGCCTCTAACACACTTTGGAGAAAATGTTGGCACGCCAATTGGAAGGAAGTCAGCATGGAGAGGAAAATATCGCTCCAGGAAAACTTTCCAAACATAACCCACTAGGAAAGAATGTAAGAAAAGATGAATTGTGGCTAGCTTGATTTTTTTTAAAAAAAAAAATAGAATGGATACAGAAATGATGATATAAGAAAGTAGGATGCCAAGCATCTCTGGAGCCGGATTTAAAAGCAGGTTGATCGACTCCACCAGTGCTTTCTTGCCAGATGCTTTGAGGGATGACCACTATGAGTGTCAGATCAAAGGGAACTGAGGCCATCACTGTTGACACTGTTCTATTCTAACCAAGTTACACTGAGAAGATGTTTTAAAGGGCTATAACCACCATCCCAATCTTACTGGCTGTGGGTGAGGGAAGCTGCAGTCCAACGTATCTGGAAGGCTTCTACCTGACATCACCTGGAGCAATGAGATTTTTCTAAGAGATGGAGAAATGGAAATCTAAGACCTTCTACTCCATGGGCAAAAAATGGACAAGGAAATATCCCCCACCTGCCATATTCACGTTAATAGTGAGTGGAACAGAGTTTAAAGCCAGAGCTGGTTGGCCTGCTCTTCATAGGGCACCAGTGTTTTCTCCTTCAAAGATCAGCAACCCATGAGGATGGGGCACACCTGCACAACCATCTCTTCCGTGTCACTCTACACTTGTGCGCAATCACTTTATCCAGGACCATGTTTTCACAGCATCCTGGAATCTCAGGCTGCCCTTCCCCAGACTGATGTTGTAGAGCCCCTCCTAAACTGGAGACACAAGGACTGAACCTACATTTCTTCTGAGCACAGAAGGAGGCAATGGCTCCCCTCTGTGAAATTTCCTGCCCCATCCCCCTTTCCTGGCTCATCCCCTCCGTATAGGACTTTCAAAGAACTCTAGAGTCACAGCTGGTCAAGAAAGCATTTGAGGACAAGGGAGGGTCTTTGAGGCTCTTTCAGCTTGGTTGTTTTTCTTGCAGATGTTTATTACTCAAAACTAGGTAACATCGTGCACTGATGATATTACCTAACTCGGCTAATGAAAGGCCTGCAAGAAAACAACCAAACTCAGGGAGCACCAAGGACTCTCATTTCAACCCCGAGCTACAAATATTCTCCTTAGGGTCTGTTATTAAATTGTTAGGATTCTGGTTTTAATGCGGTTGCTTGAAGTAAAACCCTCTGAGAACTGAGAGTCGTTGAAAATTTCACTGCATCATGAACCAATTAATTAATCAAATAAACAAATAACTGCTTCCCCAAAATCATAATTCATAAATCATACGACGCAGCCATAAAATGTAAGCACTGGAAGGGACTACAGAGACCATCACGAAAAGTTCTCTGTAACAATCCTATTTGTGCGCAGTACAATTTGGCTTTAAAACAAGGGACACCGTAAAGCTGCCTGTGAGTTCAGCGAGAAGAGAGAGGCTAATAAATTATTGTTATTATTATTATGGTTTTCCACACAATCAACCAGGTGTTTAGACTGGACCTGGCATTTTTATCCACCTATTGAGTCCTTTAATTCTTGCATGCTGCCTGACTCTCAATGATTCTGGGTGGCTAATATAAATAGAAACCTGGTAAGATTAATATTTTGATATTGGACTAGTTAAATCAGTGGATGACTAGGCAGGGTTTTGCACTTCGCAGAAACCTACCATGAAATAAAATGTGGTTTATTTCACGGACATGGACAAGACATTGTTACAAAAGACTGGAAAAGATTTGCATTGTTGACCTACACAACCACAGAGTGGGGCCCTATCATTTAAGACACACTCTTGGCAAAGGGTAGCCCAAAAGCGTAAAAGTTTTCCAGCTGTTTGTATGCAGCAGAATATGCGTAGCAACCTCTTTTTCGTTCTATAAGCAGAGGAAAAATTAAAAACCTACATATTCAATACATTCAAGTTCAACCTGTTTCTTTTTTCCACACTTTCTCAAAGAAAGAAAAAGTTTTTTGGGGGGGGAGGTGTGAAGGGAACGGAGTGTAAGTGCCAACACACTCTGAAAATCCCAAATCGGTGCAAAATACTATTAACATTCTTTTTCCAAACTGCAGGAAAAACCAAGGTGGAGAAAGAAAGGGGAGCCCTAACTTCTCTTCCAAAGACCCCAAATTCCAAAAGGGTCGACCTCAGGCATCTCTATCACCCAGCACTTGAGGGTCTAAGCTGACCCAGCACTTTCTGCCATCTCCTGCTTGACCTTGGAACCCCTTGAGCCAGGTTTCTCACTCTTCCCTCCTGGATCAAACTGCAGCAGAAATAAAAGTCTAAAAAAACCCCATTTCTTGCCACTGTTTAACCTCCTCTCTCTCACCAGCGCTGGGTTCCCATCCACAAAAACTGCTTCGGGCTCCGGAAGATGCTCAGAAGCAGCGAAATTCAGTTGTCCAGGCAGGAACCCAAACCCCATTTCCCAGGGACCCTTCACTCAAGAAAGGATGGCTTTGTCACTTACCCAAGGCAGCTCATTTTTCTCTCTCGTTGCTCAGTCCCCACATCCTTGAAGGGAAGAGTCAAATTGGGCACTTTCCCAAGGTCTGCAAAGCGTATGGCACAGATGGGGGGGGGGCTTGGGGGAGGGATGGAAGCGGCCAGCCAAAGGGCCAAAGACACGTGCTCACTCCCCCCCCCCTTCTCACCGCCGAAAAGGACGAAGAAAATGTCAGCAAATTAAAAACCAGAAATTCTTAATTCTGGCTAAGTGGGTCGAAATCCACCGGAGCTCCCCCAAGGCAAAAGGAGGGGAGGAACGGGAAACAAGGAAACAAGGATAACAATTAGAGAGTCAACTAATTTAGCTCTGTGAACAGAGGGGGGGAGGGAGAGGAAGGATGTGTTTATCCAGCAAAGGGGAATTTCATAAGTGCCACATCCAGGGTAGTCCCAAGCACGGCAGCCAAGAGAAGTGTTGCAAGAAAAAATTCTCCTCCTCTCGTGCCAGAAGAGAAGTGGCCACCGTGCAACAGCCTGTCCAGAAGGACAGCAGAAGGGTCCTACCCCCACCCCCCAAAAAGCAGCAGCAAGGAGTAACCATCCAGTCAGGCATCTGCAGAAGCTCCTCGGCTTTCCGAAGGATTTCGGTGCTGCATTGCTGGGTACCAAAAATGCACAAGCTGCCAAGGCTGTGCGCTAAGGGAGGCAGAACCTGATTAACGCTCAGTCTCCTATGCATGTACACTCTGAGACTGATACAGACACTCCCCCTCCCCCTCCCTCCCTCCCTCCCTCCCTCCCACCACAGAAGCAGCAGGGAAGTGTCCCAGTTCTTCGGCACAGAAAGCGGGCATGACAACAAGGTTGCAAAGCAGCTTCAGAGTCGATCAAAGGGGGAAGACAGATGCAAATATTCAGATAGACAGCCTGGCAGACAGACAGATGCAACAGCTCCAAAGGGGCAATGCTACAAACCATGCCCCATTTCACAGAAGGAAGGAAAGATGTGGTCTGATGCCAAGGTTGGTTAAAAGCTTGAAACTGGGAAAATGTTGCCTTGCGAGGATGTTTCACTTGCTGGCACAGGTCAAAGGGAGGAAGTTAAAGTCAATCAGTCAGAATAGAGCTGGAAAGGAACTTGGAGGTCTTCTAATCCAACCCCCTGCTCAAGTAGGAGACCATATACAATCTGAGACAAGTGTCTGTCCAATCACCTCCAGTGACGGAAGTACCCACAACTTCTGAAGGCAACTTCTGTTCCACTGGTTAATTGTCCTCACTGTTAGGAAGTTTCTCCTTAATTTCAGGTTGCTTCTTTCCTTGATTAGTCTCCATTCATTGTTTCTTGTCTTGCCTTCTGGTGCTTTTGGAAAATAGGTTGACCCCCCCTCTAATTTGTGGCTGGCCCCCAAATATTGTAATGCTGCTATCATGTCACCCCAGTCCTTTTCTCTAGATTAACCATACCCAGTTCCTGCAGCCCTTCTTCATATGTTTTAGTCTCCAGGCCTTTGATTGTCTTAGTTGCTCTTCTCTGAACTTTTTCCAAAGTTCTATGGGCATGGCTTGGTGGGCATGGTGTGGCTTGGTAGGTGTGGCTTGGTGGATGTGGCAGGGGAAGGACACTGCAAAATCTCCATTCCCACCCCACCCCACTCCAGCAGAAGGAAAGTGCAAAATCTCCATTCCCACCCCACTCCAGGGGAAGGATATTGCAAAATCTCCATTCCCACGCCACTCTGGGGCCAGCGAGAGTTGGTATTTGCCGGTTCTTCAAACTACTCAAAATTTCTGCTACCAGTCCTCCAAACTGTTCAAACTTTCCACTACCGGTTCTCCAGAACCTGTCAGAACCTGCTGGATTTCACCCGTACCAGGGGTGTCAAACCCACGTCGTCACGGTAGCATCACATGACATATTGGGATTTTTTTCTCGTTTGCTAAAATGGGCATGGGCGTGGCCAGCACATGACGCATCTGGCCCGTGGGCTGGGAGTTTGACAGCCCTGACATATATCTTGGTAAATTTATAGAAAGCAGATCTGACTTAGGCTTCTTAATATCTTCTCCCTTCTCAAAATGGGTATAATTCTCAGGTGCTGGGAATAATTAAAATAGAAGGAAGACAATTGGGATGCATGAAGGAACAATGAATCAGAATCAATCTGATTCATCATAGGCTAACTACTACTCATCTTACAGCCTGCTACTATGATACTAGTCCGGTTTCAGACCTGGGTACAGCACGGAAAGGGCATTGGTCGCGTTGGTGGATGATCTCTGGAGGGCTCGGAGTAGGGGTTATTCCTCTATCCTGATCCTGTTAGACCTCTCAGCGGCTTTTGATACCATCGACCATGGTATCATGTTGCGCCGACTGGAGAGACTGGGAGTGGGGGGCACCGTCTTGCAGTGGTTCTCCTCCTATCTCTCCGCAATCTGTGTTGACAGGGGGGCAGCGGTCAACCCCGAGGCGCCTTGTTTGTGGGGTGCCACAAGGGTCAGTCCTCTCGCCCCTTCTGTTCAACATTTATGTGAAGCCGCTGGGTGAGATCATCCGTGGTTTTGGGGTGGAGTTCCATCAGTACGCTGATGATACTCAGCTGTACATCTCCACCCCAGACCATCCCAACGATGCCTTGGAAGTGATGTCCCAGTGCCTGGAGGCCGTGCAGGTCTGGATGGTGAGAAACAGACTTCGACTCAACCCTTCCAAGACCGAGTGGCTGTGGCTGCCAGCGTCCCGGTATAGCCAGCTGGCGCCATCGCTGGTTATTGGGGGCGAATCATTGGCCCCCACGGAACGGGCTCGCAACTTGGGCGTCCTCCTGGATGCACGGCTGTCTTTAGAAGAGCATATGACAGCCGTGGCCAGGGGGCCTTTCTATCAGGTTCGCCTGATACGCCAGTTGCGCTCCTTTCTGGATCGGGACTTCCTACGCACAGTCACTCAAGCACTCGTCACTTCTCGTCTGGACTATTGTAACGCTCTCTACATGGGGCTCCCCTTGGGGTGCCCCCGGAGGCTCCAACTGGTGCAGAATGCGGCCGCGCGGGGGATTATGGGAGCGATGGGGCGCTCCCACGTGACTCCTCTCCTGCGCGAGCTGCATTGGCTTCCGATGGACTTCCGGGTGCACTTCAAGGTGTTGGTGATCACCTTTAAAGCGCTCCATGGCTTAGGGCCGGGGTACTTACGGGACCATCTTCTGCCACCAATTGCCTCCCACCGGCCAGTTCGCTCCCACAGAGAGGGCCTCCTCAGGGTGCTGTCGGCCAGACAATGTTGGCTGGCGACCCCCAGGGGGAGAGCCTTCTCTGTGGTGGCACCTACCCTCTGGAACAATCTACCCCCAGAGATACGAGTGATCCCAGACCTCCGGACTTTTCGTTAGGCCCTTAAACCCTACTTCTTTTAGTTAGCCAGGCTGTCCTGATTTTATGATGGGTTTTTAAAATTTGAAATTGGTTTTAAATTGAAATGTTTTAAATCATGGGCCAAATTTATTTAATTATTTTAAATCTATTTTAACTTTTGTGTATAAAGTGTTTTATTTTTGGCTGTTCACCGCCCTGAGTCCGAAAGGAGAAGGGCGGTATAGAAATCTGAAAAATAAAATAAAATAAATAAATAATGGCAACAGCAACGTAAGCCAACTTCATGTCTATTCAGCTTGGCCAGCAAAGGTCTTCAAAGAAGTGAAAGCTCTTTTAATATCTGGTCAACCTACTGAAAGCTTCAGTTTTTAGCATGACCACTTAATGGAGTGTTTGGACCAAATATGGAGGCTGCGTAATTGAGGTTAATGAAAAGTGGTGTGTTCCCATGACATACTACTGCCAAGCAGATAAGCCACAGAGGCTTACTCAACACAGTGAGTTGATGGCTGGATTCCCACAACATGCTGAATTCAGCTTCGTCAAGCAGGTGTTTTAGCTCTCTGTATCAGAGTCAAATGCAGATGGGCCTCTGGGATGCTTTCTGTGATGTGATCTGGTCTTCAAAACAGTCCAGAAACTTCATTTGGTCCACAGTGCAACAGCTGGATTTGAGGTAGGTATCCAAATTCATGACACGTGGATGGATTCGGTCTTTGTTGATGGACTGGTTTGTGGCGCTCGTGTTGGCCTTTAAAATCCTAACTGGCTTGTGGGTACCTGCTTGGGGTTTGAAACGAGCTACCAATGAAATTCAACGTAGATAAAAGTAAGTTTTTATACTTAGGCAAGAAAAACCAACAAACTAGGTGAGGCTTGACTCAATTCCAGTAACTGTGAGAGGGATCTTGGAGTCCCAATGGACAATCACTTAAATTGGAGCCAGAAGTATGTGGCAGCAGCCAAAAAAGCCAATGCAATCCTAAATTGCATAAACAGAGACTTAGAATCAAGATAACATGAAGTATCCCTGCCGCTTTACAAAGTCTTAGTAAGACCACACCAGTGGTGGGTTTCAAATTTTTTTTACTACCAGTTCTGTGGGTGTGGCTTGGTGGGCGTAGCAGGGGAAGGATACTGCAAAATCCCCATTTCCTCCTGATCAGCTGGGACTCAGGAGGCAGAGAATAGATGAGGGGGCGGGGGCCAGTCAGAATTTTTACTACCGGTTCTCTGAACTACTCAAAATTTCCGCTACCGGTTCTCCAGAACTGGTCAGAACCTGCTGAAACCCACTTCTGGACCACACTTGAAATACTGCATCCAGTTCTGATCACCACAATATAAAGAAGAGGCTGAGACTCTGGAAAAAGTATAGAGGAGAGCAGCAAGAATGATCAGGGAGCTGGAGGCTAAAACATACAAAGAACAGTTACAGGAATTGGGGGGTGTCTCGTCTAATGAAAAGAAGGATCAGGAGAGACATGATAGCAAGTGTTCCAATATTTGAGGGGCTCCTACAAAAATGAGGGGATCAATCCATTTTCCAAAGCACCAAAATTCAAGACAAAAAATAATGGATGGAAACTAACCAAGGACAGAAACAACCTACAACAGGGGTGTCAAACTCGATTTCATTGAGGGCCGCATCAGGGTTGTTGGGAGGCTGGTTGGGCGTGGCTGGGGTGGGCGTGGCCAGCTCGACATCATTTGTGTCGGGGGCGCCTGCAGTGGCCCGAGTGCTCTGCCAGCGAAAATGGGCTCCCGAGCTCCGTTTTCGACTATGACGGCCTCCTGCAGCCCTCTGCCAGCGAAAATGGAACTTGGGAGGGCCGTCCGTTTTCACTGGCAGAGGCACCATGGGCCGGTCCTTCATTGTTTCTAGGGTGGCCCCACAGGCCAGATCTAAGCAGCCGGATCCGACACCCCTGACCTACAACTATGGAGAAATTTCCTAATGATGAAACAACTTCAACAACAGTGGAACAACTTGCCTTCAGAAGTTGTAGGTGCTCCATCACTGGAGGCTTTCAAGAGGAGACTGGACAAACATTTGTCTGAAATGATAGGGTCTCCTCCTGAAGCAGGGGGTTGGACCAGTGGTGAAATCCAAACTTTTTTACTACCGGTTCTATGGGCATGGCTTGGTAGGCGTGGCTTGGTGGGCATGGCAGGTGAAGGATCCTGCAAAATCTCCATTCCCACTCCACTCCAGGGGAAGGATATTGCTCTAGTCCCACTCCACTCTGGGGCCAGCCAGAGATGGTATCTGCCAGTTCTCCGAACTGCTCAAAATTTCCACTACCAGTTCTCCAGAACCTGTGAGAACCTGCTGGATTTCACCCCTGGACAAGAAGACCTCTGAGGTCCCTTCCAACCTCTGTTCAGTTCCGTTCTGTTCCAGCTTTAGGGAGGCATTGTTCTTCAGGGACTTTTTGACCACCGAAACATACCTTTCTGCCAAAGGACATTACCCACACACACACCCATACACCAGGACTCCCCTCAAACCTCCCGAGTCTGAGAATGACTTGATTTGGCAGGCTTTTAGTTTAAAGCCAGCTTTGCTGCAGCAAGTTTGTTCTGGTTCTTTGCAATTGGCTCTTCCCAGCTGCAGTGCTAGCCGTGCCGTAGAGCAGAGGAGAAGGCGGCTGCACGTAAAATCTATACCGTAAATCTTTAATGGGGTTTGTCTTTCAAAATTCTAGTTGATCTAAGCCGGTGGGTCTCAGCCTTCCTAATGCTGTGACCCTTTATTTATTTATTTATTTATTTATTTATTAAATTTTTATACCGCCCCCTCTCCCAAAGGACTCGGGGCGGTGAACAGCCAGAATTA
Organism: Arizona elegans; assembly: GCA_022577455.1. Lineage (NCBI taxonomy): Eukaryota > Metazoa > Chordata > Lepidosauria > Squamata > Colubridae > Arizona > Arizona elegans. The sequence goes on along the minus strand of JAKOOJ010000022.1, from coordinate 3,887,096 downwards.
AAAACACACAATACAAATATTAAAATACATTAAAACAAAATTAAATTATCCTAGGCTTCTCCAATTTAAAACCCCGTTACCCATAAAATTCACCCAATTAAAAATTTTTAACCCAGCCCGGCTTGCTGAAATAAAAAAGTCTTCAGGGCCCGGCGGAAGGTCCGGAGGTCCGGGATTAGTCGTATCCCTGGGGGTAGCTCATTCCAGAGGGCGGGTGCCCCCACAGAGAAGGCTCTTCCCCGGGGGGTCGCCAGCCGACATTGCCTGACAGACGGCACCCTGAGGAGACCCTCTCTGTGGGAGCGTGTTGGCCGGTGGGAGGTTATCGGAGGCAGAAGGTGGTCTCGTAAATAACTGGGTCCTAAGCCATGGAGCGCTTTGAAGATGAGAACCAACACCTTGAAGCGCACTCGGAAGACCACTGGAAGCCAATGCAGCTCGCGCAGGAGAGATGTCACGTGGGAGTGCCATGTCGCCCCCATAAGTACCCGCGCGGCCGCATTCTGCACCAGTTGGAGCCTCCGAGTGCTCCTCAAGGGGAGCCCCATGTAGAGAGCATTGCAGTAGTCGAGGCGGGAAGTAACGAGGGCATGAGTGACCGTGCATAGGGAGTCCCGATCCAGAAAGGGGCGCAACTGGCGTATCAGGCGAACCTGATAGAAAGCCCCCCTGGCCACGGCCGTCATATGCTCTTCTAAAGAATACAGTTCTTTAATACAGTTCCTCATGTTGTGGTGACCCCCAACCATAAAATTATTCCATTGACCATTGAAAATATGTGTTTTGGGATGGTCTTAGGCGACCCCTGTGAAAGGGTCGTTCGACCCCCAAAGAGGTCCCGACCCACAGGTTGAGAACCACTGAATTCTAAACCACTGTGAATACAGTTCTAAGGGAGCTGGGCTTTCCAGAAGGCTGGCTGAGATCAGGGCCACCTCAGGACAGAGATGTCCATACGAGGGGTCAAAAAAGTCAAGATGGTGGCCACAACCACTGAGTCAAAGTCCCGTCTTCCTTTTTTTAGATGAGCTGAGCACACTTAACTGCATGATTGTGGATGCCGTCTGCCCTCCACCCTGCCTCAATGCTCCCTGGACACACTCAGAGCAGAAGCTCTTCATCCTGCTGGAGACCTCACTGACCTGCATCTGTTCCTAGACCGAAGGCTCTTTGTCAACTTCTGCCTACAAGTCCTGTGTCCGTTTTGGGAAGTAAGTCCGTCTTGGTTTCATTCATCTTGTATCAATCTCCAGGGGCTTCTTTGGCTGATGGGAAGGTCCACTCATCCCCTTGTGATCCTGAAGAGCTACTGGCAAGCTCTGCCCAACTCTTTGGGCAACTGCCCGTCAGCCAGACGTATCCTCAGGGTTCAGCCAAAAAGCCAAGATGGTGGCCACGAGAGGGTGGAAAACAGGTGGAGCTTCAATTGTTCTGTCATGGCCGCCATCTTGACTTTTTTTGCCTGCCATCCTGCAGATACTGCTACCATCGGCTGTTTGGATGCCTCACCATACAGATAAGTGCCCCTCTAAGAAATGCATGTGGATTGGGCTCCCCGAAAATTCACTGCCTGATTGTCAAGTGTAGGAAAAGGCCTCTGCTTCCAAATGGCTGGGGAACCCCAGCTTCCCCTCCTCCCTGGGAGCCGAATAACTGTCCCAAGGAGAAAAATCCCCTCCGCCCTGCAGGAACCCTGAAGAAGGTGGGGGGGAGTGACTGATGGGAAGGTGGACTGCTTGTCCTTTAGAACAGCGGTCACCAACTGGTGGTCCGCGAGAAAATTTTGGTGGTCCCCAGGAAAATTATTTGCATTTTTTATATTACACTAAATCAGGGGTCCTGAAACTATGGCCCCTGGGCCAGATACATGCAATGAACATTTGTGTTGCTGCAGAGAGTCTCTCCCTTCGGGGTCTTTTTGTGTGGGTCGGAGGGGGGGCAGAAATTCCGACTTGGGGTCTGCTTCAGCCTCCTGGTGTGGGGCTTTGGGCAAAGGCTGGAGGAAAGCGCCATTGGTGGCAAAGAACCGGAGGGCCTTGTTCCAGTGGGACTGCATCATGGCCTGGAACTGGCTGACAATCTCAGCCTGCTGAGCCTCCAGGCACCGGTACCTGGCCTTGCACTCCCGCAGGTCTTCCCTCTGCTTGGAAAGCCTATGCTCCTAGTCCTCAGTGAGGTGCTTCTGCTGAGCCTCCTTCTCGGCCAGATCCAATTTGAACTGAGCTGTTTTGCCAACTCTTTCTGGTGGTGGCTGCTTAGATCCAACAACTGCTTCCTGTTGGGGCCCCTAGGAGCCTGGGTGGGGAGGCAAGGAGTGACTGGGTGGGGACGGGCAAGTAGAGGCCGGCGAGGCGCCCCTCAATGTGAGTGACATCAAATTGACCATGCTCACTCAGTCACATGACCACCTAGCCACACCCACCCAACCAGTCATTAGGCAGATCATATTAGTGGTCCGTGGGATTTAAAATTATGAATTTAGTGGTCCCTGAGATCCAAAAGGTTGGTGACCCCTGCTTTAGAAAGACTCCTCTTGGAACCAGGGGTTCGATCCCCAAGGAAGCCCAAAAGGGTCAGTGCCTGCAGGCCAGGCTTCTGGGCCCCTTTAGCTCACTGCTCTGTGGAGTTTTTCAAGCTTGGTTTGGGGATGCTGAGGGGTCTTTGCTCCACTAGAGACCCTCCCCAGTTTTGGAACTGCAAGGACGTACATCTCTTTCTAGCGGTCCCATGCATATCTGATTGGGCTGGGTTGAGGGCAGATGCTGTGGTCTGCCATACAAGCCTCCCCAGGCACCATTTCTTCTCCTCATCCCTGCTGTCACCATAAAGCTGTTCCCCACTTATGGGTGGAAACGAGACAGGTTGAGCGCATGGTGGCACTTGAGGTTGAAGCAGTGGTGAAATGTAAAATTTGTTACGACCGGTTCTGTGGGCGTGGCTTGGTAGTGGTGGGGGTAATGTGACTGGGTGGGCGTGGCCAACTTTTTTTTTTTTACTTTTAAAAGCATTTTTACTACAACCTCTTCAGCCGAAGAGTTTGTAGAAAAAATGCTTTTAAAAGGCTCTAATGATGCCAGCTGAGTTGCCTGATTGTCAGAGGCTTTTCTTTCCTTTTAAAAGCATTTTTTTGCTTTTAAAAGAAAAAAAAAGCCTCTGACGATCAGACAACTCAGCTGGGATCGTCAGAGCCTTTTAAAAGCATTTTTTTCTACAAACTCTCGAAGAGGTTGTAGAAAAAATGCTTTTAAAAGGCTCTGACGATCCCAGCTGAGCTGCACGATCATCAGAGGCTTTTTTTTTTAACTTTTAAAAACATTTGTAGAAAAAAATGCTTTTAAACGTAAAAAAAAAAAAAGCCTCTGATGATCGCGCAGCTCAGCTGGCCATGGGGGGGTGGGGGTGGGCAGGGATTTCTGCTACCGGTTCTCCAAACCACCCGCTGCCATAACTACCGGATCGGGTAATCCGGTCCAAACTGGGAGTATTTCACCCCTGGGTTGAAGACCTACTTGTGGTCTTTGGCTCTGTGGTTTGCCTGTCGTCAAAGCGTTCTCTGCACAAACCCCTGACAGACGGGCTCCCTTGAGAAGCTCCCAGCCCCGTTCTTACTCTGGGACTGAAGTGAAGCGTACATGTTTCTCCCTCACCATCACGGCCCGTCTATCTTTAGAATGGATGGGCGAGACAGTCCACCTCCCTGTCTGGAGCTCTCCGACCTGAACATCCAGTCAGCTGCAGGAAAGGGGAGGGGCTGTTGTTAAGGGAGACTGCAGCTGGCAAGGAGGGTCTGCAGCAGGCCAGCCTGGGGGCTGAGATTGCTGGCTAATCTTTGCTCCCATCCCATCCCATCCCACCCCTATTAGCTTTCCCCCAACACACTCTGGGGTGACCATAACTGGGGCCAGCTCTGCCCTGCCTTTGCCAGGTCCTCCTGTTAGGACAGCATGCCTGGCCCATCTTCCTGGCTGTGGGGCAGAGAGCCTGCATCCCAGAGTCCATTTCCAGCAATACCAACGTATCAGCCGAAGCAAATCCGTTCAGCCAGTCACCCCAAACTCTCTTTCTGAATATTGTGGTTCTCGGGAATGGTTCTCCCTCTACTTATTTACCTAGCTAGCTACCCCCCTACCTACCTCTATCGCTTCAAATACATATTTCATTATGCTAATTGAGCAGTGAATTGAAGACTTCATAAAAAGAATAAAATTGCTAAGCACAGGAAGCCATGCCATAGGAAAGAAAGCAAAGAACCATAAAAATGCCTTCAAGTCTAAGTCATGATCTTCAACTGTAGGAGCTCCTTGGAAAACCCTGACCAGCCCCCCCTTCCCATTCAGCCCCAGAAGCATAGCAGTCTGGTGGAGAAGGAGCTGGACTACAAGGTCTCTGTGGGAGGGAGGGCATGAAAGCACCTGTGGAGCAGAGCTGGGTTTCAGCAAGTTCTGATCAATTCTGGAGAACCAGTAGCAGAAATTTTGAGTAGTTCATAGAACTGGTAGTACAAATTCTGACTGGCCCCGCCCGCATCTATTCTCTGCCTCCCAATTCCCAGCTGATCGGGAGGAAATGGGGATTTTGCAGTAACCTTCCCCTGCCACACCCACCAGGCCATTCCACGCCTACCAAGCCACACCCACAGAATCAGTAGTAAAAAAAATTGAAACCCACCACTGCTGTGGAGACAGGCACCCAACTGATGCAAGACGGCAGAGCAAGCCAAGGAGAGGGGCATTCATGAGGTATGGTGAAGAGCTTTGATCAACCATGCTGACCAGGGATGAAATCTACTTACCTTCCCTACCGGTTCGGAAGTGCACGCGCATCATGTGCCATTTTGGACGCTCTGCGCATGCGCAGAGGGTAAAAAACAGGTTACTTCCTGGTTAAAACCAGGAAGTAACGACGTCCGGTTGGGTGGGTGGAGCTTGTGCTGCCGCCGCTACCAGTTCTCCGAACCACCCACCGCTGCTGCTACTGGTTCGCTCAAACCGGTGTGAATTGGTAGCATTTCACCCCTGATGCTGCCTATTTTGCCACATGACTCCCTTGCCAAGGAGAAAGAAGAGCCATCAGGCAACATTTTGAAGCTGGAGTCTGTCTGTGGGCTGCACCCAGGATGCCCACGAAAAAGCAGCCATACCTGATGTGGTCCAGGAGCAGCCGGTGGGAATCCTCAGTGAGGATGAGGGAGAGGGCATGAGCCAAGTAGTCCACCTTCCGCTCCGCAGCAAACTGCTTGAGAGAGGTGAACATCTTCTCTCTCACTTTGGGCTGGTCACCCAGGATCTCCTGCACCTGCGTAGGAAGCAACAAAGGAGAAATGGTGGCATTCCCAGGCTATCTCACAGCCCTCTGTGCCTGGTCACTGGCCTTCCACCTCACTGCAGTGGGTCCTGAACTGGGGTGGGGGTGGTGTCCAGGGGACATTCAAGAAGACCAGGAACAATGGATGGAAATAGTTAAGGAGAGAAGCAACCTGGAATTAAGGAGAAACTCCCTAACAGTGAGGACAATCAACCAGTGGAACAGCTGGCCTCCAGAAGTTGTGGATGCTCCATCACTGGAGGTTTTTCAAGAAGAGACTGGACAGCCATCTGCCTGACATGGTATAGGGTCTCCTGCTTGAGTAGGGGGATGGACTAGAAGACCTTCAAGGTCCCTTCCAGCTCTATTCTGATTCATTAAGCCAACTGGAGTCGGCTGTGCTGAAATGCAAATGTACCAGCAGTGGGTGAGAAGAGAAGGGGCAAGGAAGTCCCCAGACAGGACACACTGGACGGCTCCCCCGAAGGAGACGGCTGGGAGGCACCATTGTGCCCTGCAAGGCCTCAGCAGAGTTTGTTCTGACCCAAAATGAAACCAATTGAGGTTTTCCAGCTGTCAGCTGGGCTGAGATGCAACACATCTGGAATGGTTGGGGCAAATGTCCAAGACATTATGTGGCAAAATATTTCCCATTTCACGTAGTGCACAATTTAAAACAGCAGAGAATACTCCAGAAGGACTCGGAGACAGAGGCCACATTGTCTCTTTTCAACCACCTTCAGAAAGAAGAGGGGGCCAAATTATTCTCCAAAGCACCAGAGGGCAGGACAAGAAACAATGGATGGAAACTAACCAAAGAGAGAAGCAGCCTGGAATTGAGGAGAAACTTCCTAACAGTGAAGACAATTAACCAGTGGAACAGCTGGCCTCCGGAAATCGTGGGTGCTCCATCACTGGAGGTTTTTAAGAAGAGACTGGACAGCCACTTATCTGAAATGGTATCGTTCTCCTTCTCCAAGGTCCCTTCCAGCTCTATTCTATTCTATTCTATTCTATTCTATTCTAATTCTAATTCTAATTCTAATTCTAATTCTAATTCTAATTCTAATTCTAATTCTAATTCTAATTCTAATTCTAATTCTAATTCTATTCTCTGCCATGAACTCTGGAGCCAAGATCTTACTGAAAGGAGCAATAAGCCATCGGTTTAACTAGGATAACAGTATTGATTTTATTCAGAATTTCCTTCTTTTTGCTACATTCTCCTTTGCTCAGCGTCCTTTTTTTATAACTAGAAAGTTGGCTTCTGTTTTAATAAGGTAAATTCTCTTTTACAATCCCCCCCCCCGCCCCCAATGAAAGTCTGTGCGGCTCTGCAACCCTTCTGCGTGTTTTAGGATTAGCGCAAGGTTTGTTCGATCATTTCTGGACTTTGAGATAGAAAATCCAAAGCACCTGATTTCCCAGGAGCCAGGCTGGAGGAAGAAGCCCTGGCAGAAGGCCAGGTAGTCCTCAAGTTATGATGGTAATGGAGGCTGCCCATTATGGTTTTAAGTCATAGCTGGTCATGTTGTTGAGACAGTGGTGGGTTTCAAAATTTTTTACTACCGGTTCTGTGGGTGTGGCTTGGTGGGCGTGGCAGGGGAAGGTTACTGCAAAATCCTCATTTCCTCCCGATCAGCTGGGCCTCAGGAGGCAGAGAATAGATGGGGATGGGGCCAGTCAGAATTTTTACTACCGGTTCTCAGAACTACTCAAAATTTCCGCTACCGGTTCTCCAGAACTGGTCAGAACCCGCTGAAACCCACCTCTATGTTGAGTGTATAACCAACCCAATTTTATTGACTTTCTCATTTTAAATCTGTGTCAAATGGAAGGGGAGTTTGCAAATCACAGGAAATTCGTTTGCACTGGGAAGAGGGGGCAGTCAGGAGGCTCAGTCTGACTGCTGCAACCTTGTCGCCAATTATGCCCACTTCTGAGCTGCAATACAGGTAGTCCTCGAGTTACGACTAAACGCTTAGCAACCGTTCAAAGTTATGACTGACCTGAAAAAAAAATGGGGCTTAGGATCTTGGATCCAAAGCTCCAATGGTCGGCCTCTACCACCACCACCCTGGTCACATGACTTCAGGCACTCAGCAACACAGCTGCACTGGTGGCCATTTGGGGTGTCCCAAAGTCAGATGACCGCCTTATATGGCGGTTTTGCCAAAAATTGGCAGTTCCTTTTGGTTTTCAGCAAAACCATTTTCCATAGCCAATCACTGGTATACAGAAGCTTAAGGACCGCTGCAGAAAACCCATAAAATTGGGATGGTCATGCACTCAACAGCATGACTAGTTATGACTTAAAACCGTAATGGGCAGCCTTCATTACCGTCGTAACTTGAGGACTACCTGTGCTTTCCTCTACTTTCCGGTTTCTCCGAATCCCTTGAACCAAGAACTTGAACTGCAATTGGATCAGTGCAAATGAATTTCCCGTGATTTGCAAACTACCCTTTCATTGACACAGATTTAAAATGAGTTTGCCTTTTTAGCAGCTATGTCACTCTGCTGATTCACACCCGGGCTGCATTTGTTTGTTTTGGATTTCATTGTTTTGTTTTCAGCCGTGCCCTCACCCCACCCCTCTGTTAAACCTCTCAGGTTTGCCTGGAATTTTGCTTCTGTTACTTATCACCCCCCCGGTCCTGTGTCATCCACACATTTGATAAGCAACCCCCCTTGCCTCTGCATTGGAACCTATGAGGTTAACATAGAACATTGATAGAGTTGGAAGGGACCTTGGAGGCCTTCTAGTCCAACCCCTTGCTCAAGCAGGAGAGACTAGACAAACTTGTTTACACCCCACATGCACACATACACATATAGTACGTCCCAGTTTAAATCCAGCACTGACAGTGGATTTCTCTGTCTCTCTGTCTCTCTGTCTCTGTCTCTCTCTGTCTCTTTCTGTCTTTCTGTCTCTCTCTCTGTCTCTGTCACTCTGTCTCTTTCTGTCTTTGTCTCTCTCTGTTGCTCTCTGACTCTCTCTCTGTGTGTGTGTGTGTGTGTCTGTCTGTCTCTGTCTGTCTGTCTGTCTGTCTCTCTTTGTGTGTGTCTCTCTCTGTCTCTCTCTGTCTTTCTGTGTCTCTCTCTGTCTCTCTGTGTCTCTGTGTCTCTCTGTGTCTCTCTCTGTCTGTCTGTCTCTCTCTCCGTCTCTCTGTCACTCTGTCTCTCTTTCTGTCTCTGTCTCTCTCTCTGTCTCTCTCTGTCGCTCTGTCACTCTGTGTGTCTCTCTCTGTGTCTCTCTCTGTCTCTCTGTCACTGTCTCTCTTTCTGTCTTTGTCTCTCTCTGTCTCTCTCTCTGTCTCTCTGTGTCTCTGTCTCTCTCTCTCTGTGTCTCTCTCTGTCTTTCTGTCTCTCTTTCCCTCTGTCTCTCTCTGCCTCTCTGACACTGTCTCTCTTTCTGTCTTTGTCTCTCTCTCTCTCTCTGTCTGTCTCTCTGTCACTCTGTCTCTCTTTCTGTATTTGTCTCTCTCTGTCTCTCTCTCTCTGTGTGTCTCTCTGTCTCTGTCTCTCTCTGTTTCTCTCTGTCTTTGTCTCTCTCTGTCTCTCTGTGTGTGTGTCTCTTTCTCTGTGTGTGTGTGTCTCTCTCTCTGTCTCTCTCTGTCTCTCTCTCTGTCTTTGTCTCTCTCTGTGTCTCTTTCTCTGTGTGTGTGTGTCTCTCTGTCTGTCTGTCTGTCTGTCTCTCTCTCTTTATGTGTGTCTCTCTCTCTCTGTATCTCTCTGACTCTGTCTGACTGTCTGTCTCTCTCTCTCTCTTGCACACACACACACACACACAGGCTTGCCCACTTTGATGCTCCCCAAAGGCAATTCTAGCCTAGATCTTGAAACCACAAGACCCCTGCCTTCCCTTTAAAGCACAGGAACATGATTGGGCCTGAAGCCCAGAGGAGACCCGGAGATTTCAAGGTTGCTGCATCTGGAGCAAGGACTGCCTGGCGCTCTTCCCACCAGCAGAGATGGGAGGAACTTTTCTTTGAAAGAGGAAATGACATCGATCGTTTCACCCCGAGAACAAGATAAAGAGGCTTCTGCCACATGCTGACTCTTTGCTCAGCTCGAGAGCCCTGGCCAAGCTTTGCTCCCAAGCAAAGCATGATCCACCCAGGCTTGGCCTGGTTCGGCTCTGATTGCTAAATCTTTCGGTGGGAGAATCTTTACTGCAGACCAGCAGCCCTCTGCCAGGGTGGAAGGCAAGCAGGAAAATGCCCTCAATGCAATGAGAAGACCTGTCTGTGGAGATTCTCAATCACCCAGTCTCAAATGTGCTTTTTCAAAAAGGCAGCTGGATTGTATTTTTTTCCTTGAGGAAAAATATGTTTTGCTTCTCATCCAAGAATCTTCATCAGTTCTGGTAGGATGCTGGGGCCGACATAAGGATTAGTTTTTGACAGGATGGGGGTGGAAGGATAATATTCCTTTGCAGTCTTCTGGTCGTTAGTACTCTCCCTGAGAGCTCCTGAGGCCACTTGGGGGTTCGTGAGGTGGTACGAGAACCCTAACCCTGAGGGCACAGATAAACCCTCAAGTGGCCTCAAGAGCTCTCAGGGAGAGTACTAACGACCAGAAGACTGCAAAGGAATAGGAACCTTCCAACTGCCCCCTCCCCATGGGGTTCTTCTGGGGGTTAGGCTTTTTTCCTTAAAGAAGATGTTTCGCTTCTCATCTAAGAAGCTTAATTGGTTCTGGCAGGACGGTGGGGGTGATGGAAGGAATAGTTCTTATTGGATGTGTCTATTGGATGTGTGTGTGTGTGTAGAAGGATCCTGTTTCTTTGCAGTCATCTGGTCATTAGCACTCTCCTTGAGAGCTCTTGAGGTCTCTCGGAGGGTTTATCTGTGAACCTGTGAACCAGGGTTAAGGTTCTCCTACCACCCCATTATCCCATCCCACTAACCCTCAAGTGACCTCAAGAGCTCTCAGGGAGAATGCTAATGACCAAATGACTGCAAAGAAATAGGATTCTTCCAACCCCTATCTTGGCAGAACCAATGAAGCTTCTTGGTTGAGAAGCGAAAGGGGGAAAAAAAAAAACCAGCCCAGTTGCCTTTTGAAAAAGCACCTTTGAGACAATGAGAGGAAACCAGGATGTCCATAAGTCAAGAAAGGTCAAATAAAGTCAAGATGGCAGCCACAGGAGTGCCTCTGAGCTCCACCTGCTTGTTGCCTGTGCTGTGTTTGCCAGCAGAGGTGCCATCCTGCCTCTTTTGAGCACAGCATCTCCCTGAGAAGAAGGGGTTTAAATCAATGGTGCCTGAGATGTATTTACTTCTTGCTCAGTTTAAAGCAGGGGTGAAATTCGACCGGTTCAGAGCGGCTCGGGCGAACCGGTAAGGACAGTTTGAATCGGTTCGCTGAACTGGTAAAAACCACCCCTGGTTGGCCACACCCATGCCCGCCTGCTCGCCCAGTTGCCCGCTTATCCCTTCCAGCCACTGGCTTGCCCCTTCCAGTCACTCGCTCGCCCCTTCCAGCCGCTCAACCCATTCAACATTAAATGCTGCAGCCAAGAGAATCCAAACTTTTCTCTCCATTCACAGCGGAGCTGCTGCAGCCTGTCCCTTTAAGGTCTTCCCCGGGAGGGAGGGGGCCAGGGGGGGACCATAAAGGGAGGAGGAGCAGCTCCTCTGTGAATGGAGGGAGAAAAGTTCGGATTCTCTCTGCCACAGCATTCTCTAGGAGCCCTTCTGGTGCTCATACACACGGTTTTTCCTACCAGGTTCTGTGGGTGTGGCTTGGTGGGGGGGAGGTCATGTGACAGTGGGCATTGGCGTGAGTGACATCAAGTTGACCACGCCTATTCAGTCACATGACCCCACCACCACCAAGCCACGTCCACAGAACCTGTAGGGAAAAAATTTGAATGCAACCACTGGCTTAAAGGTTTGTGGTTCTTCCCACATGGAAACATCGAAGGGTTCTGAACATTTCTCTGGAACCTAATTCATGAGTTTGTTTCTTGGACTTGAGAAAGGCAGATGGGAAAGTAAGATACGTCTTCTTGCATTTGCTTTTGGCTTCCCCTTTGTGCGATTCGCTTGCTCTGGGCCAGTGGTGAAATGTAAAATTTGTTACTACCCGTTCTGTGGGCGTGGCTTGGGGGGGTAATGTGACTGAGTGGGCGTGGCCAACTTTTTTTTTTTTTTACTTTTAAAACCATTTTTTAAAAGCATTTGTAGAAAAAATGCTTTTTAAAGCCTCTGACGATCCCACCAGAGTTGCCTGATCGTCAGAGGCTTTTAAAAGCATTTTTTTACATCTTCGGACGAAGAGGTTGTAGAAAAAATGGTTTTAAAAGCCTCTGACGATCCCAGATGAGTTGCCTGATTGTCAGAGGCTTTTTTTTTTCTTTTAAAAGCCTCTGACGATCCCAGCTGAACCGCGTGATCATCAGAGGCTTTTTTTTTAACTTTTAAAAGCATTTTTTCGGCCGAAGAGGTTGTAGTAAAAATGTTTTTAAAAATAATTTTAAAAAGTCTCTGATAATCGTGCGGCTCAGCTGGGCATGGGGGAGGGGGGCAGGGATTTTTGCTACCGGTTCTCCGAACCACCCGCTGCCATCGCTACCAGATCGGATGATCCAGTCCGAATCAGGAGCATTTCACCCCTGCTCTGGGCTCTGTGGCATCTGGGCTGGCAACTACAGAGCTTCTGTCCTAATTTGGGAGCAGGAAAAGGATGGCCATGAGGGTGCCCCTGAAACTCCCAGGCCCTGAAAACCAGTTTTATTTATCTCATCTTCATTGACCTATGGCATGATTTATCACCAAAGCTCTTCAGTTTCCTAGATAGGATAAAGCGTCAGTCTCCATGCAGAAAGTTCAACAGAGTCGCATTTTACATTAAAAAGAGAGGTTTCCACTGATGAAATAGGGCTTCGATTCCCGCAAGTGCTACTGAACTAAAAAGAAAAATTAATCTCTTACACAGTAATATTAAAAGAAGATTCCAGTGGGGAATTGCACAATTAGAAATGATCTGGGTTTTTGATTCCATTACTTTGGGGACTGAACAAACACAATAGTTTCTCCATCCCACTAAAGGCTGGGCTGACCGGCACGCAACCAAGTGCTAATTGCATTGTCACAATTTTTTTTTTAATTTGATTTATATGCCGCCCTTCTCCGGAGACTCAGGGCGGCTTACAATGCGCTAAACAATAGCCTACATTCTTTTGTATATTTATACAGTCAGCTTATTGCCCCCACAACTGGGTCCTCAATTTACCTACCTTAGAAAGGATGGAAGGCTGAGTCAACCTTGAGCCTTGGAGAGATTCGAACCTGCAGTAATTGCAGGCAGCTGTTCTTAATAACAGGGTGCTTTAGACCACTGTACTACCAAGGCTCTTGGTAGTACAGTGCAATCTGAGTACAATCTGAGATGCCTGAGATTCATTTATCCCCAACTTTAATAATTCATGAGTTTGCCTTGCTAAAATTAAGTCCATATGTTATATATCTGCCACGTGATTCCAATCCACAAAAGAGGTCCTATATAGACCTCGCTTCAGCTGTCAGGACCATCAATCATTGTGTTCTTCTGGACCGCCTGTGGGGATTTAGGTTTGGGGACATTGCATTGCAGTGGTTCTGATCCGTTCTCAGTGGCCAATTCTAGTTGGAAGGAGGAGAGGTTGGCGCAATGGTTACTCCCCGGTGAGCTGCCACAGAGGCAAACCCTCTGCCCACTTCTATTCATCACAGTGTTTCTCAACCTTGGAAGCTTGAAGATGGGTGGACTTCAACTCCCAGAATTCCCCAGCCAGCGCTGCTGGCTGGGGGATTCTGGGAGTTGAAGTCCACCCATCTTCAAGCTACCAAGGTTGAGAAACACTGGTTTAGCACATACATGAAGACTCTGGGAGAGATCATCCAAGAATTTGGGGTCTGGCATCCTCAATATGCTTATAACCGAATAATAGAGTTGGAAGGGACCTTGGAGGTCTTCTAGTCCAACCCCCTGCTCAGGCAGGAAACCCTATCCCATTTCAGAAAAAAAACAGTTGTCCAGTCTCTTCTTGAAAACCTCCAGTGTTAGAGCATCCACAGCTTCTGGAGGCAAGTTGTTCTACCGATTAATTGTTCTCACTGTCAGGAAATTTTTCCTTACTTCCAGGTTGCTTCTCTCCTTGGTTAGTTTCCATCGATTGCTTCTTGTCCTGCCCTCAGGAGCTTTGGCGAATAGGTTGAACCAGTGGTGAAATGTAAAATTTGTTACTACCAGTTCTGTGGGCGTGGCTTGGGAGGGTGGTAATGTGAATGGGTGGGCGTGGCCAACTTTTGTTTTTTTTTTTACTTTTAAAAGCATCTTTTTCTAAAACCTTTTCAGCCAAAGAGGTTGCAGAAAAAAATGCTTTTAAAAGCCTCTGACTATTGGGCAACTCAGCTGGGATCGTCAGAGGCTTTTAAAAGCATTTTTTTTATACAACCAAGAGGTTGTAGAAAAAATGCTTTTAAAAGCCTCTGACGATCCCAGCTGATTCTTTTAGAGAGCTTAAGCTTGTAATGTACTCATTTGAACTTCCTGGGTCTCCTGATTTCTCCAGCGCTTGACAACAATAATCTATTAATAGGACTTTGTAAGAAAATACTGCCGGGTATGTAATTTACTTAGCATATTTAACATATCCAGCTTCCCTCATTTTATGGCGGGGTTACGTTCGCTGGAAAAATAAAGCATGACACTGAATCAGTGGGAAAAATGAGATTTGGGGCAGTGGGGAGCTGGCTTGTTCCCATTTGAGTGAGTTGATTGTAACATTTTGGGGGATTTTGCGAGAGGCTTAAGAGCAGAGCGGAGCCCCAATGCCTGGCCCAACCATCTGCTGTTCTCTGGCTGGTAGTGTGGCGGCAGTAACCGGTATTTACTTTTACTACCGGGGCCGCGTGCGGATGCTCGCTTTGCTCAAACGCGCGCGCTCTCTTCTCTGCATGCACAGAAGCATTTTGATGATGTCGGGGTCAGTGGGCGGAGCCTCCCGCTGGTTTTACTACAGGTTCTATAGAACCGGGGCGAACCGGGGCAACCCACCACTGCAGCAGCCACGTCACTGGCAAGACCAGTTCTAAACCTTTAGCAGCACACCATTAGTTGCAGGGAGATGGTGTCATATGTTGTGATTCAAATGCACTGATAAACGCATTTAGAGCCTGATTCTTAAGCCCTGCATTACTCAAAGATGTTTTCTATGCTCCATTTACATAAAACACCTTCTCCGTCTTTCCTCCAGCTGTGTTCCTAATGTGGGTGGTTATTTACTTATTTATGAAATTTGTAATGTGCCTGACTCCCAAGGCTTTGTTACTGGAGCAAACTGTCAGCCTCGCCTCAGCTTGCACTTGTAAAAACCATCCTTGGCTCCATTTGTTGCAAAGGTACAGTTTTATTAGAAGTCAGGTGAACTGCAGTAAAGCAGATCCAGAACTGAAATTCGTGTGCCAATTCCCTAAGTCAAGGGTCTGCAACCTTAAACACTCAAAGAGCTATTTGGACCCTTTTCCCACAGAAAAGAAAACACCGGGAGCCACAAAACCCTTCCTGTGCCTGACTATTTCTTGAGCGGCCCCAAAACTAGCATATGTAGTTGAATTAAACATTCTGTTTTCTTCTGAAACTTTTCTTTTCTTGGATTTAACCATGGTTGGCCTACCGGGAGTTGAAAAGCTCAAAAAATCGCATGTAGGCGGTTGTCACACATTGGCGGTTGTGATGCATATTTTGAGTGACAGGGAGCCACATGGGTACATTACTTGGAACGCTGACATCTACATTATATTACATTATAGAATAGAGTTGGAAGGGACCTTGGAGATTTTCTAGTCCAACCCATTGCTCAAGCAGGAGACCCTATACCCGTGATGGCGAACCTATGGCACGCATGCCACAGGTGGCACTCAGAGCCATATCGGTGGGCACGCGAGCAATGCCCTAGCTCAGCTCCGGCACATGCCGGTCAGCTGATTTTCAGGCACTCCGGGCCCACCGGAAGGCTATTTTCGGCCTCCGGAGGGCCTCAAGGGTGGGGAAGGATGTTTTTTGCCCTCCCCAGGCTCCTAGAAAGGCTCTGCAGGCTGGGGAGAGTGAAGAATGGGCCTTCCAGTCCCACTGGAGTTGGCAAACAGGCCATTTCCAGCCTCCAGAGGGACTCCGGGGGGATGGGAAAGGCTGTTTTTTGCCCTCCCCAGGCTCCAAGTTAGCCTCTGGAGCCTGGGAGGGAGAAAAACGGGCCTACTGAGCCCACCGTGCCATCACGTGCCAAAAGCAGGAGGAGCGCAGGGGTGTCACGCGTGTCTGTGCGGGGGGAGCGGGGCGCACTGAATTATGGGTGTGGGCACGCATGGATGTGACCCCCCACGCTTCCCCACGCTTTTGGCACATGACAGCAAACAGGTTAGCCGTCACTGCCCTATACCATTCCAGACAAGTGGCTGCCCAGTCTCTTCTTAAAGACCTCCAGTAATGAAGCACCCACAGCTTCTGGAGGCCAGCCGTTCCACTGGTTAATTGTCCTCACTCTTATGAAGTTTCTTCTTATTTCTAGGTTGCTTCTCTCCTTGATTAGTTTCCATCCATTGTTTCTTGTCCAGCCTTCAGGTGCTTTGGAAATTAGTTTGATCCCTCTTCTTTGTGGCAGATCCTCAAATACTGGAAGACTGCTATTATGTCACCTCTAGTCCTTATTTTCTCTAGACTAGTCCTATCCAATTCCTGCAATCGTTCTTTATATGTTTTAGTATCATGGCCTTTGATCATCTTAGTTGCTCTTCTCTGCAGTTTTTCCAAAGTTTCAATGTCTTTTTTTTGTAATGTGGTGACAAAAACTTGATGCAGTATCCTCCGTGGCTAAAGACGCTGAGCTTGATGATCAAAAGGTTGGCAGTTGAGCGGTTCGAATCCCTAGTGCCACATAACAGAGTGAGCTCCCTTTCCTTGGCCCAGCTTCTGCCAACCTAGCAGTTCGAAAGCAGGTAAAAAATGCAAGTAGAAAAATAGGGACCACCTTTGGTGGGAAGGGAACAGCGTTCCGTGCACCTTTGGAGTTGAATCATGCCAGCCACATGACCACGGAGATGTCTTCGGACAGCGCTGGCTCTTCAGCTTTGAAACGGAGATGAGCACCACTCCCTAGAGTCAGGAACAACTAGCACATATGTGTGAGGGGAACTTTTACCTTATAAAGCCAATGTGGTATGTCCAGCTTTGATTCTAGTGCAAGAGAGATCCTTTTCGTTTTCATTGTTGGTTGAAGAAAATGTGGATGGTCGTTTGAACCCTATATTAATAGGAGTAGCTACCAAATGTACAGAAATAGGAGGCAGCACAGACAACTAGAACAACTGTACCACCCAATGGGCAGAACAGGGTTTTAGGGGAAAGAAGTCTTAGACTATTTCTACATTTTTGGTGCAAATTAGCTTTGCCAGCTCAAATTTGCAAAATAGCCATCCTTTCTCACATAAAGCCCATTCTTGGACGAAATGGTTTGCCTCATAGGAAATCAAACAAAGTATATTTGCATAAAGCAAGAGAAATCTGCAGGGATTTCCTGTGTCAGCCATTTCTAGACTTAGCGTTATAATAAGCATGCACAAAAATAGCCCTGCGTCTGAAATTAAAAGATTAAGTTTCACGGGCAAATTGTCTCATTGATTTCAATGGTGGATCTCATCATGGTTATCTCAAACAGAATGTGGTCCCTCAGTAAAGCCATTCACACTAAATTAAAGTTATTTTTTTCTGCTTCTGGTGCATTTCCTCTACAAGGCCGTAAAAATAAATTGCTCCTAAATAAAACTGCATTTATTTTATTTTTTTGCCTTCAGTCGGGAACAGTTTTATAAATTGTGACATAACCTAGTTGGCTTTACTTCACTTTTCAGGGCCAAGCAAAGAGAAAGGGGGAAAAAAATAAAGGATAGAACAGAACAGAACAGAACAGATGGAAAAGGGTGGGGCGGGGCGGGATAGAATGAATGAGCTGTAAGGGACTTTGGAGGTCTTCTAGTCCAGCCCTCTCTATGATCATACAATCAATGCCCTGCTTCTTTTTTTACACATCTACTAGTTTTACACACCCATTTCTTAGTCTACGTTACTGCCTCACTTGGCCCACAGATCTTTGTCTTTCAGCAGAATTCATTCATCAGCCCCTCCACTGGGAACCTCTGTCTTTTCCACGGCCTTTATTTACGACCACAATTGAGCCAAAAATTTCTGTTGCTAAGTGAGACATTTATTAAGTGAGTTTTGCCCTGTTTTACAACCTTTCTTGCCAGAGCTGTTAATCGAACCACTGCAATTGTTAAGTTGGTAACACCATTGTTAAGTGAATTTGGCTTCCCCATTGACTTTGCTTGTCAGAAGGTCCCACCAGGGGATCACATGACCCCGGGACACTGCAACCGTCATAACTATGAATCAGCTGGCAAGCATCCAGATTTTGATTACATGATCATGAAGATACTGCCACGATTGTAAGTTTGAAAAATGATCATAAGTCACTTTTTTCAGTGCCATTGTAACTTCAAATGGTCACTAAATGAATTGTTGTAAGTCGAGGGCTACCTGTACATAGCCAAGTTTTTAAAACTTTGCGAGAAGCCTTCGGTCTGATCAGGGGTGGGCTTCAAAAATTTTAGCAAGGAATTTTCTGGGTGGGCGTGGCCATTGTGGGCATGGCCTAGTCGGCCTCCTGCACCATGGCGGGGTGTGTGTTTTTGCCCTCCCCGGGCTCTGGAGGCTTTGTTTGAGCCTCCAGGAGGGCGAAAATGGCCTCCTCAGGCTCTGGAGACCCTCTGGAGGCTGGAAACGGGCCCATTTCCAGCCTCCCTGAATTTCTGGTAAGCCCGTTTTTTGCCCTCCCCAAGCTTCCGTATGCACCCTGCCCTTACTTGCATCCAAAATGGGCCATGTGGGGACTCCTGGGAGGGGAGGGGAGGGATGGGTGGGGCCAGCCAGGAGTGGGATTTGTGGGTTCTCCAAACTGCACAGAATCTGAGCTAGAGGTTTTCCCAAACTCCTGCGAACCCCCAGCAGCCTACCCCTGGTTCTGATCCCCTCTACCCCACATCCTGTCCCGGACATCACTTTCGACTTACCTTCTTGCTGAACTCCCGAGCTTTCTGCCTCCTTTCTTGATGCACGGCATCTGCGCTCTGGATAAACTCTTCCACGCTGCTGCTAGCCCACCGCCGGAGCCGCCCCAGCCTCAGCAGTCCCAGCCTGAGACCTTCATCCCAGCAGGATCTCATTGCGGCAGCCGCATCTTTGTAACTCTGGACATAAATGCCATTGACTTCCAGGATGTAGTCACCCACTTTGATGCCTGCTTTGGCAGCCGGCGAGTCCTGAGCCACACTTTCCACCTGCACGGGGTCATCTTCGTGGCAGGTCAAGGTGAAGCCAAAGTGTCCCTGCGGCCCCAGGGGGAGGTCCACCTGCTGGAGGCGGGAGACCACGCCGATGCTTGGGGGCACGTTCTCACACTGCCTGGCCAGGATCGCCAGGGCCTCGGCATTCATGGAGGAAACAGGCTGCCCCTCGACCTCCAAAATCTGGTCTCCGGGCTGGAGGCCAGCCACCTGGGCACTGCTGCCTTCCTCCACAGCCATGATGTAGCAGGGACCATTTCCACGGATCTTAAAGCCAAACTCCTCCGGCCATCCAGCATTGGTGGCAGGCATGGCTGCAACGGAAAAAGGGGACTGTCAGGGTTCCAAGTAACACCCCCGACGAAAGAAAACTCTGAGGCTTGAGTTTCCACAAAGTTCCATTTTATTAGAGATGTCATATTGGCACATCTGGGAAAACCTGAATCTGAAGATTCCACGGTTTTCCCACCCAAAAGAAAGTCTAAGTCCCTGCCCAACACCCACATGTCCATCACATGGTCCAATCAAGCACTGTCCCAACTGGAGATGCCTCCCAGTTCCAGCCATCCAGGTGCAGGGCAAGATGTCCTTGACTCTCTAAGAAAGGAATGTTATTATGACTACATATCACCCATGCTCCATACAATCCCCCCTCCCAGTTTCCCACAGTAGTAAATGTGGCAGGCCTGAAGATTCAATGCACAAGATGGCTTCCAGGCCTGACAGGGACACATGGAACAATCAGCTATTCACACACACACCGCCAAGCAAAAGAACAGCAGCTGAGCACCATGAATACTATATCATGGGCAGAGGTAGGTTTCAGCAGGTTCTGACCAGTTCTAGCGAACCGGTAGCGGAAATTTTGAGTGGTTCAGAGAATCGGCAAATACCACCTCTGACTGGCCCCAACCCATCTATTCTCTGCCTCCCGAGTCCCAGCTGATCGGGAGGAAATGGGGATTTTGCAGTAACCTTCCCCTGGAGTGGGATGGGAATGGAGATTTTACAGATCCTTCCCCTGCCATGCCCACCAAGCCACGCCCACAGAACTGGTAGTAAAAAAATTGAATCCCACTCCAGCCTTGGCAACTATAAGACTTGTGGACTTCAACTCCCAGTTGAAGTCCACAAGTCTTAAAGTTGTCAAATGTGGAGACCCCCTGCACTATATTAAAACTTGCTTTGCCACCTCACTCTTGTTTTGTCCTCATCCCCTCCCTGAGGCATTCCCTTGTTCTTCTGCTCTCTTCCCACAGCAGAGGCCTTGCAAGATTTTGCGCTGGCAAAACAAAGTGGCCCCATTTCTGGCATCTCATCTCCAGGAGGCGGGGGAGGGGACTGGGCCTGCTTGGGTTTTATTTTCGTCACAAGTAACACTACATTAGGGGAGCCCCTTGGCTGTGGGATGCAGAGCCTGGGCCTCTGTTTCTCTGTGTCATTTAATATATGTGGGTATATAAATAATTTCATATTTCTTTATTTTGTCATCTTTATGTAGTATATATTGGAGGTGGTGACCCTTTGAGAGCTGTATGCAACGAAATTTCATTTTAATGTATGTCAATTAATGTAAATTTAAATTGACAATAAAGTTATTATTTTATTCTATATTCATGTATTCCTATTCTATTCTATTCCATTCTATTCTATTCCATTCTATTCTATTGTATTCTATATTCATCTATTCTATTCCATTCCATTCCATTCCATTCCATTCTATTCTATATTCATCTATTCTATTCTATATTCGATTCCATTTGATTTGATTTGATTCGATTTGATTCCATTCTATTCTATATTCTTCTATTCTATTCTATTCTATTCTATTCTATTCTATTCTATTCTATTCTATTCTATTCTATTCTATTCTATTCCATTCCATTCCATTCCATTCCATTCCATTCCATTCCATTCCATTCCATTCCATTCCATTCCATTCTCTAGCCTCACCATCAGTGACATGGAGATTACAATTGATGAATCAGATATGGGGAACCAAAAAAGCCGATGCAATCCTAGATTGCATTAACAGAGGGATAGAGTCAGCAGTACTTGAAGTATTAGTAGTACCGGTAGTACCACTTTATAAAGCCTTAGTAAGACCACACTTAGAATATTGCATCCAGTTTTGGTCACCATATTATAAAAAAGATGTTGAGATTCTGGAAAGAGTGCAGAAAAGAGGAACAAAGAAGATTAGGGGGCTGGAGGCTAAAACATATGAAGAACGGTTGCAGGAACTAGGTATGTCTAGTTTAATGAAAAGATTAGGGTCAAACATTATAGCAGTGTTCCAATATTTGAGGAGCTGCCAAAAGGAAGAGGGATTCAACCTATTCTCCAAAGCACCAGAGGGCAGGACAAGAAGCAATGGATGGAAGCTAATCAAGGAGAGAAGCAACCTAGAACTAAGGAGAAATTTCCTGACAGTTAGAACAATTAATCAGTGGAACAACTTGCCTCCAGAAGTTGTGAATGCTCCAACACTGGAAGTTTTTAAGAAGAGGTTTCCTGCCTAGGCAGGGGGTTGGACTAGATTGCTCCCAAGGTCCATTCCAACTCTGTTGTTGTGTTTAATGAGACATGAAGAACCTTTCCTGCAACACATTTTATGTGCTATTCATTTGTTTTTGTGCCTTTGAGCCAGTGCTGACTCCTGGCACTGCCTGGGCCAGTCCCTTCAAGCTTTCTTGACAAAATATTCAGAAATGTTTTGCCCTTCTTCTACCTAGGGCTGAGAGAGTGTGATGCCTCCAAATTCACCAGGGGGATTTGTATCTAAGATGGGATGAAAACTCAAGAGCCTCTTGGTTTCTAGCACAGCCCCTTAAGCACAGCCCCAAAATGGCTCTTGGGTACTCCTCAGAAGGCAGATCATTTCCAAAGGACAAATGAGTTAGACTTCTGAAGCTAGAATTCTTTACCACTTTTGGAGCATATGAAAAGGAGGGCTTCTTATTCCTCCAGAGATGGATAAATTCTTGGTTGTAAAAAAGTCTGTCTTCTTTTTAATAGTTGCACTTGCTTTGTTTTGGCCTCTTTTACAGCCGAAGAGGGCAGCATTGGGAGAATGAAGGTTGCCACTCAATATGTGGGGATAATGGGCAGCTGATTCATTGGTCTGCCCATTTTATATTTTTGAAAGAGTTTTAAAAATAGGGATGGGAGCAGATGCCTCCCCACAATTCACAACAAAAGGCTCCAGTATAATGGAGTCCACAGTCATTAACTGTGTGAAGTTTCCGAAAGATGCCCTAAATAATTCACGAGCCACAAGCCAAACTTCAAAAGAAATACAGTCGTTTATTAGAAGCACCATTTCCGCAATATTCGGATGCAGTTAGAACTAATCCCACATAGATTTACATTCCCCCCATGACCCTGTCTCTCCCTTCCTCCCTGGCCATGTCATAAATCACATTCTCCAATTAACCACTTTGGCTGGCTGTGAAACCCAAAGCTCTCCTACTGATTGTGGTAGAAAGGCATCTGTGGAATGAAGTTTCAGTTAGGGAAATCAATCAGCTCCATCAGTTCTCCTGCTCATGGCAACTTGAAAGCTTTGCAAGTTGACAGACTGCTAATTCTGCCTCTTGTCTTTCCTTTCTTATTTACCCCTGTTTATTGTCTTCTTCTTTCCTCTCCTTCTCCTCTTCTTCCTCCTTCTCGTCTTTCTCTTCCTTCTCTTTGTTTTTTTCTCATCTTCCTCCTCCTCCTCCTCTTCCATGGAAAATATTTTTTAGGACAGTTCTCCCTTACAAAAGTGAAATAGACTATCACTTCAGCTTATGCAATAATACGGGAAGTGTTAGTCTGGAAGGTGCCACAGGCTCTTTTACCATTTATAGCCTTGACTGATGTTTTCCCACCTAACCTTCGCACTTCCAAGTATAGCTGTTTACTTGCAGGATCTTGTAGCTAATTGAGAAGTTCTTTTCTGTGTCCCGCTTCCTTCTCATTGACGCAGGTTTTTTTTTCAGTGAATCTTATCACAGTATTCGTAGCCCTATGGATAAATTAGTAGATTCCCAAGAAATGCACGGAACAGAAGGATATTTTCACTCCATTTCATGGAAGCTGCTCAGAAGATGACATAAAAGAAAACCATCTCTGGCCTCGCAATTTGGTTATTTCATTACCTGATTCCTCTCCCACTTTTGAATCCAAAATGTTCTTAAAGAGAGTGATTTAATATAAATGGCGGGGGGGGGGGGGGTGTCCTCTCAGGCAGTTTTCTGCTTTCCTTGGCCTTGTGTTGCTCATTCTGGGGTGGAAAGGAGCAATAAGAATGATTTAACAGATTTAACAGAGTTGGAAGGGTCCTTGTAGGTCATCTAGTCCAACCCCCTGCCCAAGCAGGAGACCCTACACCATTTCTGACAGATGGCAATCCAGTCTCTTCTTGAAAGCTTCCAGTGATAAAGCTCCCACAACTTCCGAAGGCAACTTCTGTTCCATGGGTTGGTTTTAAAAATACTTTTGGTAGAACAGCTGTAGTAACAGAATCTGGGAAATCTGGATGTGCTTCCCCCCAGTGGTGGGTTTCAATTTTTTTTACTACTGGTTCTATGGGCGTGGCTTGGGGGGCATGGCTTGATGGGCATGGCAGAAGAAGGATACTGTAAAATCTCCATTCCCACCCCACTCCAGGGGAAGGTTACTGCAAAATACCCATTTCCTCCCAATCAGCTGGGACTTGGGAGGAAATAGATGAGCGCGGGGCCAGTGGTGGGTTGCTACTGGTTCTCCCCGGTTCTTGCGGGGAAATTTTGAGTAGTTCAGAGAACTTGTAAATACCACCCCTGCCTGGCCCCGCCCCCAATCTATTCACTGCCTCCCGAGTCCCAGTTGATCAGCTAGAAGGAAAAAATCAGGGCTCACTTGACAAAGAAGAGAAGAAAAAAAAACAAGACACCTTAGCTTTAAATTGAGAAGCCAAGAAGTCTCCCAACTGATTGGCTAGAACTGATCCGCTCCTTGTAAACCGCTCGGTGGTGGTAGGTTGGCAATTGAGGCCTGAAAGCAGTTTCCGATGCTCTCGGTGGTGGCAGAGCGGTAAAAACTGTTTAAACTCTTGCAGCAACACTTCAAAGGGCCGCCCTACAGCTGATCAGCGGTAAAAGGCAGTGTGGTGGTAGACCAGTGCACTCCAAAAACAAATGGGTAGACCGGTATGGCTCTGCAAGCAGTTAAAAGCCTGGTAGACCAGTACCTCTGCTAAATCCTAAAGAATTGTTTGTCACATGACCATCAAACCACGCACATAAAATAAGCCACGCCCACAAAACCACTAGTAAAAAAATTTAGAACCCACCCCTGGGCGGGGCCAGTCAGAATTTTTACTACCGGTTCTCTGAACTACTCAAAATTTGCACTACCGGTTCTCCAGAACTGGTCAGAACCTGCTGAAACCCACCTCTGCTTCCCCCTATTTCTCTTGACCTTCACTGCTGAGGGGCCTGTCCGAGATGGTGACTCTAATTATTTTCTTGGCCTGGGCACAAGCCACCCGTGTCTGATTGTTGCTGTGTCTGCAACTCTTCCGCCTGTCCTTCCATATATACGTGACACCTTCAAGAGTGGAAAGCAGGCCAGGAGCTGAGCAAATTTTTGGCCATGGATGCTTGCGCCCTGATCTTAGCCAAAAGGCCGAGATGTGACAATCCATGGTCCCTTCGGTGATTTCCCGGGGCCAATTGGGAAATGCTTCCACTGCGCCCCTGCGGAGCAATAGCTAATGGGAAATTGACCACACAAAGCACCATAATCCTGGTGTGGCTCAGCACAAAGACAGACGCCTCTACCCCAAAGTTGGAATCCCTGGATCTTTCCCCACATGTGGCATGTGTGAACAAAGATGTACATTAAGGGAAAGAGATGCTCCACCTATAATATCGTTCCATTTGAAGACACATGTACACAAATTGTCAGCATTCAGGATTTCAAAGACTCAGGCCTGTCCACACTCCTAGTCATTTCTCATGTTTTTTCAGCTTTTTTCAGGCTCCCATGGGCAGCTTTTTTTTATTATTATTATTTTTTTTTTATTTTTTTATTTATTTTTATATGCCGCCCTTCTCCGGAGACTCAGGGCGGCTTACAATGCATTAAGCAATAGCCTTCATTCTTTTGTATATTTTATACAAAATCAGCTTATTGCCCCCACAAACCGGGTCCTCATTTTACCCACCTTAGAAAGGATGGAAGGCTGAGTCGACCTTGAGCCTGGTGAGAATTGAACTCGCAGTAATTGCAGGCAGCTGGATGTTAAATGCTGCCTTACTAGGAGGCATTAGCCTCCTACGCCACTCAGGCTCCTTTTCCCTAAAGCTCAGCTTTATTCCAGAAAAAAAGCATTTACCAGAGGTAGGCTTTTAGGCAGTGGTGAAATCTGAACTGGTTTTCTACTGGTTTGCTGACCGCACATGCGTGCTGCATGCCAAGTGCGTGCTGAGCATGTGCATACACACCAAATGTGCAATGCATGCCAAAAGGAGGCTTGGGAAGATACCCTGTTTCCCCAAAAATAAGACATCCCCTGATAATAAGCCCAATCGGTCTTTTGAGCACATGCACTAAAATAACCCACCTTATTTTGCTTATTTTGGGGTTCCAAAAAATATAAGACAGGGTCTTATTTTCAAGGAAACACAGTAAGCAGAATGGGGTGGACCAGCTGTGCCGTGTGGTTTAGCTTTAGCAGGAAATCCTGCTTTCTAGGAAACCTAAACCATGTGGCACAGCTGATTGTCAGATCATAGCTTTTTTTAACTACCGGTTCGCCTGAACCAGTAGCTAACTTCCAGTTTGCCTAAACCAGTAGCTTTTTTTTACTACCGGTTTGCCCGAACCGGTAGTTTTTATCACTACCTATTCACCCGAACCGGAGCGAACCGGTAGCATTTCACCCCTGCTTTTAGGCCATAAACTTCTCTCATGTGGGTATCAAAGTCAACAGAAAGATTTGCCCAATTTGGAGAAGAGGACTAAATGTCCAGGCGTCACTTTCTTGCTGCTTCAAAATGGATTTATCTGCTTAGTCAGTCCTGCTCTCATCTTTTGGACACATTTCAAGGAAATATTTCCATAACCGCAAGGACAGGCTGGCAAATCCCAGCTCAAAGAAGGCCTGAATTGTAACTGGAATGGCAGGCTGCAGCCCTTGTAGGGGACTTCCTATCTGAAGGAGGTAAACTGGACTCAAAGCCAAAGTTTCAGAGCACCAGATCAATACAGGCCAGCAAATTAATAATGCCAGGGGAGGGGGATCCAGTATTTAGGAAGGAGGGGAGAGAGGAAATCAGAAATTTGAAGGAGGAATGTAAGACAATACACCTTTCTGCTACAAAGAAGGGTTTGATGGGTGAAAAGTGACTCTCGATTATTTTGCAAAGGGAGCTTATGCTTGATTATAAGATGATCCAATCCTGAAATCTCAGGAACAAGGTCACTGTGAAACATTCTTCTGCTTCTCATACTTTCTATTACCACTTCTACTGTAGAAAGCTAGCACCCACACCTCTCCTAGAAGAATGAAATATTCTAGGAAATATTAAAAAGGCAGAATATTTCCCCTAAAAGAGAAATACAAATCTTAAAGGAAACAGAAACAAAAGAGCCCTGCTCCCTGCCTCCAGCAGATATTTTGGTGCCAGTTTATCTACAAGACAAAAGACCTCAGCTCCAGGATGATGGAATTATCCTTCAGGGCAAAGCCATTCCGCCACAATAGGAAATTATCCTTCATTGCATCACCCAGCAAGATTCAACCAAGCCTGGGATACAGATAACCTCAGCTATGACTGCATAGCCCCCCATGGGAGTCTGACAACCAATAAGATACATTTCTTGCAAGGCCCAAGAGAGTATATAAATATATCTCATTCTTCACTCCATGTGTTCAACTGTACCAGGACCATGTGCTTAATGGTTCTGCTCCATTAAACCATCCTTCCAAGCAGCCTCCATGTTTCCAGTGTCTTTCTCCCCACTTGGAATTGAACCCAGATGGACATTTCTTCCAACACTGTTTAAGACTATAACTTTGTTGCTTGTATCTGTACGATTTATATTGTTTTATTTAGTCTCCTAGTATGATTTATTATGTTGATTGCTTATTTAGTATCCTATGACTATCACTAAGTGTTATATTTTATGATTCACAATGAATGTATTATGATGACTATGTGATCACAATTTATCACTTTATGTACGCTGAGAGCTCATGCACCAAAGACAAATTCCTTGTGTGTCCAATCATACTTTGCCAATAAAGAATTCTATGAAGGATGGCAGAAATGAAAGAAAGCATAAAACTCTAGAATTGGAAGGGCCACCAGAGTCAGCCTGTCTCCTCTGCATCTGGAGATCCTCATGCCCAGCGAGGTACAACTGGCCACTGACAGACTAAGTTGCATGTTGATGGGAACATCCATCTGAAGAAGGTATCTGACATTTGGTCCTCCAGGATCTTCAGCTGAGAAAGTCATCATCCATCAGTTACTTCTCTGTGGTTGAAACAGACAACGGCGAGGATTGAACCCCTGCAGGCTAACACTATGGCTCTGCAAGTTTTATTTCATTTATAAATGAGTTCAATAGCCAAAGTCATTAATCAGATTTTCATGAATGCGCATCGTTTTAATGTAAGAAAAGCAAGATTTGTTTTTCAGAAAACAGCGAAGGCGGAAGAGATATCTCTTCCACACTAATTGGGCAGTAATTTTCATATTAAAGAAAAACCAAAGTCTAATTTAAAATCTGTCATCTAATTAATTAGGAACGCTGATTTAGCCAGCTACATTTATTTTCCCCAATTATTGCAATCTGGGCCAGTTTGGGTTTGGAGTAGGAGCAATCCTCTGAACGCAACAGCCATTGAGGAGGCTCAGCAGTCGTTCAGTCAGAATAGAACTGGAAGGGACCTTGAAGGTCTACTAGTCCAACCCCCGCTCAAACAGGAGATCCTATACCATTTCAGACAAGTGACTTTCCAATCTCTTCTTAAAAACCTCCAGTGATTGAGCACCCACAGCTTCTGGAGGCAAGTCATTCCATTGGTTAATTGTCCTCACTATTAGGAAGTTTCTCCTTAGTTCCAGGTTGCTTCTCTCCTTGATTAGTTTCCATCCATTGTTTCTTGCCCTGCCTTCTGGTGCTTTGGAGAATAAGCTGACCCTCTCTTCTTTGTGGCAGCCCCACAAATACTGGAAGACTGGTATCATGTTACCCCAGTCCTTCTTTTCTCTAAACTGGCCATAATCAATTCCTGCAACCATTCTTCATATGTTTTTGTCTCCAGGCCATTAGTCATCTTAGCTGCTTTTCTTTGCACATTTTCCAAAAACATCTTTTTTGTAATGCGGTGACCAAAACTGGATGCAGTATTCCAGTTGTGGTCTTACTAAGGCTTTATAAAGTAGTACTAATACTTCACATGGTTTTGATTCTATCCCTCTGTTTATATAACCTTCAGCATGGGAGTCTCCAACCTTGACAACCTGTGGACTGTGCTGGCTGGGGAATTCTGGGAGTTGAAGTCCACAAGTCTTAACCTTGTCAAGACTGAAGACCTCTGTTTCAGCACATTTCTCCTCAGGAAATGTTGTTTCTCTTTTTGCCCCAGAGTTAAAACTGAAACCTGGGAACGGATTGTTCACCAGCTATAAAATTATAACCTAAAATCTACACTGCTATCTTTAATTACTAGTTTTTTATTATTATTTGGTATTATGGTGTTACAGTCAAGTATGAGGCTGATTTTTACCCTAGAACCCTGGGAGTCTCAAGAAATTTGGGGGTCATACAAATCTAATATATATGCATGCAAAGGCCCACTCTAACGCATTGCCAGGAAGAGAATAGAATAAAATGAATAGAATAGAATAGAATAGAATAGAATAGAATAGAATAGAATAGAATAGAATAGAATAGAATAGGAGTTCTTTATTGGCCAAATGTGATTGGACACACAAGGAATTTGTCTTCAGTTTAACCTCTATTAACCTCTAAACACAGAATCTCAGAAGGGTATGGCTGGCTGATGAGAACTAAATAGCTTGAAATAGATCTCTACTAGATCTCCCTTTGTTTCTTTGTTGGTAAAACATAAATTCAACACAAAAATAGTTTTTTACGAAAGCGACTACCTGCCAAGGCTCCTGGATTGGGGCTGAATCCATCCCGTAATTGGGTAGACCAGGTTGCCCTGGTAGACTGGTCCCACCAAAAAAAACCACTTGGCTTCTTGGGGCTTCAGAGGTTGGAAGGGAGCATTCCTGCCTGAGATTGGACATGCGGATCACCTGGGTGCATCAGGAGGCTGGAATCTCCTCCTCAAGCGATGAATGTCCCCTTTCAGCCCCGAAGCACCTCCAGAGCTTAGTCCATCAATGGCATTTTTATCTGCCTGCTCTTCAGCAGTTTGCACACAGACGATCCGCAGGACAGCTTCTTGCAAGACCGCATTGCCAGGTGGATAACTCAACGATGTACACCCAGCCGTCCTCATTTAGTGACCAGTCACTGTTATGAGGGTGATGAAAAAGTAACTTTTATGACTCCCATTTATGACCCTCACAGGTCTGTCAAGCAAACTAACACGGTTTTGCTCAGTGACCACTTTGCTTAACGATAAGGTGGCCAGTCACAGTTGTGGTCGCTAAATAAGGACAACCTGTAGTGCCGAGTGCCAGGACCTCAGCAGGTGGCAGTACCTGGCTAGGCTCAGCAACCAAGCTGAAGCAAGGCTGGCTAGGTGGACAAGCTAGGCAGAAAGTCGCAAGAAGCCAATGTCCAGTTGCCAAGAAAATGATACAGCCAGAAGACTTCAAGGAGACTTAAGGTGGGAAAGTCCAATTTTGGAAGACGAGGTCTGTCAAGCACTTCTCTCTTCCCTCCCCCTCCCCCTTTGAAAGCTTACTTGTTTCCTGCAAGGCCCAACAGCACCGGCAGCTGGGAAGGAGCACTCCGGCAGAGCTTCGGCACTCCTGGATCAGTTACAGACCCATGGGGCAAGCAGCTGAGTTTCCATGACAAATGCTCTCCAGGGCAGTAACCTAATAGGGCCATCCTTTGCAGCTCAGCCCAGCCTAGCCAGGGAGAAGCAGGCATGGCCTGGGCTGGACAGGCAGCAGAGCAGAGGGCTTGAGAGGTTCAGCAGCTGAGAGAGATGGAGGGGCTGCTCCCTTGAACACTCACTGTGGGCTATGCCTTATAAACAGTTTATGGGAATTGTAGTGGCACACGATTGTGATGGCCAGAATCTTCCAAAGTGAGTGAGCCATGGAGCCACCTGCGAGTCAAAGCACAGCCGAAACATCTGCAGGGCTGAAGCGCAGAGGAGAAGCTGACCATCCCATCGGCCCAGCTCAGTCTCAGCCACGCACAAGTAGAGTTACCAGACATCTGGCAAAAGAGGACGTGTCCTCCGTTACTGTAAGACCTCATGTTCTCCCATCCAGTAGACATGGCTTAAAATCAAATACAGGTAAGTACCTGACATACAACAGTTAGTGTTTGTTCAAAGTTACAACGGCACTGAAAAAAGTGACTCATGACTATTTTTCACACTTACCAACAGTAGAGACCTTCAAATTTCTAGGTTCTACCATATTGCAAGATCTAAAATGGACAGCTAACATCAAAAACGTCATCAATAAAGCACAACAAAGAATGTTCTTTCTGTGCCAACTCAGGAAGCTCAAACTGCCCAAGGAGCTGCTGATCCAGTTCTACAGAGGAATTATGGAGTCTGTCATCTGCATCTCTATAACGGTCTGGTTTGGCTCTGCAACCCAACAAGACAGACACAGACTTCAGGGGATAATTAGAACTGCAGAAAAAACAATGGCTACCAACCTGCCTTCCACTGAGGACCTGTATACGGCACGAGTCAAAAAGAGGGCTGGGAAAATATTTACAGACCCCTCGCATCCTGGACATAAACTGTTTCAGCTCCTACCCTCAAAACGACGCTACAGAGCACTGCACACCTGAACAACTAGACACAAGAATGGTTTTTTCCTGAACACCATCCCTCTGCTAAATAAATAATTCCCTCAACACTGTCAAACTATTCACTAAGTCTGCATTACTATGAATCTTCTCATTGTTCCCACCACCATCTCCTCCCACTTATGACTGTATGACTGTAATTTTGTTGCTTGTATCCTTACGATTTATATTGATATTGTTTCCTGATTGCTTGTTTGTACCCTATGACTATCATTAAGTGTTGTACCTTATGATTCTTGATGAATGTATCTTTTCTTTTATGTACACTGAGAGCGTTTGCACCAAGACAAATTCTTTGTGTGTCCAATCACACTTGACCAATAAAGAATTCTATTCTATTCTATTCTATTCTATTCTATTCTATTCTATTCTATTCTATTCTTCTATTCTATTCTTTCTATATTTTCAATATTCTATTCTATGTTTTCTATATTCTATTCTTTCTCTATATTCTATATTCTCTATTCTCTATTCTATTCTAAATTCTTCATTCCTTCAATTCAATTCAATTCAATTCAATTCAATTCAATTCAATTCAATTCAATTCTATTCTATTCTATTCTATTCTATTCTATTCTATTCTATTCTATTCTATTCTATTCTATTCTATTCTATTCAATTCTATTCTATTCTATTGTTGTTACTTAAGTCAGGGGTCTCCAACCTGGGCAACTTTAAGCCTGGAAGACTTCAACTCCCAGAATTCTGGCTGGCTGGGAAATTCTGGAAGTTGAAGTCCTCCAGGCTTAAAGTTGCCCAGGTTGGAGACCCCTGACTTAAACATTGTGTGTTTATGATGCTGCGGTCTCCCGGAGACTCTCCTTCCTGTGGTGCTACGGCCGCGGAAGCCCAGCGCAGACCGAGGCCGAAAGGAAAGCGACCATTCCACCGGCTCCTCTAATTCCCATCGCCCTTCCCGATTCAGACTCAGGCAAGACAGCGGTCCGGGAAGCTTCGGGGGAAGCGCCTACAATTCCCATCCTGCCTTCTCTCTCCCTCTCTCTCGCGCGCCTGCGTGACGTCACGAGGGTGGACGGGCTCTGGCGCTCGCGGATTGGATAACCGCTTGCCCCGCCCCTCGGACTGTCATGGCGGCGCCCGTTCCGGGGATCAGCGAAATTGCCGGTAGCGGGCCCGTTGCTAAGCGACGCGGCGGGGAGGGGGGCGCCTGGTCTCCTTCTGGAGGCTCTTCTGCCTCCCGGGGCCTTGCAGGGAAGGGGCCTCGAAATAAGGGGCGGGGCCTCGCCGTAGTTGCCGCCATAAGAGCGGGCGGCGGACGTATCTCCGGTCCCGGCGAGCAGCCGCTGACGGTCTGCGGGGCCCTTCTGGGGGCCTCCGGGGAGGAAGCGGCCTGGCCCGATGCGAGGCCGGCCGCCTCCTGACTCCCTTAGATATAACTGGCAGGAACGGCGGGGTTTGGGGAGCGCAGATACAAGCACTCCTCGATTTACAACAGTTCGTTTAGTGACCGTTCGAAATCACAACGGCGCTGGAAAGAGTGACTTATGACCGTTTTTCACACTTAAGAGACCATTGCAGCATCCCCTGTAACAGGCCACGTGAACAAAAATTCAGCCACTTGGCAACCGGCTCCTATTTATGACGGTTGCCGTGTCCCGGGCGGGGGTTTGTGGGGGGGGTGTCACGTGATCTCCCCTTTTGCGGCCTTGTGACAAGCAAAGTCAAGGGGAAAGGCAGATTCACCTAACAGATCGTGTGACTTAAGAACTGCAGTGATTCATTTAATGACTGGGAAGAAAGGTCATAAAATGGGACAAAATGTTACTTCAGTGTCTCATTTAGCAACTGAAGTTTTGGCCTCGATTGTGGTCCTATATTGAGGACTAACTGTATTCCCCTAGACTAGAGGTGGGTGTCGGCAAGTTCTGACCAGTTCTGGAGAACCGATAGCGGAAATTTTGAGTAGTTCGGAGAACCGGCAAATGCCACCTCTGACTGGCCCCACCCCCATTTATTCTCTGCTTCCCAAGTCCCAGTTGATCCGGGAGGAAATGAGGATTTTGCAATATCCTTTCCCTGCCACGCCCACCAAGCCACACCCACAGAACCGGTAGTAAAAAATTTTGAAAACCACCACTCCCCTAGACCCCTGCCCACCCTACTGCCCATTCCCACCGTGCAAACTGCAGGCGGGGAGGACCGAGCCTGCTGCTCCCACCCCTCCCTCTGTGGGTGTGCCCAGACAGAGCCCTGATGACCTACTCCCCAGGGACGCAGATGTGGAAGCCATGCCGGTGGGTTGCCTTGGGCCCAAAGTCAGGCTGTGGGCCACAACCTGCTAAGGCGTGTGTGAATTTTTCAGGGCAAGATGGACTTCGTGATCCTCTTTGGCCTGTATCTCGGCCTGGTGCTGCTCAGTGTGGCGGTCTGTGTCTCCTCCCGACGGGAGCAAAGCTTCTCTTGGAGGCTCATCAGGGGCACAACTCAAGTAAGGAGCATCCAGCTGTGTGCCAGTTTCTGCTCCCCGCCCCCCAGCACCGATCTCCACGCATCTAGCTTGGACCCCAGTCCAGTCACTTATTTTTATTTATCAAATTTCTACACCACCCATCACACTTGCCTTTGGATGGTTAATTTTCCCTTGCGGGAGAAAGAAAGGAAGGCCCAGCGTTATAGCTGCTCCTCCTACCAGCATTTTGTAGGTCCATCCCATCCTTCATTTGCAGCCCCTGCTCTAGTAAGGTGTAAAAGCAAAGTTCCCAGAATCATTTCTTTTAGCTTGGACATCAGCCCCTTTTGTGAAAGAAGATGGAAATGCTTCTTTGTATGTCATTTCCTGAAATGAACTTACTGATTTATGAAATTTACAGGCTGCTCCAAGCTGTTTCAACTTTGGACAGCTTACAAAGTACAACAGTAAAGCCTTGGTAGTACAGGGGTTTAAGGCACCCTGTTATTAAGCTGGTTATTAAGACCAGCTGCCTGCAATTACTGCAGGGTTCGAATCTCGCCAAGGCTCAAGATTGACTCAGCCTTTCATCCTTTCTAAGGTAGGTAAATTGAGGACCCAGTTGTGGGGGCAATAAGCTGACTTTGTATAAAATATACAAAAGGATGAAGGCTATTGCTGAGCACATTGTAAGCCGCCCTGAGTCTTCGGAGAAGGGCGGCATATAAATCAAATTAAAAAAATAAATAAATAAATACTACGGTATGAAATCACAAAGCCAGGGGAGAAACCATTTTAAAACAATACCATACAATGGATCCGTCACTGGCTCTAACCCAAGGCCTGGGGATACAGCCAAGTCTCAAAGGCTTGTTTGAAAAGGGGCAGGAGGAGGTCCCTGCAAATCTCAGGAGGGACAGTATTTTAAAGAATAGAGAGAGAGGACTTATTTTCTAAGGCTGTTTCTCCCCATATAGACTAATTCAGCCTTCAAACACTGGGACAATACCTTGTTAGCATCACCTGGCCAACCTGTGGCTAAAATGTCTAAATGTTATTTATCACCTTTAAAGCGCTCCATGGCTTAGGACCTGGGTACCTACGAGACCGTCTTTTGCCACCAATAGCCTCCCACCGACCAGTTCGTTCTCACAGGGAGGGACTACTCAGGATACCGTCAGTCAAATTATGCTGACTGGCGACTCCCAGGGGGAGGGCCTTCTCTGTGAGGGCTCCAACCCTTTGGAATGAATTGCCCCCGGAGATACGGAATATCCCTGATCTCCGTGCTTTCCGCCGTGCCCTCAAGACCCTGATGTTTCAACAGGCGGGGCTAAACATACGAACATGTCAATGATTTTTTAAATGTTATCTAATTCTGGGTTTTATTTAATTGACCAAACTAAGTAATAATTTTAATTAGCAATTTTATGATGTTTGTATGTCTATATTTTTCTTGACTGTACACCGCCTTGAGTCCTACAGGAGAAAGGCGGTATAGAAATATAATAAATAAATAAATTAATTAATTAATAAATTAATAAATTAATAAATTAATAAATTAATTAATTTAAAAAAAAAGAATGCACATCTGAGTATCATGCATCCCACAAACCAATGGCCTCACCCAGTGGCCTCGTGGATGTTGAACGAGTGATGAGAGCCTTGAGCCTTGTGGTACCCAACATAAGAGGAGTCTCTTGGTTTCTTCTCCTCCCACCTATCATCTCCAGCTAGATCTATCCACAGAAAAGGGAAAACCCCATGAACCCCATTCTCAACCCTTGCAGATAATCCAAAAGCTGATGATACTGAAAATTGCTGCTAGATCAAGTTGAATCAGGTTGGCTACCCTTTACCTATCCAAGCACTGCCAGAAATTACCAACAAGAATGACCAGTGCTGTCTAAATGTCAAGAATATTATTAGGATAGGAACTGTATGGGTCTCTTGGGAGATGCTGTTTCAGTAGATGACATCATTTGACATTGGATCCTAATTTAAACAAACTATCATGGAAGAACTGTGGGGTGGTGGCAGTCTCTTCTTGTTGATAAGATCATGGTTCCCTGTTGTCCTTCTTTTTCTAAAGATGTGGAAGGTTGATTCAGCAATGACCCTTTCCATCTTAGGGCCTCTAATTGCTGATTGACAACTAACAACCTGAAGGTTAGCATCGAGGCTGACATTTGGCAGTTTGCTAGAGGCTCCCGCCTTCAGTTGCTGGAGCAATGACCTTGCAGGTTTTGTGAGTGAGTTTATCTGTGCTCCCCACCTTTCCTTTTTAAAAATAATTTTGTTGCCTTTTTCTCCTTTGATGCAGGTGTTCTCCTATGTAATTCCAGCTCCAGTTCTTAGAGCAGCTCAGAAGGCCATTCATGGACTCTTCCATTCCCGGTATTGCCGTCTGTTTCTTTATTGGCTCCATTCTCTGGCGTTTGTGAATATTGGCATTAATGGGCCCTTGGAACATCCTAGCTTGGTAAAATAACTTCCCATGTTGTTCAAACATGCAACGTTCCTTCTACATACTCACCTCCTAGTTTTATGTTGCCTACAATTTTGTGGTATCATGTTGATCTTTACATTTTGTTTGGGACGAGGTCTGTTGGACGTTTTCTTCGGGAACTTTGAGTTGTTGAAAAGAAATTGCTTCTGCATTAGCAAGAAGCCTGGCACGTATTTGTAATACATTCAGCATCCCCTCAGTAGCTCCTAGACCCTCCCAGCCTCCTGTTTGTAGCACCCAGAGCAGCTATGGAACAAGAGAGGCCCTTCTCCACCAAGCTTCTTAGCCTACAGCAAAATGACAGTCGTTCTGTGGTCCTAGCTCACCTTCTAATTCTTTGGGACACCCAGTCTCAACAGAAGTTCCTACATTTGGATGCTTCTAAGGGGATGGTCTTTGGAAAGGATACAAGCCAAAGAAATTAATAAATACCCCATTCTAAATCTACAAAAAGCGGAACCTGCCTTGGCCTTGCTATGCAAATGCATCTGCCAGGGGAGGTGAATTCACCTAAGGCCTTGCTGGCTGGGGTATTCTGGGAGTTGAAGACATCTTAAAATGGCTACCATTGGGAAACACTGACCTAAGCTGTCTGAATTGAATTCCGAGTTAGGATTGTAAACCATAGAACAAGTTTTGAGGCCCAATGGGCAATCTCAGGTCAAAAGCAGTTCCCTTTCCCTTAAAAGTGGGGAGAAGAAATGCATCTCATTCTCTCCTTGCTGCAGAAATTCATTCTTTGTGGTCCTGCACTTGATTTTGGAAGGGCTGGTTTATGGCGAGTATACCTGGGAGGTGTTCAGCTACTGCCAAGAGCTGCAGTTCAGCAGGCTCGTCCTCCTCCTCCCTTACCTCCTGTTGGCTGTGAATGCAGCTTTCTTCATCCTCTGCTCCAGAAGTAACCCAGGTGAGGCCCTTTTCCTTGCAATCTCAGCTCTTGGATACTGGCCCTCTCCTGGGCGGTGGATGATGCCCCACTGCCTGCTGGCTGGCTGCGCACTGAGCAAGCAATGGTTTGGGGGAAATCTTGTTCTCTTTCCACACCAGTAGAACCTTAACCTTAAGGGTTGAATACCTCTTGGAGTCTTACCCCATGTATGTCCTTAAGAGGCCCAATTGCTGCTATACAGGTAGCCCTTGACCTACGACCACAATTCAGCCCAGGATTTCTGTTGCTAAGGCATTTCTTGCTACGGTTAAGTGAATCAGATGGAGGCATGATGCATAAAAGCAATTCATTGGCCATATCTCTGCTACAGTTAAGGGATGTGAGAAGCAGCCCACAGACATTTCTCATAGTACAGAGCAGGAAAAATTTGCTTCAGAGGAAAACAGTGGATTTTTATCTCTAGGGCCATGATGGCAAACCTATGGCATGCGTGCCACAGGTGGCACGCAGAGCCATATCTGTGGGCATGCGAGTGTTGCCCTAGCTCAGCTCCAGCATGCATGCATGCACCGGCCAGCTGATATTCGGGCCTTCCAGGCCCACTGGGAGTTGGGAAATGGCCATTTCCGACCTCCGGAAGGGGGTGGGGGAGGCTGTTTTTGCCCTCCCCAGGCTTCAAGAAAGCCTCTGGAGCCTGGGGAGGGTGAAAAATGGTCCTACCGGGCCCACCGGTAACCTTTTTGCCATTGTGTGCCAAAAGCAGGGGGGGCGCATGCACATGTGCAAGGGAGCATTGAATTATTTATTTTTATTTTTTATTTTATTCAATTTGTATCCTGCCCTTCTCCTAGTGGACTCAGGGCAGTGCACAGCCAGAACTAAAACACATACCAATACAAAATTTAATTTTTTTAAAAAAAAGAATTATATAATTTTGGCCAGAATTTAAAACATTCAAACTAAAACCCATTGACAATTTAAAAGGCTAAAAAAAGGGGGGAGGGTCACGCCAGCCCTGCTTGATGGAAAAGAAAAGTTTTCAGGGCACGGCGAAAGACACGGAGATCCGATATACTACTTATCTCCGGGGACAAATCGTTCCAGAGGGCAGGAGCTGCCACAGAGAAGGTCCTCCCCCTGGGGGTCGCCAGCCGACATTGCCTGGCTGATGGCACCCTGAGGAGTCCCTCTCTGTGGGAGCGTACTGGTCGGTGGGAGGCTATCGGCGGCAGAAGGCGGTCTCGCAAATACCCAGGTCCTATGCCATGGAGTGCTTTAAAGGTGGTAACCAACACCTTGAAGCGCACCCGGAAGACCACTGGAAGCCAATGCAGCTCATGCAGGAGAGGTGTCACATGGGAGCGCCCCCTCGCTCCCATAATTCCCCGCGCGGCCGCATTCTGCACCAGTTAGAGCCTCTGGGTGCTCCTCAAGGGGAGCCCCATGTAGAGAGCATTGCAGTAGTCCAGGCAGGAAGTGACGAGTGCCTAAGTGACTGTGCGTAAGGAGTCCCAATCCAGAAAGGGACGCAACTGGCGAATCAGGCGAACCTGAATTATGGGTGTAGGGGCACGTGCACAATGCCTTCAGGTGCTCCCCACGCTTTTGGAATGGTTAGCCATCACTGCTCTAGGGTGTCTCTGATCTGAACTCTCCAGATTAACTTGATTAACTTGATGGTACTTCAGGCATGAGACGGGAAGGAAATCTCACAACAGCAGAGACATTGCAGCCCTCGTCATCCTGCTAGTAAGAATCTTTGCTTTTTCCCCACAAGGCATCATCACCAAATCCAACCAGCTTCTCTTCCTTCATGCATACGCATACGATGGTCTGATGTTTCAACAAGATGCTGAATGCCCTACCTGCGCAGTGAGAAAACCAGCCAGATCCAGGCACTGCGGTAAGAGTCTCAGTTTAGCATTTCTCCCTGGCAAGCCGGTTTATGCATTACGATCTGCTTCAGAGCTTCTGATCTGGGCCCTGCCATAATTTAGAGCAAGGGTGTCAAACTCTTATTTCATTGGGGGCCATATCAGGGTTATGTTTGACCTCGGAGGGCTGGGGCTCGGGGTGGTGGTGGCCGTAGTCATGGTGGGTGTGGACAGGGTGGGTGTTTGACACAGGCTCAAGATGTGCTTTTTCCCTTCTTTCTTTCCACCGTACTCCCCGGCCTCCAGAAGCACTCTGCCGACCAAAAACTTTTTTGGCTGGCAGAGTGCTGCTGGAGGCCATGGAGGCCGAAAATGGGCTGCACGGGGTCCGCAAACACCCACCTCCCCCGCGGACCATTTTGGCTGGCAGAGGCACCGCAGCCTGGTCCTTTGCTAGTTGCAGGCCAGCCCCGCATGCCAGATTTAAGCACCAGGCCCCCGGGCCTTGAGTTTGACACCCCTGATTTAGAGTGAGATGAGTGGGGAAGCTGCCTTGTCTCCAAAGCAAAGGAACTCTGTCTTGCGAGAGCACCCTTTCCCATAGAAAATGTGCCCTACAGCCATTTCTTCCTCTGCTGCCTGGGTCAACATTTTGTCAGATTCTTTTTTTTTTGTTTTGTTTTGTTTTGTTTTAACAACAGCTTGATAGACATCCTGAACTTTTGCCCAGAAAAGACCACCTGGAATGGACCCTGCCCAAAAGTCCAGTGGGAGGGGAGGGGAGGGGATGGAGGGGCTAACTTGAAGGATCAGAAACCTTCTTCCGGCAAGCGTCACCCCACAGCTCATATATCCTGACTTGTTACCCTTTTGCATCTGTGCAGATCCTCTAAATCAGGTTTTAAATCTGTGCTGCCAAATGAACTTTGTATTA
Organism: Arizona elegans; assembly: GCA_022577455.1. NCBI lineage: Eukaryota > Metazoa > Chordata > Lepidosauria > Squamata > Colubridae > Arizona > Arizona elegans. The sequence goes on along the minus strand of JAKOOJ010000022.1, from coordinate 3,847,770 downwards.
CTGGCCTTAATGTAGAACGGGATTGTATGGAAAGAAGTGTAGTCCAGGTAGTCCTCGACTTACGACCACAATTGAGCCCCAAATTTCTGTTGCTAAGTGAGACAGTTAAGTGAGTTTTGCCCCATTCTACGACTTTTCTTGCTGCAGTTGTTAAGCGAATCAGTTCAGTTGTTAAGTTAATAACACAGTTGTTAAGTAAATCTGGCTTCCCCGTGGACATTGCTTGTCAGAAGGTCACAAAAGAGGATCACATGACTTCGGAACACTGCAACCGTCGCAAATATGAGCCGGTTGCCAAGCGCCTGAATTTTGATCATGTGACCATAAGGATGTTGCAACGGTGGTGTGCAAAATGGTCATAAGTCCCTTTCTTTCAGTGCTGTTGTAACAGTCACTAAACGGACAGATTTTAAGTGAGGGTATTTACTATAGTATTTACAGTAATTAATTCATTTCCACTGCAAAGTATTCTTTAGCTCGCTATTAAATCTCTTTTCTTACAAAACTGGGAAAACATATTCAGAAAAGAGGAGAGCCGATTAAATCTTTGCAGTTATCAAAAATCAGTGCAGTTTGATATGCCAAGTTTTTCCTCGTTGACCAATGCAAACCTTCTTCACTATTGCCCATAGATCAGGGGTGTCAAACTCAATTTCATTGAGGGCCGCCTCAGGGTGGTGTTTGATCTCGGGGGGGCAGTGGGGGCATGGCTAGCTCGACGTCACTCGTGTTGGGGGCATCTGTGGTGGGCCGAGAGCTCTGCCAGCTAAAACGGGCTCCCAAGCTCCGTTTCCGCCTGTTGATGGCCTCCTGCAGCCCTCTGCCAGTGAAAACGGAGCTCAGGAGGGCCGCGCGCAGCCCTCCTGAGCTCCGTTTTTGCTGGCAGAGGCACCACAGGCTGGTCCCTCACTGCTTCCAGGGTGGCCCCGTGGGCCACATCTAAGCATCCTGCAGGGTGGTTCCAGCCTGCGGGCCTTGAGTTTGACACTCCTGCCATAGATCGAAATGCTGCCTTGTTTGACTTTCGACTTCGTTGTGATTTCTTAACATTTTGACCCTCCTCTGTTTTCTGCTCAGGCGTGTGCCGTGGCTGCATACATCGTTTTGATCACCACTGTGTTTGGGTCAACAACTGCATTGGAGCCTTCAACATCCGGTTCTTCCTTTGCTACCTGCTGACTTTGACCTCCATGGCTGCTTCTATTGCAGCTGTAACGGCCGGCTTTCTCATCCAGGTGGTCCTTTTGTCAAATCTTACATGGGGACATTATACTGATGACCAAGGTCAAGAGCATCCAGTTGATACCTTCTTCCTGATTCAGGTAAATATTGACTAACTGCTGACTTGTGCATTTTCCACATGGGGGAGGGTACAGAGCCTCAGACTGGACTTCAGAAGCCCGAGAGGGTATAGAATGGATTGAAATCATGTCTCTGTCTCGGACACTACATGAAAACATTGAAAGGACATTAAATGAAAGAATGGAACGGGAGGAGAGGAGGGGAGGGGAGGGGAGGGAATAGCATTATTTATTGGCCGTGTGATTGGACATACAAGGAATTTGTCTTCGGTGCATAAGCTCTCAGTGTACATAAAAGATATAAGTGATAAATCATTATCATAGTCATCATAAATACATTCATCATGAATCATAAGATACAACAGTGATAGTCATAGGATGCTAAATAAGCAATCAAAATCCTACTAGGCGGCTAAATAAAACTATATAAATCGTAAAGATTCAAGCACACAGTTATAGTCATAAGTAGAAAAGGAGACAGGTAATAGGAAGGATGAGAAAAATAATAGTAATACAGTCTTCGTAGTTTGACAGTGTTGTGGGAATTAGTCGTAAATGGTTTTGCTTACTTTTTAATCACCGTCAATACAATCTTGAGGGCAGTTCTGTCGTAAGAGCTCTCCACCAGTAGAACCAGTAATTGTGTGGCGTTTCTTCACAGGAGATAGCCATATCACCAAACTGCTTCAGCAGAAAACTAGGCTACATAACCTCGGGGGTCTCTTCCAACTCTGATTTTGCAAATGGTATTGCCAGAATTACAGGCTAGGAGGGACCTGGAGATCCTGAGCACCTGGATTTTAACCCCTTTCCCCTTCTCTTCACAGCAACTTTTCCTGACCTTTCCTAGAATTGTATTCATGCTGGGCTTCGTCATCCTTCTGTTGGTCATTCTGGGCTCCTATTTCTGCTTCATCCTGTACCTTGTACTGACCAACCAGACGACCAACGAATGGTTGAAATCAGCAAGATATACGCCCTCATGCTCGGAGCCATACAGCAGGCAGGAAGGCTATAGAAACATCTACTCCAAAGGCGTCTGGGCCAATCTGGCAGAAATTGTGACACCTCTGACAACTCCTGCGAAGAAAAGGAAGTGAATCCTTGCACACATGGAGCTGGCAAAAACAGTTTGCACCGTACAAACTTATCTTCTGTAGAATGAATTTTTATTCTAACTAAAGGACTATTCAGAAGCGGAAAATGAGTTAACAGATCAGATAGTTAATGTGAGCACCGAGTGCTATTGTTTGCACTTTTAAAAGTTTGCCTGCTAAAAAGCCCTGGGGGGGAGGTGATGCATTGTTATTGTGGTGGTGAGAGTGGTTGGTTGCAGTTAGGCAGATGTTTAAACATGATTTGGCATTTTTATCCACCTATCGAGTACTTCCCAAGGACCTGGGAAAAGCAGATGTTGTTTGATGGTGTTAAAAGGTCTCATTGCAGGATTTAAGCTGTTCTGAGCCAAGCTGCCTTTTGCAATTGACTTGATGGGACTTTTTGTCAATCTTGTTCCAAATGTTGCTTCAGAGGTTTTGAGATTGTAACAAGGTGCTAATTACTATTGGGACTATCTTTGTTCTCCTTTGCCACAGCTGTTCTGTTTTTTAATTTGCGTGACTTTGTATTTTATGATTTTCTCCAGTTCTTTGTCTTCTAGTCCGCTGTCTCCAAATACTGCCATGTCCACTATGCAGGCTTGTCTTTTTATGGACAGTTGTTAAGTCTTGGAGTGTTATGTGGCAGCTGCTTATCTGTATTGTTATAATTATTACTATGTATTTTTGGTGATGTAAAATGAATGGAGGCCTACGTCTATTTCATTTCTTGCTGCAAATTACCGGGAAATCTCACTCCAGAGCCAGTTCTGCAGGTATCTGAACTATGCAAAGCTCTGAACTGCATTATGTGGGTATTTGAAACTTCTAAGACGGGTCTCCAAACTTAGCGACTTTAAGACTTGTGGACTACAACTTCCAGAATTCCTCAGTCAGCATGTCTTAAAGTCGCCAAGTTTGGAGATCCCTGCATATGGTTGGGTTCCTCCCATACTTAAATGATCCTTAAATTTCTGTTTGAGGCCTCTAAACTGCCCTCTTGCACAATTCCTGCTGACTTACACCGACAGACATTCCTGGGAGAGAAATAACCACCAATACATTTGAAGCCTTCAGCACTCTCCTTTAATTACATAATACAGTAATGTAAAAAAATCATTTGTTTAAAAAAATATTTACAAGTTAAATCAGACAATAGATAATTAAAAGCTACATGGTTGCAAAAAAGTCCAGTGTGGGCTTTTCTGAGTATTCTGGCAATGCAAATTAAAGCCACTGGTTTTCTAAAGTGATAAAACCCATATTTCCTATGAAAAGCAAGCCACGTTTCCTCCCACACCTGGAACCTCTCACCGCCACATCATTAAGTATCCCTGCACACAATACTTTTTTTCCTCTAAAGTGCTTTACTCGACAACTGCCTGGCTTCAACAGGCTGCCATGTCCAGAAGGGTCAGGTCCCTGACCAGAACAGATAGCCAAGAGCTCAGTTAACATGCCATGAGAAGCAGCACCCAAACCGGCTCTTAGGGCAACTTCACGTTATCTGGGGTCTGGGTGCAGCCAGGCTGCCATTCTGAAAAGCCCCCCCTCCCCTCTCCCAGCGCCCTACACAATCACAGTCTGGACTTCTAGGTCATCGTCTTCCTCGTGGGCTGCGATCACAAACTCCCCCGTGTGCTCCATTATTTCAATGTCTTCGGATGCCACCATGGTCACGGTGGCTTCCTCCACCTCCCCACCGCCCTCCGTGGTCAGCACAGCCCCTTCCCCAATTGCTGAAGCCAGGGTCATGGCGACCTGCTCCGTCAGGCTCTCTGGAGTTGCTATGGCAATCGTGTCGGGGTCCACGCCCTCTGCCGTCATGGTTGAATCGTCTGCCACCGTGACATTCTGGACAATTATCTGATGGCCAGAATTGGCTTGGTTTACGATCTGCTGAACCACCTTCATTATATGACTGTCCACCTGCACAAGGGAAAAAAGAATTTAGAATAACTTTGTCACTTTGAATGTACATTAATTGGCATGCTGTCAGCCTCAGCTTTCCTGCTTCAGCTGCCATAAGAAACGGGGGGAGGGATTAGTTATGAAGCTGGGGGGGGGGGGGGGAAGCAACAGGAGAGGGTTTTTTTTTCCTTGTCTGGTAGGATGTGTCTTCATGAGAAAACGAAACTGAATCTTCAAACGGAGACGGCTGACCAACTGCCTCACATTCCTGATGAATGACGCTGCCAGACGTGTTGCCACCTGACCTTTGGAAGACCTTTGGATTGGCTGATGATTTATGGACAGGAGGGGGGGGGGAAGCTTAGTAGAGGCATTTTCGTGCGTTTTGCTCAGTCCCAGCTTTTCCTGGGTTGTTATCATTTCATATTCAGTAAAAGTACCAAATTCTTCAAAATGCTTGAGTTTGGGAGTTTCTTTCCTGGATACTGAAGGAAGCATACCTGACATTAAGCTGGGACTCCCATTCAGTCAACCCGGACAAAAACCGAGGGGACTGTAAATCCAGAATATGTCAGATCGGGGGAGTGATGGAGAAGAGAAGATGGGGGCAGCCAGTTCAACTGCCCTCCAGTCAGAAAAGGAGACTGCAGAATGGTTGGAAAAACTCCGTTTGGAGACAGAAGAGGCTAGATGGTCAAAAGGAGTGGGAAGACTGCCAGACTGGGGAGAGGATCCCCGGGGAGTGACAATTTCCAGACCCCGGAAAAAGGAGGCAGTGTGGATGCAAGAACAAAAAGAACGTCTCATGATAGACCAAGCCTTGCAGCTTATCCGTGATGTAGAGGAAAGCAGAAGAAATCGTGAGTCTTTTGAAATTCCTGGGGAGAGGGGGAGAGAAAGCCCCAGGGGGGAGCCAGGAGAAACAGCCTGTGGGGGAGAGGAAGAGTTTGAAGAGGGAACATCCCAGACTTCAGCAGCCCGTGGGAGAGATGCAGCCGGCCAGAGAACCCCAGCCTTGCAGCCCCCCCCCCCCCCCCCCCCCCGCAGACGTAAAAAGCCAAAAATCCCCCCACTTCCTGGGAAGTTTGATGGGAATCCTAAAGCCTTGGGATTTTTCCCGACCCAAGTGTGGAACCACATGCAGGATTGGGGGGAGGACTACGAGACAGAAGCGGCGAAAGTAAGAAGTGTCGCGAATGCCCTAGAGGGAGTAGCTGCTGAGTGGATGGTGGTTCTCCACAATAACAACTCCCTCTTGCTGAGAAATTACAACCAGTTCATGAGAGCCCTTAGAAGACGGTTTGAAGACCATTTAGCTGAACGAAAGGCGAGACTCAGAATGAAGAGCATTCAGCAAGGTCGGAGGCCGGTGGCAGAGTATATCCAAGAGTTTCGTGAACTGGCACCCTATATGACAGGCTGGTCAGAGATGGCTCTTTTGGAGAGTTTCAAAGATGGATTGAATGAAGAGATATATCGAGACTGTAGAAGCATGGGGGTTCCCGATAATTTGGATAGATGGTACATAGTAGCTGAGGATGTGGAAATCGAGCTGAAACGGAGCGAACTCCGAGGAAAACGAATGGGGGACCAGTCATTCTCTTCCTACCGTAAGGGGGCGCCTTACTGGACATCCAGCTTCAGCCAGCTCCTGAAATAAACTAGGGGCAGAAAGGTATTTCCCTGAAGGAAAGTGGCTGGCGGCAGATGTCCTAGACCCATGATGGCGAACCTATGGCACGCGTGCCACCTGTGGCACGCAGAGCCATGTCGCCTAGCACGCCAGCTCAGCTCTGGCGTGTGTGCATTTTCGGGCCTTCTGGGCCCACCAGAAGTAGGGAAACAGGCTGTTTCCTGCCTCCGGAGGGCCAGGGTGCGGGTGCGGAAGGCCCGTTTTTCTTTCTCACCTGGCTCCAGCTCCTCTCTATGCATCTGGGGAGGGCGAAAATAGCCTTCCCCACCCCTTTGGAGGCCCGAAACAGCCTGTTTTCCAATTCCCAGATGCATAGAGAGGAGCTGGAGCCAGGTGAGAAAGAAAAATGGGCCTACTGGGCCATCACATGCCAGGAGCGGGGGGGGGGGGGTGCGCATGCACGGGGCACATAGAATTATGGGTGCAGGCACTCACGCACACAAACCTCCCCTGCAAACCCCCCCCCCCCCCTTTCCTGGCACGTGATGGCAAAAAGGTTAGCCATCACTGTCCTAGACCCACTGTGAGCTGGTGGATGAAGAGGCTAAACTAGAGATTACCTCACTGGAGTTGGCAGGGCCAAATCCATTACAAGCTGTGCTTGCCTATGCAAGTCCCGTTACTTAGGGGATTTAGCACTTGGGGGAAGCATTCGCTCCTTGCAGCGCTGAAAACAGTTGTCGCTGCGATCGTTAGAAAGCCTCCTTAGAGCAACTCACCTCGTGCCTGGTTCCTTCGATGATCTCGGCAGCTTCGCTGGTTTCCAGGTCTTCAGCAGCTGTCTTTAAGAAAGAATGCCCAGCAACAATTTAGCCACCCAAAGACACCTCAGGGCTCCTCTGCAGCCACAGTCCACAACCCTTATGCACTTCCTGGTCTCTCCAGGAGCGTGCATGATGGGTCTCCATAGTCCTTGGCCCACATTAGCCTCCAGTGCTGGGGTATTAATTGCTTTCAAAGGGCTCTGCCTTCCCTGGTGAGACGTTTTTACCTCAATTATGTATTCCTGCGTATCTGCCACCACTGAGGAAAACTCCACCAGGACTGTTGGGGGGTCTTCCGAAATTACCGTTGCGGCCAAATGGTCAGCTGACTGGCCCTCCTCTGACACCACTGCTTCTTCAGCTTCTTTCAAGGCAAGTAGGCAGCCACCTGGGGAAGGTGGAGGAAAACAGACAGCTAAATAACTGGACCAGGGGTGAAATGCTACCGGTTTAGGCCGGTTCGCCCGAACAGGTCGTAAAAATTCCTACTGGTTCACAGATCCGGTAGTTAAAAAAAATAATAATTTCCGACTATTAGCTGAGCGATGTACGATCGTGGGAACTTTTTTTTTACACTTTTTTAGCATTTTTTTTTACTACTGGCTTGGGCGAATAGGTAGTAAAAATGCTTTTAAAAAAGTAAAAAAAAAAAAAAAAAGAGGCTCCGACGATCACAGCTGTGCCATGCGATTGCCGGAGCCTTTTCTTTACTTTTTTAAAGTATTTTTTTACTACCCATTCGCCCAAGCTGGTAGTAAAAAATGCTTTTAAAAAGTTTTTAAAAAGCTTCCCATGCACGCCACAGCTGATCACACACCCCCCCATGCATTGTTCTACTTACCTTCCCAAACCTCCTTTTGGCGCACACTGCATGCGCACAGCTTGCATTTGGTGCACTCTGTGCATGTCCAGGGCACATCTGGCGCATGCATGGCTAGCGAACCGGTAGCAAACCGGTTCATATTTCACCACAGAACTTGACCCTTTAGTCATGTGGTAAAGAAGTCGAAGATATCACACACGTTTCATTGCACTGTGAGTTTGTCTAGAGAGTTTTTAGGTCAATGCATATTCTCCCCTTATTAAGAGAGATTATCAGGGAGGGCAGGCAATTTTTATGTAGACTATCTCCTTCGGGATTCAAACCCGGCTATCACACGTGCAGTAGCAAAATTCTGTGCAGCTGCAACGACCACAAGGAAAATCCGATTACAGAATTAAAGATGTTTACTATACCAATTTCTTGTAGCTATCTCTAACAATGTTTAGAGCATCTATATTTACACACATACTTACCTGCTCTCCCATCAGGTAATCAAGGGTAAGAGCCCTACTGTTTGATACCATGTATTTTATTATTATGGACGTTATTATTATTAGTAATATCTTTTAACCCTATTGTAAACAATGATAATTTTGTCTATTGCTGATCTGTGACTGTAATAAAGTTTATTACTATTATTATTATTATTATCATCATCATCATCATCATCGGGACCCTTAAGTCATTCGATATAGGTAGTCCTCGGTTTATAATCACAACGGCGTCCAAAATTTCCAAAAAGAAGCAAGACATTTAAGCGAGTTGTGTCTCATTTTACAACCTTTTCTGCCACAGTAGTTAAGCAACCACTGCAGTGGAGTGAACCATGCGGTTCTTAAGTGAGCCTGGCTTCTCCCTTTGTCTTTGCTTGTTGGAAGCCAGCTGGGAAGATTAGAAACGGTGATTCCCATCTCCCCGGGGCAGTGCAACTGGCACAAACATATGCCAATTGTTAAGTACCCATATTTTGATCATGTGACCATGGGGATGCTGCAGCAGTCATTAACGTGACATAGATAACTTTTTTCAGTGCTTTTGCACCTTCAAACGGCCATTAAATGGATGATTGTAAGTCGAGGACTGTGTGTACCAAGGCATACATCATTTATGCCATTGCTATTTATCAATGTTGGCGAACCTTTTCGGCATTGATGGCCACCTGGTCTTCTGGTTTCTGGTGCGCGTGCAAAGACCAGCTGGCCAGCGTGCATGCGCACATCAGAAGCTGGAAGATCTTCCCGGTGAGCGCATGTGCACCAGGCGGCTGCTCTTTCGTTTTCCGGTGCTCCCGTGCACATGAAGACCAGCTGATTGGCACGCCAGAACCCGGAAGAGCAACGGGCAACGCCTCGTGTGCCCAGAGATGGCTCTGCATGCCACTTCCAGCACACGTGCCATAGGTCACGGCTATATATGCAAACTAACTTTTTTCTCATTCTAAATGTTTTATTGTGCATTAACATAGTGTTAAGGCTCTAGATTTTTCCACATCTTAAAAGCCTCTTTACGTACTCTTTACGTTCCCCTGGGACGAATGAAGCATCAAATGCTTCATAGCAGCAGCTCTGTAGCACTTGAAAGAGATCAGGGGGACTGAGACAAACGGAAGTGCAACGAACGCAGCTTCTCGACTGGAAGCCAGGAGAGAGGTAAGAGCACACACCTGTCTTGGAGACAAACTCTCCTCCGTCTCACCTTTGGTCCTCAGGTGCCGATTGAGGGTGCCGTGCTCTGCAAACCCACGGCCGCATTTGTAACATTTGAATGGCTTCTCGCCCGTGTGGTGACGGATGTGGCGCACCAAAGAACCCTTTTCCCGAAAGCCTTGGTTGCAGAACTGGCAGACGAATGGCTTTTCATCCAGGTGCGTTCGGAAATGAACCTGCTGTGCATTCTGTAGGAAAGAAGACCGGGGGAGTCAGCCTGAATTCCAGAAAAAGATAGTTTTCCAAAATTGATTTTTCAAAACCGATATACTCCCTCCCAAACCCCTACAAAGTAAAAATGCAATTCAGTTTTAGGACAAAAACTTCCTATCTTTCAGGAGCAAGTGCAAATAATCTTGCTGGAACAGGTATCGCAGAGCACCATTTGGGTTTTTATGGATGGATGGATGGATGGATGGATACAGAGAGAGAGATAATTATGTCTAAAAAACCCAAAGCATCATGAAATGGCGGTAATTTTCTTATTGAGTGGGGAGAGGGGTTGATCAGACTATAGGAGTAGTGTCAAAAAAACCCACCATTTTCATGCGATTCCCCCTTCTGCTTTCTGATACTGTGTTTCCCCAAAAATAAGACCCTGTCTTATATTTTTTTGAACCCTGAAATAAGCGCTTGGCCTTATTGCCATGTGCTCAAAAGCCCGATTGGGCTTATTATCAGGAGATGGCTTACTTTGGGGGAAACGGGGTAGAAATCAATTGATCAGGGCTATCAATACTAAGACAGACTAACATCTAAGATTGACAGCAACAGTTAAGGCCCAAACCCACAAAGTCTTAGAAAGCAGGAATCCCCAAAGGTACTAAATTCCTACCTTGGTCTTGTACCTCTTCCCACATTTGGGGCAAGGATACGGCCGCTCGTCCGAATGCACTCGCCTGTGCCCCTTCACATGTGCAATTGTCTTGTACAGCTTGCCACACTCCCCACAACGGAACCGCCGTTCGTTCACATGCACTTCCTGATGCTTTTTCAGCAAGTATCCTTTGGTGAATTCTTTGCCACACTCATCACATGTAAAAGATTTGTAGTCTGGGGGGGGGGGGGGGGGGAATGAAAGGAGATAGTACACAAATAAAATAGTTACAAACGGAAGTCCCAGGATGGTTATCAACTTTAAAGATGAGTTTCTACAGGCCTGCTCACAAAGGTCTGGCCAAGCAAGCATGACTGCACTATTTACATTCCTCACAAACCAAGAAAAAGGAATGTCTCTGAAGATTCTCAGTCATCCAGACAGTCATGGTTGTCCCAAAGGTGCTTTTGCAAAAGGCAACTGGACTTTGTTTTTTGTTTAAATTTGATTTATATGCCGCCCTTCTCCGGAGACTCAGGGTGGCTTACAATGCGCTAAGCAATAGCCTTCATTCTTTTGTATATTTTATACAAAGTCAGCTTATTGCCCCCACAAACTGGGTCCTCATTTCACCTACCTTAGAAAGGATGGAAGGCTGAGTCAACCTTGAGCCTTGGAGAGATTCGAACCAGCAGAAATTGCAGGCAGCTGTGTTAATGACAGGGTGCATTAAACCACTGTACCATCAAGGCTCTTTTCCTTGAAGGTGTTTCGCTTTTCATCTTCAGTTCTGACTGAGTGATGGAGAATGGAAGGATTTATATTCCTTGCACTCATCTAGTCATTAGGACTGTTTCTGAGAGTAGTTGAAGCCATCAGAAAGAATGCTAATGACCAGATGATTGCAAGGAATATAAATCCTTCCATTCTCCACCATTCAGTCAGAATTGAAGAAGCTTTTTAAATGAGAAGCGAAACATTGTCAAGGAAACAAAGAAAGTCCAGATGCCTTTGGGACAAAACAAAGGAACAGTTATCTGAGGGTGGCTGATTGCTCTAAACATGTGGAAATAGCAGATTAAGGGCCATGTAGGTTAAGTGCTAAAGTCAGGAAAGAAACATTCCGTCTTCTAAGGCAGGTGACAGCAATAGCCCTGGGAAAGGATGCAAGGGAAGAGGGAACTCCTCCACACCTAATGTTAAGCTCTGGATTAATCTTGAGAGGATACTACACAAATATTGCTGCCCAGGTATGAATCACTGCTTAGCCCAAGCAGACAGCTACATATTTAGCTTAAACATAAACCCGGTACCTGGCTGTGCAGCAACTAGATTTAAAACTGCTCCAAGAAGTAGGTTTTTTGCACCAATAGAAGCTACCAAAACTTCATCTGGATGACAGGTATCTGGATATTAAAGCAGGGATCTTAAAACTCATCTGGACAATTTAGTACACAAAGGGAAAAAGCCAGAAATAGGGATTTCAACAGGAATAAATGCAAACTCCCGAAACTTGGTAAGAAGCTTCAAGGGCTTCAAGGACACCAAAAAGGAGAAAGGTCTGGGATCTTGGTGGATCATAAGCTAAATATATAAAGTGATATAACCACAAAGAAAGAATATGATTGGCTGAATCAACAGAAAGACTGTGTCATGATCAAAAGAACTTATTATTCCTCTTTATTCTGCATTGGTTAGACCCCATTTAGAATACAGTACAAGAAGTCCTTGACTTATAACCATCATTGAGTGTGTAATTACAAGTCATGCCAGTCATTAAGCGAGTCTCCCTGTGACCAAATCCAATTTTATGACTTTTGCAGTGTTTGTTAAACAAATCCATTTGCAGGAAGTAAATGCCAGTTTCCAGCAAAAAAATATTCATCAATTGTGGTCATATAACTGTGGGATGGTGCAAGTGGTTGTAAATGCAGATGAGTTGCCAACCATCCAAAATGTGATCACGTGACCGCAGAGTTCCCTGCCTCCTGTTGGAACTTTGAATTTGGGGAACATTGTAACTTTGGTTACTGAGCACCCAAGTCGTAAGTCAAGGACTATCTGTACACCCAGTTTTAAGCTCCACATTTTAGGAAGGAAATTAATAAAATGGAGCATATCTAGAAGACAGCAAGCAAGATGGTAGAGGCTGAAAAGAAAAAAAATTCTGGAGAGTGGGGGGGAATGACCGGAAGCACTGCGTATAGTTACCCTGGAGCAAACAAACTGCAGGGGCTCATTACTGTCTTCAAATATCTGAAGAGCTGACAGGTAGAAACAGAGCTGAATTGTTCAGCTGTTTCAGAAGACAGGATAAGAAAGGATCTGTTTAAATTATAAGAAAGTAGATCTCAGTTGGACACCATGAAAGTTTACCATATGAGCTGGTCCGCAGGCTCCCTTCCCTGGAGGAATCTCAGGACCATCCATCAGGAATGCTGCCCTGGACACGTAGGCATACTAGATTAGGGGTCTCCAAACTTGGCAACTTTAAGACTTGTGGACTTCGACTCGAAGTCCACAAGTCTTAAAAGTTGCCAAGGTTGGAGACCCCTGTATTACATTGTAACCTCGGTAGGTCTATGAAAACTGTGAAACGATGTAAAGAGTGCCTCAGAAACATTAGTACTGAAACTGTAATACAGGTACCGGTAGTCCTCGACTTACAACCACAACTGAGCGCCAAATTTCAGACGCTGAGACATTTGTTAAGAGAGTCTAGCCCCAGATGTTAAGAGAATCACTGCCGTTGCTAAGTTAGTCACATGATTGCCAAGTGAACCTGGCTTCCCCGTTGACTTTGCTCAAGGGCGCAAGAGGTGGTCACATGACTCGGTGACACTGCAACTGCCATAAATATGAGTCAGTTGCCAAGCAAATTTTGATCATGTGACCATGGGGGTACTGCAATGTTCGCAAGTGCGAAAACCGGACAATCACATTTTTCACTGCCATTATAACTCTGAACGGTCACTAAATGAATGGCTGTAAATTGAGGATTGCCTGTACTGCCTAAAGCAGGGGTGTCAAACTCAATGCCCATGGGCTGGATGCGGCCTGTGGGGTGCTTAGATCTGGCCCACAGGGCCGCCCTGGAAACAGCGAAGGACTGGCCTTCAGCCCTCCTGCGCTCTTTTTTTTGCTGGCTGAGGGTTGCAGGAGGCCATCGCAGCCAAAAATGGAGCTTGCGAGCCCATTTTCATTGGCGGAGTGCTCAGGCCACCACAGGTGCCCCCAACATGAGTGACGTCAAGCTGACCACACCCATCCTAGCCAGCCCCTCCCCTCCAAGATCAAACATAACCCTGACGTGGCCCTCAATGAAATCGAGTTTGACACCCCTGGCCTAAAAGTGTCTTAACATCAACTTCAGCTTTTACAAAAAAAAGGTGCTTTCTTTAGGGAACCCAAGGAAGGACTTTGCCTGCAGGGCCCTGGAGGAGGAGGCCTAAAAGGAGGTCATTTTACCTAGATGTCCACTGATATGGAGGTCGAGACTACTCTGCTCCCTGAAGGTTTCGCTGCAATAAGGGCACGCGTGTCGCTTACATTCATGGGTCGCTTCAGGATCTGGCTATGAAACAAAGGGAGCCCAGCATAAATTACTCGCGCATTTGATCGAGAGAAGTCTTGAATCAACATTGTGAGAAGATTACAAGAGAAAGTTAAAGCAAGCTCAAGAGTCCCGTTCTCATACGCAGCCGTACCACAACACAGCACAGACTATGAAAGACACTTTCGGCAGCAAACCAAGCAGGCGGCATTTAAATTAATAAGGAGGAACTTACAGCTTCTATGTGCTCAATTTCCACATATTGCTCTTCGCACAATTTCTCAGGTGTTTCCACCTCTTTGTTCTTTAAATCCTCAGCAGCTCCAGCAATGCCATTTTCATCTGATTTAGCACCCTCCTCTATGGAAACTCGCTCGACCACAATCCCAGAATTCCTCATGGCTTCTCGTAGTAAGTTCTCATTGTCCTCCTGGTCAGGGGACAGCTCCTCAAGATTGGATGACTAAAGGAAATAAGGGTGCAGCAACAATGACTGCCAACGTCAACCTCTAAGAAAGAACCATCCTTAACTCCATTGGCTGAGAAAGGTATCATTTACTAGAGGTCAAGTGAAATACAGTCATGCAAAGCCAGAACTGAAATTTGTACACCCAAATCCCCAAGTCTAACTTTCCCTCCCTTAGATACCTCCTGGTGCTGCCCCCACCCCATCCCATGTTCAATCAAATTCAAAGAAGATGTTTTTAGCAGCGTCACTCCAAGTGTGAGTTGGCATGCAGCTGCATTGCTCCCAGCTGGTTGACTGTGGAGCAGCATCTCGGGGAGATGCAGGGAATATTTCGTTTCCTTCAAATCCTCCCCCTTTCCATTCAGTCCCCCTAGAATTCATGGCAGCCATTGGCACCGAACGGCAGCAAAGCACAAGTGTGAGATGACAGCTGACAGCTTAGCAGAAAGAAAAAACTTTTTTCCTTTAACCTAGAATCCTACAAGGTACCAAAAGCTGTTCTTTCCGATCAACATTTCTCATAGTTTTGACTTCAGGAACCCTTAGAAATGTCGTTCTCCTTCCTAACTTAGGTCTGGAGCTCTGAGAGTTTTGTTTGGCTGGCTTACGTTTGAAATGCCCTGCAGACCCTTCTCAAGACGAACCTCAAGTAATGAGTTATTATGGGCTTTCTGGGGTACTGACCAGGGTAGGTTCCATCACTTCTCCTGGTGGTACAAGATCATCTCCTCCCCCCGTCCCCACAGCAGAGATTGCACTAACCTCTTGTCCTAATGCCTTGGTTTCTGAAACGGGGAGCTCCTGCATCTGGACATGGACTTCATGGAGGACATTCCCTTTAGCATCTGTCACCAGGTGGATTACAGGGGAGGTCTCCACAGACGGAGCTGCCAGCGAGGGGATGGCTTCACTGCTGGAGTTACTGGCCCCTTCAAGAAAAGCAGCATACAGTTAAGAGTGCCACTAGGGGCTGGGTTCAAGGGAAGCCAAGCCAAGCACTTCAGCAGCTCCCTCTGGCTAACTTGGGCTACTGCCCTGCCAGAGGCACACAAGGCAGCCTCTGAGCCTTCAGAGGATGCTTTCACATGAACCTTATGGGACGCCAGTGCTGTTCTTTAGGGGACCAGAGATTAATGCTTGCTAAGGCCTCATCACAAGTTCATGGCAGAATCCTGACCACAGTGTATGACTCTACCTGAACTATGACAAGGTAAAACCCAAGAGATTCCCTCCACAGGCCGGGACCCTGCACAAAGCCTGGCTAAGCATGGGAGACTAGTTCATGGTTGGGCTGACGAGGGTTAATTTTGGGCCGTGTCTCTTCATTCCTTGACCTGCCTGTGCATCAATTTGAATAACTGGATCTGAATTAATACATGTTCTACACTTGCACAACATGCCGAAATCAGATTTTCTGGGTTCACACAGAACATTAACAAAAACAACCCAGTCCATTGGTCACGAGAGTGGAATAAAGATTCGTCCCTGCTGAATGTGTGCTGTCCTCCAGAGTGCTCTGCATGACCCAGGGCTTATTTCTGTTCTGTCACCAGCACCAATCAAAATCCTTCACTTTTTTTTTTTTTTTGTGCTATTTATTGCCTCGCTAATCCAGAAGGATCTCTTCACCTGAAGCCCTGGCAACGTGCTTCCTGAACCTAAAGCCTGCTTCCATAAATGGAGTGATTAGGACAGCCGGTTCTTTCAGGATCCCATTATGGAAAGTGGCAGAAAACAGACCCTCCAAGTCCATTTCTGGTGTAGAGACCAATGACTCAGAAGATCCAGAAGATTTATGGGGTTTTCAGAATACACGTTCAATCCATGTGGATCTATTTCATCTGTGACCTACCAACGTGTTGTCTCTTCCCACCAACAGCCAGGGTTCACTTTATCTGTGTAGATGTCCAAATCGTAATTCCCTAACTCCTCCTTTCATTCTGAATACCATAACATGCCTTTTCTATCAGGCATTATACTAATCAGTCAGTTTTCCTTTTGTGAATTAATGTTTGCTCATTTAGTGATATTCCACTGAATTTTGGCATATATGATTCATGTAAATTATTATTGCATAAATCTATTCTGTCCCCCCCAAAGGCAAGGCAGACACACCCTGCAAGCCATATGGATAAGAGCAGGGGAGGCCCTGAGATTTTTCACTGACCTGAGGCTACATCCTCTTTACTGACAACTATTTCTTTATTCATATTGAAGCGGATTTTCTCAGTGCATGGTGTCAAGGATTTCAAATGTCGCGTCAAGGCTCCTGATTCCCGGAAGCTTTTCCCACATTTCTTGCACTTGTAAGGACGCTCATCTAGAGAAACCAAAGGAAAATTACTTTGTAGAAGAACGTGGCTCCATTGTCTCTAGGTGACGGTTCTGCTGCCAACCTTTCAGAAAAGGATAGATTGGCTGTGAGGCCTATATATAGCTTTTCAACAGTAGGAGCATGGAGGACAAGGTAATGCTTAAGCACCAGGAATTAATCCTGGAATCCTTTTATGCAAATCCCTCATCCTAGCTGTTCAAATACCATTTCACCCCAATGTCTTCCCCTGTGCTCTTCTTAGTCCTACTTTTGAAAGTTGCTTAATAACTGAGTCACTACATACAGCTGATCAAGTCCGCTCTTCACCTGTGTGACGGCGATGGTGTCGGATCAGCGAGCCCTTGGTCCTGAACGATGCCCCGCATAACTTGCACTCGTAGTCCTTCCTGCTGCTGTGAGTGATCATGTGAGCCTTGAGAATGCTGGCCTGGAACCAAAGGATACAAAGTGGTGTTTGTAGTGCTGCCAGATATAGAGCTAGTTTTAAGAACATGACGCTTCAAACTATAAAGCTGCTGCCTTTTCTTACCCAGAGGAAAGAATTGTTGGGTCTCAATAGCATCATCTTCTTTATCACTTATCTAATAGTACCATGAGCATTGCTAAAATCCTTAACATACCGTCTTAAATGTCTTGTGGCACAGTTCGCAGACGTAACGACCTTCCTTATTAACCAGCAGTTTAACTTTGATAAGTTCCAGAGAAGCACCTTCCCCTGGGCCTCCTGGATTACTCTGAGTAAGTCCACTGTCTTCATCACTGTGGCTGTTGGGGCTTTCAAAGACGTGATCTTCACCTACAACAACCTCCTTGATTTGCCCACTACCTGCGAAGAGGCCCAAAGCCAGTTAGATTCTTAATAGAAGATCATGTTCCATAACCAGCTATTGGAACTTTTTGGGTGACATATTGGACAGGCCCTCATGATGGAGTGGTTTCTGCCATTAAATTCAAACTAAAGCAAATCCCTCTGTAGGCCTTGGCAGAACAGGAAAGGTTCTGTTAGTAGAGAAAGCACTTCCATGCATATGAATTTACTCTGGATCACATCATATGAATTTACTCTGGATCACATCAAAACATATGATGAGTAGACAAATAACCTTCTGTGAATCTACCAATACATTTCATCTCATCTAACAATCAGACATTATTCTGTATTCTCAAAAGCATTTTGTCTATTCTATTCCAGCAACCACTTGCACTTCAATGCTCACATTTTAGCAGGAGGAAAGTAGCTGGATGACTCCGACCCATTCATTCCACTTTAATCACAAACCGGTCTAAGAATGTTCTGTCACACCTTTTCTGAATTAAAAAGCTTTAAATCTTTATTTTTCTTCAGGGAAAAATAATCATTTTTTCTTCTTTCTCCTGGGTTCCCGATAAACATAGATCAATATAGATTTATAGAACAACTTTAAGATATTTCTCTGCACTTTATGTGAAGAGCATATTTTTATTTAACCTTCAGAGGACCTGACTTTTGATGGTTACATTTATTCAAAATAATGGAAAAGTACTGAGTCGCACAAATTGCTGTACATGGCACCATAACATTTATCTTTTAATCCATTACTGCCAGCCCTGATTGACAGCAGCACCATTTCAAGAGGATTTCTTCCTAATATTGGAGATGCCAGGAACTGAATCTGGGATCTTCTGCATGAAAAGCACTCACTCTTACTCCGTTATACTCCTCCCCCTTAAACTCTTGCAGTAGGCTTACTGATTGCCTAAAATAACTTTAAGTGGCTGGTGGACCTACCTAAAATTTCAGGTACATTGTCGATTTCTTCTGTTATTGGAGCTGCTTCAACAACTATATGAGCTACAGTTATAGGTGCTTCAACTGACGAAATCACCTGATGGAACAAATGGAGCTTTAATATGAAAATACCTCTTGTGGTAGGGATGTTCCAAAATATTTTTTAAATAAAATTTACAAGGTTGGAAGTGGTAAAAACAGCATCTCCCATAATGTCTTATGCTAATATTTCTCCTAAGGATGAGGTGATGCATTTTGCAAATATTACCCATCTGAGCCTACAAAAGCTACTATTTATCCAGCTTGCAACCCCCCAGCCTGGTTCCCAGGAAGATCACATGTCTGGCAAGCAGAGCGTAGATGCTGCCTTGAGAAACTTGCCGGGGTTGCTGCTGCTGCGGTTGCATCCTGAGGTCTCTGGCAAAGCTTCTGCAACTTGTGCTGCACAAATTCTTCCAAAGAAGTGAACTCGGATTGGCAACGACCACATTTGTGCCTGTCATCTTCATCTAGAAGGCAAGAAAATTAAGGACCCCGTCACACTTTTAGGACAGCGTGAAAA
Organism: Arizona elegans; assembly: GCA_022577455.1. Classification (NCBI taxonomy): domain Eukaryota; kingdom Metazoa; phylum Chordata; class Lepidosauria; order Squamata; family Colubridae; genus Arizona; species Arizona elegans. Next base: position 3,828,971 of record JAKOOJ010000022.1, on the reverse strand, counting down.
GGAGATTCCCAAATAACCGATCACAGCAACAACTGTATTCATTCCAACAGTAGTATTTACAGGCTTGGGATAATAAAACAGTAGCAGCAGTTTAAACAATTGTCACTCATTCCAAAGCAAACCATGGGAGTTAATACCTCTTAAAGAGCATCCTTTTTAAGACCAGATCAAGATCCTGCCTGAACAATCAGAAAACCTGGCACAGGCACAGCTACGGCCAGGCTGGGATTCCGTCTCCACAAAGGGATGCCGGAGAAAGGCTCCTTTGCCAGCCACCACTATACAGCTCCAACAAGCATCGGAAGAGTACCCTGCCCCTCCTCCGACTGGACAGCCACCTATCAGAACCAGTACAGCTCTCCTGCCTGAGCAGGGGGTTGGACTAGATGACCTCCAAGGCAGGGATGAAATCCAGCAGGTTCTGACAAGTTCTGGAGAACTGGTAGTGGAAACTTTGAGTAGTTCGGAGAACTGGCAAATACCACCTCTGGCTGGTCCCAGGAGTGCGGTGAGAATGGAGATTTTGCAATATCCTTCCCCCAGGAGTGGAGAGGGAATGGGTATTTTGCAGTATCCTTCCCTCAGGAGTAGGGAGGGAATGGGTATTTTGCAGTATCCTTCCCTCAGGAGTAGGGAGGGAATGGGTATTTTGCAGTATCCTTCCCTCAGGAGTGGGGAGAGAATGGGGATTTTGCAGTATCCTTCCCTCAGGAGTGGAGAGGGAATGGGTATTTTGCAGTATCCTTCCCTCAGGAGTAGGGAGGGAATGGGTATTTTGCAGTATTCTTCCCTCAGGAGTAGGGAGGGAATGGGTATTTTGCAGTATCCTTCCCTCAGGAGTGGGGAGAGAATGGGGATTTTGCAGTATCCTGCCATGCCCACCAAGCCACTCCCACAGAACCGGTAGTAAAAAAATTTGGATTTCACCACTGCTCCAAGGTCCCTCTTCCTGGCACCTGCACCCGGGTGGGGGGCCACGCTCAAAGGCAGGGAAGCCCTCAACAGAAGATCCCTCCCTACCTGCCCTGGAAGCCTCTCCCCCACCCCCGTGAAGAGCCACGGTCCCCTATTCCCAGGGAGGGGCCCGTCTGCCTGCGCTCCTTCCTTCCGTCCCCACAACACCCTTGCGAGGTAGGTCCCCGCAGAGAAACTCTCCCAGCTCGACATTCCCTCTCCCCCCCTCCCCCCCAAGGTTCCGTATAGAGACGGAGAGAGCTGGGCTTCGATCCGGTCTCGTGACGTGGGCGGGAGCCGCAGCCGCGTCGCCTTTGGCCCCTCAGAGGGCAGGCCTGTCCCCGCAGCGAAGACGAGGCGCGGCCCCTCCCCCGCCTTCCTCCGGGCGGCAGTACCTTCTTCCTCGAAAGGCGTCGGGAGGCTGAGGAAGGCGGCGGCGGCGGGAGACTGAGGGAGGCCGGCCGTCGCCGCCGCCGCCGCCTCAGCAACGCCCTCGCGTCCCCGTGGCCCAGCTGCCGTAAGCCCCGCCGGCCCAGCGCCCGTTGCCATCGCGGCTTCCATGTCGCAAGGCGCCGCAACCACCAAGATGGCGGCTTTACGGCCGTGTCGTCATAACAACGGGCCGGCGCCGCGGGGAGGCGGGCTCGCGCGAGCCTCGTCGCAGCCTCATCGGCCGGCCAGGCGCTCAGCCAACGGGAAGACGAGGACTGCTACGGGTGGCTTACCTGCGGGGGCGGGGCCTACGTGGCGTTACAGCCAAGGGGCTGGTGAGGGCGGGACGGTTCCTTCTCCGCTCGCCCAACCGACGCGCGCTTCTCCCCGGGGCAGCCAATCAGTGGCGGAGTGTCCGGTTTCCGGAGGCTTCGCTGAAACCCTGGCGCGCGGACGAGCAAGGGGCGGGGCCGCCCTGGAGGCGGGGCGGCACATCCTTCCCAGCCAATCGGCGTGGGCGGAGCTCGTGAGGCGCTGAGGCGCGGCGCCCGTCCTCTCATCCGCCCTCACGCGATGGCGGCGAAAGAGTGCCGGCGGCTGGACGCGGCGCTGGCCCGGCAGCTGTTCTCCCAGACGGAGGCGGTTCTCTTCGACTGCGACGGCGTGCTGTGGCGGGGCGAGGCGGCGTTGCCCGGCGCGGCCGAGACGCTGCACCGGCTGGAATCGGGCGGCGCGAAGCGGCTCTGCTACGTGACCAACAACTCCTCGCGGACGCGCCAGGCCTACACCGAGAAGCTGGGGCGCCTGGGCTTCCCGCCCGCGGAGCCCGGCCAGGTCTTCGGCTCCGCCTACTGCGCCGCGCGCCACCTCAGCCGCGCGCTCCCGCCGGGCGGCGCCGCTTACGTGTTGGGCGGGCCCGCGCTGAGCGCGGAGCTGGAGGCGCTGGGCGTGGCCCACCTGGGCGTCGGCCCCGCCCCCGAGCCCGGCTCCGCCCACTTCGGCGCGCGCGCCCCGCTGGACCCTTCCGTGCGCGCCGTCCTAGTTGGCTACGACGAGCACTTCGCCTACGGCAAACTCTGCCTGGCGCTGCGCTACCTGCTGCGGGGCGACGGCGACGGGCATGGCTGCCTGCTGGTGGGCACCAACCGAGACAACCGGCTCCCGCTCGAAGGTGGCAGCGCCGTGCCCGGTACGGACCCCGACCCGCACCCTCCGCCGGGCGGCCCACTTTTGCCATCCCGCTGTAGCCAGGAAAAGGGGGTTTTGGGGAAGCGGGTGCAGGAAAGACGGGGGGGGTTAGTTCTGAGCAGCTCGTGCAAGTGGTCCTCGATTTAAGGACCATCGTTTATGTTGCTAAGCGAGACGCTGGTGAAGTGAGTTTTGCCCCGTTTTACGATTTTCCTTGCTACAGTTGTTAAGTGCAATCATTGCAGTTGGTAAATTAATAACCCCGGGGGTTGTTAAGTGATTCTTGCTTCTCCATTGCTTGTCAGAAGGTGGCAAAGGGGACACTGCAATGGTCATAAATGTGAATCAGTTGCCAAGCAGCTGAAATTAGATCAGGTGACCATGGGGATGCTGCAGTAGTCAGAAGTGTGAAAGATGGTCATAAGTCACTTTTTTCAGTGCCCGTTGTAACTTCAAACGGTCACTAAGTGAACTGTTGTAAGTCGAGGACTGCTGTACTTGGGACCCTCCCAGAAGTCTCTTTGGCTCAGCTAACTCTCTGAGGCTCTGCGAGGTCACATCTCTTGCCTTCCTACTTGTAAAATCTTAGGTTGAGCTGGTGACTTAGATGCTAAACCTCTTACAGTTTAATCCTGAGAGGGAAAGGCATAACAATCCCTAAACAACCTTGTACTAATTATATTGGGAATAGAGTGTCTTTCTCGGAATTGTGCTACTGGAAGCTGCATACAGCCCCCCCACCTCCCAAAGCAGTAAAGCCCCATTCTCAGATCCTGGATTAAAGCCATGTGTAGAGTAATAATCACTTATTATTATTTAATTGGTTTGTATCCTGCTTTTCCATCCAGTATCCATGACGTTCAAACATAAGTAAACACCATTTAGAACTACTTTTGGTCTAATTGATAGGACATTTGACAAGCTATCCTGTCCCACTTCCACCATTTGTGTTGGTATATAAAACATTCCATGCATGGCTAGGAAGATTGAGAGAGTGATGTGCACATGAGAATATTAAGTCCTCTGTGCCTGAAACATTGGAAATAACTAAGGACACATAGGGAATGAAAGGTGCTGGGTGACATATAGGACACTCAGAACAGGGGAAGAGAGAGAGGCCTTCATCTACATAAATTAGTTAGATTTTGTTTTAGCAGAAACCCAGAATAAATAAAATGACCTTGGTTCAACTAGATGACAGTCTAACCAGGACCTGCCAAATGCAATGTGTTTATTTCAGGTTCAAAAACAAAATTAATTTCCCATTTTGTATATACATGTTCTTTTTTCCCTGGGAAAATACTCATCACATAACAGAAATGGGGTTCTGTCCACAGAAACTTAAATTCTGTGGTCCTGAAGCCTATTTGTCTGCTGCATCATGGCTTTTTCATTGCTCAGCTGTTGTTCGGAATAATAATTGGGTCACACCTTATATATGCATTTCCTTCTGGTGTTGCCCTCATTCCCTGGATCTGGAGATGTGCTGACTTTGGATCTGAAGTTGAAAAAGCTGTAGAGCAGGCATAGGTGCAAGCACACCACTTCTATGCTGCCTCCAATAAAAGAGGCATATTTTCTGGGATTGCATGGTGGCCATGAAATCCGGGAAACAAAAGCTTGAGTGAAAGCAATGCAAAGAAAAGTTGTTTCAACTTCAGGCCCAAAGGGGCAGGACATCCCCAACTTCAGCCATGGGGTTTTTTTTCCCCATTAGCAAACTAAAGACCAAGTTGTATGGCCCGCTCAGGTTTGCACCAGTTCTTCATATATATTTTTTGTCTTTCCTCCTTTAGGGACAGGCTGCCTCGTCAAGGCAGTGGAGACAGCTGCGGAACGGGAAGCCTTCATTGTGGGCAAGCCCAGCCGTTTCATGTTTGAGTGTGTGGCCAGCGAGTTTAAGATTAACCCTGAGCGCACAATCATGGTTGGTGACCGCCTGGACACAGACATCCTCATGGGCAACACCTGCGGCCTGACCACCCTCCTCACTCTCACTGGGGTCACGACACTGGATGAGGTTAAGGGCCACCTCAACAGCGACTGTCCTGAGCGCAGAAGCCTGGTCCCCGATTACTACATCGATAGCATAGCGGACCTCCTCCCTGCTCTCACCGATTAAGGAAGGGAGACGTTCCAGGTCTGCAGAGGTCTTTCTTCACCCCAAGCCACCTGCAGTCTCTTCAGGCTGGTAGTATTTTCTCAGTTACTGCGGTGCAGACAATTGCTGCTTGCAAAAGTAAGATGATTTTCGTGCGCAACATTCAAATTGAATTCTCTGTTTACAAATTCCTGTTGAAAAATGCACTTTGAGAGAAAGAGGGAAGTGTGTGTGTGTGTGTGTGTGTGTCTATCAGCTTTCAGATACATCAAGCTGTGTCTGGCTGGTGTTCAGGTATCAGGGTGGAGGCCTACTCAGCCGAGCTGAAGGACTGAGCAGGCTTCTGTTTAAACCTTGCACTGTGGTGTTTTGTAATGCAATCTTTGGAAATTCAGGGAATTGAGCAGTTTTAAGGGCAGCTGCTCTGGTATCTGAGGCATGATGTTAAAGTTGGTTTTTATGGTTTCTTGGGTTCTGGTTCAGCTATTTCAGGGGAGTGGAAATCATTGTGTATCCATTCGTAATGTTTTTGCTCCTGCCCAGTAGCATTTGCACTGCTATATATGCAAAACAAGAATTACACCATCATGCTTCATATGTTTCTCTAGAAATTCTCTAGAATTTCTGATTGCAGTACCTATTTTAAAAACATGTTACAAATTGGTTTTATTGGTCCAGAAGCATGTAACAAAAGTCCATTATTCAGATCATCAGAGTGAATTATATTTGTATTACTTGATTAACTGTCAGGATAGAATGCTGAGTTCATTTGTCAGTCTGTGATAATAGGAATTCTTCATGGCAACAGTGAATTTACTAGCATTTTGTTCTTCAGTATCATAAATAGATGCAGGGTTTTTTTTCCTAAAGCCATTTTGAAGTCAGTGTTGATGAGGCAACTATATTAACATATTTAGTGCTTCCTGTTGAAATCTTCTGGGTTGATGGTAAGAAAAAAGAAAAATCTTTTGCAGATCTGTCTTGGCACTTGCTGAAAACAAGCATATGAACCATTTTTGCCTTGTCAGTCTGCAGTAAACATGATTGCACTTTTCAGGTGCTCAGGTAGTTTTCTTCTTGCAGAATCAGTTGCCAGATTGTCACCTTAAAATTGGGAAGAAAGGAAAGATACTTCTTTTTTTGCTTCAGTTATCTTGCGTGGGCAGCATTTTCAATATTGAAGGTGCTTGAAATTTCTCACTTTTTCATACAGCAATAATTGCATTACCTATAGCAAGGCATTCTGTGATTATAAATTTATGTTAATCTCTCCACCTCTTGAAGTGCTGAAAGATAGATTATTATGTCTTCAAATAATTTTTCTCTTTTTTTCTTTTAAGTTTATCAGCTTTTCATTTGCAAGTCTAAAAGATTGTTTTCTTCTTTTGATTATGTAAAGTCTGTGAACCAAATAAAAAAAACAAAATGGATCTCTTGGGAGGACTTGTTCTGAGACCGTTCCAGAGAGATTCAGGGCCTTGTCAAATCTACATTAAATGCTTAGATGGTCAGAGCAGTTGCTCAAACAAGCTGGCCACAAAGTGGAACCAGCCATCTGCTTTCCTTGCATCTTTTCTTAACAAATTCGCATTGCACTGTCAAATTCTCAAGCGGGCACCGTAAAACTGTTACCTATCTTCAATCCAGACGTTGAGTCATATTAAACATAACTCTTGCTTCCTTTTTGTGTGTCTGATCTTTTCATTTTACACTAAAGGAAAACTTTTCCCCTTAAGAGTATTTTAAATGATACCCCAAGACACCCCTAAATTGATGTATAAATTGATTTATTGATAGGTTGGGTAAGGAGAGATCATGAGGCCAAACCTGGAACAGGGCTGGGGTTACAAAGATGAGAATTTTATCACTTCCATTTTTGGTTACATCACACAGCAATGCACTCCATGTGAACCATATGGAACATTCTCCTTCCAGAAGTTAGGGTGCCCTGGTACCACTGGCCTTTCATAAGACCCTAAAGACATGATTCTTTGCCCAGGCAGCCCCCACTGTGTGTGGTCCATGTGCAGTTCAAAATTCAGGTGGTCATCTTTACAATTTAACAGTCTTCCGTTTAAAGCAGAAGTTTTCAAACTTAGCAGCTTTAAGACTTGTGGATTCAACTCCCAGAATTCTCCAGCCACCGTAGTGTAGCTGGCTGGAGAATTCTGGGAGTTCACAAGCCTTAAAGCTGCCAAGTTTGAAGACCTCTGTTTTAAAGGGATGGGGTCAACGGAATTTTGAGATCACTTTTCCACAACGGTTTCTGCCCATCCTTCTAGATCTGGCCAGGGTGGGCATGTTCCAGCTCCCCTTTGTATAATGGTCACCTGGTAGAGGCTTGGTCTTCTCTCTTATGGTGCCTATCTTACAAAACCGCTCCCCCCCTCCCGGTCCCTCCCCAGATACCGGCCCATCTTCCTGTTGGCCTTCAGAAAAATGGTGATGAACGAGGTGTAGAATGGGCGAAAGATGATGGTGAGAATTATCAAGGCCTCAACTTGGCTTGTTTTAAATTATCTCGACCAATCCGTCTCCTGTAATACTGTAGTTTTCAATGTAACCCATCCCCCAAAGGAGGCAGGGTTTGAGTCAAGTCCGTAGTTCGTTGAATTGCATCCAGAATTGTGGTGCTTCTCAATTGTGAATTGTGGTGGGGTCAGCATGTTCAACCTCTTGTTTCACTTAGCGCCTTCTAACAACTGTTGACGTGCCGTACTCCAAAGGAGCGTTCTTGGGAGGCGATAACAAAAGCTTGCAATAATTAACAGCACGAATAAGAGAAGTGTGGGAGATGGAAGTTGCAGATGAAGTTAGGAATTTTCTCTTCCTCCACATGAATTACAAACTCCATGAGGGTATTTTGAATCCATGCAGTAAAAATAGAGTTCGGCTAAATGCCGAGTCACAGGCTCTGATGAGTCCAACAAGTTCAGTTGTTGCAGCAGACAGAAAAAAAAGATTCCAAAACCGCATGAAAAAAACAAACAGAATATCTGGTACACCTTTCTCCTGCCTTGGAGACAAAGGCCTCCAGAGAAAAAGAATCAAGTCCAGATTATCCAAAGGGGCATCTGGAGGAGACCTGTATTTTAGTGGACTTGGAGCACTCCTTGCAAGAGACCCCCACCCATAATGCGATCTTCCTATCTCCCCCTCCATCAGCCAATTCCAAATGAATTCCATCTGAAACCCAATACATGCTAGCATCCAATTTACATCCTAGGTCCCTTCAAAAAAAAAACCCCACCGGCATAGAGTCACTGAGTAAAAAGGCACATTCAATAGTCATGAACCCCAGTTGTACTCCACCTAGTCCCCAAAGGAACCAAGAAGCAATTCCAGAGGCCAAATAGGTTTGTCTGAAGCAGGGAAATTAGAGAAATGAAGTCTGTAAAACAAAGGGTTGCACTGGTGTCTTATCAGCAAAGGAACTTCGTGGCCCAGAGAGATTTGCACCCATAAAAGGACCCAGCTGATCCACAGTTGCAAACCCAAAGCTCCCAATGTCACCCCTACTCTTTGTTAGACTAGACATACTCAATTCACTGGCAAACTAGAAAGATTGCAGAGCTCACCTAACAGTGAGGGCTGTGGGCTGAGGGAATGGTGCCCAGTCGTAAGCTGGAACTGTGATGTGCAAAAATACACTTGTTTGAAGGTGGAGAATGAGAAGGCTTGGTATAAAAGCATTCCTCTCCTCCGCCTCACCTCTGGTTATCAGTGGGTCTCAGAAGAAGGAAGAAGGCTGCTGTGATCTCTTGCCAGGTATGATTGCTTGGCAAGAGAAAAGGGCAGGTGTGCCACAGAAAGATGACAATGACAGGCCCGCGTGGCCCAGATCTCAGAGCAGGCTTGCCTTGGAATCTCTTGAATCCTCTAGCAAGACTCTATAAAGTCTTAGTAAGACCACACCTAGAGTACTGCATCCAGTTTTGGTCCCCACACTATAAAAAACATGTTGAGACTCAGTGCAGAGAAGAGAAACCAAGATGATTAGGGGACTGGAGGCTAAAACGATGAACGGTTGCAGGAACCGGGCATGGCTAGTCTAGTGAAGAGAAGGACCAGGGGAGCAATCTTCCAATATTTGAGGGGCTGCCACAGAGAGGAAGGAGGTCAAGCTATTTTCCAAGGTGCCTGAAGGCCAGACAAGGAATAATGGATGAAAACTGACCGAGGAGAGATTCAACCTGGAAATAAGGATAAATTTTCTGACAGAACAATCAACCCATGGAAGAGAAGTTGCCTTCAGAAGTTATGGAAGCTTCATCACTGGAAGCTTTCAAGAAGAGATTGGACTGCCACCTGTCAGAAATGGTGTAGGGTCTCCTGCTTGGGCTGGGGGTTGGACTAGATGATCTACATTGGTCCCTTCCAACTCTGTTTATCTGTTAAGGACACCAAGGAATGTGGAGAGCTGACCAGTCCTGCTGAAGGTTTACTTCATGTCCGTGCAGAGTGTGGCTGGAGAGTTTCTGCATAATGGGGATATGGTGAGCTTTGGGTTTGCATCACTCTGTTTTCAACTCCAGCCGAGAAGAGTTTGGGCACCTGGAGCTAACCTGTGGCCAATCTTGAAAACCTCTAGTAGGCTCAGATCAGACAGCAAAGTTGTGAGCTAGGTTGGGGAATCAAAATCAAAATCATCTCAGAACAAGGCAAGACCCTTCCACGTTGCTGTCCTGACAGTTACATTTTGTGCCATGGATGAACCAAGAATCAAGGCGCCTTTTCAAGTTTGGAAAGGAAATTTTTTCTCTGTTTCTCAAATCAGGAAATGTAGACCTTTCCTCCCACAAGGGTCTTGCAATCTTGAAGGAGGTAGAAAGAGATGGTGGGGGGGGAAGAGGGGGGGGGAACCAAAGGAAGTAACTGTATTTCACAACAAACATGCTTTTGTGATGTATTGATTGCAATTCACACAACTTTCTCAATTTGGTCAATGAATTCACCCAGTTTCTGGGTTTTCATGAAAACCAAACCATAAGCTAATCCAAAAGCCATTTGAAACGAATCAAACGAATCACCCCACGCAAATGGGCTCTACCAAGACGAAAGTTGTGGGAGAAAACTGTTTCCTTATCTGATGGGTTCTTGTCCCTGAAGTTCCAGGACTGGGTACCTCCTTTCCTTGTGCGTGGAAATAAGCGAGCAAGTGAAAGTGATGGGAGCAAAGAGCATCTCTCCAGAGGCAGTGGAAGATGGAGATCAGAGGACACTCTGGAACTGGTAGGCAAGCAGGGCATTCAACACCCCCTTTCCAACCTTTGCTCTCTGGGTCTGGGGTGGCAGACAGCTGCTCTCCCCCAGCCAGGTTCTTTCCTTCCTACAAGAAAGGGCTGCGGAGCCCTGGAACATCTGCCAGCGTCAAGGTCCCTGACACAAAGCCCTCGATTGTGCTCCCATGAATGCCTTGGCTGTCTCTCCGGGCAGGGCAGGGCAAGCATCACTGGGGCCTGGCCAGCATCTCTCTGCAGCCCCCCTTCCCTCCACCCACTAGGTAGTCTAGTTTCACCTCCACATGCCTCTGCCCAGGCTGGGAATCCAGGGGCATTGCTCACCTGGCTCTCCTTGGGCACATTCTTGGATATCTAACTGGGAGTTCTGGAATTGCAAGGCAATTCGACTCAGTCTGAGGAAAGAAAGATCCGGGATGGAGGAGCAGGCCGTGGCCCACACTACTCTCAACACAGTAAGTAGCCTTCCCTCCGCACCAGGTTTGCCCCAGGGAGGGCCACAGCCCTGACTCCCTGCCTGCAAGTCAGGGTCCCGTCTTAATGGTGGTGGGTGCTTTTATGCACCAAAATGGTTTTAGAGCTGCTGGATGCCCTGGGCTCCATCCATGTTGCCCTGGGGGAAGAGAAAGGATGCTGCAAAAATGAAGCCCCTCCATCACTCCCGAGTCCAAGTGCCATTCCGTAGGTTGGGAACTCAGCAGCCTGCTTGAATCTCCTTTCCCCTACGTAGAGAAGCATCTTGGAGGCACCTGCTAGCTACAATGTCCCATAAGGAATTAATCGACTCAGGTTTTCCACAACCAGATGCCTTGGTCTGGCCGGCCCTTCACATCTGGAAGGGACCCATTTGGAGAGGCTGAAGGTGGGGCTTTGTGTTGTTGGTGCCATAAGATGAGGGCTCTATTCTGAGAGCAAGTCCCACATTAATCCTTTCTCGGAAAAGATCACTCAGGTAATTACGTTTCTTCTTTGCTGTAAGTTTATACTTGCAGTGTGTGTGTGTGTGTGTGTGTGTGTGTATACATGTATATAGAGATAGGTGTAGAGCTAGAGATAGATAGATAGATACTGTAGATAGATAGATAGATAGATAGATAGATAGATAGATAGATAGATAGATACATAGATGATAGATATAGATGATAGATAGATACTATAGATAGATATTGTAGATAGGTAGGCAGACAGACAGACAGACACACAAACACTAGATAGATAGATAGATAGATAGATAGATAGATAGATAGATACTGTAGATAGATATTGTAGATAGGTAGGCAGGCAGACAGACAGACACTGTAGATAGATAGATAGATAGATAGATAGATAGATAGATAGATAGATAGATAGATGATAGATAAATCGATCGATATATGATAGATGACAGAGGATAGATAGATGATATAGATAGATAGATGATAGATAGATAGATAGATAGATAGATAGATAGATAGATAGATAGATAGATAGATATAATCAATTTGATAACCAAAATAAGTCAATCGGATGTTTCATTTTCTAAGGGTACAGGAAGACTACAATTTATACATTACTTATATGCTGTGGCCCAAACCGTTGGGACATATTTCTCTAACTCTTGGAAATATCTATAGCTTTTGGAAACTTAAGCATCAAGCAATGGCACTAAAGATCAGTCTACATTATCTTACATAATTCTGATAGCAGAAATGGAGAAGATAAACCGCTCCAATGCTGTGGTTTTCACATAGCTCAAAAATGAGTGGTTGATAATCTTCATTGCTCTATCAGCTTTGCCCCCCAGCCCCAAAGGAATGTGGCTACACATGATGGTTATCGATGAAGCCAACAATGGAATCCAGGCTCTTTTTTTGAGGACTAATTTTCCCTCTTCTCCATTTAGGAAAAGCCCCCTCCAGCAGAATCCCACAGCCCGTCCAGAATATTTGGGGCCATCCTCTCCATTATGTTGACCTGTGGAATTATCTGCATCATGGTGGCAGCAACTGTCAGCTTCACCCGGGTTTCGCCCAAGGTAAGACGTGGCCTTTTGCCAGAGGGCTGTTAGCCCCGATTCTCCGGGTTTTTTTGCAGGGATAGCTGAAAACTTTCTCTCCATCTGGGCAAGATATGGCTGCAGCCCTGCAAAGACCATGCGGAAGTCCATCTCAGTTTGAAGAATGGAAGCCATCATCCGTTTGAATAATAGAAAATGGATAGAATTATTTCTGTTTAAGAACCTAGCTGGAAGAAGAAGAAAACTTTTTTTAAAGGGTTTTTTTTAATCCCATCTTTATATTTTTTGTAAATAACTCAAAGCAATGAAAATGCTTAATATGTCTTCCTCCTCCTATTTTCCCCATAACAACCCTGTGAGGTGGTTTGAGCTGACAGTGAGTGACTGGGCCAAAGCAACATCCGGCTGACCTTCTGTTCTGCCCCAGCTCCGGATTCCCGAGGACATTGACACACACCAACGGTCCTTATCAAATTTATTAAGTAGCAAGAATAAACCAAAGTCCGGCAAAGATTGGCAACCAGCCCAGAAAACAAGATAAGATAAGACTTTTCCAAAAATGCTCTGATGATAATTACAAGTTGTAATTTGAAATTTACTAAGGGGATGTGACTTACATAGGCTAAGGGAGTGGCCAATTATCCTCAAGCCTTACTCTCAAGAAGACCTCCTTCTTCTGAGTAGCTACTCCTGCCTTTTAGCAGCCCTGCGTGCTCAAGCATTGAGAAGAGGCTCCTCCACTTTGCTCTCTCCACTTGAAGGAGCCTCTGGAGGTTCTGAAGGCCCTGGGTGAGTCTCTGCCTCTGGCACCACATCCTCTTCGGCCTCCTCGCTGTCCAACGCGAGCACCGGCTGTGCTGGCTGCTGGCGCGACACCACACCAGCCTCCTCGTCGTCGGGATCAGCCATGATCTGTGCAGGCCGCTGGCGGGCCACAACACCTTCATGTCTAAGGCAGGATTAGAACTCACCACCTACTGGCTTCTAGGCCAGCACCTTCACCAGACTGTCTCTTTCCTCCTACTATTTTCCACAGATTGCCACATTTGTATAAAAGCAATTTTTTCCCCACCCCACCAAATTGTATTGATAATACTAGAGGTATATCTACATTCATAGAAGAATATAGAAGGCAATAGAATCCTAGAGTTGAAGGGGCCTTTTGAGGCTGTCAAGTCTGTTCAGGGCTGGAATTCAAATTCAGTCATCCTAGGCAAAGGGCAGCCCCCTCCTCCTCACGATCTCCCTTGATAATCGGCTGCCCTGTCAAACTGCTCTTAATAGCAATCGCACTTAGACTTATATACCACTTCATAGTGCTTTTAGAGCCCTCTCTAAGCGGTTTACAAAGTCAGCCTCTTGCCCCCAACAATCTGGGTCCTCATTTTACCCACCTCGGAAGGACGGAAGGTTGAGTCAGCCTTGAGCCTGGTGAGATTTGAACTGCCAAATTGCAGGCAGCCAGCCAGCAGTCAGCAGAAGTAGCCTGCAGTACTGCACTCTACACCACCATGGCTCATTAATCATATAGTACCACTGAAATCTATGAGATTTAATCTCTTATTTCATTGAAATGTAGGAGGTTTCATCTTAAAAACTGTGGGGGAAATGGCATGGGCCTGTGACAAGACAAGAAAGACAAGAACAAATTGGAGATGAGGTGGAATGCATCAGATTGTGTTCCAAAAAAGTGCCTCTGTGCATGCAGAATTCCATATGTGAGCGTAACATGGGTCTGCAGTTCATTAAAGCAACTGCATCTCTTTCCAGGATCAGCTGCTTGATCCCAAGAAAAGCTACCACTGCTTTAAAGATCTACATGTGATCTATCTGCAATTTTTCAGTCCCATGTGGTCCAGAAGACCTTTTCAGCATCCAGTTTGAAAGGCTGAACAGTCCTACCAAAGGGGAAAGAACCACCATGAAATGCTCAAAAACTAATTCTGAACAGGGATTCTTCTTCCTTGTCAAATCACAGAGAAGTGCTGTTTTTAAGTCCCAAAACTCCAGAACTGGCCCATGTTCCTCCCCAATCTCTTCACTGTCTGAGGCTGCCGCCAGCTCTGCTGGCAGCTGGCAGGCCACAACAGCTCTGACGAGATAGGTGGCACATAAATTTAATAAGTAAACAAAGATTCCGCCAAGAAGTTCCATACCATCTTCTCAAATGAAATAAAGAACAGCACGGGATGGCTTGGAATCAGTCATTCTTTCTTTGCATCAGCCAGTCTGATCCACTGTATGTGGTCGTTATCAGTTGGAGAAAAGTTTCTGAGAAACTCACAAATCAAGTGATCTGCTTCTCTTCCAACCCAGACCACCCCAATGATGCCCTCGAGGTGATGTCCCGGTGCCTGGAGGCCGTACGGATCTGGATGGGGAGGAACAGACTCAGACTCAACCCATCCAAGACCGAGTGGCTGTGGTTTCCGACGTCCCGATATAGTCAGTTGGCGCCATCTCTGACTATTGGGGCGAGTCGTTGGCCCCCACAGATGGGGTTCGCAACTTGGGCGTCCTCCTGGACTCGCGGCTGTCTTTAGAAGAGCATATAGCGGCCATGGCCAAGAGGACTTTTTATCAGGTTCGCCTGATTCGCCAGTTGCGTCCCTTTCTGGATCGGGACTCGTTACGCACGGTCACTCACGCCCTTGTCACCTCACGCCTGGATTATTGTAATGCTCTCTACATGGGGCTCCCCTTGAGGAGCACCCGGAGGCTCCAACTGGTCCAGAATGCGGCCGCGCGGGTGGTGACGGGAGCGATGTGGCGCTCTCATGTGACCCCCCTCCTACGCGAGCTGCACTGGCTCCCAGTGGTCTTCCGGGTGCGCTTCAAGGTTTTGGTTACTACCTTTAGAGCGCTCCATGGCTCAGGACCAGGGTACTTACAAGACCGCCTCCTGCCACCAGTAGCCTCTCACCGACCATTTTGCTCCCATAGAGAGGGGCTCCTCAGGGTGCCGTCGGCCAAACAATGTCGACTGGCGGCCCCCAGGGGGAGAGCCTTCTCTGTGGGGGCACCTGCCATCTGGAACGAGCTCCCCCTGGAGATATGGAGGATCCAAGACTTACGCATCTTCCGCCATGCCCTAAAAACATTTTTATTCCAACAGGCTGGTCTGGCCTAACTCTCCCTTTTAAATTGGCTTTTAAATTGGGTTTTAAATCTCTTTTAGATAAATTGGATGTTTTAATCTTTGATCTTAAATTATTTAATCTGTTTTTAATAGTTTTTAAACTTTTATATGTCTTTGTATTTTATTTTTGGCTGTTCACCGCCCTGAGTCCTTCGGGAGTAGGGCGGTATACAAATATGAAAAATAAATAAATAAATAAATAAAACTGCCCAGCCTGTGCCCACTTCCATCCAGCAACCCACTGAAGGCAGTGTAGCTAGACTAGAGGCACAGAGGAATCCCTGCCATTATTTTAGGTTGTTAGCATTACAATACAATATTCTTTGTTGGCCAAGACACACAAGGAATTTGTCTCCGGTGCATAATTTTCAGTGTACATACAAACAACAAACAACAAAGTAATAGAATCATAAGATACCACTAGGGGAAAGTAATAGGAAAGATGAGAAGGATAATAGCAATACAGCCCAACTATATGGGTGGAGAAGAGAAGAGAAGAGAAGAGAAGAGAAGAGAAGAGAAGAGAAGAGAAGAGAAGAGAAGAGAAGAGAAGAGTAGAGTAGAGTAGAGTAGAGTAGAATAGAATAGAATAGAATAGAATAGAATAGAATAGAATAGAATAGAATAGAATAGAATAGGAGTTGGAAGGGAACTTGGAGGTCTTCTAGTCCAGCCCCCTGCTCAAGCAGGAGAACCCATACCATTTCAGATAAGTCACTGTCTAGTCCATGGCTGCCATCTCTGGTCCAACTCCCAATGGGGGTCAAAGGACAGATCTGGCATTTATCTCATGTAGTGACATGGTCTGGAACTGGGCGATTCGGCCATCGGTCCCCAATCACAGGCAGAACACCTCTGTTGGCCTTTGAGTTCCCTTGGCTGCACCATCCTGCAGGGAGATGGGACCCATTTGTATAGGTCTCTTCCCCCCCTCCCCCAGGCACCTGATGGACTCAACTGAGTTTTAAGGAACTTGGGTTGTTCCTGGTGCAGTTGATCCACTTGGAATGAGAACTGGAATGAGAACTAAATTGCACCTTCCAGAAGAACTGATTGCATCAGCAGAAGAGATGCCAGTAAAACAAATTCTGACCCCATTCGATCATGGCAAGGGCCTTTCTTAAGGATTATCTTGTGATAATAAAGATGGTGGGGGGGAGGAAATAGCAATTTTTTTCTGCCCATCTCACATCTGAACAGAACTGGTCAATAGTCTGCTTAATATGACTTAGTTCCTTCTGGATAAGGAGGGAGCAATAATTGCAGAGTGTCAGCTGTCCCATCTCGGTCAGTTAGAAAAGAAAGACTCTCGAAATCCATTGTTAATGGAAGTACACTTTACTAAAGTCAAGTGGTTACAGAAGAAGCAAAGCCGGATCTGGGATTTTCACGCCCAAAGCATACGGTTAACTTTTCCCTCGTTCCCAACCTTCCCCCCGGTTATCTTTAAGCGTCTAATCAAATTGTTTGGGTAATAGCCCCTGGCTTCACAGTCTGGTTCTGCATTCCATAATGTGACCTTGGAACAGCTGGCAGCTCTTGGGGAACAGCACAATGTGTAGTTTTGATTCCTCTCATGCTAGTCCCCCCCCCATCCCACCCCTCAGTTGTCTGCCCCCCCCGCTGCCCCCGCTGAGTATGGCAGGCTGGCAGTAAATAAAGGATGCCATAGCAGAGTGGCATTCCTGACACAGAGCCTCTGTAAGGACTATTCCTGGCATCTGGATTGAGTTACTCAGATTCACTTGAAGTTGGATTCTAACCATGCAGATCCTAGGGATCAGATACCCGAGGTGTGATCTAGCAGGATTATCTGGGAGGATTGTGAGGCTTTTGGTTCTGGTGAAGAAAACAAGGTCCCTGGAGCTACTACTTCAGTGTTTTAAATTGAGATGATCTATCCAATAATTTAAAATAAAGCAGAAAGTTGAAGGAGCCATGGGTTTATCTGCATCCTCTCCGTTAAATACAATTCAGACAACTGTATCAGAGGAGCCTCAAAATGAAAACTCTCAATACCCCATGCATCAGAAGAACATGATGGACTGGAGGCTAAAACATATGAAGAACTGAGCATGGCTAGTCTAGTGAAGAGGACCAGGGGAGACAGGATAGCGGGGTTCCAATATTTGAGGGGCTGCCACAGAGGAGGGGGGTCAAGCTATTTTCCAAAGCACCTGAAGGTCAGACAAGGAATAATGGGTGGAAACTGACCAAGGAGAGATTCAACCTGGAAATAAGGAGAAATTTCCTGACAGTGAAAACAATCAACCCATGGAACAGAAGTTGCCTTCAGAAGTTATGGAAGCTTCATCACTGGAAACTTTCAAGAAGAAACTGGACTGCCATCTATCAAAAATGGTACAGGGTCTCCTGCTTGGGCAGGGGGTTGGACTAGATGACCTACAAAGTCCCTTCCAACTCTGTTAATTCGGTATTAATCTATATGGAAGCCTATCCAATGAAATCCGGTAACAGTTCCAGTGAGAAGCAGCACCCACCCATTCCTGCATATCAAGAAAGAACATATAAATATGGACAGTGCCCTGTTCAATCTTTGACTGTCCTGGTTGGTCAGGGCTTCTTGGTTGTGATGTGAGGTTGGCCATGTGTCGGTTAATGCCTTCTTCAAAGAGGGGTTCAATCTGCTCTGAACAAGGTGACTCAAGGAGCCTTTGCTGTACACCCTAGAACTGGACAATTTTATCTGTTCTCCATTTTTCTTCCTCCTTGGGAGAGTTGTTAAGAAGAGTGATGGGCTTTAGCTCGGGAGGAGCCTGGAAGAAACTGATTATCTGCATCCTTCCCAGTCAAGTTCAGAATTATTTACAGCACAGAGATGGCGTTGATTGCACCCAATCAAATTTAATGGGACATGGATGGAGGTGGCGCCTCTACATTGTCTTCCCCCCTTGATTTAACAACGGGATTTGATGGAACTGATTGTGATCTCCTCAGTGGTGGAATCCAGTTTTTTTTTTTACTACCAGTTCTGTGGGCGTGGTATAGGCGTGGCAGGGGAAGGATACTGCAAAATCTCCATTTCCACCCCACTCTGGGGCCAACCAGAGGTGGCCCCAGAGCCGGTTCTCCGAACTACTCAAAATTTCCACTACTGGTTCTCCAGAACCTGTCAAAACCTGCTGGATTTCACCCCTGGATCTCCTTCTAGATCAGTTTAGGGGATTGGGACCAGGAGTTGAAAGAATGAGTTATGGTTTTACCAGTGAACCCAAGAAGTACTATGACGTCCTTATGGCACACTTAACTAAACTTGAAGTACTTAAACACCAGAAGTCCTTTACTCAAGTAATCTGGTATTTGAAGTACTCTGCCCTCCCCTCAACTGTCCTTAAAAGCCGATACAGGAAGATTCCTTACCCAGAGAACTGCCACACAAGGTCCTGTGACTCTGGACACACAGCAACAACTGAGGATGTCCCTCTACTACACAGCCATTCATACTAGTCTCATCGGGGTGGGTTCTACTTACCTTTATTACCGGTTCGCATCGCGCCTGTGCCCGCTCTTCTGTGCATATCACCTATGATGACGTCGGGGTCAGTGGGTGGAGCCTCCCCCCGATTTTACTACCGGTTCTTGAGAACCGGTCCGAACCGGGGGCAACCCACCACTGCGTCTCACCATTATTGCATAAATACTTAGGCACGTAGGACAATTCTACACACGCGCGCACACACTTTCACATAGCAACACTGCGATGGCATATAATGTTGCCAGGTTGTGTGCAGCAGTGCTTAAAATTTTTTGGATGATGATCCATGCCATAAATTAGACTTTAATGAGCATCTAGTTTGCCACACTAAAGTGCTCTGTAATTTGATATAGTCTTCCATCTATTAACCTTTATGCTCCCGTACACCCATCTAATGCTCCTGCTCCTTAGTTTTTAGATTCATTTTTAAAATATATACTTTCTGTTTTGATATATTCTCTAGCATCTCCTAGAATTCTTTTTTAAAAACTCTGATGCTCTTTAATTGACTATTCCCCACCTGCTTTATGTTGGCCTATGACCATAATATGGGACACAGTGGCTCAGTGGCTAAGATGCTGAGCTTGTCAATCAAAAGGTCAGCAGTTCAGCGGTTCGAATCCCTAGTGCCGCATAACGGGGTGAGGTCCCGTTACTTGTCCCAGCTTCTGCCAAGCTAGCAATTCGAAAGCACGTAAAAAATGCAAGTAGAAAAATAGGGACCACCTTTGGTGGGAAGGTAAACAGTGTTCTGTGCGCCACCCCCTAGAGTCGGGAATGACTAGCACATATGTGCGAGGGAATCCTTTACCTTTACCTTATGACAAGTGGTGAAATCCAATTTTTTTACTACTGGTTCTGTGGGCGTGGCTTGGTGGGCGTGGCATGGCATGGCATGGCTTGGTGTGGTTTGGTGGGCATGGCAGGAGAAGGATACTGCAAAATCTCCATTCATTCCCCACTCCAGGGGGAAGGATATTGCGAAGTCTCCATTCCCACCCCACTCTGGGGCCAGCCAGAGGTGGTATTTGCTGGTTCTCCAAACTACTCAAAATTTCCGCTACCAGTTCTCCAGAACCTCTCAGAACCTGCTGGATTTTACCCCTGCTTATGACCATAATAAAGATCTGAATTGACAGTGTTCTGGCGGTTCTCCTCTTTTCTCCAGGGCCAGTTCCAGTTGTGTGATAGTGGTGGTAGGTCAAGTCCTAGGCCCCTGCCCTTCACATGGCTTTAGGGTTTTTCTCTCTCTCTACTCCTATTTAACATGTATATGAACTTGCTGGGTGAGATTGTATGCTAATACAGAGTAAGGTATCTGATCAATAATATTGATTATACCAATTCTGCCTCTCTGCTAAGGGTCAATGAAGTGACACTACCAGGTTCTTTCATAGAACATTAGAGTTGGAAGGGACTTTGGAGGTCTTCTAGTCCAACCCCCTAATCGAGCAGGAAACTCTATACCATTCTGGACAAATTGGTGCCCAGTCTCTTCTTAAAAGCCTCCAATGATGAAGCACCCACAACTTTTGAAATCAAGCTGTTTCACTTGATTATTTTCACAGTCAGGAAATTTCTCCTTATTGTAGTTCTTAGGTTGCTTCTCTCCTTGATTAGTTTCCATCCATGGTTATGGGAGCGGGGGTCTGAATGGGGAAGAGCAGGCTTCGACTCAACCTCTACAAGACTGAGATAAGGACAGCTCAGTTGGTCTATGGTGGTAAAATGTTTGGGTGAGTCTGGAAGCACCTTTTACAGGTATAAATTGCCTGTAATACGAACACATTTTACGTTTAAAGTGAGATTAAATACACTCTCAGAAGCTGCAGCTCACTTAATCAGGCACACAGAGTGGCTTGACTAATATAAATTGGGATGAGCCCACTTCTCACAATTTGAACAAATTGTGTTACTGGGGAAAGGGGCTATCAGGCTTCTTCTGGTATTTCCAAAAAGATCAAGCGGCTGTGGGTTTCTAGATCTCCCATATCCCCATCTTTAATTCTGAGAGGATTAATTCTGAGGGTGCCTTTCCTGCCGCCTTGAAAGAGGCGGTAGTGAGGCCCCTCCTCAAGAAGCCTTCCCTGGACCCGGCTGAATTAGCCAACTACCGTCCGGTCTCCAACCTTCGTTTTGTGGCGAAGGTTGTTGAGAGCGTGGTGGCACGACAGCTTCCCCGACACCTGGATGAAGCTATCTATCTGGACCCGTGCCAGTCAGGCTGGTGGTCAGGGGTACAGCACAGAAACGGCATTGGTCACGTTGGTGGATGATCTCTGGAGGGCTCGGGACAGGGGTTGCTCCTCTGTCCTAGTCCTATTAGATCTCTCAGTGGCTTTTGATACCATTGACCATGGTATCATGCTGCAGCGGTTGAGGGGGTTAGGAATGGGGGGCACCATTCTGCGGTGGTTCTCCTCCTTCCTCTCCGACCGCTCGCAGTTTGTGTTGGCAGGGGGACAGAGGTCGACCTCGAGGCATCTCACATGGGGAGTGCCGCAAGGGTCGGTCCTCTCGCCCCTCCTGTTCAACATTTATGTGAAGCCGCTGGGTGAGATCATCCATGGTTTCGGGGTGAAGTGTCATCTGTACGCTGACAACACTCAGCTGTACATCTCCACCCCAGACCACCCCAACGATGCCCTTGATGTGATGTCTCGCTGCCTGGAGGCCGTGCGGGTCTGGATGGGGAGGAACAGGCTCAGACTCAACCCCTCCAAGACCGAGTGGCTGTGGCTTCCGGCGTCCCGATATAGTCAGCAGGTGCCATCGCTGACTATTGGGGATGAATCTTTGCCCCCCACAGAGAGGGCTCGCAATCTGGGTGTCCTCCTGGACGCACGGCTGTCTTTAGAAGGCAGTGGCCAGGGGGACCTTTTATCAGGTTCGCCTGATTCACCAGTTGCAGCCCTTTCTGGACTGGGACACCCTGCGCACAGTCACTCATGCCCTTGTCACCTCCCGGCTGGACTATTGTAATGCTCTCTACATGGGGCTCCCCTTGAAGAGCACTCGGAGGCTCCAAATGGTCCAGAATGCGGCCGCACGGGTGGTTATGGGTGCAACCCGTTGCACCCACATGACACCCCTTCTGCGCGAGCTGCACTGGCTCCCAGTGGTCTTCCGGGTGCAATTCAAAGTGTTGGTCACCACCTTTAAAGCGCTCCATGGCATAGGACCCGGGTACCTTCGAGACCGTCTTCTGCCACCGATAGCCTCCCACCGACCAGTCCGCTCCCACAGAGAGGGTCTCCTCAGGGTGCCATCGGCCAAGTTATGTCGGCTGGCGACACCCAGGGGGAGGGCCTTCTCTGTGGGAGCCCCAGCCCTGTGGAATGAACTGCCTCCGGAAATACGTAAGATCTCCGACCTCCGGGTGTTTCGCTGCGCACTGAAGACCCTGTTGTTCCGCCAGGCCAGGCTATCAACATAATAGTTTTAAATTGGGGTATTTAAATTTTCTGGAGTTTTAAATTTGAGCCAAATTTATTTAATTATTTTAAATTTTAATCGCTGTTTTGTCTTGTGTTTTTAGATAGGCTGTACACCGCCCTGAGTCCTTCGGGAGAAGGGCGGTATAGAAATAAAATTATTATTATTATTATTATTATTATTATTATTATTATTATTATTATTATTTGAGAGTCCTCGCAGCTCTTGCCTCTGGAGTGGGTGGCAGCTTTGACTGTGGGGGAGGGCATGTTGTTGCACAAATTTATCTTCTGTACCTGTTGCTGCCTTTTCTGGATTGAAAAACTCCTCACGGCTTAGTCATGGTTTAGTCAATGCTCATTTCAAGGTTGCTTTTGAAGACCATTTGGAAGCTTCATGTCAAGCTTGGGAAGTCAGGAGTCCAGGCAGTTCAAATGAATATAGGTTTAATGCGAGCTTAATAGCAATAGCGCTTAGACTTATATACTGCTTCGCAGTGCTTTACAGCCCTCTCTAAGCGGCTTACATTGTCAGCCAATTGCCCCCAACAATCTGGGTCCTCATTTTACCCCCCTCGGAAGGATGAAAGGCTGAGTCAACCTTGAGCTGGTGAGGATCGAACTACTGACAGTTGGAAGAATTAGCCTGCAATACTGCATTCTAGCCACTGTACCAACACAAAAGGAAGGAAGGAAGGAAGGAAGGAAGGAAGGAAGGAAGGAAGGAAAGAAGGACAATACCAATAGCACTTAGACTTATATATTGCTTCACAGTGCTTTGCAGCCCTCTCTAAGCGGTTTATATTGTCAGCCAATTTTCCCCAACAATTTGGGCCCTCATTTTACTGACCTCGGAAGGATGGAAGGCTGAGTCAACCTTGAGCCTGAGTCAACCTTAAACTCTCTGAGCATTGTGGGGCCTAGCTCTCACTTCACAATCTGGAATCTGTGAGTTCAGTACTAGGTAGCAGCAGATATTTCTTTCTCTGAGCACAGCAAAGAGTGTTATGTGGCTGTCTGTTGTCTATTTGTGACTCATCAGTAAGATGGAAGAGGTTTATTTGGCTCATTGTATTTTGGCAATTGCAATTGTTCTTAAACTCTTTGGATTGTTTACTGCCCAGAGTTCACTGTAGAGGATTAGATGGCCATATTAATTAAGTGTAACTGGCATTAAATCAAATGGCAGAGGGAGGCAGCCAGCTTAGAGGAATCTGTATTTGAAGAATTTGCAGAATCAGTGCCTTCAGTCTTGGCTCCAAGAAAAAAAAAAACTTTATGATCAAGCAGTTCCATCAGCTTTACAAAAATGAAAAGAGCACAAAAGTTCCACGGTTGTGTTGACAGAATAATTTTAGAAGAAGCTGGTGGCCATTGTAAGTACTGGACAGAATTTCTCAAAGCAATTTCTCAACACAATGAACATCAATGACACATTGACTCAAAATGAAAAAAAATGCCATCGTTTAAAAATTTAAGCAATGGAGGATTGAAATTGTTGGAAATATTGATCAGCTATAAGAACAATATAAAGCTATTTTCCAAAGCAACTGAAGGCCAGACAAGGAATAATGGATGGAAACTGATCAAGGAGAGATTCAACCTAGAATTAAGGAGAAATTTTCTGACAGAACAATCAATCAGTGGAACAGAAGTTGCCTTTGAAAGTTGTGGGAGCTTCATCACTGGAGGCTTTCAAGAAGAGACTGGACTGCCATCTGTCAGAAATGGTGTAGGGTCTCCTGCTTGGGTGGGGGTGTGGACTAGATGATTTACAAGATCCCTTCCAACTCTGTTAATCTGTATCTATTTATTAAAATTTTCAACTGCCTAAGCTCTCTTGAGCATTTTACAACAAAACACACTAAAAGATACAATTTGAATAAAGTGCACAATCAAATCAAGTGCAAAGCTAGGATGATTAAGAAACCATCTCAAAGTCATCAATTCCTGGGTATGTTTCCATCCGACTCTTTGCTTCCTTTAGAAAAGGAAATAGAACAATTTTCTATATCTTAATACTTGATTACATTAATGTGAGTGCTTGGCATAGTATTAAGGTGCCAGTGAGTTCGAATCCCGCCTTGGACATGAAGCCAGCTGGATGGCCTTGGGCCAGTCCCTCAGCCCTAGAATGGAAGCAGCCTTCACTCAAAGGTATCCCCAAAATTACATTAATGTTGACTAAGAATCAAGCACAACCAACTGACCAAGCTGGTTTCTATCTCCAAGGCTCAGTGGTCAACTTGGGCCAAGTTCAGATACTTTTTGATGAAAGCAACAGCAAACTAGTCCCATTTGCCTCTTTGATGTAAAACAGGAGTAAGCAACTATGACCCCTTTATGACCTATGGACTTCAACTCCCAGAATTCCCGAGGCAGCATGGAGTTGATTTCCACAGGTCGTAAAGGGGCCATAGTTGCCCAGCCCTGCCATAAAAGAACCTGGGAAGGGGCAGGGATGGGAGACCTACAAGAAGTGGGTGCTGGAAGGTCTGATGCAACTTGCCGAAGTCCTCACGCTGTGTGCTGTGTCATTATAGCCTCTTTCGCAGGTAATGCGACTAAACTTCCAGAATCGCCCGGGATCCTCGATGAACCAGTCGGTAGTGGTCAGCAAGGCCAAGAAAACCATCACCTACTACATCACCTCTTCCAGTAACCAAACCACCGCCATCTTGTTTGACTGCAAGAATGTGAGCACGCTGCACTGGGCTACCTTTCCCAGTTAAAAGGGGAGGAAGTGTGTCTACCTGTGATTGTGTATGATTTCATAGGGATGTGGGGAGATGGAAGAGAGGCACGTTCCGGGAATAGCCGGGTCTTCAGCGATTTTTAGGACCGGGCAATGAGATGTGAAGGCAGATGCCCCATTCTGGCAGCAGGTGGCTGGGATTCTACCTTGGCAGCCAGGCAGCTCTAGGCCAGCAGGGGTCAGTCAATTACCCCTTGATGGCCCTGGGCTGCTGCTAGCCCCCTCCTCAGTAGGAAAACAAGGCCTGCTGCTCATTGCCCCCCCCCACCCCCAAGGCAGGGCATTGGGTGTTCCAGAGTTGAGACTCTCGTCTGACAGGCACACTCTGATCCCCCAAACCCCAGGACCTGGGAGTACCCCAAAAGCCTTTTCCCATTCCCCACATCTGCAGCAGGGGTGGGTTCTAAATTTTTTTACTTCCGGTTCTGTGGGCATGGCTTATTTTGTGGGCGTGACTTGGTGTGTGGGGGGGTAATGTGACGGTTGGCGTGGCCAACTTTTTTTTTTACCTTTAAAAGCATTTTTTCAGCCGAAGAGGTTGTAGAAAAAATGCTTTAAAAGTAAAAAAAAAAAAAAAAAAAGCCTCTGATGAGGTGGGCAGGGTAAGTGAGCGGCGACTGGGCCGGGGACCAGTTCAGGGGCGTGGCCAGCCAATGTTATTACCGGTTCTCCAAACTGCTACAAATTTTTACTACCAGTTCTTGCAAACAGGTGCAAATCGGGAAACCCCCCCCCCCCCCCCACTGATCTGCAGCATATTTGAAGAACAGAGATGCAGAGATTGGTTTGCAGTGAGGCTGCCTGGAAGGTCATTGATTGATATAGGAAATTTATATGGCCGCCTAACTCAGTCTCAGTGAGGAAATAAACCGTTCTTGTTCTCACTCCGTTTCTTTGCTGGGGCAAGTGAACAGGCCTGGCTGGCTCTTTGACACGTGGGAAGGGGATCTCCCAAGCATGGGCTGAGATCTGGTGTAACCCAATGGGGAGGGTGGGATGTTTAATGCAGCATCCCCAACCTTTCCAGTTTTGTGGATCAGTGGTGGCAGCAATGAGGAGGGGGAGAGGGTATGGTTCTGCACAATTGGCGAGCGAGGGTGCGTGTATGTGCAGATCCATTTCCACAAGTGGTGGGCACATACACTGCTCACACAAATGGTGTTTTGTGCACATGCTTGCCCACCACTTGTGCAGTGCAGTTCCAAACAGGCTGTGGAGCCCAGCTTTAATGGGCATCATGCTTTCCCTGGTTCTCTGTGCAGGGTTACGTCTGCTATAAGCTGTCAGGGCACAGCAATTGTTACCTGAAGAGGATGAATGCCCGGGATCAGGATGCTGCCCAGGCCTCCTTCAACGTATCCAAGCACAAGGTGAGTGTCTGCAACAGCCTGCCCTAAGAAGAATCTAGCCAATTCATTTGTCCATCCATCTGTCCCCTCCTTCTCTCTCTCAGCATGAGGGCTGCCTCTGCGGGGCAAGGCACCCTCTCTTGCCAGGCATCTCTGGATGCAGGAGAAGGCTAGTCTCCCAATCTCCAGCAGGCATCTCTTGGGCACTAAATAGGAGAAGGCTGGCATAGCCAAAGGGCATAAGGCAACCAGCTTCCTTCTCCAAAAGTTAATTCATCACTCCATTAATCAGTTCCGACTCGCCTCAGTTGCTGAACGCTCTCCAGACAGACCATTAAAACCAGGTATAATGCAGCTTTAGTAGGCTGGTGGAGAGATTTCTGATCAGCTGTCAAAGCAAGATGGCCCTCCAGGGTTATGTCTTGGAATATCAGATGTGTGTTCTTAGGATCAACGCGCAAACCTCATGGTTGCATCAGGGCTTATTTTGCAAGCTACTGCTAGTAACCCAACCAGCTGGTGGTTTCAGTTTCCTCATTCTCTTTTCTGAGCTTGTGAGACACTTTTAAGTCTCTCCAGAGCTTGCTGTCAATTGTTCTAAAGCAGGGCAGTCCAACCTTGGCAATTTTAAGACTTCATGGCTGGCTGGGGAATTCTGGGAGTTGAAGTCCACAAGTCTTAAAAGTTGCTAAGGTTGGACAACCCCTGGTCTAAAGGAAATTTTTCAAGGAGGGCTTGAAATCCTCAAAGAGGACATTGAACCAGCTGTCTCCTGGATTGGGCTGGCCCTGGTTGACTGGCATCTCAG
Organism: Arizona elegans; assembly: GCA_022577455.1. Lineage (NCBI taxonomy): Eukaryota > Metazoa > Chordata > Lepidosauria > Squamata > Colubridae > Arizona > Arizona elegans. The sequence continues at coordinate 3,802,079 of JAKOOJ010000022.1, read as the reverse complement.
ACCAGCCCTGAGCCTCAGGCTTGGCTGAAGGACCCAATGATGAAAGCCAAGACTTATAACGCTTGACCCTCATTGTGAAATTGTCCGCTTCTACATGCGACCCTCATGTGCAATTTTACTGGCCAATGGGAGGGGAGGGGAGGGGAAGGGGAAGGGAGGACATTTTGTAAGGCCTATCCAAATATTGGAAGTGCAATTTCTTGCCACTTTTCAAAACTGAAAAAAGCCTTAACCCACTTTTAAAAGCATCTTCGCATCCCCAAGAATGGTATTATGGGAAGCCCCTTTAATATTGTTGGGATGGTTCCCAACTCCTGTTGCTCGTTCCTCAGCCGGGAAATGCTGCTCGGTTATTCCCCCTAATGGAAAAGCCATAGATAACATTCTGGGGGTTTGCAACTCACGGCTGGCTTTGGGTGATTCCCGTCAGGTGAGCGAAAACAAAGCTGCATTGTCCGAAATGCTGCCGCCACTGCAGAAGTCGGAGCGAGGGGGCCTAAGGCGTGGCAGGCAGAGGTCCGATTTCGGGAAGACAGAAGGCCCTCTTTGCTGCAAATGTCAGAAGGAAGCCGGCTGGGCTCAGGTTTCTGCTCTGCCCGGTCAGGAGCCAGCGTTCCTCACCAAAGCGGCCAAGATGCTTCCAGAGGCAGAGAGGGAAGAGGGGGGGAACGCAGTGCACCTGCTCACATATCCCACCCCTGGATATCCAGTTCAGGGCGGCCTTAGGGCAGGGGTGTCAAACTCAATTTCATTGAGGGCCACATCAGGGCTGTGGTTGACCTCGGGGTGGGGGGTGGATAGACATGGCCAACTGGGTAGGCGGGGCCAGCTTGACACCACTCTGCAAACTGCTGACGTTTCCTCTTCACACTAGGGAGACCGCGCCAAAGCGACAGGGGCCAGCCCCTTATATTTTCCAAGATGGCCCCATGGGCCAGATCCGACTTCACGGGCCGGATCCGGCCTGCAGGCTTTGAGTTTGATACCCCTGCCTTAGGGCCTCTCCTAAAGTGGCAGCCCCAGCCAAGGGGTCTCCAGAGGGAGTTGAAGTCCATAAATCTTCAATTTGCTGGCAAATTCTGGGTGTTGAAGTCCACAAGTCTTAAAAGTTGCTAACTTTGGAGACTCCTGGGTTACAGGAACAGCAATCTCTCTGTCCCTCAGAGCTGCAGCCTAGACAGCACTCCCAGGGCTACTCTGGCCTTTAAACACTTATTTTGGAGGGAAGCAGCATGGAAACAATGCCAGGGATGCCAGGCAAGCGGAGGGGGTTCGGTTCCCCAGCGCCTCTCTCGGGAAGCACTTCCCATGGTGAAGCGGCTTGGAATGGGGATCCTGAGGGACAGAGGTTGAGTGGGCCAGTCCAGGCCTTGAGCCATGCTGAGGTGCCCTCACCATCTTCCTTTCTCTGCCAGGAGGACCCGCTGCTGCTTCCCAGCCACGGTTCACAATACTACCAGGAATTCCTGGGGGTTGTGCCAGGGAGCCTGGTGCAGCCAGCGGAGGCAGGAGAGGCCGCCCGGGCTCTGTGCAAGCAGGTGCCCATCCGCTGGGTTAAGAAGAAAGATGGTAAGTTGACAGGTGCAGCTGTGGCAAGGCCCCCAGGCGGTCTCGTCTCTGCTCCCTTTGAGTTGCAAGTAAACTCCTCCCCGGTGCCAATCAGACGTGCCAATGCTGACGTTTGTTGGGAGCTGCTGGCAGCAACATCTGGTGTCCAGAGGCTCCCTTCCTGACTTGGAAAGGGCAGTGAGGGTGGACATCTGGCCTCCCATCACTGGCACAGGTCGTATGGTTGGGGCAAGGACACACATGTTGCAGCACAGCTAAGTTGATTTAATTCGTCTGAGGTAGACCAGGCAGAAGAGAGCACATCTGGCCTAGTGGTTAAGGCACCAGACTACGTAGAAACTGGAGTTCAAGTCCTGGCCTAAGGACACAAAGCCAGCTGGGTAACCTTGGGCCAGTCCCTCCCTCTCAGCCCTAGGAAGGAGGAAATGGCAAGTTACTTCTGAAAAACCTTGCCATGAAAACTGCAGGGACTTGAGCAGGCAGTTGCCAGGACTCAACAATGTCTCAAAAGCACACACACACAAAAAACCAAGGCACAAACCACCTTATACTTCGAGAAGGCTGCAGATGACAGTGAGCAGAAGGAAGGAGTCGAATCTAATCCAGAACCTCTGAACTTCTCTGCCCTCTGAATCCTCCTGAAACTCACAGGAGTCAACACTATCTCCTCCCAGGGAGGATGAAAGGTTTGTCACGGTGGCTTCATGTCAGAATTCTATACCAGGCAAACCTGTGATCTAGAGCAGAGTCCCCAGTCCAGGGCTGCGGCCTGGTACTGGGCTGCGGCCCATTCAGAACCGGGCCACGCAAGCTGCAGCGAGCATATCCATGCAGCTCCATTTGTGCAAACAGCTGGAACTCACCCACACACTCACCTACTGCTTGCGCGCAACCATTCCCTCCACCTCCCCCGGCTGGTCCGCAAAGCAGGAAAGGTTGGGGACCCCTGATCTAGAGGGTCTTAAAATCAAAACAAAGTTTGAGGGGGGGTTCCTCCAGATCCTGCAGACGAGCAACCACCATTGCAGCCTGTCTCTGCCAACATTCTAACATTTATATCTTACTAGCTGATAACCCAGCATTGCCCAGGTATTTCTTTATTCCAATCCTGAAATTGCTCAAGGTGTTCCAGTGTGATGCTGGAACACACACACACACACACACCTAGCACCCCTACAGTATTTGTTTCCAGATAGTAAGTGATCTGTTTACCAAGTTTAGTTGAAATTGCTTGAGGCGTTCCAGTTATGCTGGAACACACACACACACACACACACCAGGGAGCCATTGAGAGGGCCTTTCCTTCCCCTACCCCCATGCCCATCATTCCCTGCCAACATTCTAACATTTATAGCTTATCCAAAGGATTCTGTTGCCCACTCAAAACCACCTTTCTACACACTCTTTGTGCTCCTCACAGATCCTCCAAAGCAGCGGCTCATCTACCTGTGCATTGACATCTGCTTCCCAAACAACATCTGTGTCTCCATCTGTTTCTACTACCTTCCCGAGTGAAGGTCCAAAGAGAGCGACTTCCGTGGTTCAGCTCGGCTGCCCGTGAACCGAATCAGAACCTGAGGTCACCACATCCCCCGTGCTCAACCCAAATCCTCCAGCCTCCCAAGAGAGCCTCCCGCCTTCTCATTCAGGACTCTGGACCAGCCAGAAGAAAAACAACCCCACTACTTGGTCATCTTGTGCTCGCCACTATATATACATATATACATACATTTACGAAGTTTGTTGCTTTCAACTGTAACATGTAAATAATTGTTTCTGATAGGAGTAGCTTTATGGTGAAGGTCAGATCCACACAAGCATTATGTGAAAGAAAGCCTTTTTTAAAAAAAAAACAAACATCATGTACTGGACTCTGATTTGAGCATGTTGGGTTAGAGCAGAGGTCTTCAAACTTGGCAGCTTTAAGACTTGTAGACTTCAACTCCCAGAATTCTTGGAGTTGGAAGTCCACAAGTCTTAAAGCTGCCAAGTTTGGGGACTCCTGGGTTAGAGAGAGAAGTCGGCCCTCTCGGCTAACAAAGCTTCCCTGGAGATTTGGTTCAACCTCTTCTCTTCTTCTTTTAAGCCAGATGACCCAGCAGCGCTGCCTTGGGAAGGGAGGGCTGCCCCTCCTGCAAGGGGAAGGGCACCCTTTGCAGTGGCAACCTTTCTCCCTTTGCCAGCCTGGTCCAATTTAGCAGGCAGAGCCCGCAGTTACTCCCAAATGAAGCCTACCCTGGCCTGGGTGCCAGGTGGGAGGAGGGGGGCAGAAAGGGGGCCTCAGGAAGGAGACCCAGCTCACCCCAGGCCCAGGGCACAGGAAGCTCTTCCTAGAGGCAGCCAAGACTAGGATGTCCATTATTGCCCAGGGAAAGGGCAGCTTCCCTCCTTCAAAGTCTTCTCTGCCAGCTCCATGCTGGTTTTAAGGAGGCGCTACAAATGGGGAGCACAAGGGGGACCAGCCACACTTGCCAATTAAACCAAAGGGCAGAGAGTGCAGCCTCGGCAGAGTTAGTCCGGACTCTGCTCGCTTGGCAGAAAGCAGCAGTGGCTGATGGGGCCCAACAGGAATCCTCCCAGCTTGCTCCTCAGCCCAAGACGCTGTCGTTGAAAGCCAGACAGACGACTGCCTTCTGGTGCCCACTGTATTCTCTCTTGATTTCCCCCGTCTCCACACACCAGAGCCTGGCCAAGTTGTCGGACGAGGCTGTAGGGGGAACAGAGAATTCAGGGGAGCAGCACCCAGAAAGGAGGGACAGATAACCAAAGTCTGACCGTCTCTCTAAAACAGGGCTCTCCAAACTTGGCAACTTTAAGACTTGTGGACGTCAACCCCCAAAATTCCCCAGCCAGATTTGCTGGTTGAGGAATTCTGGGAGTTGACGTCCACAAGTCCTAAAATTGCCATGTTTGGAGACACCTGCTCTAGAAGGGTCCAACCCTTGCCAAGTATTCCTACATCATGTTGGAAGACCCCCACAGAAAACAGGACCAGGTCATGGTTTTGAGAGCATGAGAGAACTTGGTGTGTCCAGTCTTTTGATATCCATGACCATCAGGGGCACAAGATGGCAACCCCTTTAGTTGTCCAAGGGGAGTCCCACAAAAGGCAAAGACCCCTTCCCCAGAGTATTGGGTGCAGAAGAACATGTTTCCTAGCAGTACGAACAGTATAAGAGGGTGGAAGCCTGGCCCCAGGATGGACAGGGCCTCCTCTTCACCGAATGGGTTCAAGCAGAGATGGTTCAACCATCTGCCTGCATGATTTCGTGTGGATTCCTGCACAGAGCAGGGGGTGGGCTTGACAGCCTCAAGGGCCTCTCCAACCCTAGGATCTTAGGCCTTAAAAGAACATCACAAAGTCCGAAAGACCAGTTCATGGCTTGCCTCTATAACAGGAGCAAAATACAGGGCTGGCCAGTGAACTGCTCCTTCTTTCCTTTTCCAAAATATGGGACAATACAGGTAGTCCTCAACTTACAACCATTCGTTTAGTGACCATTTGAAGTTACGACAGCACTGAAAAAGGTGACTTATGACCATTTCTCATACTTATGACTGTTGTGGCATCCCCATGGTCACATGATCGAAATTCCTGCATTTGGCAAACTGGCTCATATTTATGACAGCTGCATTGTCTTGGAGTCACGTGATCTCCTTTTGCGATCTTCAGACAAGCAAAGTCCACGGGGAGGCCAGATTCACTTAACAACCGTGTTACTAATCTGACAACTGCAGTGATTCTCTCAACAATTGTGGCAAGAAAAGTCATAAAATGGGGCAAAAGTCACTTAACAACTGTCACACTAAGCAACAAATTTTGGGCTCAATTGTGGTCATAAGTTGAGAACAACCTGTACCACTCTAGGGAGAACAAGTGGATTCAAAATGCTATTGAAGTGGCATCTATATTTTGGGTAAAAGGGGAAAGGAAGAGATGCATCGACTCTTCCCTGCTCCAGGCTGCCCAAGAGCCGCTTCCTTGGCCAGGTGGGCCTGTGGGCTCCGCCCCTCTCACCTGTGACAATGTACTGGGAATCCCCCGAAAAGGCACAGTCCCACATCCAGCCACGGGAGGTCTCCCCGGGGTTGTTGCTCTTGATGCTCAGTTCTGTCATCAGCGAGAAGTTGGAGGTCCTCCATATTTTACACGTCTGGTCAGCAGAGCAAGTGGCCAAAAGCCTGGAGAAAGGGGAGAAAGCAAACGAGCTGAAGGCAGGAGCCTGACAGATCCGGCCCATTACTCCAAATCGGAGCAGGTTAGCTCCTTTTCTGGCCTTATCTGAGGAACTGGGAAGTATCTTCCCGCCTCTTTGGAAGAAAGGTGGTTCAAGATGGCTCCCAGACGTCGCAAGACTGGACAGATCAAGAATTGGCAAAGAAGATGAAAGGAGCTGCTAGATCAGGGCCGACTAATCAGGCTCCCAAATTCAGGGTAGTTCTCGGTCTCCTAATATGGGCCAGGCTTGGGGGTCTTAACTATCCCCTTTGGAAGGACCTGCCCCATGCCCGACCCCCTCTCTCTGCCATCTTGTCCACACCACTTGAGGCTGGACTGGACAGGGCAGGAAAGAGGGACTCCCTGCTCTTCACCCAGTTATGACTGGGTTTGAGTTCCAAATTGCCATATTTTTTGGACTGTAAGACGCACCAGTGTATAAGACGCCCCAAGATTTCAAAGAGGTAAGCAAGAAAAAGTTTTTGCCCTCCCCAGCCCACAGGAGCACTTTGCAGGCCTCCCAAATCCTCTGTGTGCCCTGTTTATACGAAAAACGGGACACGCGGGGCAGGGCTTCGGGAGGCCAAAAATGCCTGTATTCGGTCTATAAGACGCAGCAACATTTCCACCCTCTTTTGGGGAGGAGGGGGGAGTGCGTCTTATACTCCAAAAAATGTGGTAGCTTTTACAGTTGCAAAGATTCTTCCAAGTCTGAAATTTAGTAGGGGTTGGACAGAGGATGCCAGGAGACACAGGCCCACTACAAGAGGGAGATGCCACCCAGTCACAACCATTGCTCAGCCCACCTGTTGCATACCAACACTATTCCTCTTGCTCAAAGCCAGTTTGGTCTGCCAGGCCAATATTTCTCCTACCCTTCCCCAAGAGGGAAGATTCCTGCTTTTCCAGGGCCAAGAAAATACAGCAATCTCACCAACTACTCACGTGGAGTCCGGGCTGAATTTGCACTGGAGTGCATAGCGGTTGTGCGCAGGGATCTTGGTCTTGGGGATGAGCTGGGTGACCTCGTCTCCAATGCCCCCCGTGAGATTCCACACGTAACAGTTGCCCTGCAGGAGGAGAGGTGGCTGAAAACACCTGGTCTGCTGGCTCTACGCCACGACGAAGACTAACTGAGGAACTCAGTTAGTTCAGGGCAGGCTGTCCTTACTGAACTGTTGACCGCAGCCATGTAGCTGGCATCAGGATCAATATGTACCGCGTTGACCGAGACCTCTGGCTCTGGGATGAGCTGCTCGTTGTGATCCGTTTTCAGATCCCAGATGTGGATAGCGCCACTCTGGTCTCCGACAATGAGCTCAGCCTGGGAAGAAACAAAGCAGAGGAGATTTTGGTCCTTCCTGCACTCTCTTCCCCCATGCAGCCCGAGAGCAGGGGATCCCACCTCAGGTACCTGATTGGGATGCAAGCAGACGCAGTTGATGGGCGCGTTCACCTGGAAAATGCGTTGGCACTGAAGATTGCGTGACCTAGGAAGAGACAAACAATATGAAGGGGGTGAACCAAGGGACTGCTGGGACTTCTTGCATTCCAGGTACCATCCAAAGAGCCTAAGAGTGATGGCTGTGATGCTGTCGAAGATGGCTCTGGCATAGCCATCCCTGTCTTCCACAACAGGCTCGGGGTCAGGAGAGACCTTTTCAGCTGCAGATGCCAGATGGCAAATGCTTTTGTCAGAAAAAGTACAGACATCTTAAGGAGACACCAGACTCTCTAGCTCACGGGTGTCCAACTTGGCAATTTTAAGACTTGTGGACTTCAAATCCCAGAATTCACCCCTGCTTTAGCTGCTTGTGCTTCAGTAGAGTATCTGTCCCCTCTGGGAAAACCTTGAAGCGTTCAGGCCCTCAGAATTTCCAAGGCATATTTTCAGTCCTACAAGGAGCAGGATTTACTCACTAGCTTCTTTCTCTCTTCATCCCTTCACTTTTCCTCTCTTCACTTTTCCTCTCTTCACTTAAGGCAGAACCGTAAAGCAGCAACCTCAGGAAGGTTCTTTTGAAAAAAGATGAAAGTTCACCAAAACTCATACTGAGGTGTTTCCAATAAAGATTCTGCTCGTGGGAGACAAAACTACAACTCAGATTCAGCCCCAAGAGGAACACCTCAGTCATTTTGGTGTTAATTCTTTATTATCACACTGAGAAACTCCTGATTCAGAGCAGCTTCTCACCCCACCGGTTTCAAAGCTGCCCAACCTCCCTTCAGACTCTCTTACCGACAATGGGATACCCAGGCCACCTTGACGGGCACACCCAACCCAAGCTGAAACTGTATCTATGCTGGCACTCAGTGCCTCATGATGTCCACAGTGCCCTTGGAGGGTTCTCTTTAAATTGTAAGAACGATCCAACTTTAATGAGGTAACAAAATCTTACAAGATCTCTCTCCATGCACACAGGTAAGATCACATGAAATTTGAGGCATTTGATTTTCTAAATCAGAGATCACCAACCTTGGCAACTTTAAGCCTGGCGGACTTCAACTCCCAGAATTCCCAGCTTTGCTGGCTGGGGAATTCTGGGAGTTGAAGTCTGCCAGGCTTAAAGTTGCCAAGGTTGGTAACCCCTGTTCTAAACCATCATTTGGTCAGTTTTACTCCTTTCCCCACTTTCTGCAATTTGCAAAGCTGCCCATCATGTGGGCAAAATGAACGTCTGATTCCTCCTCGGCTGCCCCCTTTCCACGTCTGCCTATTCCTGGTCGGTCTTGGGCTTCCCCTGAAAGGTACGAGGTCAACCATAAAAGCCCCACCGGAGGTCCCAGATGCGAGCCATGCAGTCTTCGCCTCCCGTGTACATCCACCGTCCGTCTTCATGGAAGCCAACCGAGGTAATGTTCTTGCTGACCCCATCGTAGTTGATCACCGGGTTGGGGTTATTGGAATTCAGGTCATACATGCGGATGTGCTGGTAACCTGGACAAGAAACACCAACTAGTTTATAGGGAGTCAAAGCAACAAAACAGTTTCACACAGAGAGAAATAGCAGCAGGTCAGCATTATGCTCCTTCTGAACTCTTAAAGGGATTAAAACAACTGCTCTCACCAACCAATGATCCAAGACTGAAAGTCACTTGTCTGTCACTAATCTTAATCTGAATTTGGGTAACCAACCTTTCATCACAACTCACCAAACTACCTGGAAACTCCATTGTTTCTTTTAAAAAATGGATGCAACAGCAATAGCACTAAGACTTATAAACCACTTTACAGTGCTTTACAGTCCTCTCTAAGCAGTTTAAAGAGTCAGCCTCTTGCCCCCACAACAATCTGAGTCCTCATTTTACCCACCTCAGAAGGATGGAAGGCAGAGTCAACCTTGAGCCTGGTGAGATTTGAACTGTCAAATTGAGGGAACCGGCAGGCAGCAGAAGTAGCCTGCAGTACTGTACTCTAACCACTGTACCACCACAACTTTCTTTCTTTCTCTTTCTTTCTTTCTTTCTTTCTTTCTTTCTTTCTTTCTTTCTTTTTCCTTCCTTCCTTCCTTCCTTCCTTCCTTCCTTCCTTCCTTCCTTCCTTCCTTCCTTCCTTTCTTCCCTCCCTCCCTCCTTTCTCAATAGCCCTTAGACTTATATACTGCTTCACAGCCTTCTCTAACCGGTTTACAGAGTCAGCCTCTTGCCCCAAACAATCTGGGTCCTCATTTTACCCATCTCAGAAGGATGGAAGGCAGAGTCAACCTTGAGCCTGGTGAGATTTAAACTGCCAAATTGCAGACAACCAGCAGGCAGCAGAAGTAGCCTGCAGTACTGCACTCTAACCACTGTACCACCACAGCTCCTTCTTTCTTTTCTTTCTTTTCCCTCTCTCTCTCTCTTTTTCTTTCTTTCTTCTCTTTCTTTCCTTCCTTCCCTTTCTTTCTCTTTCTTTCTTTCTTTCTTTCTTCCTCCCTCCCCCCCTTCCCAATAGCCCTTAGACTTATATAATGCTTCACAGCCTTCTCTAACCAGTTTACAGAGTCAGCTTCTTGCCCAAAACAACCCCGAGCCCAATGAGATTAAAACTGCCAAATTGCAGTCTAAGTGCTATTGGTTAAGTGAATCACCGCAGTTGTTAAGTCAGTGGTTGTTAAGTGAATCTGGCTTCCCAATTGACTTTGCTTGTCAGAAAGTTGCAAAAGGGGATCATATAATCTCGGGAACACTGCAACCGTCATAAATTTGAATCAGTTGCCAAGTGTCTGAAATCTGATCCCGTGACCATGGGAATGCTGCAACAGTCGTAAGTGTGAAAAATAGTCACTTTGACGATGTATAAATGCTATATAGCTATTATTGGTTTGCACAGCCTTCAATGCACTGTCTTTAGACAGGACCCAGAGATGTCTTTATCTGCAGCAATGCCCAGAGCAGGGATCCCCTCTGCAGAACTGCAGAAAAAACAATGGCTACCAACCTGCCTTCCATTGAAGACCTGTATACTGCACGAGTCAAAAAGAGGGCTGAGAAAATATTTACAGACCCCTTGCATCCTGGACATAAACTGTTTCAACTCCTACCCTCAAAACGACGACGCTATAGAGCACTGCACACCAGAACAACTAGACACAAGAACAGCTTTTTTCAAAATGTCATCACTCTGCTAAACAAATAATTTCCTCAACACTGTCAAACTATTCACTAAATCTGCATTACTATTAATTTTCTCATCGTTCCTATCACCCATTTCCTCCCACTGTCATGACTGTAACTTTGTTGCTGGTATCCTTAAGATTTATATTGACTGTTTCCCTATGACTATCATTAAGTGTTGTACCTTATGATTCTTGATGAATGTATCTTTTCTTTTATGTACACTGAGAGCATATGCACCAAGACAAATTCCTTGTGTGGCCAATCACACTTGGCCAATAAAAAATTCTATTCTATTCTATCCCCAACCTGGGTACTGAGCCCATTCAGAACAGGGCTGCCCAAGCCACTCACACAAAACCATTGCTGCCCGCCTGCCTGCCCCCACCCCATCGCAAAGCTAGAAAGGTTGGGGGCCAGTGGCCCAGAGCAGGGATCTCCAAACTGGGCCACTTTAAGACTGGTGGACTTCAACTCCCAGAATTCATGGCTGAGGAATTCTGGGAGTTGAAGTCCACCAGTCTTAAAGTGGCCCAGTTTGGAGACCCCTGGCCCAGAGCACTAGAGCAGCTGAACCCCCTGCCCGGCCAGCGCCCCCTCCCCAGAGAAGCCAAGCCAGCCGCCCCTCTACCTTTCTCTTACCTGCCGCGGCCACCATGGTGCGGTCCGGGGTGATTTCCAGGGCGTTGACCTGCTGCGGGCGGGGTTAAGAAAGGCTGCGGAGATCCGTGCGAGACCCCCCATCCCCACCACGACCCTCCCCCCCACCAGCCCCTCCAAAGGATACCGAGTCCTGGTGCTGGACCGTCCGCGTGCAGATGCCGCTGTGCGCCTGCCAGAAGCGCACCGTGTGGTCGTAGCCGGCCGTAGCCAGGATGACCGGGTCGCTGCCCACCGTGCCCTGAGCGGGGTTCATGTTGACGGCCCTGGTGGGGGGAGGGGAAGCGGTGGGCGGTGGGCAAGGGGAGCCCCCCCTTTCCCCCCCCCGCTTAGGAGGCGCCCCCAACGCGGCCCACCTGGCAGGGACGTTGTGGGCAGAGAGCAGCAAGAGGACCCCCAACCCTCCCCGGCGTTGCTCCCCCCCCCTGCACCCCTCCCCCGAGTGCCTCTTCAGGTCAGTTTACCTCAGCGCTTTGGTACCAGCCTCGCGCATGCGCGAGCCGGGCAGAGCGGCCAGGCGCGAGCATCGAACTCTCGGGTTGCGGCGGTCCCTTACTACGCATGCGCGCGCGGAGATGGGTGGGGGAAAACCGCCCCTTTCCGTGCCAAATTCGAGCCGAGAGGAGCGTTTCTGGCCATAGAGACTCCTCGACTTCGCCTCATCCGAAGAGGGGCGAATTCCGGGTTCCTTTCCAATTATTTTGGTTTCCGTCGGGGTTTTGCCGCGGGGCCTGTGGCAAAGGACGGGGGTCGCAAGGGCTGCTCCCCGTGTCAACCAGCGGCCTTCTGGAAGGGCTCTTTGAAGGAATTTGGACCCCCCCTAGGATTGACTCGAGGACGCTTCAGCGTAGGGTGGAGAAACAGTCGAGGGCTGAAGTGAGGTAGCCCGGGTGAAAACCTCGTGAGAAACCAGCCAGCGTTTGTCAACGCCTCGCGACCCACTTTCACGTCTGTTTTCACCGGGAGCTCTTGACCAGCTGACAAGACGGCGCGCGGCCTCCTCTGCATTTGCGTAGCTCTACGGCCTTACGTCCCCGCAGAAGAGCGCCCTCTGGCGAAGCGGCACCCGGTAAGAGTCGAGGCTTTCGCCTGCGATTGGCTTTCGGCCTCGACTGGGCGGGGCCTCGCGGATCGTCTGGTCCAGTGTTTCTCGGAGGTGGGCGGGCTTCAACTCCCTGCTCTGCTGGGTGAGGAATTCTGGGAGCTGAAGTCTTCATATTGCCAGAATTGAGAAACACTTGATCCATCCAACCCTCTCACTGCGTTTCTGGGTGCGCTGAATGGCCATCCGTAAAGCTTCTCAGTCCTCTGAAAGTAGCCTGAGAATGTTCACTTCTTGTAATCAACTCATGCAGCCGTTTGTCAATAACATTCAGGGTATGGAAGGACTAGAAAATACCTTCAGACCATCTGGACCAGGGGTCTGCAGCCTTAAGCACTCAAAGAGCCATTTGGACCCGTTTCCCACAGAAAAGAAAATACCGGGAGCCACAAAATCTGGGTGGGCGGGGCCAACTCAATGTCGCTCATTTCCACCAGTCACATGACCTCCCCTAGCCACGCCTACCCAGCCAGTCATTAGGGCAGAGAACCAGTTGTTAAAAAACACCGGGAACCACAAAATCCTTTTGACATCTCTTTCTCCCTCCCTCCCTCCCCCCTCCCTCTCCCTCTCCCTCTGTATCTCTCTCTCCCCCCTCTCTCCCTCTGTATCTCTCTATGTCTTTCTCTCCCCCCCCCCCCGTATCTCTCTGTCTCTGCCCTGGCCGCTTCTCCATCCCCTGCCGTCACCCTTATCTTCTCAGGCCAGGAGTGATTGGGAGGGGAGGGCGAGGGGCGGGGCCAGCCAGTGGTGGGATCACCCAACAGGGAGCCACGGTAGAAGGCCCAAAGAGCCGCATGTGGCTACGGAGCCGCAGGTTGCTGACCCCTGATCTAGATAGAACAATCCTCTCTTGTAATATACTGCCACAGTTGACCCTCCAGTCTCCAACTGAGCACCTCCTGAGAATTTATTCTATGTTCTAAGTCTGACCAGTGCGGAATAGCAAGGAGCAACAACACTATACTTCTTTTGATGCGGTCAAGGATCACATGTTAAAACGTTTATTTTGTGGCTGAATCACTCTTTTGGCTCCTGTGCAGCTTGGGATTCAGAATGATATCCAAATGCTTTCCAGATGTGGTCTATCCAGTGCAATTGTGAGAAACGGACTCGCCAGTCAGAAATTTGACAGAGTCATGAAGTGAAGCAGCAATTTATTATAAAATAAGAGCAGGTGGCTAGCAAGTAGGCCCACATCACACTCAAGAATGTATTTCAACAGCTTTTTATTCCCTCAACCCGAAGCACAAGTCCCTCCCTTGCAGCCCACTTTGACAAAGACTACAGGGTCAAATCTTCTCGGAACACCTGTTTCCCTTCTCCATGAATTTCCCCATGTTTAATCTGCCTTCCCATTTTTTGCCCTGTTCCCTTTTTTGTGGACTACTCCCTTTTTAGATTTATTTCTTAACCTACATTTCCTGTTTTCTTACAATCCGAAGAGCATAAGCTTAATAAATTGAGGCAAAAAGTTCATTTCTCTACTATATGCTAGACTGTTTGGTTAGCTAATCTGTTTATATAATAGTTTACCAAAATAGCAAACCCTTCTTGTTTTCCAATCTTTACCTTTTTGCCTTTTAATGTTCCAATATTCCACTGAACTTTTAAATGCACATCTCTCAAAAGTTGCTTTCTTTGCAAAAACAACACTATTTCCATCAGTTTCTTACACAGTCACTTCATGCCTTTGATTTTTTAAAATTTATTTACTTACTTACTTACCTACTTATTAATTAAATTTATATCCTGCCCATCTCACTGCCATGCAATGCTGGGTCATGTTTTCCCTACACAAATAGAGGGCTGCAGGTTTGTCCTTGTCGAACTCCATCTTGCAGCTACTATCCATTATTCCAACTTCCTCGGTTCTCTGGAATCTTGTTATGGACCTCCTTGTTCCTATTTCCCAGATTGGAGCCACTCAGTGCTTTCGTCCAGCTTCACACATAGCCAGTAATCTATAACCAGCACTGAACAGCAAGGAGGGAGGGTGTCAAAATGGCCCTGTAACGCTGCACCCTCTATTCTGACCATAGAGAAAGTGAAGTCATGTATCTTCAAACAAACAAAAAACAAATCCTGTGCCCTCTGCATCCTAAGAGCTCTCATGGAGGACTGATAGAGCTAGTTTAGCTAGAGAAACCCGTGTCTTTGAAAAACCTTCATTCTTGGGCCTCATATCCTTGCCCTAAAATTCCTGGAAGGCTACCATAGCCTTATTGGTGATAGCCTTATCAAGAGATTTGGTATCAGGCCAACAGTTGTTTTCTCTGCTAACTTCCTATTCCAGTTGCAGATTAATTAGCTAGAAAGTTTGCATACTTAATTACCAGCCTTATCGGTTAAAGTCAGAAAGGTGAAGGGTTTGAATCATAGAGCCTCAGAGCGGGAAGGACTTCGGAAGTTTTCTAGTTCCTGCCTAAGGCAGGACTCCTTCTTCCATTCTGCACAAATAGTTATCCAGTCTATTGTAAACCTCCAGTGATGGTGTACTCACAACTCCAGGAGGCAAGTTGTTCCGTGGATTAATCATTCTTACTCTTGGGAAATTCCTCCTCATTTCCAAATTGGATCTCCCTCTGATGAGATTCCACCCATTGCTGCTTGTCCTGTCCTGAGGTACTGAATTCAGTAAGGCATTTGACAAAGTAGATCACATCCTACTTCTTGATAAAACAATATGGGATGGATAATGTTATATGAATGGCAATCAATTGGAGCGCTGACTGTCAATGTTAAGCCAGGTGCCAGGCAGCTGTAATGTGTCATGTAACCACAAGGGATATGTGCAGCTGTTGGAAGTTCAGAACCAGGTCATAAGTAGGATGTGTGTGTGTGTCCATCGTAATGTTTTTTTTTATTGAAAAAGTTTTTCAAATACAGATTTTTCCCCCTTTTTTCCCCTCCTCCTCCCTAACCCCCCCCTTCCCTCCCCCCATGGCTTCTCCAAAAATAAAATCCAAATTGATATCAAATTATATAATACTTTACCATCCTTTTAGACCACCCCCCACTTGCTAACCATTTCTTTCTAACATTATTATATCCCCCCTATACTATACATTTCAAAGCAACCTTCAGCTATAAAACTATATAATAAATCCTAATTTGGCATTTATTCAACTCATAATCTACCCATTTTCTCCCATTGTAATGTTGAACAGTCACTAAGTGACGGGTCATTAAGTGAGGACTACCCATAGTAAAGTTTTCATCTGGCAAGATTCTATCTCTTAGTGCGACCAAAGAAAGAACTAAACTCTGGCTGGATTGTTCTGTGTCATTCTTGGGTTGCATCGCCAAGCAATCCCTGAGAGATCATAGAACACAGGAAAACAGAGTTGGAAGGGACCTTGGAGGTCTTCTAGTCCAACCTCCTGCTTGAGCAGGAGACCCTTTGTCATTTCAGACAAATTATTGTCCAGTCTCCTTTTGAAAGCCTCCAGTGATGGAGCAACCACACCTTCTGAAGGCAAGCCGTTCCGTTGATTGATTATTCTCACCATTATGAAATTTCTTCTTAGTTCCAGGTTGCTTCTCTCCTTGGTTAGTTTCCATCCATTGTTTCTTGCCCTGCCTTCTGGTGCTTTGGAGAATAAGCTGACCCTCTCTTCTTTGTGGCAGCCCCACAAATACTGGAAGACTGGTATCATGTTACCCCAGTCCTTCTTTTCTCTAAACTGGCCATAATCAATTCCTGCAACCATTCTTCATATGTTTTTGTCTCCAGGCCATTAGTCATCTTAGCTGCTTTTCTTTGCACATTTTCCAAAAACATCTTTTTTGTAATGCGGTGACCAAAACTGGATGCAGTATTCCAGTTGTGGTCTTACTAAGGCTTTATAAAGTAGTACTAATACTTCACATGGTTTTGATTCTATCCCTCTGTTTATATAACCTTCAGCATGGGAGTGTCCAACCTTGACAACTTGTGGACTGTGCTGGCTGGGGAATTCTGGGAGTTGAAGTCCACAAGTCTTAACCTTGTCAAGACTGAAGACCTCTGTTTCAGCACATTTCTCCTCAGGATGTGATGTTTCTCCTTTTGCCCCAGAGCTAAAACTGAAATCTGGGAACGGATTGTTCACCAGCCCCCTCACATATATTAAAATATGGCTATCATGTCACTCTTTGCTCTTTTCACTAGATTAGATTTTTTGTTATTTATTTAATTTGTATACCGCCCTTCTCCAACAGAACTCAATAAATTAAATTAAATAAATAAAAGAAGCAGAGAAGTCCAGAGTCATGCTTTCCTTGGGATCATCCATCGGGCCAGTTACTGCAATCCCAACCTGTAGCTGCCTTGACATCAATCTGTAAATTAGCCTTCTTCCAGGCCTGCCCACAACTGGAAATAATTGAAATAATTGAAAAGCCAACTCTGTTAAATTGATAGGTCTATAGTTCATATTTCTTAATCACTCATCTCCATCAAGTTTTACTACAATGTTAGCCGAACATAGTGTTTCTGAAATCGTACATACATATCAAACTGAGAAAGATGCAAGACAACTGCAGGTTTATGATAGGTGCATTCATAATAAAAAGGCAATGATAGTATTTTTAGCTATGACAATTTGGAACGGACCTTCCTTTTAGAGACAAAATGAAAACCCTGGCTGGAGAGGGAGGAAGGGGAGAGAGAGAGTGAGTGTGTATTTACACATACACACACACACACACACACACTCCAGCTGGGTTTTTCTGAGGGAATCAGTTTACCAAGATACATGTTGATAGTGGTAAGAACAAATGTTCCCCAATATTGGGGAAAAGTAAACCTTTGGCCACAATACCAGAGCAAAATCAGAAAAAAAAATGCAGCAATGACAAACCTGACTGTGTACATTGGTAACAGAAGTTAGTTAAAACCAAGTTTAAACATTTCGAATGGAGCTTCTCAGAAAAAGACACAGGAGACACAAAAAGGAAAAGAGGCAACGATTTAATGTAAGGGTCCCCAATCTTGGCGACTTTAAGATTTGTGGACTCCAACTCCCAGAATTCCCCAGCCAGGAAAGCTTGAATGGATAGAAGCAGTAACCTACATCTTCAAAGCAAAATGCAAATAATCCGAGTATCGATTGGGGACAATGGAAGGGGAAGGAGAAACCGTGCTGGTCAAAGCATTTTTTTACATTGCAAGTTTGAATTGCTTAAAGCGCTTTTAGGCATCTATATTTTTATATTACTGAATGCATATAATAAAATATCCTCGCACTCACGGAGGAACCGAACTGGCTGCAAGAGGTCGGCCAAATCAGGGGAGGGTCCCGTGTCGCTGCCCAGAAGGGGGTCGGGGTCTGGACATACTAGCCCATCCCGCGTGGACTTCCCTGGACTGGGGCAGCCTTGGGGGCAGCCCGCTCGCCCCGATCCTGCGCTCCCCCCGGCTGGATTCCATGGGGCTCAGCTGACGGGGCGAGCCTGGGGCCGGGGGGCTTTGGGCCAAGGCAGGACGGAGCCGATCCCCGGGGCCGCTCAGCCTGGAAGAGGTCGAGCTCGGGGGCTGCGCATGGAAGGTAGGCTGCCGCTGGGCAGGGAGGCTCAGCCGAGCCAGCCCGCGCCTCCTCCTCCTCCTCCGAGCCAGTCCAGTCGGGGGCGCGGACTCTGCCGGACTAGCGGCTCTTCGTGCCGCCTTCCAGGGCGGGGCGGGGCGGGGCGGGGGCTGCTTCTGCCTGCCTGCTCCGCCCTCGAGCCGGCTCCCACCGCAGCGCCGACCGAGCCCGGGGAGCGGAGCTGCACCTGCACCGGCTCAGGTAGGGCTGCGGATTCGCGGGGGCGTCGGTTGGCGGGCCGGGTCCTCCCGAGGAGGCTGGCAGGCTGATCAGCGGGGCATCCGAGGGGCGCGCCCGCCAAAGGGGAGAAGCGCCGGGGGGCGGCCAGTTGCGCGGGGAAGGCGGCACGTCCCTGGCTTCTAACGGCCCTGGAGGCGGGGGCGGCGTGCTGGTGGAATCCCCGGAGGCGAACCGGCGCAGAGGCTCGGCGGCGGCGGCCTCCTTCTCTCCCGCCGCGGCGCCTCTTTCTGGGACTTGCCGTTCTGCGTGGCGTTAGGCGCCCCCGGGCTCCCTGCTGGCGATCCTGGCGCACGCTGGCAGGCTAGGCTGTTCCCCGCGCGGCGCCCTGGTTGCGGCTCTCCACGGCCGGCTGCAGGTGAGCCGCCCGGGAGGTGGGCGCCGGAAGGGAGGGGGATCCTTTCGGGAGATGCCCGCGGCTCCGCATCCCGTGGTGGTTGGAGGGTCCCGTGGGGCGGCCCCCTCCCCACCCCCGCGGCCGCCTGGAGCGCCTAGAGCCGCCCTCCCTGAGCCACCTGGGCAGCGCCAGGGGATGGGGGTGGGGTGGGGTGGGGTGAGGGCCGCCTGAGCTTGCTCCCTTGGCCAGCCCGGGTCGGAGTGGGCTTCTTGGGGTGGGGCAGGTGGGGAGGGGGCCGCGTGCGCCGAAAGAGCCGCCCCTGCGGATCCCCCGGGGCTTCGCTGGCCGCAGGGATTTGCTTTTGCTGAGCCATTCAAACGTCTTCTAGGACGCGCAGGAGCCGCGGCTTTTCCCCTCCCTTCCTTGTGGGTCGGATGCTCAGCATCCTCATCGCCCACCTGCTCGACCGGTTAACCCGAGACCTGATGACTTTTACCCAGGTGAATCAGCAGCTCCCGAGCCGGCCTTAGCCGTTCTGGGCTAGCGTGGGTGGAGGGGGGGGACCGGGGTCCTTATAGGCCATGCGGTATAAGCAAGCTTGGAGCCGGTTCTGCGGCTCTCCCCCCCCCCGGGGTTTTCTTCCCCCTTTCTGCCTCTTTTCCTCCTGGCCGAGCAGAAACGCTGCCCGAGGGGAAGGCTCTTCTCCAGCTGCGGGGCTGAAGCGTTGCACCACAACGTGGGCCAAGGATTGGTGCACCTGCCGGTCCTTGCCTGCTTCTGGCCAACCTTCATGATTCACGAACTGGCTTTTGGGGCTGCCAGTCTGGGCCTGGAGGAGAGTCCCTGGGCACCTATGAACATGGTGGCAACATGGGGTGATTTCTGAAGATCTGGGGCTGATTTAACAGACGTTGATTCACCTATAGAGTATAACAGGTGCTCCATCACTGGAGGTTTTCAAAAATAGACTGGACAACCATTTTTTTTATAGGGATGAGACAGAGTCTCCTGCCTTGGGGGGGTGGACTAGAAGACCTCTGAGGACCCTTCCAGCTCTGTGATTCTATGTTCTAATGTGACTCAACTCAACAGTAAACATGCTAAACTTGCTTTACAAAACCTGTTTAAGTAGCATGGCTACCCAAATAAACAAATAGCAATTGCACTTAGACTTATGTACTGCTTCACAGTGCTTTGCAGCCTTCTCTAAGCGGTTTACAGAGTCAGCCTCTTTCCCCCAACAATCTGGGTCCTCATTTGACCCACCTCGGAAGAATGGAAGGCTGAGTCAGCCTTGAGCCTGGTGAGATTCGAACTACCAAATTGCAGGCAAATCGCGTCATGCTCAGTTCGCACGAGAGGCTAAGAGAGGCAAGTAGTAGGTTGCCATAGCAGATCCAAGCCCAACTCTTCCCAGCCCCACTTTAAACCTTCTCTGGGTATGTGGCAGAGATGGAGTCTTTGCTTCACAGACTGGCTACTTGGTTATAGGTACCCTGTTTCCCCCAAAATAAGACATCCCCTGATGATAAACCCAATTGGGCCTTTGAGCGCATGGCAATAAGGCCAAGCACTTATTTCAGGGTTCAAAAAAATAGAAGACAGGGTCTTATTTTCGGGGAAACACAGTATCTATCATATCTATCTACTGTCTATTTTCTATCTATATCATTATCTATTTATCTATCTATCTTCTTTCTACTATCTATATCATTATCTATCTATCTACTGTCTATCTTCTATCTATCTTTCTATATTATCTATCTATCTATCTATCTATCTATCTATCTATCATCTATCTATCTGCCCCGTTTCCCCCAAAATAAGACATCCCCTGATAATAATCCCAGTTGGTCTTTTGAGCGCATGGCAATAAGGCCAAGCATTTATTTCAGGGTTCAAAAAAAAAATATAAGACAGGGTCTTATTTTCAGGAAAACACAGTAGCGCTTGAACTGATGGCCATAATTGGGGTCCAAATTTCTGTTGCTAGGTCAGACAGTGGTTAAGTGATTTTACAACCTTTTTGCCATGGCTGTTGTGGCTGACGGTTGTTAACTGAATCACTGCAGTCATTAAGTGAATCACATGGTCATTGAGTGAACCAAGCTTCCCCCATTGAGTGAACCAAGCTTCCCCCATTAGATTTTGCTTGTTGGAAACTGGATGCAAAGCTCTCCAATGGCAGTCATGTGACCTCAGGAGGCTGCAACCACCCAAAATGTATGCCAGCTGCCCAGTGCCTGAATTTTGATCACCAGAGACCCTGGGGAGGGTGTAACCTTCATAATTGTGAGGACCGGTCATAAGTTATTTTATTCAGTGCCGTTGTAACTTTGAACGGTCACTAAATGAATGGTTGCAAGTCAAGGACTACCTTACATTGGGCAAAGCCATCATGTAGCTTGTTTGTCCTCGGTTTATTATGTTGTGCTGCTCATCCAGCCACTGTGATGTGCAAATAGTGGTGTATTGTATATGTCAATCAGACATCATCAGTTAGCTTGGCGTTATATGCATGTTCACCTTTGGGTACACGTGGACCCCATCTGGGCTGCTCGTTGATTCTCCTGATGTTGAGCACTTTCATGTACTCAGCTTCCCGGGGGACCCCTCTCTGTTCCCCCCTCAATGCAAGGGGCCAAACGGGCACAGTTCAGAGGGGCAGGAATGAGCCATGGGCCCTGCAATGCATGAGTGAAGGGCCCCTGAATGGGGTCTTTCTGGGCTTGGGCACTCAACTTGAAGAGAGGATCTGGAGTCCTGGAGGCAGGGCCCAAAAGAGTGCAGGAACTTGGTGCTGCACAGCATTGCAGGGGTGCATTTCCTGGGCACCAACCCATCTCCTCCCCAGGCACTTCAGAGCCTCCCTTTAACCAGAGGAAAGATTGGCATCTTCCAATACTTGAGGGGCTGTCAACAGGGAAGAGGAGGTAGATTTATTCTCCACAGCATCTGAGGGCAGGACAAGAGGCAAGGAGTGGAAGCTCCTTAGAGGAAGATTCAACCTGGAAATGAGGAGGAATTTCCTGGCAGTGAGAACGATACATCAGTGCAACAATTTGTCTCCCAAAAGTTGTGGGTGCTCCATCACTGGAGGCTTCCAAGGAAAGATTGGACAGCCATTTGTCCAGCCATGCTATAAGGACTTCTGCCTGGAGCAGGGAGTTGGACTAGATACAGGGGTCTCCAACCTTGGCAACTTTAAGACTTGCGGACATCAACTCCCAGAGTTCAAATTCTGGGAGTTGAAGTCCACAAGTCTTAAAGTTGCCAAGGTTGGAGACCCCTGGACTAGATAAGTCCTCCAAGGATCCCTCCCTCCCCAGTCTTACGATTCTTTGAGTCGATCCACCTGCTACTCCAGCTGTCCAAACTCCCACCAACTTCCCTTGGACAGATTTCCTGTGCAAGAGAGCAGGTGGAGAAGGGGGTGGGTGGGTGAGACCTTCTGAGACACTTATGGAACCTAGAACTGAAGATCTTTGGGATGCTTTCAGGACTCTGTCTGCTTTCTCCACCAACATAAAGAGGGAACACAACCGAGTCGAGAGGGTGCAAATGCCCTTCGCCAGTTTAATTCCAGTTCCAGTAAAAAGCAAGCCCTTTGCTGGGCCACATGCCACCCGGAGGTTGAAATTGCAGGGAAAGGACTAGTTCAGGGGTCTGCAACCTTAAACACACAAAGAGCCATTTGGACCCTTTTCCCACAGAAAAAAAAACACCGGGAGCCACAAAACCCTACCCGTGCCTGACTATTTTTTGAGCGGTCACAAAACTAGCCTATTTAGTTGAATGAAACGTTCTGTTTTCTTCTGAAACTTTTCTTTTCTTGGATTTATCCATGGTTGGTCTACCGGGGGTTGAAAAGCTCAATAAATCGCGTGCTGGTGGGGGTTGCACATTGGCGGTTGTGATGCATATTTTGAGTGACGGAGCCGCAACAGAGGGTTGAAAGAGCCACATGCGGCTCCGGAGCCGCAGGTTGCTGACCCCTGGACTAGTTCATTGAAAACAGGGGAAAGGATTTCCTGACGGAGGCAGCTTTCAACAGGTGCAGTGATAGGCTGCCTTATGTGGTCCCCTTCTTTGCCGGCAGTCTTCAAACATAGCTACCAGTCCAAAATGCATCAAGGAGGGTGTGGACTCAGTGACCTTTGAGATTCCTTCAAAATCTGTGATGCTGTGCAAACGGCTCCCAGCTGCTTCAAAAGTTTGCTTAAGCTATCATCGTCTGCCTTAATTGTGATTTCTTCCTTCCTGCATTGGTTGTAGCAAAACAGGAAATGCCTCTTTTCTTCATATTTTGGGATTAGCAAAACCTGATCACCTTGCCCGGCTAGTGATACCGCATGCAAAAGACTAACTTTCTTGAGCCCATTGGTAAATAAGATAAAAACACATTATTTTCATCTCAGCAAGGATGGCCTTGGCCAGAGGTGGGTTTCAGCAGGTTCTGACCAGTTCTGGAGAACCGGTAGCGGAAATTTTGGGCAGTTCGGAGAACCGGTAGTAAAAATTCTGACTGGCCCCGCCCCCATCTATTCTCTGCCTCCCGAGTCCCAGCTGATCAGGAGGAAATGGGGATTTTGCAGTACCCTTCCCCTGGAGTGGGGAGGGAATGGAGATTTTAAGTATCCTTCCCCTGCCACGCCCACCAAGCCACACCCACAGAACCGGTAGTAAAAAAATTTGAAACCCACTACTGGCCTTGGCCCAAAGCACCTATGAAGTTTACCTTTTCTCAGGCCCATGAGAACCAAACAGCGACATGAGCACAGAGAGGAGGGGGTCAAGCTATTTTCCAAGGCACCTGAAGGCCAGACAAGGAACAATGGATGGAAACTGACCAAGGAGAGAGTCCACCTGGAAATAAGGAGAAATTTCCTGACAGTGAGAACAATCAACCGATGGAACAGAAGTTGCCTTCGGAAGTTGTGGGAGCTTCATCACAGGAGGCTTTCGAGAAGAGACTGGCCTGCCACCTGTCATAAATGGTGTAGGGCAGGGGTGAAATGTAAAATTCATTTCAATACCGGTTCTGTGGGCGTCGCTTGGTGTGTGTGGGGGTAATGTGACTGGGTGGGCGTGGCCAACTTTTTTTAAAAAAAACTTTTCAAAGCCTTTTTTTTAATGCTTTGAAAAGCTTCTGCCGATCAGGCAACTCAGCTGGGATCGTCAGAGACTTTTTAAAACATTTTTTTAACCACCGCTTCGGCCAAGAGGTTGCAGAAAAAAATGCTTTGAAAAGCCTCTGATGATCCCAGCTGAGCCGCACGATCATAGGGGTTTTTTTTTTTTTACTTTTAAAAGCATTTTTTCATCGGAAAGGAGTTTTTGCTACCATTCTCCGAACCACCCACCACCATCGCTACCGGATCGGGCGATCGGTCCAAACCGGGAGCATTTCACCCCTGGTGTAGGATCTTCTGCTTAAGCAGGGGGTTAGACTAGATGACTTTGAAGGTCCTTTCCAACTCTGTTAATCTGTTAATAAGAGAAATGACAAATCCTTGGTTGACCACAGAAAGAAAGTGCCCTTAGATTGACCATCTTCTGTATCCCCCTAAAATTTATGGTAGCTTGACAGCTCAGCCACCGTCTTCCATTGCTGGTTCAACTTCTCGGATTACTACTGGAGACCCCACCTGTGCAAAAAAAAATAAAAAAAAAAATGGGGTGCTGCCTCTTGTATTCAGCTGGTTGGCAACCAAGGAAAGCAAAAAATGATGCCCAGCAGAGTCTGGGAATTGACGGAAACCGTACCAGCCGCGTATTGGTTTTGCAAGCATGTCTAGTCTACACCGGCCTTGGCAATTTCAAGATCGGTGTACTTCAACTCCCAGAATTCCCCAGCCAGCATGGGTAAGAGCCGTGATAGCGCAGTGGTTGGAATGCAGCATTGCAGGCTGACTCTGCCCACAGCCTGGAGTTTGATCCTGACCTGTTCAGGGTTGACCCAACCTTCCATCCTTCCGAGGTCAGTAAAATGAGGAGCCAGATTGTTGGGGATAATGTGTGACATTGTAAACCAGGTGTGTCAAACTCGATTTCATTGAGGGCCGCATTAGGGTTGTGTTTGACCTCGGGAGACAGGGTGGTGGTGGCCAGGTTGGGCATGGCCAGCTCGATGTCACTCATGTTGGGGGTGCCAGTGGTGGCCCAAGCACTCTGCCAGCAAAAACGGGCTCCCAAGCTCTGTTTTCGGCTGCAGCGGCCTCCTGCAACCCTCATGAGCTCCATTTTTGCTGGCAGAGACACCGCAGGCTGGTCCTTTCACTATTTCCAGGGTGGCCCCATAGGCCAGATCTAAGCACCACGTTGGCTGGATCCAGTCCCAGGCCTTGAGTTTTACACCCCTGTTGTAAACCGTTCAGAGAGTGCTGCAAAGTTTTATGGAGTGGTAGATAAGTCTTTTTTTGGGGGGTGGGGTGGGGTGGGGTGGGGTTTAAACAAAACTTAAAACATAAAATAATGATCATCCATTACAATTACAGAAAGTGTATTGATTGGTTACAAATCTTTTGTGCTTAATCCTCTATCCAACATTTTCTTATTTAACAGTTTATTACATTATTATTCTCATTTACCAATTATTTAACAGTAAATTATCCTCCATAAGAGGAAAAAGAAACCCTTTATATGTTTTATTATCTTATCCATTTCATATTTCATATTTCATTTCCATTCTTTCTTGTCTAACCATTTATAAAATAAATAAATCCCATATCAAATAATATTGTTTATCTTCTTTTTCCCTAATTTCAAATGTCAATTTACTCATTTCAGCACACTTCAAAATTTTCTTGATAACGTCGTCATCCGTAGGTATCTTCTCTCCTTTCCAGTTTCTAACAAATACAATTCTAGCCGCCGTTAAAACATTCACAATTAAATATCTCATTTCTCTATTGTATATTTCTG
Organism: Arizona elegans; assembly: GCA_022577455.1. Lineage (NCBI taxonomy): Eukaryota > Metazoa > Chordata > Lepidosauria > Squamata > Colubridae > Arizona > Arizona elegans. The sequence goes on along the minus strand of JAKOOJ010000022.1, from coordinate 3,776,868 downwards.
ATAAAATCCCCAATAAAAATATCTCTGGTTTAAAGTCAATATGTTTCTTTGTCATTTTTTCCAACCATTTGTGGATTTTACTCCAATATCTTTTAGCTTCTGCGCATGTCCACCACATATGGCAATATGTGCCCGGAGTCTGATGACACTTCCAACATTTCTCCGATTTATTCTTGTACATTCTGGCTATTCTCGCCGGGGGTAAATGCTACCTGTAAAACATCTTATACAAATTTTCCTTATATGCTGTTGACATTGTCATTTTATAATTCTGCAACCATAATTTTTCCCATTTCTCTAATTCAATCCCATGACCCACATTTTCCCCCCATGCAATCATTGTTTCTTTAACTTGTTCTTCTGCCAATTTTACTTCTAATAAATGACTGTACAATTTTTTAATTACATGGTCATCAGAACCTGTTAAGATTTTATCTAAGTTTGTCAAGTTAATATAAAAACCCTCCTTTTTAGAATCTTCATCATATCTAGACTGTATTTGCACATATGAAAACCAATCCATTTCTTGTTCTTCTAGTTCTTGCTTCGACTTAAGTTCACTTCTTTCATTTAATAATTCACCATATCCAACAATTTGTTCCTTTCTAAATGTTATTGTGTGTGAGACTGCTTCAATAGATGATAACCAGACTGGAATTTTTAAATAGTTTGATCTTCTCCCAGTTTAATAACAAAGATTCTCGTATCATATACCTTCTGAAATAACCCTGTACTTTTGTACTTTTATACCACATAAAAGCATGCCAACCCAACAATAAATCATGTCCTTCTAAAGTCAACAATCTAATATTCCTTAGCGTTATCCATTCTTTAATCCACATCAAGTTACAAGCTTGATAATATAATTCCCAATCCGGCAAACCAAAACCTCCTCTTGATCTAACATCTTGCATCAATTTTAGTTTTATCCTTGCCTTTTTGCCCTGCCATATATATTTTAACACCATTTTATTTAAATCTTCAAAATATTTTTTCCCCAACTTAATTGGAATTATCTGAAATAAATATAAAAGTCTGGGCAATATATTCATTTTAATAGTTGATATTCTCCCTATCAGTGATAGCTGCAAATTCTCCCATTTTGTTAGATCTGTCGCTATCTGTTGTTTAAGCTTATCATAATTATTCTCTTTAAGAGTACCACATCTTGCTGTCAAATGTATTCCCAAATATTTAACCTTATTCGTGACCTGCATCCTTGATACTTCCGCCAATTCTTTCTGTTTTTTTAACATATTTTTTGTCAACATCTTCGTTTTGTCTTTATTTATTTTCAAACCAGCCACTTTCCCAAAATCTCCTATTTTGTTTATCAATTTGTTTACAAATTGAAGTGGTTCTTCCAAGATAAACACCAGGTCATCAGCAAATGCTTGCAATTTATATTCTTGATTTTGAATTTTCATTCCTTTTATTCCTTTTTCTTCTTTGATATTTCTGTTTAGTACTTCTAATGTTAACACAAATAACTGTGGTGACAATGGACAACCTTGTCTCGTTCCTTTTTGTATTTCAGTAAATTCTGTCAGCTCTCCATTCATCATTATTTTTGCTGTTTGTTTATAATATAAAGCTTCTATAGCTTGGACAAATTTCTCTCCAAAACCCATGTGTTTCAATTGTAGTATCATAAATCGCCAGTTCACATTGTCAAAGGCTTTCTGTGCATCTAAAAACATCAAAGCCATTTGCTTTTCTGGGTGCGCATCATAATATTCCAATGTATCCAAAATTATCCTCAAATTGTCTCTAATCTGCCTTTTTGGCAGAAATCCATTTTGATCCGGGTGTATAAAATTATTTAAATATCTTTTAAGTCTTTCTGCTAGTATTGTAGCGAAGATCTTATAGTCTGAGTTTAGCAAGGATATAGGCCTATAGTTTTTGACTTATTGTAGGTCGGTATCTTCTTTTGGAATAAGTGTAATATATGCTTCTAACCATGAGTTGGGTATTTCCTTCTGTAGCATTACTTCATTCATAATTTCTAGTAATGGGAGACTCAGTGATTCCTGCAAAGTCTTATAATATTCCGCCGGTAATCCATCTGGACCTGGTGCTTTCCCACTTTTTTGTTTTTTAATTGCTTCTGTCAACTCCATCATTGTTATATTCCCTTCTAACATCATCTCAACATCTTTTGGAATCTGAGGTAAATTCGCCTTATGTAAATATTGTTTAATATTTTCCTCTTCTATCTTTTCTTTGGTAGATAAGTCTTAAGTACTATTGCTATATTCAAGTTACTAAGGCTGAGAAATACTGTACTACACAGTCGACAGCAAAACAACCATATACAACCTTAAAACTGCTCCGCCTGTAAAAACACTCTCAGATTCCTCCCGAGATTTCATTCCAGCCCAAATCCAAATATTGTGAGATTTTCTTCTGCAAGACCTTAGTCCAGAGGTCTTCAAACATGGCAGCTTTAAGACTTGTGGATTTCAACTCCCAGAATTCTGGAGAATTCTGGAAGTTGAAGTCCACAAGTCTTAAAGCTGCCATGTTTGAAGACCTCTGCCTTAGTCTATTATCTGAAATTATTTGACAGAAGTTCCAGAATGCAGTTTTCATTTGGGGTTTTGAAAGCAAATCTATGTTTTGTTTTGTGCACATGGCTGGTTCCTGCATCACTGAGACATCCTGAACGTGGCACTTCCGGGGTTTTGGAGTGTTCACTGGGTTTAAACTGGATTTAGCCTGGTTTTGCAAAGAGGAAGTTCTGGCTCACATGGGATCATTTCAGTTTCAGGATTGGAGGAAAAGGATTTTTATGCGGCGTTCTCCAGAAGAATGGCTAAGCTCATGTTTTCCATAACAGTTTCTTCATTTATTCTCTCCCCCCCCCCCAATGGACAAATGCAATGGGATCAGTGGTGGGTTTCAATTTTTTTTACTACCGGTTCTGTGGGCGTGGCTTGGTGGGGCGTGGCTTGGTGGGCATGGCAGGGGAAGGATACTGTAAAATCTCCATTCCCTCCCCACTCCAGGGGAAGGATACTGCAAAATCCTCATTTCCTCCCGATCAGCTGGCAGAGAATAGATGGGGGCGGGGCCAGTCATAATTTTTACTACCGGTTCTCTGAACTACTCAAAATTTCCGCTACCGGTTCTCCAGAACTGGTCAGAACCTGCTGAAACCCACCTCCGAATGGGATGATATGATTATCGTGATATTACTGCTATTTTCCATTATAGCATAATATTTCTATAATCACAATATCCCATTGCATTTGTCCATTTGGGGAAAAGAAGTTTTTGCAATTTGAAGCTTCTGGAATGTCTTGGAGAACGTGTATAATTGAGATTGATTGAATATCGATCCATTAGTTGGAATAGAAATTGACTGACTTGGACTGCCATCCAAGACTGACAATAGACTGTAAACAACGGAGAGAATGTGACTAAATAAACCTTTTAAAAAATGGTGATTGTTTCGCTTAATTAGATAAACTCATAAATTCAGCAAACAACGATAAACTTTGGGCACGTTCTAGATTCAGAGGCAGCAAAGGCTCTGCTGCTGGCAAAGTTCACGAGGCAAAGCAGGAGGAGTTGCCCGAGTCAGGAAATCGTCAGGGAAGGAGGGCACAGGCTTTTACAGTTGGCAGCTGTTTCAATACCAGGCATCACTCAGGCACAACCTGGCTAGGAAAAGCATGGTGGGCACCGATCAGCCGGAAACCCCCCCACCCTTGGCCTCTGCAAGGTGCATCTCAGAGTTCCTGCTCGCCCTGGTACCCATCGTCCCCTCTGAGTCCCAGGTTGAAATCTTGAGCTTTGATTTGCCACCGTGGCTCTCGTTGCTCTTCCGGATATTATGGATTCAATAGCTGGGTTTGCTTTGTGCTCAGTTATCGATTCATGTTCTGTTGTGTGGTTTGATTGCTAAGATCTGTTGACCTAGGATGGGGTTGGAATGCAGTAAGGAGGAGAAAATGGAGGCTGAAACTGCTGCTTACTTGTAAATCAGGAGAAAGCAAAGTCAGGTTCCTTCTTAACCATCCAAATTTGTAGAGTATAGCTGTAGTTTATGTCTTGCAGTTAAGAGTTCTTTTCCTGTGGATTAAGCTAGTTTGAGCTCTGAAGTCAGACTTAAGCCACCTGGGTGAGGGGTAGGGGTTGGGCCAGAAGTTATCATTCTAAACAGCACTTTATGAAAAATAATTCAATTACCGTCTACATGTTTAAAATAGCAGCAGTGACTTAAATACCTCAAGGAAACACTCTTATTATTTATATTTCCATAAAAATAGCGGGATATACCGGTAATATTTTGCAGCATTTTTTCTGCCAAAGCTCACGCAATACCAAATGAGAGGTCTGGTCTCTCAAATGAGGAGGTGGTGAGTTCTAGTCCTACCTTAGGCATGAAAGCCGGCTGGCTGACTTTGGGCCAGTCGCTTCCTCTCAGCCCAATTCACCTCACCAGGTTGTTGCAGTGGGGAAAATAGGAGGAGGAAGACGTGCTGGGATATGTTTGCCACCTATTGTATATATATATAAAAAAATAATAAAGGCAGGATATTAAATGCATGTGCAGGTATGTAGGTACCTGGAGGTCTTTTAGGTGCCCCCCAGCAAAAATCACAACCAAATGAAGATTTCGGAGCTAAGGAATAGCAGCATGTCTACACTTACGAGAACCAGTTTGGTTTAGTGCAGGGGTGTCAAACTCAGTTTCGTTGAGGGCCGCATCAGGTCTGTGGTTGACCTCAGGGGGTTGGGGTGGGCATGGCCGACTGGGTGGATGCAGCCGACTTGACGCCACTCCCCAAACTGCTGGCATGTTTCCTCTTCGCATTGGGTAGACTGGGCCGAAGCCACGCTGGCCCAATCTTTCCTCTTTGCATTGGGTAGACCAGGACGGCCCCGTGGGCCGGATCCAACCACATTGCGGGCTGGATTTGACCCATGGGCCTTGAGTTTGACACGCCTGGTATAGTAGTTAAGGCAGAAGGCTAGAAACTGGGAGACTGTGAGTTCTATTCCCATTTTAGCCACGAAAGCTGGCTGGTTGACCTTGGGCGAGTCATACTCTCAACCCAATTCATAGGATTATTGTTGTGGGTGGAAAAGGAGGAAGATATATTAGATATGTTTGCTGCCTTGGATTATTTGTAAAAATAATAAATTATTGTTGTTAGTCGGGAAGTCGTGTCCGGCTATCGCGACCCCATGGACAACATACCTCCAGGCCTTCCTGTCCTCTACCATCTCCCGGAGTCTGTTTAAGCTCCCACCGACTGCTTCAGTGGCTCCATCCAGCCACCTCGTTCTCTGCTGTCCCCTTCTTCTTTTGCCCTCGATCGTTCCCAGCATTAGGCTCTTCTCCAGGGAGTCCTTCCTTCTCATTAGGTGGCCAAAGCATTTGAGTTTCCTCTTCAGGATCTGGCCTTCTAAAGAGCAGTCAGGGTTGATCTCCTCTAGGACTGACCGGTTTGATCGCCTTGCAGTCCAAGGGACAAATAATAAATACACAGTATAAATAAATAAGTAAGTATGTAAGTAAGTAAATCAATAAGTAAGAGAAGTCGTGGAGAAGCTCCCACACAGTCCTCAGGTCTCCAGTAGGGATCAGATCCAGTAGTTCACTCTTTGGGATGGTGCCTTTTCTTGACTTTGCCAGCCAGCCCCAACTTCATCTCTGTGGGCTGTGATCCACCCGCCCATATGGGAGTTGCAGTTCAAGATATATCTGTAAAGAGCACCTGGCAGGGAAGGTTGACTTCTGTGCCAGGATCCTTGGCTGACCTTGAGTAGGCCTCCTGGTCAATCCTTGGGGTTTCACCTTTGTTCCCCTTCTCTTTGGCAGGATGGCACTTCACCGCAGCCAGAAGCTGAACCTGCTGCGTCTTGCGGTCCTCCTGACAGTGGCACTGGCTGGCATCAAGTTCTTCTTCCGGGACAGGTTGGTGCTGGGTGTTGGAGGGCGCCGACTTTTCCTGCGGCCTCTGCGATCTCTGGGTGGAATGAATTTTATCAGCCCTTCCAGATGGTCTCCCTTTTGGCTGATTTCCTAGTTGTGACAAATGAAGCAAAAAAATTATATCTGTTATCCAGACGTATGCTTATAATATTTTAGATTTTATACTTCATATTTAATATTTTTAAACTCTTGTGGGTTTTTTTTTAATTAAAATGAAATGTGAATGTGCAATACGATTAAAAAAAACAACTCTTTGGGGTTTGGATCTGCATAATGTTGAGGAGGTCCTAAGGAAGGATCCTTCCAACCTAGAACCAAGTAGAAATTTCCTGACAGTGAGAGCAATCAACCAGTGGAACAGAAGTTGCCTTCAGAAGTTGTGGGTGCTCCATCACTGGAGGCTTTCAAGAGGAGACTGGACAGCCACTTGTCAGAAATGGTGTAGTAGGCCTTATTGATAATGTCCTCACTATTCTGCTAACCCAGTTCATATTTCAATTTTGATTAGAAATTTCAATACCAAGTTCTTTTGCCCAATTCTCTTTCATTACCATTTGTGAATTATTATCAAAGTTAATAATTTTATAAATTTTGCTAACTAATCCCTTTGGCCCAATTTCATCTTTTATTATTCGAGATATCAAGTTTTCAAATTCTGTTTCCTTTCTACTCTCATCATTCCTTTCTTTACATTTCCTATTCCATTTATTCATTTGAATTCTTTCGAACCAATTAATATTTAATTTTCCATAAATTTCTTCTTTCCTCATTTCATTTTCTGTAAATTTCAACCATTCACTAATTGTTTCCACTTTCTCTTCTGTTATAATCCTCTCTCTGTTACTATTTAATTTCATTGGGCAATTCTCTTTCAGTTTACCTGAATACAATACGTCTGGTATTAATTTTTTTGCTACTCTGTCCCAATTTTTAGTCCAACTATTCAGCCAATAATTACAAATTTTAACCTTACCTTTAAAATTTTCCAAAAACCATTCGTAACCAAACTTCTTTATTTCCTTCATTTCCAAACTACCCCATGGTAGGCTGGGGAATTCTGGGAGTTGAAGTCCACACTTCTTCAAGTGGCCAGGTTTTAGAAACGCCACCCTGGCGTCTACCTGCCCAGCATGGCTACGAGGAAACTGAGGAGTATAGAGAGTCCTCGATTTACAACCATTTGTTTAGTGACCCTTCAAAGTTACAATGGCATTAGAAAAAGTGACATGACCACTTTTTACACTTTTAACTGCTACAGCATCCCCAATGATCAAGTGATCAAAATTCAGAGGCCGGCAATTTAGGTATATTTATGACGGTCTCAGTGTTATGTGGATCGCCTTTTGTGACCTCTGACAAAGTCAACGAGGAAGCCAGATCTGCTTAACAACCATATTAGTAACTTAACAACTGTGGCAAGAGAGATCGTAAAATAGGGCAAAAAAACCTCACTTAACTTTCTTAGGTTGCAATGGGAAATTTGGGCTCAGTTGAAGTCGTAAGTCGAGGACTTACCTGTATGCACACTCTTTCCAATCTAGCCAGGTCTGTTTGCACATTGTGGACATGGCAAGAGTCTCCTGCTGCCTAAATTGTGTCCTTGCCCAACTCTGAATAGCCCAGGTTCCTGGGCAGTGGTGAAATCTGACTGGTTTGCCACCGGTTCGCTGGCTGCACATGTGCAGTGCACACCAAATGCACATTGCATGCCCTTGCACACCACACATGAAACACATGCTGCACACACACGCATGCGCAGTATGTGCCAAATGCGTGCTTCACGTGGAAAAAGGAAGCTTGGGAAAGTAAGTAGAACAGCGAGGGGGGGGGAACAGCTGTGCCGCGCAATTTAGATTCACTAGAAAGCAGGATTTCCTACTAGGAACTGGTAGCTTTTTTTTACTACCAGTTTGCCCGAACCGGTAGTTTTTATCACTACCGGTTCGCCTGAACCGATGCGAACTGGTAGCATTTCACCCCTGCTCCTGGGGTATTTTTCCTGGCCCTGAGCCTCCTCTCTGTTCCTTGTTGCAGCTTTACACTGGACCAGCGCAGGGAAGTTAGTGGGGAAAGCCACTTCTGGGGCAAAGCTCAGGATGTGAAACAGCCAGGCAACAACCAGGCTCGATCATTGGGGCATTCGGATCACCAGGCAGCGGCCAGAGCCTCTGGCTCAGAGTTGAAGAAACCGCCCCACCGGGACTTCAGCTCCACGCAGATGCGGTTGGTCCATCTGGACCTCAAAGGGGCAGCTCCTAAAGTATCCTACCTGGAGCAGGTGAGTTGCAATGTGAGCGGGACCCCAGGGAAGTGGGATTGTAAGTGGTGAAATGTAAAATTTGTTACTACCGGTTCTGTGGGTATGGCTTGATGGTGGTGGGTTAATGTGACTGGGTGGGCGTGGCCAACTTTTTTTTTTTTTCTGTAAAAGCATTTTTTTCTACAACCTTAAGAGGTTGCAGAAAAAAATGCTTTTAAAAGCCTCTGACGATCAGGCAACTCAGCTGGGATCGTCAGAGGCTTCTTGAAATGTATTGGCTGGATCAAGGACGATGGACAATGCGAAGTTCATGTAATTAACCATTTATTAACAACAGCTGGGCTAACTACCACAGCTATAACTAAAACTGCTTGGAACTCTGCCTGACAGCTCTTATAAAGCCAGCTGTCAGGCGGTTTAACCAATCAATGAACAGAAGGTTACTTTAACCAATCAACGAACAGAATGTTACTTCCTACTTCAGCAGACTTAATACATTGCACCTCTAAAAGCACTTTTTTCTACAACCTCTTCAGCCGAAGAGGTTGTAGAAAAAAAAATGCCTTTAAAAGCATCTGACGATCCCAGAGCCACACGATCATCAGAGGCTTTTTTTTTTACTTTTAAAAGCATTTTTTCGGCCGAAGAGGTTGGGACCTGGTTATTTACGGGACCGCCTGCTACCACCAATAGCCTCCCACCGACCAGTATGCTCCCATAGAGAGGGGCTCCTCCGGGTGCCGTCGGCCAAACAATGTCGACTGGCGGCCCCTAGGGGGAGAGCCTTCTCTGTGGGGGCACCTACGATCTGGAACGAGCTCCCCCCGGAGATACGGAGGATCCCGGATCTGCGTACCTTCCGTCGCGTGCTTAAGTCCTTTCTATTTCACCAAGCCGGCCTGACCTAAGTCTTTCCCCTTTTTAAATGGAAATTTTAAATTTGGTTTTAAATTATTGGGGTTTTAAATTTGTTCAGCCAAATTATTTAATTTCATTTTAATCTATTTTAAATTTTGTATTTATATGTTTTATTCCATGGCTGTTCACCGCCCTAAGTCCTTCGGGAGTAGGGCGGTATACAAATTCAATAAAATAAATAAATAAATAAATAAAAAGCCTCTGATGATCGTGCAGCTCAGCTGGGCATGAGGGGTGGGGGCAGGGATTTTTGCTACCAGTTCTCCAAACCACCCGCTGTCATCACTACCGGATCGGGTGATCCGGTCTGAACCGGGAACATTTCACCCCTGATTGTATCTAACCCTCATTTCCAAATACCTAAGATAGTGATGGTGAACCTTTTGGGCTCCAGGTGCCAAAACATCAGAAAATGTCTAACTTGACTCCTCTGGTATGTCCCTCCCCCAACAACCCCCCCCATTCTTTACATATTTATTTATATTTTAAAAAAATACAGTTCAATCATATATAGTGCTATCTATTACATAAAGAAATGTCAAATAATTACAAAAATGCAATACAAGTAAAACAAAGTCATTTTTGGAGTAGCGATTTCAAGAATAATTGTTTCCAGCTGTTGGTGAGCACTATTGTGTCACCAAAACATGGCTTGTCACGCATGTCATAGGTTTGCCATCCCCTTTCTAAGAACCACTTGTTCTACAGACAGTTGTTTTTTGGCCCTTTGTGACACAAAAAGCTTTGTGTGTGTAATTTGCTTGGATTTTTTTTTGTTTGTTAATTCACTACCCTCACAATAGACATGCATTTAGAAACACACGCCTCTTCCCATAATAATAATAATCTAGTTATGTCAGTCTTTAAAGGAAACAAAAATCTTACACCTGAAAGATCTACACCTGTAGAGCTATGAAACAATTGCAATTGTTTTAATTCCCAAGAACTCACTTTCAAGCAAGGTGGTTAGAGTGCAGGAAAAAGAGAAAACTCACGGTGACTCATGTTTAAGCATGTCCATATCTGGTTTCATTCTTTCCTGGAGTGAGCAAGTCTTCCTGTACCAGCAGGTTTGTCTGTTTATCAGATGAATGTTTCACCTTTAAGGAGCAATTTTGGGTTCTCCTAACCTTTAAAAAGGTGGGAAGTGGTTCTGAGAGGAAAAAGTTTAAGAAACGCTGCTCTAGATGAAAGAGTGAAGAGACTGATCTAGGCAGCCTTGAACCATGAACTGAAATAAATACGATGGAATTTAACAGAGAAATGTAAAAGTTCCAGGGGTGGGATTCATGCGCTTCGGACTGGTTCGCGTGAACCGGATGTTAATTTTAATCTGGTTCACCGAACTGATAGTTACAAGGACTGGCTGACCCTGCCCACCCCGCCCTTTCCTTCCCAGGAGTCTCCACGCAGCCTGTTTTGGATGTGCAGGGCCTGCGCAGAGGCTCTGGGAGGGTGAAAAACGGGCCTGCCAGAAGTCCGAAAATGGGCCCGTTTCCGGCCTCCAGCGTCCGGGATAGGCCATTTTCGAGGAAAGCCCCCAGAGTCTGGGGAGGGTGAAAACGCCCCTCCCCCCATGGTGCAGGAGGCTGAGTAGGCCACACCCACCATGGCCACGCCCACCCAGCAACTGGGCAGGGAACTGGTTGCTAAAATTTCTGAATCCCATCCCTGAAAAGTTCTACGCTGCATGTGCAGAGAAAAATGGTAAGGTGCACATTTGGGATAGGAAAGAGCTGGGTTGAGGGCAGTGGAAAGGATCCGAGTGTCCTGATCCAATGCAGGAGCCAGCAATGTGATGCAGCTACTCAAAAGTCTAGTGAAAAGAAAGTCTAGGGATGTTAGGATAGCAATTTTCCAATATTTGAGCTGCCACAAAGAAGATCCACCTATTTTCCAAAGCACCAGAAGGCAAGACAAGAAGCAATGGATGGAAACTAATCAAGAAGAGAAGCAACCTGGAATTAAGGAGAAATTTCCTAAGCTTAAAGTAAGAAAGCCTCCAGTGATAAAGCTCCCACAACTTCCGAAGGCAACTTCTGTTCCATGAATTGATTGTTCTCACTGTCAGAAATTTCCTCCTTATTTCCAGGTTGAATCTCTCCTTGATCAGTTTCCATCCATGATTCCTTGTCTGGCCTTCGGGTGCCTTGGAAAATAGCTTGACCCCCTCCTCTCTGTGGCAGCCCCTCAAATATTGGAAGATTGCTATCCTATCTTTCCCCTGGTCCTTCTCTTCACCAACTAGCCATGCTCGGTTCCTGCAACCGTTCATCGTATGTTTTAGTCTCAGTCCCCTCATCATCCTGGTTGCTCTTTTCTGCCCTCTTTATCTAGAGTCTCAACATCTTTTTTATAGTATGGTGACCAAAACTGGATGCAGTATTCTAGGTGTGGTCTTACTAAGGCTTTATCGAGTGGTATTAGTTCCTCCCTTGATTGTATCCCTCTGTTAATGCAACTTAGCATTGCATTGGCTTTTTTGGATGCCACTGCACACTGCTGGCTCATATTTTAGCTGGTTGTCCACTAAGACTCCAACATCCCTCTTGTCAGCTTCTATTTCGTCGTTTGCAGGGAAACAGAAGCTCACGAAAGAAATACCATGGAGATCTGACCTGGGGTGACGGCGCGGGTGCCAGCAGAGAGGGCTCTGTGTGCCACCTGTGGCACGCCTGCCGTAGGTTCACTATCACGGGTCTATGCAGTCACACGGACTAGAGGCATCGTTATATGACACTTTGGTATACGTTTGGTAGTTTTGCATCCAGGAGTAAATTCTCCTTCTCTTTGGCAATGGAGCTGCTGGGTGTGTGGGATGAAAGTATCCAGCCACCGAAGCTGCATCTGTTGAATGGCCAGAAAACGGCTTCTGGGATCCATTGCGAGCTGAGTGGTTGCAAGAGGGGAGGCTGAGAAGTTGCCAGTTGGGCCAAAGGTCTCCTGCCAGTGGCCGGGATTCCTTGTGCCCTGGGCTGCTAGTTGGGGGTGAACGGAAACGGTCTCCCCTCTTCCCTCCCTGCTGGATTCTGCTTCCTCCTCACCTATCCTCCCCCACCCAGTGCTGAGCTGCTCTGACAGCCCTTGTGTGCCTCCTCCTGCACAGATCTTCCCACTCTTCTCCAAGATGGGGGCCAACGGGGTCCTGATCGAGTACGAAGACATGTTTCCCTTCAAGGGAGAACTGGAGATCCTCAGTTCTCCCTATGCTTACAGGTAAGGCCAACTGGAGGGCTTTGACAAGGGCTGGGGGGAGATGGAAGAGCTAGGCCAGGTGTGGCTCTGGCCCTCTAAGGCAGGGGTCTCCAACCTTGGTGTTATGTAAATAGGTTCGTTGGTGGGAAGTTCGAATTAACTGACCCTCAGCTGATTGGCTGACCACCACAGCTGCAAGGTATATAAAGGGAGCTGGCTCCCTGGGTCAGTCGCTGGAGTCTCACCCTACAATAAAGAGCTGTTGTCACTTACTACTCTGGCTTGCTGCGTCCTCATTCACCCAACCTAACATTGGCGACGAAGGTGGGATTTTGAGGCCAGAAGCAGAGGAGAGCTGAAGCCACACTCAAAAGAGCTAAAGCCACGTTTGGAGAAGGGGACCCGAGACCGCATCCGAATCCAGCTAGGAGAGCGAGCGGAACACAGGAGAATCCCGAAACGATGTCTGCCTACACCCCGCCAGCGCCTTTCGACCCCAAGGAAGAGAAGTGGGGATCCTACATGTCTCGGTTCGAGTGCTTCATGGTGGCAAACGACATGCAAGGGCTACCGGACGTTCGGAAGAAAGCCCTGTTCCTGAGTCACTGCGGGCCAAGGGTTTTCGACACAGCCGAAGCATTGTCGGAGCCGAATTCGGTCCACAACATTTCCTGGTCAACGCTACAGACCCTGCTGAAAGACCACTATGCACCAACGCCATCGAAGTACGTGCAGCGCTACGATTTCCGGCAACGGCTCCAGCAGGAGGGAGAATCGATCAGCGAGTATGTCGCTGCCCTGCGTAAGGCCGCAACCCAGTGTGAGTACCGAGACCTGGATGAGATGCTCCTAGAGCAACTAATTTGCGGAGTGAGAGATAGCCGGCTCCAGAGAAGACTGCTTGCGAGGTCAAACCTGACCCTACACATTGCGCTAGACGAGGCCAGGGCGCAAGAATCGTCAGTAAAGGCCGCAGAGAAACTAAAGAGCTCCCACCTCACCAGAACAACGCAGAAGACGGTGCCGGTGCACCAAGAGGCCGTAAGCACCGCCAGCGAGGGGGAGTCTGAAGAAGAGGTCTACCGCACCGAGCAGTCCCGCACAGCCCGCAGAGAGCCCAGAGACGGATGCGCCAGCTGCGGAGGGTCCCACTCACGACAAAACTGTAAGTTCAGGGACGCCATTTGCCGTTCCTGTGAGAAGAGGGGCCACATCGCTAGGGTCTGCAGATCCAAGGCACACCAGAGCTACAAACCACGTGGCCAAACCTTCCAATCCGAGCCAGCGCCACACCGAAGGCCCAACAGAGATGGCGGAAACCGGAAGGGCGCGAAGTTTGAAGACGCTGGGGCCTACACCATACGCATCGCACAGACCTGCACCTCACCCGGAGAGAAGACCTACACCACGGTTGAGATCGAGGGACGGGAGTGCCAGATGGAGATCGACACGGGATCGCCGATATCCATCATGTCTTGGGAAACCCTAAAGAAAGTCATCCCCAGCGCACACAAGTGACAGCTCCAGCCACAGCTTCGCAGACTGAAGGACTACCAAGGGAACCGCATACCCGTCGAAGGAAGAGGCGAGTTCCAAGTCCAGTACGGGGAGTTTACCGAGAAACTGCCCCTCACCATAGTCAGCGACAACCTCCCAAGCCTCCTGGGCATGGACTGGTTTAGAGCCCTAGGCATGGGATTCACCGGAGTAAGGAACGTCCGAAGCACCCTGAAGGAGGACCTGATGCAGGAGTTCCAGGACGTGTTCGACGAAAGGCTTGGCAAGTATGTGGGGACCCCAATTTCGTTTAACCTCAACCCCAATATTGCACCCATCCGTTTAAAGCCTAGGCGGGTACCGTTCGCCCTGAAGCCCAAAATTGACATTGAACTGGACAAATTAATCAAACAAGGGGTGCTCGTTCCAGTCGACCACGCCAAGTGGGAGACCCCAATTGTGACACCGGTAAAGCCGGACGGATCAGTGCGCATATGCGCTGATTATAAATGCACAATCAATAAGGCCCTGCAGCAGAGCGCCTATCCAGTGCCCATCGTTCACCATTTGTTGCATTCCCTGGGCCCCGGCAAGATCTTCGCAAAACTCGATCTTGCGCAGGCGTACCAGCAACTGCCGGTAGATGGCGCTACCGCAGAGGCACAGACTATCGTAACCCACAGAGGGGCCTTCAAGTGCACCCGCTTGCAATTCGGAGTAAGCGGAGCGCCTGGACTTTTCCAAAGTACCATGGAGCGGCTACTACAGGGAATCCCCGGGGTGGTGCCCTATTTTGATGACGTGCTCATTACCGCTGACAATGAGCAGCAGCTAAGAGAAAGGCTGAGGGAGGTCCTAAGGAAATTCAGGGACGCAGGACTCAGAGTAAAACGCAACAAATGCATGATCGCAGTCCCCTCAGTCGAATTCCTAGGATACCGGGTAGATGGCACCGGCATACACCCCACAGAGAGCAAGATCAGAGCAATCAGAGAAGCACCCACCCCCAAAGACAAGGCAGAGTTACAGGCCTTCCTGGGACTATTAAATTTCTACGCCATTTTCCTCAAAGACAAGGCAACAGTGGCAGAACCCCTACATAGACTGTTAACCAAAAAAGCCACTTGGAAATGGGGGAAGGCTGAAGACAGGGCATTCGCCGGCATTAAAAAACTGCTATCAGCTGAAAGTTTTTTAATACAATACAACGCAACGCTTCCCCTTGTTCTAGCATGTGACGCGTCCCCGTTCGGGGTGGGAGCTGTCCTGAGCCACAGACTCCCAAATGGCCTAGAAGCGCCCATCGCATACTACTCCCGAACTCTATCAAGTGCCGAGCGAAATTATAGCCAGCTCGACAAGGAGGCCCTCGCCGCCGTTTCGGGAGTAAAGAAATTCCACGAGTACTTGTTCGGGAGGGATTTTGAGCTAATCACAGACCATCGACCACTCCTGGGTCTCCTCGCGGGAGATCGACCAACACCGGCAGCACTGTCGCCCAGGATGACACGCTGGGCCATCTTCCTCGCAGCATACTCCTATCGCCTGGTACATCGACCAGGGGCAGACATGGGCAACGCGGACGCACTTAGCCGATGCCCACTACCCAACAGCCTAGAAGACCCCACACCCGGCATCCCCATCCTGCTGATAGACGTTTTGGACTCTGGGCCCATAACATCAGCCGAGGTTGCAAGAGCCTCAACCAAGGACCACGTGATCCGGACAGTCGCAAGTTGGGTCATGAGGGGGTGGCCGGAAAAGATTGGGAGCGGGGAATTTAAACCGTTCGCGGGAAAACGAGACGAATTGACAATGCAAGGCGGTTGTTTGCTATGGGGCGATCGGGTTGTTATTCCTTCATGTTTACGGGAAAAAGTCTTAACATTGTTGCATGAGGGGCACCCTGGGATTGTAAGGATGAAGGGGCTAGCCAGGAGCTACGTCTGGTGGCCCAACATGGATACAGACATTACCGAGTGGGTGGGGAGATGCCAGCTCTGCCAAGAGTCCAGATCAGATCCACCAACGGCGCCCGTGAGGGAGTGGGAAAGGCCCCAGGGACCCTGGTCCAGGATACACATGGACTTTGCAGGCCCATTTCACGGACAGACCTTCATGGTCATAGTAGACGCATTCTCCAAATGGTTGGAGATCAAGCTAATGAAGGCCACTACCACCGACGCAACCATCAGGGAGCTAAGACAGTTATTCGCCACCCATGGGTTACCGGTGTCAGATAACGGGCCACAATTCACCGCAACACAGTTCGAGGGTTACTTAGCGGGACTTGGGATCAGGCATGTCCTTTCGGCCCCGTTTCACCCGGCTAGTAACGGACAGGCTGAGAGATTTGTAAGGTCAGCAAAGGAGGCCCTGTCACGTTTAAGCCCCGGAGACTGGCAGGAAAGGATAGACAAGTTTCTAATAGCTCAGCACTCCACACCCTGCACAGCCACAGGCCGAAGTCCGGCAGAATTATTAATGGGGTGGAAACTCCGAGGAATACTAGATAGGTTCAACCCCAATTACTCCCCAGAGGTCTTCAAGGGGGGGGGAGAGGAAGCTTAGAGAGTTCACCATAGGAACACCAGTACACGCTAGAAACTATGGACAGGGCCCACTCTGGGAGTCCGGGACAATCACAGAGATCACGGGTCCCAAATCATACAGGGTAGACATGGGGGACGGGAGAGTTTGGCGCAGGCATATTGATCAACTAAGAAAAAGGGTGACCGCAGACACCGACGACAAATTAGACGACCCCATCTCTGACCACGACTACCAACCAGAAGCGCAAACCACTAGCCCGAGTAGAGCGGAGGACTTAGCTGAGGATTCTGGTATCCAGCGCCACCCCATCGAGGTAGTCCCAACAGCCGGAGAAGTCGCCGCCCACGAGGAGGTACCGGAGGCCTCATTGGCGGAGCAGGGAGAAACAGAAAGTCCCTCCGACCTACTCGACGCCGCCCCTCCGACTGAACTGCGCAGGTCAACTAGGGCTCGCACACGCCCTAGTCACCTGAGAGACTTTGTATGCAAATAACACCCCAAGTGACTTCTGGGAGGGGAGGAGTGTTATGTAAATAGGTTTGTTGGCGGGAAGTTCGAATTAACTGACCCTCAGCTGATTGGCTGACCACCACAGCTGCAAGGTATATAAAGGGAGCTGGCTCCCTGGGTCAGTCGCTGGAGTCTCACCCTACAATAAAGAGCTGTTGTCACTTACTACTCTGGCTTGCTGCGTCCTCATTCACCCAACTTAACACTTGGCAACTTTAAGACTTGTGGACTTCAACTCCCAGAGTTCCAGGAACTCTGGGAGTTGAAGTCCACAAGTCTTAAAGTTGAAGTCCACAAGTCTTAAAGTTGCCAAGATTGGAGACCCCTGCCCTAAGGAAGTAAAGATCCTCAAGCTCAGAAACGGTTCATGCGGTGTGCCTAGAGTAGCCGAAATGGGGTGGGGTGGAGAAGGGGAACCCAGAGCTCATCTGCCATGTTCTCAGCGGCGTGCGGGCATCGGCATTTCACAATGGGCTGTGCAATCACCAAGTTGGTTTAATGAGTAGCCAGAAAGCCAATAGGCCATTCCTTTGGTTGATTCAAGGGAGGGGAGGGGTGGGGGAGGAATCTATTTGTTCTTTACTGCAAGGTGGGGGGGGCATGTCACAGGCATCCAGCCAGCACCCTTTCAGGGCTGCCTGCATTTTGTGACGGGATCTGCATGTTGTGTATTTTTTTTATGGATTTGAGAAGGATTTTAAAGAGCAAAATAAGAACAGTGACAGAGTTGGAAGGGATCTCGGAGGTCATCTAGTCCAACCCCCTGCTCACGCAGGAGACCTGTGCTAGGGATTCGAACCGCCAAACTGCCGACCTTTCTGATCGACAAGCTCGGCATCGTAGCCAAAGAGCAGGGGGTCTCCCCTCCCCTCTCTTTAAAAAAAAAAACTGGCTCACCTCTGCAGGACCCCTTAGCAAAACCTGGCCTGTCCGTGGTTAGCAAGTGGCTCTCTTTCTGTATCCCTTTTGCAAATGGAAGTGGTGCCCCCTCCCCCTCCTGTCCTCCCTTCACCCCCGTTTCCTTCCTGGATCCACATTCATGGGCCGCTTTGAATATCCTGAGCTTTTCATGGATTTGTGCAGGAGCAGGAGATTGGGTTTCTGACGTGCTGCCCGAGGTCAGAGCTTCTCAGTGAGATGGGCAAAGCAGTCCCTTTGGGTGATCTTAGCAGGTTCCCTCCCTCGCCTCTCGTCCCTGCTGGGATCCAGTGCTGACTGCTGTTTTTTTCTCTTGACAGCGAAGAAGACATCGCGAAGATCCAGGAGCTGGCAGGCCTCAATAAATTGGAAATAATCCCGTTAGTACAGACTTTCGGGCACGTGGAGGTAGGAGCTGCCGGCTGTCTTTAATTTATCCCCCGTGCACTTTTGAGGAATGGCCTCTCTGGTTTTTGCACACATACTGTGGTCCCACCCTTTGATGTTTGCAGGTGAGGCTTGAGTTGAATGGGCTCCAGCTGAGACAAGGGGGACACGCAGCTGTGGCTCAGCCGTGGCCATCAAATTGTTCTGGCATTTCAACAACACACTGAACTTGCTGACAGAATTAATCCTCTTTGTGGTTTTGTGCAATCCATCCAACCATCAACTCAACCGAATAGGCTGGGCTTGCATAATATGCCCCAGCTACAAAATATAAACCAGGCTAACTTGAACTCAGTTTGAACTCAGTTTGTTTAAATTGCTATGATTTTGTGACAGTAGGTTTTATAAGTCACATTCTCTGATTTCACGTGCTGATTTTCATTTGGTAGTCTTTCCCCTCTACCTCTTGTTCCTCAGAATTAGTTGTGGGCCATTCAGGACCGCAGTGAAAATCACACTGTACAAAATCTACGAGATACGCTGGCCGCGGGGGCAGGTAAAATAGGCTCAACAAAAAGCATATGTGCTGTTTAATAAAATTTGCTAGTTGGAAAAGGTGCTAGAAGACCCCTGAATTCTGCCCAATAGAGTCATAAACCAAAGAGGAGGCCTACTCCAGGGGTGGGCTGCTGGAGGCTCACAGGGGTTCGGGAGAACTCTAACTAAGATTCTGTGCAGTTCGGAGAATCCCCAAATCCCACTCCTGGCTGGCCCCATCCACCCCTCCCCTATGTCTGCTATGTCTGCATGGCAAGCCAAACCTGCGGCTTGCAGCATTTGTAGCATTTCTAGGTTGCAGGGTTCCACCGGAGCAGATAGCGATGCAAACCATTGGCTGCATGAACTGGGTGGGTGTTGTGGCCCGCCAGCAGCCTGCGCGGATTGTGGCTGATCCCGACGAGGAGGAGGCTGGTGTGTCGCGCCAGAAGCCTGCACAGCCGGCACTCACGTTGGACAGCAAGGAGACTGAAGAGAATGTGATGCCAGAGGCAGAGACTCACCCAGGGCCTTCAGAACCTCCAGAGGCTCCTTCAAGTGGAGAGAGCAAAGTGGAGGAGCCTCTTCTCAATGCTCGGGCACGCAGGCCTGCCAAAAGGCAGGAGTGCCTACTCAGGAGGAGGAGGTCTCCTTGAGAGTAAGGCTTGAGGATAATTGGCCACTCCCTTAGCCTATGTAAGTCACACGCCGTTAGTAACTTTCTTGCTAGAAACAACTTGTAATTATCAACAGCATTTTTGGAAAAGTCTTATCTTGCTTTCTGGGCTGGTTGCCAACCTTTGCTGGACTTTGGTTTATTCTTGCTACTTAATAAAATTGATAAGGACTGTTGGTGTGTGTCAATATCCTTGGGAATCCGGAGCTGGGGCAGAACAGTGGGTCAGGGGATCCACACACCTGTTCTCCCCAGATTGTTCTGGTTGCACCACAAAGCTAGTTGTTCAACCTCCTGTCTATATACAGATTCATTGTTGTCTCAAATGAGACTAACTTAAATTAGTAACAATCTTATAGTGGGCTGGTATCTTTTCTAGCCTTGAATGCAAGCCTTGTTTCCCATGAGCGCCATACTGGCCTCATCCCCAGGTCCACTTCTCCAAGGCATGGCCAACAGCTCTTTCTTTCTTTCTTTTTTGCAGTTCATCTTGAAGCATGAGAAGTACCAGCATCTGCGCGAGGTGGAGCGTTTCCCCAACAGCTTCAACCCCCACCTGCCAGAGACCCTGGCCCTCCTGAAGGCCCTGCTCATCCAGGTCCTCAGCAAGCACCCCCACTCCAGTTGGGTACACATCGGGGCCGATGAGGTACATAGAGGGAGAGAGTTGGCTGCCCTCTCTCTTTGGAAGCAAGCATGAAAGTTTGATCCCATTGGTTGGTGCAATGTACGGTCGATGCCCCAAACCCAACCTTATTCTCTGTGTTAACCTCATGCCTCAAGATTATGTTGCCAACATTTTCTGTGGCAAGTTTAAGATACGGACTATAAGACACACCCTTTTTTGGGAGAGGAAAACAAGTGGGGGGGGAATCTGCCTCTGCCTCCCAGCAATTTGCCTCCTTGCAGCAAACCGCAAACAGCTTGTTTCAGTTTCAGTTTCAGCACATCCTGATTAACACAAGCAGCTGATTGTCGGTTGGATCGGCCTCCCGACTATCAGTTGTTTCAGGCTGCAGGGATTGCCATAACCTAACCTCTGTGTACCCCATTTTCCGCCCGTTCTGGGTGGCAGGGATCAGAATGGGCGGAAAATATGCGCGTTGAAGCCGAAAACGGAGCACACAGAGGCCGAAAATGGGATGCGGAGGCCAAAAATGGGGTGCGTGGAGGCAGCAATAGGCAATGGCAATCCCTGCAGCCTGAAACAGCTGATGTTCTGGAGGCCTATCCAACCAACAATCAGCTGCTTGTGCTAATCAGTTCTGTGCTGAAGCTGAAACTGAAACAGACTGTTGGCTGCAAGGAGGCAAATTGCTGGAAGGCAGATGCCAAAGGATGGGGGTCGGCTGGTGGGTGGGGCTACATGCGGTGTATAAGACGCACCCAAATTTTCACCCTCTTTTAGGGGGGAAAAAGTGCATTTTATACCCCAGTAACTCCAGAAAACGAATGTGGGACTCAAATATATCTATTTTAATTTGATTCGGAGCTCCCTACCCCTCGTCCCCTCAGATCCTTCATCCCAGCCTGCCTGGGGCCACAGTTTGTGCGTGGGAATCTCAAATGGATTGAAAGCAGCTAAACCTTTCCAGGCAACAAGACATGTCCTCCTCTCTGTTAATACTGTGTTTTCCCAAAAATATGACCTACCCCGAAAATAAGTCCTAGCCTGATTTTTTATGGGGTGGGTCTAATTATAAGCCCTATCCCAAAAATAAGCCCTAGTGAAGGGGATGGGCATGGCCAGCACAGGAGGCAGCCCTTCCCTTCCCCTGTCACATCATGGCTGCCGGGCCCCTTAACCGAGGCCCGCAGATCAGCTGATCCAGCGAGGGCCAGGAGTTCTGTCTCTTATTTATTTATTTATATATTTATTACATGTATTTATATGCCGCCATTCTCCCGAAGGACTCAGGGCGGTGAACACAAGTTAAGAAACAAGTACAATAAAATAATTTAATCCAAATAATTAATTAGTAGTAAATAATAAAGCCCGGAATCAGTCTCAGCCTATTTGTTTGAAAAGCCAAGTCTTCAAGTCCCGACGGACCTTGGACCCTGTCTTATTTTCGGGGAAACACGGTAACTTTGGGGAGGTTGGACATCCATCTGTCTGAAATGACATAGAATTTCCTGCCTGAGTATTGGACTAGAACAGGGATGGGCTTGGCTGTCTCAGGAATTCTGGGAGTTGAAATCCACAGGTTGTAAAAGAGCCACATTTGTCCACCCCTGGACTAGAAGACCTCCAAGTTCCCTTCCAACTCTTCTGTTCTGTTTTGTTATTCCCAGCTCTTTTCCCCGTTCAGGATCCTTAGAAAGAACTTGCTTCTTTCTCGCCCACTAAATGACAGATTTTCTGCCTCTTGCTTTCAAGGGATGTTTTTCTCCAGCAGCCCTTCGGGGAATTAGGCACGTAGCGAAGCAGCACATAACATTTTCCACCGTTCTGTGTCACACACGGACAAGGTTTTGCTGGCATTCTAACAGATCTTCGTTTTGTGTGCACATGCGGATATATGGAATCTGCTTTTGTCATTACAGATCATTCAAAAACATTCTCTGGGAGGTTAGAATCAGATTTAACAGAGCCACAAAAAAAAAAAAAAAAGGAGGAAACTCCATATTTCTAAGAAAGTTTCTTTTAAAGGGCTGATTCCTACTTTTTTTTAAAAAAATTTGCAACTTTAGCAATTTCGAGAACATTTGGGAACCAAGACATGTTTATTTATCAGCCTGCTATTAGCATTAGCTGTGATTGGTTAGAAAAGTGTTCCAAGTTACACATGGACCTGCCTCTTACTAAAATTAGCCTCTTTGATGTGTTAAAAACAACAGTTGGGTATATCTGTACTTCTGTGTTTCCAAGTTAATCATTCCCCCAACATTGATAGGCATTTATTCAATGACTTGTTTGACATTTCCGAACAGAAAACTGGAAGCATGATGAGGCTTGGTAGCCATGGTCTTGGGTTGTAGACGAGGGTATGAAGTGAGAATACACTATGCCTTTTGGTAGCCGTTTGGTTAATGGTTCTCACTGTTAAGAAATTTCTCCTTAGTTCTAGGTTGCTTTTCTTCTTTGATTTGGGAACTTCTGTCTGGAACAGCTGTCAGGGTTCTAAGTAACAGACCCAACTCAAACAAAACTCTGAGGCCTGAGTGTTCCTCAAACAACATGGCATATTGGCACAGTTCTAAAGCCCTGTGGTTTTCCCCACCCAATTTAAAAGTAAATGTTCTCCCCCCCCCCCCCCACCGCCCTTTACATGTCCATCACGTCCTATTGGGTCACAGTCCAAGTATCAGTTAGTTAGTTCCAGTCCACGCCTTCCCAACACCTGGTGAGAGTGTCATTGGTTCCCATAAGAAAGAATTTTATTTTGGCTACAACTCCCCAGCTATCTCTATTCTTTCCCTCCCGTTCCCACAGCTCCAACCAGCACAGCTGTGGCAGCCCTGATAATGCTCCAAAATGGCTTCAGGGTTGACAACAGCCCATCTTTCTCAAGTACAGGTCAGGGGTGGGCTGCTGGGGGTTCACAGGGGTTTGGAAGAACCTCTAGCTAAGATTCTGTGCAGTTCAGAGAATCCCCAAATCCCACTCCTGGCTGGCCCCGCCCCTCCCCTCCCCTCCCAGGAGTCCTATTTTGGAGAAGGGCGGTATAGAAATTTAAACAAACAAATAAATAAATAAATCCTCATGTGGCCTGTTTTGGATGCAGGTAAGTGCAGGGCGTGCGCGGAGGCCTGGGGAGGGCGGAAGTTCGGGAAGGCCAGAAATGGGCCTCCAGAGGGCCTCCGGAGCCTGGGGAGGCCGTTTTCACCTTCCCGGAGGCTCGAGGAAAGCCTCCCGAGCCCGGGGAGGGCAAAAACACACACCGATGTGGTGCAGGAGGCCGACTAGGCCACGCCCACCGTGGCCATGCCCACCCAGCAACCTGGCAGAGAACCCCTTGCTAAAATTTTTGAAGCCCACCCCTGGTGCAGGTGGAACCCCCTCCACCTTTCATCCCATCTCAAAACGATCGATTAGGATGGTTGCTCCAGCAACTATGAAAGGGCAGAGCCTGCTAGAGAAAACAGCCCCCTTCCCCTCTCAGCCCCCCCTCGCCACTCTGCACTGTTCAGACACCTCTTTGGCCCTGCAGGTCTTCCACTTGGGCGAAGGGCTGGATTCCAAGAACTGGATGAGTCGCAACGGAGGCGATACGGGGAAGATGTACCTGAACCACATCCGGGAGGTGGTGCAGTTCATCGTCAGCCAGCCATGGGGGCTGCAGGTGCTGCTCTGGGACGACATGCTGCGGAAGGTTGGCGTCGCAGCCATCCAAGGTCAGTGCCATCCGCCGGGACTTTCCTGGGCTGTCACTGGCATCAGCCTGCCCGTCTTGCAGCAGTCTTCCTCGGGACTGTCCCTGCACACCTGGGCGGTGGGGTGAGGTCCGTGGCTGTGATTGGCTGAGCTGCCCTTATGTCAGCCAAACATTGGGGGAGGCTGGACAGGGCTGGTCATAGAGAAGAGCAGGGGCATGGGCACGAAACAGCTCAGTCATTCAAGAGAAGCAGGGGGGATGATGGGGTGGGCAGAGGAGAGACCCCCAGTGCTGAGAGAAGCTGCAAAGGGAAGTTGGCCCTTGATGTGAACTCATCCACCCGATCCCCGGCTGCAGGGCTTTTGTTCTTCATTCAGGGTTATGGACTTGGAGAAGTCACCTGTGAATCTCACCCAAGGACTGACTGATGTCTTTCAGATTCCGGCATTGCCAAACACGCGTCTCCCGTCCTGTGGTTTTACGCTCCAGACTTCGATACGCAGCAAATAGGTTGGCTTCCCATCGTCTCTTTTCTTTCATGTCTTTGCAGGGCGTGTAGGGAGGTTAAGCAGCTTCATAAAACAAGACAATTTTTGTTCCTTGAAAGGATTCCTTGTGTCCCACTTGGCATGCAGGGAGGAGCCCCCTAATTTTAATCCCCACAATCGCGTTTCTGTGAAATTGGCATGTCTGAGAAAGGGAGGTGCCAGATGTTGCTTTGCCCGGGACCCCACAGCTCTCCCCCCCCCAGAAGTGAACTCCCTGAGGGCTCCCGGGCACCTCTTCGGTTCTGAGGAGCCTGTGGCCCAGGGCTGCCGTGGAGCATGGATGACCCTCTCTGTCCTTACTCTAGGAAGGTACATTGAAAAGTATGCCGAGTGCGGCTTCCCAACCATCTGGTTTGCGAGCGCCTTCAAAGGCACCACGGGCCCCGCCCAGGCCTGGACCCCCTTAAACACTCACCTGCAGAACCACCTGCGATGGCTGAAGGTCATCCAGTCCATGGAGAAGACGCCCTCCATCCGTTTCCAGGGCATCGTGCTCACCGGCTGGCAAAGGCAAGTGGAATGGGCGGTCGGGGATGGGTGGGTGGAGAGTCTACAGGAGGAAAGTGGCTATTTGGCCCCCCCTCCCCTCCCCCCTCCCCCACCCCGGCAGGAATCCCAGCCCTCCATCTGCTTCAGGGGTGAAATTAAGAAATTTTCCCTACCGGTTCTGTGGGCGTGGCTTGTTGGGCTAGATCATGTGACTGGGTGGGCGTGACCAACTCGACATCACTCACATCGAGGGGCTCCTCACCGGCCCCTCCCCTCCCAGTCACTCCTTGTCGCGAATGGCAGAAAAATGGGGAGGGGAATATTCCTGCCTACCATCCTTCCCTCACTCTGTGCTGGAATGGATGACAGGCTGGAAAATCCCCTTCCCCATTTTCCTGCCTTTCACAAAAATGGCTCCATTCCAGCTGCTCCTCCCCCCCATCCCCCTCCCTCCTGGGGACTACCTTAAAGGGACAGGCTGCAGCAGCTCCCCTCGTGAATGGAGGGAGAAAAGTTAGCATTCTCTCTGCTGCATTTAACATTGAATTCTGTGGAATATCGAGCAGCCGAAAGAGGTGAGTGGTGACCAGCCGGGCGTGGGTGGGGCCAAGGAGGGGTAATTACTACTGGTTCGGCGAACTGTTGCCCATAATCCCTAGCGGTTCACCCGAACCGGTCCGAACCGGTAAGATTTTACCCCTGATCTGCTTCCCCTCGGGGAGAAGAAGCGCCCCAGGCTGGCTTCAAGACTCATCCCCAGGCAGCCGTGCCTTCTACCAAGGCTTTAGATGGGGCAGGGTTCCTTTTCTGCTTCCCAGAGTAACGCTGGACGAGGCAGAACTGGGAGCCCCCAGCCTTGTCTAGCTCCCCAGGGAGGACTGGAGAGGGAGGGGGTCTGGATGCTGTGCCACTGCCCTTCCCCAGAAGAAAGGCCCAGTCTTAGCATCCCCTCTTGCCTTTAGAAATTCCCCACCCAAAAGAAAGATGAGGCCTCCTGCAGCTTTGGGGTCTCCTCTCTCTCCCCCCCGCCCCCCCTTTCTTGCTTTTTGCGTTACCAGCAAGGAGGAGGAGATCCACTGCCCCGATAGGCAAAAATGGGGGGAATCTAGTGGGTCACAAAGGAGCAACCGCCTCCTATTCTCCGTGCAGGTACGACCATTACTCTGCTTTGTGTGAGCTGCTGCCCGTTGGGATCCCCTCGCTGGCCGTGTGCTTGCAGACCCTGGTGAACGGTGAGAAGGGAGCCTGGGCGTTTGTGGGGAGGGGGAAGGTGGGCAGGAGTTTATATCAATCAGAATGCAGCTGGACCTTGGGGGTCTTCTAGTCCAGGGGTCTCCAACCTTGGCAACTTTAAGCCTGGAGGATTTCAAATCCTAGAATTCCCCAGCCAGCAAAGCTGGCTGGGGAATTCTGGGAATTGAAGTCCAGCAGGCTTAAAGTTGCCAAGGTTGGAGACCCCTGGACTAATCCAACCCTCTGCTCAAGCAGGATAATCTATACCACTTCAGACAAGTGACTGTCCTGTCTCTTCTTAAAACCCTCCAACTTCTGGAGGCAAGTTGTTCCACTGGTTAATTGTCCTCACTGTCAGGAAATTTTTCCTTTGTTCCAGGTTGCTTCTCTCCTTGATTAGTTTCCACCCATTGTTTCTTGTCCTGCCCTCTGGTGCTTTGGAAAATAAATTGACCCCCTCCTCTTTGTGGCAGCCTCTTAAATATTGGAATACTTCTATCATGTCCCCCCTAGTCCTTCTTTTCTCTAGACTAGCCATTCCCAAATCCTGCAACCGTTCTTCATATGTTTTGGTCTCCAGGCCTTTAATTGTCCTAATTGCTTTTCGTGGAGGACTTTACTGAAGGCTAGTGGATTTCTTCCTCTTTCTTCTTCTTTTTTCTTCTGCTTTCTTCTATCCTTCTGAGGTGGGTAAGATGAGGACCCAGATTGTTGGGGGCAAGAGGCTGATTCTGTAAACCGCTTAGAGAGGGCTGCAAAGAGTTGTGAAGCAGTATATAAGTGCTATTGTATGATCCTTCCTTCCTTCCTTCCTTCCTTCCTTCCTTCCTTCCTTCCTCCCTCCCTCCCTCCCTCCCTCCCTCCCTGTCTTCCTCCCTTCCAAATTCCTCCCTTCCTTCCTTCCAAATTCCTCCCTCTCCCTCCTTTCCTTCCTCCCTCCCTCCCTTCCTTCCTTCCTTGCCAGTGGTTAGAATGCAGTATAGAAGGCTGACTCTACCCACTGCCAGCAATTCAATCATCACCTGCTCAAGGTTGACTCTGCCTTCCAGCCTTTCCGAGGTGGGTAAAATGAGGACCCAGATTGTTGGGGGCAAATAGGCTGACTCTGTAAACCGCTTAGAGAAGGCTGCAAAGCACTGTGAAGCGGTATATAAGTCTAAGTGCTATTGCTATGTCTGCATGGCAAGCCAAACCTGCAGCTTGCAGCATTTGTAGCATTTCTAGGTTGCAGAGGTCCACCTGAGCAGATAGTGATGCAAACCATTGGCTCCACACACCTGTTCTCTGGCAGCCTCTCCAACTGGCAGGACTTTGGGGCCCCCAAGTGGTGTATTGAAGAACAACTGCCTTGTCCTCTGCAGATGCCAGAGCCACCTCCGGGGAGGGGGGTCCTTCCCCCTCCAGCTGCTCTCTGAATATCCTGCCAGAGGAGATGGCTGGAGCCCCCCCCCCCCCATACCTTTGTGGGGAACATTTCAATCTTTGTTGCTTAGAAAAAGCTTTTTGCTAAATTCTGTTCGATTGGGAGAAATTTTCCTTCTCGTCGTACTTGAGAGGTTCTTTAAATAATTTCATTACAAGCATACGAAGAGTTAAAAACTATTTTTGTTTCTCTCTGTGTGTGTGTGTATGTGTGTGTGTGTTAACATAATTAATTTCCAGACTCTGTCACACGAAGGATAGGCAGGGCCACTTGATGGCTCTAAAGCAGTGTTTCTCAACCTTGGAAGCTTGAAGATGGATGGACTTCAACTCCCAGATTCTGGGAGTTGAAGTCCACCCATCTTCAAGCTTCCAAGGTTGAGAAACACTGCTCTAAAGAGATTTAAAGAGATTGACTGACCATCCTGGCTCCTCACAGGAGGCCTGGTTTGAGCTAGGGTTAGCCTGCTGAATGAATTTAGCCACTCTGGTTTGTAAAATCTGGTTGGGTAGGCAGGAGTTCCTGGGTGTAAGCAGGCCGGGGTTTCCTACACATTCGTTGTGCCTTGGTGCTTAAGGGATGAAGGGGGTCCGTTAGCCAGATGTTCAGATAATTTGACCGTGTCCCCAGCTACCCCCATTGCAGCTCTCGGGGCCCAAAGAGAAAATTACCCAACCTGCTTCCTGCCTCTTTCTGTCATGTTAACTCAGCCAACGTCAGTTTAGCTCTTAGCTCCATGTAGGCAGGTTGTGGCTTCATGCGATGTCCGATCTGGGTCAGGGATTACAGATGCAAAGATTATAAAGAGCTGGCAGAACAACTGGCAGAAGGGGGCTGCTTTTGTGGAACGGGGCAAGGAGGGATGATCTGGAGAGCTGCAACTGGACCGGTCAGATTCTTCTCCAAGGTCAAACAATCCCATGCCTGTTTTGGGGGTAGCACATCCGAAAGGCACCCATTGCTATTGCAAACCCCTTTCCAGGACTCTGCCAGGTTCCTCTGATGCTCAGGAGGCTCCCCCTGCGTCCCAAAAGAGACCTGGGCAGTTAGCTGGACGAAAGTCCATGGAAGAGGTAGTCTCCCTACCCCCCACCCCCCGAATTTTTTTTTGAAGAGTGGGAAGGCTTTGTTTCCTTTCTGGGGATGGGTCTGGGCCAGTGGTGAAATCCAAAATTTTTTACTACCGGTTTTGTGGGCGTGGCTTGGTGGGCGTGGTGTGGCTTGGTAGGCATGGCAGGGAAAGGATACTGCAAAATCTCCATTCCCTCCCCACTCCTGGGGGAAGGATATTGTAAAATCTCCATTCTCACTCCACTCTGGGGCCAGCCAGAGGTGGTATTTGCCGGTTCTCTGAACTACTCAAAATTTCCGCTACCGGTTCTCCAGAACCTGTCAGAACCTGCTGGATTTCACCCCTGGTCTGGGCCAGAGTGGTTTTGGCCTCTCCTCTTTTGCTTGGGGTCAGCACACGGGCCTCTCCCCTCCCTCCAGCTTCACCAACCTGGTGCTCTTCGGAAGCCCCTTAAGTCACAAACAGTGAAGGGCCATTTAAACTGGACTCTCCCACCTGCAGCCTGCCTTCCCTGCCCTCCTGCATTTGGCCAGGGTTACACTTTCCTGCCTCCTGCTTCTTGTTGTGGGCAGTCAGATCAAGGGCAAATTACAGATAGTTCTCGATTTACTATCACAATGGAGCCCAAAATTTTGTGTTGTTAAGCGGGGCAGATTAACGTCTGCCCCATTTTACGACATTTTTTTTGCCACACTGATTAAGCGAATCCCTACAGTTAAGTGTATCTGACTTCTCCATCAACTTTGCTGGTCTGAAGGTCACAAAAGAGAATCACATGCACAATCCGGGACACTGCAGTCGTCACAAATAGGAGTCATGACGGTGATGATGCTGCAAATGTGGGAAAACAATCATACGTCGGTTTTTTCAGTGCCGTTGCAACTTTGAAGAGTCACTGAATGAACTGTTGTAAGGCGAGGACTACCTGTACCGTGCTGTGTGCAGACAAGTCCGTGTACAGGGACAACACAGTCATGTTCTCTGGGCCAGGGGTCTCCAACTTTGGCAACTATAATAATAATAATAATAATAATAATAATAATTATTATTATTATTATTATTATTATTATTATTATTATTATTTTATTTCTATACTGCCCTTCTCCTGAAGGACTCAGGGCGGTGTACAGCCAATTTAAAAACACAAGACACAACAATAATTAAAAATTAAAATAATTAAATAGACTTGGCCAATTTAAAACCCTAAAAATTAAAATTAAATTAAAAATTAAAATACCCCAATTTAAAATTATTATATTGACAGCCCTGCCTGGCGGAACAACAGGGTCTTCAGTGCGCAGCGGAACACTCCGGAGGTCGGAGATCTTACGTATTTCTGGGGGCAGTTCATTCCACAGGGCTGGGGCTCCCACAGAGAAGGCCCTCCCCCTGGGTGTCGCCAGCTGACATAATTTAAGACTGGTGGACTTCAACTCCCAGAATTCCTCAGCCAGCAATGCAAAGCTGGCTGAGGAATTCTGGGAGTTGAAGTCCACCAGTCTTTTTTTTTTGGCTTTAATTTATATGCTGCCCTTCTCCGGAGACTCAGGGTGGCTTACAATGCGTTAAGCAATAGCCTTCATACTTTTATATATTTATACACAAGTCAGCTTATTGCCCCCACAATCTGGGTCCTCATTTCACCTACCTTTGAAAGGATGGAAGGCTGAGTCAACCTTCAGCCTGGTGAGATTCGAACTTGCAGTAATTGCAAGCAGCAGATGTTAATCTGTTAATAACAGTACTTTAGTCCACTGTACTACAGGCTCAGTCTTAAAGTTGCCAAGGTTGGAGATCCCTGCTCTGGACTACACAGCTGTGGCTCCGCACACCTTTCAGCCACATCTTCCCTAGGCCAGACAGGCGATGGGACAGTTTCTGGCTGGTGGGGCAGCGCCTTTCCCTCACTTGCCCCCACTTAACACCCTCCCTCCCTGTGCTGCTTCTGTTCCTCAGGAGGCTTCACTGACTCTGCCAAAAAGAAAGTCCTGGCCATCCTTGGCTTCCAGAACCTGCACCCTGAAAAGAACACCTGGTGCGTACAACAAAAGGGGTCGAGGTGCAGGGGTGGGCTGTGCTCTTCCAGGGTTGAGGCTAGTTATGGGGGGTGGTGGTGTCTGTCTTTAAGTCAGCCATTCCTAGCCCAAGGGTACACCAAAGCTCATCATCCCTAGCCAAGGGAGCCCATGATGGCTGGGCTAAGAGTCTGGGCAGGTCCGCGGGGGGTGGGAGCAGGTGTTTCTTCAGTGCCTCTGTAAAAATGCCACTTTCCGCACTGGAGAGAACGGAAGGCAACCCCTGGCGTCCCAGAGTTGCTCCTGAAAATGGCTTTGCGTCTTCTCAGTGAAGGAACCGGCACGTTTCCGGGCTCCGATCTCTACCGCATGGTCGAGCAAGTGGACAGCCAACTGAAGGACTCGGTCAGCAAAGTCTTGGAGGACGAAAGGTAGGTGCTGGCAGAAGAGGAGCCCAGTGCTTCACAGCAGTGGCTTGGCCAGGGAGGTGGGATGGACCCCAGGTTCCCCTTAGTCTCTTTCCGGTTGCCCCCCCTGCCTTCCAAGGCTAAACTGCCCCTGATTCTGGAGGGGCAAGGAAGTGGGGTGCAGCTTCCATCAGTGGGCTTCTTAATATCAGAGAGAAGTTAGAGGTTCTGCCCAGGGGTGAAATGTAAAATTTGTTATTACCAGTTCTGTGGGTGTGGCTTTGGGGGGGTGGGGGTTAATGTGACTGGGTCAGCATGGCCAACTTTTTTTTAAAAAAAAACTTTTCAAAGCATTTTTTCTAATGCTTTGAAAAGCTTCTGCCGATCAGGCAGCTCAGCTGGGATCGTCAGAGACTTTTCAAAGCATTTTTTTTTACCACCTCTTCGGCCAAGAGATTGCAGAAAAAAATGCTTTCAAAAGCCTCTGACGATCCCAGCTGAGCCGCGCGATCATCAGAGACTTTTTTTTTAAACTTTTAAAAGCATTTTTTCATCGTCAGCTGGGCATGGGGGGGGCAGGGATTTTTGCTACTGGTTCTCCGAACCACCCGCCGCCATCGCTACCGGATCAGGCGATCCGGTCCGAACCGGGAGCATTTCACCCCTGGTTCTGCCATCCCTCCCAGCCAGAAGAGATCTCTTAGCTGCTTCTAATGTTCTATCCAAAGTTCTTAAGAGGAACTTTACTTCTGTCTGGTTAGACCTCCTGCTCTGTTTTCAGCTAGTCCTCGTCTCATGACCACAATTGAGCCCAAAATATCTGTGGCTAAGTGAGACAGTTGTTAAGTGAGTTTTGTCCCATTTTATGACCTTTCTTGCCTCATTCACTGTGTTAAGCAAATTGTGGCAGTTGGTTAAATTAGTAACACAATTGTTAAAAGAATCTGGCTTCCTTGTTGACTTTGCTTGTCAAAAGGTCGCAAAAGAAGAAAATTGCAAATGTCGTAAAATCCCAAAGGTGCTTTTCAAAAGGCAACTGGATTTTCTTGGGTTTTTTTTTTTTCCTTGAAAACCTTTCGCTTCTAACCCAAGAAGCTTCTTCAGTTCTTCAGAACTGACTTGGGGAATTCTGGGAGTTGAAGTGCACCCATCTTAAAAGTAGCCAAGGTTGAAAAACACTGAACTAGTCTATTTAAATTGGAGTGTGCGTGCACGCACATACAAGTTATTGTTGTTACTGGCAGCCAAGAGTTGGGGTGGCAGGGACAGGTACAGAGATCCATAACCTTCAAAGGCTAGGATTACGAGCACTGGTGGCGCAGTGGCTAGAATGCCGCATTGCACACTGACTCTGCCCACAGTCTGGAGTTCGATCTTGACCAGATTGAGTTTGACTCAGCCTTCCATCCTTCCGAGGTGGGTAAAATGAGGACCCAGATAGTTGGGAGCAAGATGCTGACTCTGTAAACAGCTCAGAGAGAGCTGTAAAGGACTGTGAAGCGGTATATAAGTCTAACTGCTCTTGCTGTTACTTTATGGCTGCTGTCCAGTCCCAGGGACTCAGGCAGGGTCGTCTCCTCTTCTAACTTACTTTCTTGTCTCACCTGCAAGGATTCTGTCCAAGCTTCACCGAATCTTTTTCTCTCTCTTCGAACATGGCAGCTCCATCAAGGGATGGTTCAGCCCGTATCACCGCAAGCATCAGTTCGGCAACCCACGAAACATGGAAAGTTTTGGCAGCAAAGTGCTCAAGTGAGTGGACTGGATCCCAGAGGGGGTGTCCAGAAAACATTCCCCCATCAAAGTTCTTTTCCCTTCCCATGTTTGTGTAAAAGGCACAAATATTTCCCTTCAGTGGAACTTCCCTATCAAATTCAGTTCCTTTTCCAGAGAAATTGCATCTTCCAAGAGCTGCTCTAGAAATGGATT
The DNA here is from genome assembly GCA_022577455.1 of Arizona elegans. NCBI lineage: Eukaryota > Metazoa > Chordata > Lepidosauria > Squamata > Colubridae > Arizona > Arizona elegans. Next base: position 3,744,032 of record JAKOOJ010000022.1, on the reverse strand, counting down.
GGAAAAAAAAGGAAGGCAAATACCGTATTTTTCTGTCTATAACAAGAGTCAGCAACCTGCAGCTCTGGAGCCGCATGTGGCTCTTTCACCCCTCTGCTGCATCACAACCGCCAATGTGCAACACCTGCCGGCACGCAATTTATTGAGTTTTTCAAACCCCCGGTAGGGCAACCATGGATAAATCCAAGAAAAGAAAAGTTTCAGAAGAAAAAATAACAATTAATAAAAATTAATTAAATAAAATAAAAATTAATTCATAAAATAAATAAATAATAAAAATAATAAATTAATAAATAAATAAATAAATAAAATAATAAATAAATATTAATTCAACTACATATGCTAGTTTTGTGGCCGCTCAAGGAATAGTTAGGCACGGGAAGGGTTTTGTGGCTCCCGGTGTTTTCTTTTCAGTGGGAAATGGGTCCAAATGGCTCTTTGAGTGTTTAAGGTTGCAGACCCCTGGTCTATAAGATGCCCTCATGTATAGGACGCCCACCCCCCATTTCTTACTCAAAATTTAGAAACCAATATTTTAAACATTAATAGAAGACATTTATTTTGCAGAGTAAAACTTTCACTTATTGGTACCGGTATTTTTTGTTGTTGTTATTTTGTTTTCTGACATTTTTATGGGCTCAGAACACTCCAACATTACCGCTCCCTGTTGCATCTGGTTACATGCTCTTTGCAGCATCAGCTGACGTCAGTGACATAAGGCTCACTCATGATTGGAGGAAACCTGTTAGCTTGTCTCTGCAATCGGTAGTTTTGCTAGTTTCTCCCTCTTGGCCCCCCTGTGTATAAGATGCCCCTCCATTTTTAGGTCAATATTTTCAAAAAAAAGTATTGTCTTATACATGGAAAAATATGGTATATTGGAAGATTTTTAAAAAAAACCCAGTCTGTCACTGTAGGACAGGGGTGTCAAACTCGATTTCATTGAGGGCCTCATCAGGGTTGTGTTTGACCTCGGGGAGCCAGGATGGGTGTGGCTAGGGGGCGTGGCCAGCATGACATCACTTGTGTTGGCAGCGCCTGTGGTGGCCCAAGCACTCTGCCAGCGAAAATGGCTCCTGGGCCACATTTTCGGCTGCTACAGCCTCCTGCAGCCCTCTGCCAACGAAAACCAAGCTCCTTTTTCACTGGCAGAGGGCTGCAGGAAGTTGTCGCAGCTGAAAACGAAGCCTGGAACAGCCACGTGCGGTCCTCCTGAGCTCCATTTTTGCTGGCAGAGGCACCGCTGGCCGGTCCTTCGCTGTTTCCAGGGCGGCTCCATGGGCCAGATCTAAGCACTCTGTGGACCATATTTGGCCCACAGCCCTTGAGTTTGGCACCTCTGCTGTATGAGAATATGTAGAATGCCCAGAGCCATGGCTGGCTGGGGAATTCTGGAAGTCCACAAGTCTTAAAGCTGCCAAGGTTGGAGATATTTGCTCTAAGAGGCCGAGGGGCTCTTAATGGCGCAGGTGCTGGGCTCCCACCTCTGGCTGGCTGCTGCCTCCTTCCTCCTCCCTCCAGCCTCAGCCAGGTATCCTGCTCTTTCCCCCCAGAGTCCACGAAGACTGGGAGACCATCATCCAGACTCTGCGCTCACACCTGGAGAGCATCTACTTCCCTGACACCGTGGAGGAATGGATGGAGGAGAACGTCAATCCCCACATGGACCGCTTGCGCGAATTTGTCCGCGACTTCAAAGAAGTCATCCGCCTGAATGCCCGGCCCAAGACCCTCTAGGGAAGGGCCCCCTCCCAGGCACAAAGGGGGGGCCCATTCGTGGTTCAGTCCAACTTGGTTTTTTTTAAAACCAAGAAAGAACTTGAGGCTGGAGGGGGGTGGGGGCTTCCTTCCAGGACAGGGTTTAGTGCCTCTTCTAGCGCTGGGCCACCAAAATCCGTTTCTAAGCAGTTTTGATGAATTTCCCCTCCCCCCAGGTTGGCACATCTGCCCCTCCCCACCAGCGATGGTGAATCTGTGGACCTGTTTGGAGAGGGAGTAGTAATTCTGGTGGGGGGGCTCTCCGGACAGAAAAGTTTTGGTCCTGGTTTCCATTCCTTTCTATTTCTTCCTTTTCAATGTGGTTTAGTGCTCTCGGGATTGGTACTGTTGGTAGACTGGCCTTCCCCCCTCCGTGCTGGGTGGAGAAAGTGCCAGGGGGATCTGGGGAACGACCGTCACATTCTGACAGAGACCGAGGTGGGGGCATTGCTGAACGACGTTGAAAAGGACGAAAGAGAAGGAGAACTTCCATCTTTCCAGCACCCTCCTTTGAAAGTCCCTTCTCTTGTCTGAAAAAAGGGGTAGATTTAACTTTTCCCCCACGGAAACTTGAAATTCATTCTCGTCGTTCTTCGGTCACAAGGTTCTTCGTTTTTGCTCAGCTGTAGCCAGGATAGTGCAATGGTGGCATCTTGGAAGGGAGGCCACAAACTGGGGGAGGAGGGAGACTTTGACCCTCCCTTCAGAGTCAGCGGACCAGGCCAAGGACTTGTTCCTTGGTGGTAACCCAAGTTCTCCAGAACACGAGATCAAGGAAGCAGCCCTGGGGAAGGGGGCAAAACATCCACCCCCACGTCTTGCTGCCGCCCCCAACCCCATCTGGCAGCTCCCGGGGTCTCTTGGCATTCCAAATTGCCTTGCAGACCTCTAAACTAAAGTCTTCCTGGTGGTGAAAAAAAACCCGAGTGTCATTGTGGACTGTGAATTTGTTTTCTCAGGGAGTGGGTCAAAGGACTTCCCATTTGCCACCCGTCCCAGTGTCTTGGTGAGACCCCTCCCTTTGTCTCTGGGGAGGGGGAGAAATGGGAATTGCAGAGGCAGTGTCCCCCACTCTGCCACCCAATCCTCCTGCTGAAGGTGGCTCTCATTCTGCCTGCTTGCAGCTGCTTCCCCACAGTGGTGCTGGCTCAGTTGCTTCCTGGGCAGCCCAAGCGATTGGCAGGCGTGTAACCGAGCTCCCCACAAGCTGCCAGGCGGAAGTGGTCAGGCATTTTGAAAAGGGCAGGTGAGGAAACAGCCCGGGAGGGAATGCAGCAGCTGCCCTGCGGAGGTGAGTGGAGTTAACAGGTAGCCATGGCAGGTGGGAAACCCCCTGCCATACTTCTCTTTGCTGATGTGCAGGTCAGAGCAGGTGCACCTTGCTCTGGTAAGCCTACGGCTTTTCTCCTAATCCCGTCTTGGCTGGGTGTCAAATTCTGTGTGCAAGGGGCCCAGAGCTGCTGTTTGGCACCCCCTGAGCTGCATGTAAGTCCTTGGCTCCTGTAATGGTGAGGTGTGGATCCCCCTCGCTGCTTTCCCCAAGGGAGGAGAGGGAGAATCTGGGCTCCCCGGGGTGGTCTCTGCCAAGGAAAGCAGGAGGAGCTGACCGTTTCCCCCTTCTCAGAAGGGTAGCTGTGGGGTTCCTTCCCTGGGGTTGCCAGCGGATCTGTTTTATAAGGCAGAGTTAGTTGCCGTCTTGAAGAGTTCATTGTACAGGAGAGTTGCTACTGTGGTGCCGAGAACAATAAAGTATTTTTTATAAGGATGGGCTCCTCTGTTGGCAATAGCCGGGAAGTTTTGGGGCTCAGCGAGCAGGAAGGGAGTTGCAGGATCCGAGGTGACAGCTCAGCTCCTGGTTCAAAGGAGGAACAGTTCTTGAGGGGGTTGCATAGGGCTTCAAGATGGTCTCTTGAGAAACTATGTTATACTAATGTCAAAACAACAATTTTAGATTTTTTTTAAAAAGCTACACAACCATTGAGATTAATCATGGGGTAGCAACCTATTCAGAGACTAATGGTGAATAACGTCACACACAGCTACACACATTGTCCCATTGGGAACAAAATCTGTCAACCATCTAGTGTCAGTCTGAAGTGGGGATAAGTTCACGGACTGTGCAAAGCCGTGTTGTGTGTGAGCTCGGCTCTCGTGATTGTGCAAACTCAACCAGTTGTGGTTTACTAATGAAACTTGGCTCAGCATGGTTCCTAAACCAAGGAATCGGATGTCCATATAGAACTCGGCTATTTGAAGTCTGTGCTGAAAGCTCATTTTTCTACAGCTAATAAGCAGGTTCCTCCAAAGCCACCCCACCTCAAGAATGCAGAAATATTTTGGGGTTGGGATTAGTTTCCATCCTGGCAGGCCAGGAAGGTTCAAATGGGGCATTTCTGCGGCTTCTCTGCAATCCCGCAAGAGCCGAGGGCCAGAGAGAGGTTTCATGCTTAGCGGCTGACTTTCTGATAAGGAGCTGATCTGGGCCCAGAAACAACATCCGTTTCAGCCTTGCATTGTCGCTGCCATTTGCCGATCAGGAGCAGCTGATTGACACAAGAGTGGTGTGCCTGGCTCCCGTGGCTGTTTTCAGCTCCTGGGATTTTCTCTTCCTGAATGGTGAAGGTGTCCGGCCCTTCCCTAGTTTTAAGCTTCCCCGAAGCTACCATAATTTTTATTTTAATGCCTCTACGCTGCAGATTAGTACTTGGCAATTAAGCCCTGGAACAGACACCCGGATCCCCTGGCTGTGTCTGCGGCTCCGAGAGTCAGAATCTTGTTGTGGTCCCTGTGGCCCTCTATTCAGTAGGAGCAAAGGTTGGCCTTGAAAGAAGCAGGAGAGAGGGAAGCGCTTTTGATCTTGGAGAAAACACCAAGAAAACAAACCTATGAATCATTGATCAAAATGACCCAGATTCTCACTGAAGGCACCAATGATGATAGCTCAACTTCTCATATTTAAACAAATTCTGTGCCAGCCTGGCTCCCTTGAGAAATCTCTAAAGCTAGGAAGGGTGGAAGGAAAGAAGAGGAGGACCAGCAGGAAGGTGGATAGATTCAATTACAACCGCAATTAATTCACCGGGATGCCTAAAAGTTCAGGTCAAGGACAGATCAGCCTGCTCCTGAAAAAGTCGGCCTCAGGTTGCTAAGAGCATCAATTTCAGTGCACCTAATTAATCAGTCAAGCCTGCCTTTCCCTTCCTGGTAAAAAAATACTTAAGGTCTGGCAACCGCAGAATGTTGTGAATTAAAAAAAAAAACATGTGTTTAAATGCAGGTAAAGGTGAGCTACTGCCCAAGAAGTTACCTTAAAATATTCAAATGTACTTGAAAATCGGATAAAATTAAAGTTTTTGAGTAAATTTCCATTTCCATTATAGTTGGTGGAGTCATTGGGAGTGCAGGGGACCTCCATATGTTACCATAGTCAAAAAAGATGTTGAGAGTACAGAGAGTGCAGAGAAGAGCAACAAAGTTGATTAGGGGCCTGGAGGCTCAAACGTATGAAGAACGGTTGCAGGAACTGGGTATGTCTAATTTAATTGAAAGAAGGACTAGGGGAGACATGATAGCAGTCTTCCCACATTTGAGGGGCTGTCACAGAGGAGAAGAGGTCATTCTCCCAAGCACCTGAAAGCAAGACAAGAAGTAACAGATGGAAACATATTAAAGAGATCTCCAACCTGAGTGCCTGAGTGGCGTAGGAGGCTAATGCCTCCTACTAAGGCAGCATTGAACATCCAGAGTTCAATTCTCACCAGGCTCAAGGTCGACTCAGCCTTCCATCCTTTCTAAGGTGGGTAAAATGAGGACCCGGTTTGTGGGGGCAATAAGCTGACTTTGTATAAAATATACAAAAGTATGAAGGCTATTGTTTAACGCATTGTAAGCCGCCCTGAGTCTCCGGAGAAGGGCGGCATATAAAAATAAATAAAAATAAAATAAAAAAATAAAAAAACTAGAACTAAAGAGAAATGTCCTGACAGTGAGAACAATTATCCAGTGGAACAGAAGTTGCCTTCAGAAGTTGTGGCTGCTCCATCAGTGGAGGTTTTCAAGAAGAAATTGGACAATCATTTGATGCAGGGTTTCCTGCTTGAGCAGGGGGTTGGACTAGAAGACCTCCAAAGTCCCTTCCAAGTCTGTAATATTTGTTCAGGTAGAGGAACAGCCGAGCAAGTAATTCCCCCTTTTCTTCCAGTCCACCTAGGTGGGAGGAGGCCCTACAGATCCCCCCCCCAAGTGAGAAGAGTCTTCTGACTCCTACGCTGGTTCTTTTCAGCGGAAGAAATGTGCACTCGGCCCCCAGTGAAGAATCTGGGTCATTCTCGCACGAGCAGAGCCTCTCCCGAAAGGAGACGCGCCTCTTTGGCACAAAGGCAGACAGCTTTGTCTCCTGCAGGGAAGAGTTGCCTTCCGCCCAAATGAGGCCGAGTCCCTGTGGCAGATGCTTATGGCTGAATCGGTCCTCTGGCCCTGGGTCTGCAGCCAGCTTTCCCTGGGCAAAAGAACTGGACCATTCCTTGGGTTTAGGAAGCCCTCGTGCGAAGAGAAAAGAGCCCTCAAAGCAAGCGAACGTATAGAGCAGTTTTTCTCTCAACCTCGTCAACTTAAAGAAGGGTGGACTTCAACTCCCAGAGTTCCCCAGCCAGCTATTGGAGTTGGAGTCCACTCTTCTTAAAGTTGATGAGGTGGAGGAACCCTTGGAAATAGGACACGAAAACCCATTTGTGCTCAGAAGAGGTCCAGTTTCCACAGGGGCAGCAAGGAAAATGGAAGGATTTGTATTCCTCTACGAAAGGGAGAGCTGGACTCTGACAGAAAGTCACTTGAAGAGACTAGAAGCATTTGAAATGTGGATTTACAGGCGGCTGTTATGTATAAACTGGGCTGAAAAACTCAAAAATGAGGAGGTGATAAGCCGCCTGGGAAAGCCAAGGGAAATCATCAAAACCATAAAAAAGCGAAAGAATATTTTGGCCATGTTTAACAGAGTTAACAGATTAACAGAGTTGGAAGGGACCTTATAGGTCATCTAGTCCAACCCCCTGCTCAAGCAGGAGACCCTATACCATTTCTGACAAATGGCAGTCCAATCTTTTCTTGAAAGTCTCAAGTGATGAAGCTCCCACAACTTTTGAAGGCAACTTCTATTCAATTGGTTGATTGTTCTCACTGTCAGAAAGTTCCTCCTCATTTCTAGGTTGAATCTCTCCTTGATCAGTTTCCATCCATTATTCCGCACGACACCCAGAAAAAATACGGTATATTTCACTTAATCCTCCAAAGAAAGATTGAAGGCAAACGAGGTCCAGGCAGAAGAACAACATAATGGCTTCAAAATCTAAGGGACTGGGTTTGGACAAAACTCAGCAGCACTTTTTTGTGCTTTTGTTGATAAAAATAGGATCACCAACATGATCGCCAACGTCCAATGATGGATATGGCACAAGAAGATGAAGAAGAAGAAAATGATGATATGCCTTGCAGTCATCTGGTCATTAGACTCTGGGAGTGGTTGAAGCCATTTGGAGGCTTATCTGTGCCCTCAGGGTCACCTGAATCCTGTAGTCTGCAATTTTTCTGGAAATCCTTCCATTCTCCACTGTTCAATCAGAACTAAAGAAGCTTCTTGGATGAGAAGTGAAATGTCTTCATGCAAAACAAGAAGGTCCCGTTGCCTTTTGAAAGAAAGCATCTTGGGACAACCATGACCTGGATGACAGAGAATCTCCACAGACACTGACCCTGGGGAATACCTTCTGAAAACTCCTAGTAGCTAGATAATAAATGTCCAGTAATATTCCTAGGATAATTTTTTTCAGGTGCATGTTTACTACTCAATAAGCAGGCGAATCAAGATGCTTTTTCCCTTCATGGTAACTGCACAGTATTCAGTGTCGCTGGCCTAGAGACTCAGCAAAGCAGCGCATGATTTACAAGCAGATTTATAATTATTTATGATTACTTATATATTTATGTTTGTTTGTTTTTTTAAATTATTATTATGGTTTGGATTATTCCCATCGGTATCCTCCTGCACAGTTGAAAGCTGCTTGGCCCCTGCCATTAAAGAGCAGGCCCCATAACATTTGCCAGCTTCCTTCCCCCTCACCTCACCCCCAATCTGTGCTTTTAAATATTTTTTTAAAAAAATATTCTTTTGATGAAAAATAAATAAACCGCCAGCCCTCATCTTTCCTTCCAAGGAATCCTCTGGAATTCCCCCCCCCCCTCCACCTTACTGTCAGGCAGCCCTTTAAAACAGAAATAAAAAGGTAAACTGGAGAACAGAGAGGATTCGGTGTGGTTAGGGAATGGCCGCAAGAAATTGTGCCCAGCTGACCACAGGGATTCAATACTCAAAATGGCAGCCCTAACTCAGTCTCTTGGTCTTACAGCCAAAGGGGTATCCCGTGATTTTTTTTTCTTCTTCCTCTTTTCAATCAGGTCTCATTCTTGGAGACTGGAGAAATCTCTAGGATTCTTTTTTGGCAAGGTTTTTCAGAAGGGGTTTGCCATGGCCACCTTCCTAGGCTGGAAGGGGGTGAGTGGTCCAAGGTCACCCAGCTGGCTTTGTGCCCAACTCAGTCTCCTGATTTCTAGCCTGATGCCTTCACTACCGCACCAATCTGTCTCTCATCCTGTAGTTAATTAGTTGCACACAATTTTTGTTAGGGTGCCTGTGGATAGTTGAGTGAGGGAGAAAGAGAGAGGGAGAGAAAGAAAATGAGAGAGAGAAAGAGAGAATGAGAGAGAATGAGAAAGAAAAAAAGAATGAGAAAGAAAAAGAATGGGAATGAGAGAAAGAATGAGAGAGAATGGGAGAGAGAATGAGAATGAGAATGAGAGAGAGAAAGAATGAAAGAGAATGAGAGAGTAAGAGAGGTGTTTGTTCTCATAAGTGATTGTGAATTTCTTGTGGCTGAGCCTTGTTTAGCCTCGTTCCTTGCTCAGCCTTTTCCTCACACCTCCCTGGACCCTGATGGAAAGTTGGCCCTTTCCTTCCAAGCCCCATCTGCTCTTAGGAATATCTTTGGAGAAGGCAGTGCAGGGCATGGGCAATGCCAAGGAGTTGAGGCCTGTCCTGGGTGCACATCCCACCTATTCAACAAGAAGACCTTCAAATGGCTTGAGGATGAACTGTTAGTTGGACAAATCTGAGAAAGGCCGCACTTTTCTCTTCATGAACTTGAAATCCACTGAGGCTGATAGTTCCTAGATCAAGGGAAGTCTTAAGTTCTACTCCTACTCAGAGCCTCCTCTCAGGCCCTGGGTCCAGCAAGGAGACCAGTCAGGGAATTGGCTGAGATGGGCAGAGCAGAGTTTTCAACAGATCACTGAGAGGGGATCCAGGAACCTTTCCTAATAACTTGAAGGTTGCCACTTAGGAGGCAACCTTACTCCATCTTAGAATATTCTGGGTGAGAAGGCGGCAGGTTGTCTTTGAATGTTGGACTACACTATTGCTTTTGTGGATTTTGTTCAAGCAGAAGCTGGATGGAGTTTGGATTCCTGCACATAGCAGGCAGATACAATAGAACAGAACAGAACAGAACAGAACAGAATAACAGAGTTGGAAGGGACCTTGGAGGCTTCTAGTCCAACCCCCATCTTAGGCAGGAAACCTACATCACTTCAGACAAATGCTTATCTAATCTCTTCTTAAAAACTTCCAGTGTTGGAGGATTCACAACTTCTGCAGGCAAGTTGATTCACTGATTAATTGTTCTCACTGTCAGGAAATTTCTCCTTCATTCCAGGTTGCTTCTCTCCTTGATTAGTTTCCATAGACTGTTTCTTGTCTTGCCTTCCAGTGCTTTGGAACATAAATTGACCCCCTCTTCTTTGTGGCAGCCCCCGAAATATTGGAACACTGCTATCATGTCTCCCCTAGGCCTTCTTTTCTTCAGACTAGACATACCCAGTTCCAGCATTGGACGGCCTCCACAGGGTCAATCCCAATGGAAGAGTTTGATGTCCTGTGAATCTCCAAACTCCTGGACTGGTTGGGTAGTGGAAGAGCCTGTGTTCCATATCAAGGAGCAGACCTTTGGGAGAGCTGTCGGGAGAGGTTGCAGGTGGGCTGACCCAACACACTGGGCTATTGGAGTTTGAAGGGCCCTTGTTTTCTTGCACTGAGGGCAGAAAAACTAAATTAAGAGTGCCCTTTCTGGCCTGAAAACTCCTCTCTCCCTGCTTGCTTGTGAAGAAGACGACAAAAAGCTGCAATTTGGGGGAATCTGTAGAGAGGAAAACCAGGCACTTCTCTTAATGCTATGAAATGCTCAAAGAACGTCAAGTCTCAGGGGTGTCCACAAGGTGTGGTTAAAAGTATCACGATGGGGCCATGATGGCAGCACACACACAAAAACAGAAAGAGCTTCAATTGAAGCATCTTGATTTTTTTGCCATACCTTGCAGATGCCCTGCAAACGTAAACATGTGGCCCAGATTTCTCTAAAATAGTTCTCTCATGTTTCTCTTCAGAGGAGCCATATATCAGAACTCAGATGATCTTCTGAAGGTCTCCAAGAAACTTGGGGGTAGAGAAATTGGGTGCCCGATTTTCAGAAATTATCAGGGGGAGGTAAAGGTAAAGGTACTCCTGCACATATGTGCTAGTTATTCCCGACTCTAGGGGGCGGTGCTCATCTCCGTTTCAAAGCCGAAGAGCCAGCGCTGTCCTAAGATGTCTCCGTGGTCATGTGGCCAGCATGACTCAACGCTAAAGGTGCACGGAATGCTGTTCCCTTCCCACCAAAGGTGGTCCCTATTTTTCTACTTGCATTTTTTACCTGCTTTCGAACTGCTAGGTTGGCAGAAGCTGGGACAAGTCACAGGAGCTCACCCTGTTACGCGGCACTAGGGATTCGAACCGCTGAACTTTCGCTTGACAAGCTCAGTGTCTTAGCCACTGAGCCACCGAATCCCTTATCAAGGGGAGAACTACTCTCTAATCCTTTTCCCAGGGTGAAGCTCGCTCCCCTGCCCCAACAGGAATAAAGTTCCCCCTCCCCACCAGGACGGATGGAAGTGGGCACCAGCCAGGCTGCAGGTGATTGGAGAGAAGGCGGGACCCTCTCCCTCACAGCATTGAGAAGAGGACCCACCAGCCTTCGCTTCTCTGAAAAGAACTTTGAAAACAAATTCTATTTTAGAGAGAATAAGAACTGGTAGGCAAAACAGAAAAAAAAATCTGCTGGGCAGTGAATGAAATGAGTCTGCTTTCTAGCTCTTTTTTATTTTATTTTTATTTTTATTTATTTTTAATTCTCATATAGACCCTCCTTCTGCACTCAAGGGTGGTATCTTAAATGTGACTTGTCAGCCTTCTCTTGGGCCACTTTCCTTAACATTCTTCAAAAGTTGCCATTTTTTTTCCTCTCCAGCCACTCTGGAATCTGGGTTTATGCAAAGGAAATAATTGGCTAGACAAAAGAAGGTCCGTCTTGCATTGTGTCATCCATATACAGGAAGCCCTCTACGTACGACCACAAATTTTGAGCCCAAAATTTCTGTTGCTAACTGAGACAGTTATTAAGTGAGTTTTGCCCCATTTTGTGACCCTTGCCACAGTTCTTAAGTAAGTCACTGCAGTTCTGAAGTTAATCACATGGTTAAGTGAATCTGGCTTCCCCGTTGACTTTTAACAGAGTAACAGATTCAGATTAACAGAGTTGGAAGGGACCTTGCAGGTCAACCCCCCACCCAAGCAGGAGACCCTACTACACTATTTCTGACAGATGGCAGTCCAGTCTCTTCTTGAAAGCTTCCAGTGATGAAGCTCCCACAACTTCCGAAGGAAACTTCTGTTCCATGCGTTGATTCTTCTCACTGCCAGAAAATTTCTCCTTGTTTCCAGGTTGAATCTCTCGTCGTTCAGTTTCCATCCATTGTTCCTTGTCTGGCCTTCGGCTGCTTTGGAGAATAGCTTGACCCCCTCCTCTATGGCAGCCCCTCAAATATTGGAAGACTGCTATCCTGTCTCCGCTGGTCCTTCTCTTCACTAGACTAGCCAGGCCCAGTTCCTGCAATCGTTCATCGTATGTTTTAGCCTCCAGTCTCCCAATCATCCTGGTTGCTCTTCTCTGCACTCTTTCTAGAGTCTCAATATCTTTTTTATAGTGTGGGGATGAAAACTGGATGTAGTATTCTAGGTGTGGCCTTACTAAGGCTTTATAGAGTGGTATTAGTACCTCACGTAATCTTGCATGTCAGAAGATTGCAAAAAGTGATCACATGACCCTGGGACACGACAACTGTGATAAATACATGCCAGTTTTCAGCATCTGAATTTTGATCACATGACCACAGGGGTGCTGCAACAGTCCTAAGTGTGAAAAACCATCATAAGTCACTTTTTTCAGTTCTGTTGTTAACTTTGGTCAATATACCAATGGTTGTAAGTCAAGGATTACCTGCCGGGAAATACAATGCGGGGATCTTACATGGCAGAGAAGGACTCTGTGCACTGCCTGCCTTCCTGCCCCAATTTCCAGATATTGTAGGGGGAGCAACATGTTAGCCACAGCAGCAAAACATCGGAAGAACTCTTGAGTCTCTTTTCCAAATGGGATTCAAAGGCATCAGCTCAGCAAAGCTTCTTTTTGCCTTTTAATAAAGTGCATTAATTGGGAAATGTGCCCCCATCTGATATGTTTGCTTTTCAGATGTCGGTCTTGGCATTCATTTGCCAAAGGAGCTCTTCTGCTTTCTTCAAAGAAGAAACGAGACCATTCTGAACAGGATCGAGTGCCACGGAAGGGCAAATAGCACACCGAAGGTCATTTCCCAAACCAATAAATTGCTTACTGATGGGACAGAATTCTCATTCTCCAACTGAGACTCTTCTAAGATGGGGAATCAGTCTCCTGTTGATGGCTCTTCTTATGCAGGATACTTTAAGCCAGGGGTCTCCAATTTTGACAACTTTAATCCTGGAGAACTTCAATTCCCAGAATTCTGGAAGTTAAAGTCCTCCAGGCTTAAAGTTGCCAAGGTTGGAGACCCCTGCATTAAGTAGAGTTTCTCAACCTTGGCAGCTTTCTGATGGGTGGACTTCAACTCCCAGAATTCTCCAGCTGGCTGGGGAATTCTGGGAGTTGAAGTCCACCCATCAGAAAGCTGCCAAGGTTGAGAAATGCTGGCTAAAGTGGCAGCCTGGGCCACCTTGCCCTGATTTTTGGAAAAAGAAACCATTTCTTTACAGGTGGGACTTAACCACTGCCAGCCCCCACAGCTTCACAATCCTTCCTTCCTTCCTTCCAACCACGGGGCAGGGGTAAGTGGGGAGATGCTGGTGAATATCACTCTGCTAAACAAATCATTCCGTCAGCACTGTCAAACTATTTACTAAGTCTGCACTACTATTAATCTTCTCATCGTTCCTATCACCCACCTCCTCCCACTTATGATTGTATGACTGTAATTTTGTTGCTTGTATCCTTACGATTTAGATTGATGTTGTTTCCTGATTACTTGTTTGTACCCGATAACTATCATTAGGTGTTGTATCTTATGATTCTTGATGAAGGTATCTTTTCTTTTATGTACACTGAGAGCATATGCACCAAAGACATTCCTTGTGTGTCCAATCACACTTGGCCAATAAATAATTCTATTCTATTCTATTCTATTCTATTCTATTCTATTCTATTCTATTCTATTCTATTCTATTCTATTCTATTCTATTCTATTCTTCTATTCTTCTTAGGGAAACTTATCCTAGTCCAGCCAAAGGACAAGAAATGGAGGCTCTGTTACTTCAACCAATGTTTCCGTCCCATTGTTAAACTGAAAATGTTTTCCTGGAACTCTCAGCCCCCTGTCTTAGAAATGGGGGGCAGGGATGGGGGGGGAGGGGAAAGGCCACAAGACCACCTTGTCTCTTGCAGGGCTGAGACCAACAGCTAAAGGTCCTTCCCCGGGCTCAGTGCAAGTTGACTCACCGGTCCCCAAAGGCAGCCAGAGGGCTGATTCACTAAACCACGGCTTGTTTGAAACAAGGCTTACCGCCAAAACACCAGTGGCTAAGTCCGCACTTGATGTTCCGTGGGTAAAACGCGACGGCACCGACTGATTCCCACTGGACTGGAGAGTTTTGCAGGCTGTGGAAACCCACCAGGGAGCCCGCCGGCTGAGCAGGGGCTGCGCTTGGGAGCATCCAAGGGGCTGGGGGGGGGGGTCTCCATGGGGCGACTTGGAGCTGCCAGCCAGGGCTGAGCAGCTGCCAAGATCGCTGCGGGAGAGGGGAATTGGGCCGATTTCCTTGGAGGAGCCCGGGGAGAGCCGAGGGGGCCCCCAGCGGTCCCTGGCCCTCCATCATCTCGTCCCACTTCGGAACCGTCCTGGTTGCAGGAATCGCCTCCCCGGGCAAACCAGCCCGCCATCACCCCGAGGTCCCGCTGCCCTTTGCTCCCATCCAGGCAGTCCCGGCCGGCTTCCCCGACGACCCCGCTCGGCTCCCCGTTTCCTCCCGCGCGCCCTCGGAGGCTCCGCCGTTGCGCCTCGCCTGTCGGCCCGGACAGGTCCCGCTGTGGCCCTCGCTTGGGCTCCGGCCGCAGGAGCTGCCGCCAAGCCCTCTGCACCCGTTCCCGTCGCAGCAGAGACGCCGACTCCGCAGGGCCTCGGCCGCCCTTCACAGCCCAGCGGCTCCGCCGCCGGCACGGCTGGCTTAGGCGCGCCGAGCGCTCTGCACGTCCGTAGAGGCGCTCTCGGCCGGCTCCTCCGCGCGGCTCCCCGATGCCCGGGCTCGGGCCTTCCGGGGAGGGGGCTCGGCCGGCGCCCCCCGCCCGAGCCGCGCGAAGCGGGAGCCGCCTCCTTCCCGAGCGACGCCTCAGCAGGACCGCGGCAGCGGCGCGGGAGAGACGAGCCAGGCGCAGCTCCGGCGCGGCCGGCCATGGAAGGCTCGTCGCCGGCTCCGGCCAGGCTCTTGGCGGCCGCGGCCGCGGCGGGGAGCCGGCTCGGCCCGAGCGGCCAGGAGTGAGGACGCGGCCGCCGCCGCAGAGGAGGAGGCGGCGGTGGCTGTGCTGAGCGAGCCCCCGCCGGAGCCCGGCAGCCGACTTGTCCCCGCCCGCCCGCCGGCGAGGCGCTGCGCCCCGGCCGCGCGTCTCCATTGCGCGTCGCGACCGCGGCAGCCGCTGCAGCAAAGGAGCCGCCGCCGCCGCCCCGTCCCGCCCCGAGCCCGGCACCTCCCGCAGCCCCCATCGCCGCCGGCTGGGGCGCGGCCGGCCATGAGCCGCCCCTGAGGACCCCGCCCGGGCCAGCCCCGCAGCCCAGCCCAGCCCAGCCGCCGCCGCCGCCGCTCGCCATGGGCAAGGACCAGGAGCTGATGCAGGCGGTGAAGGCGGAGGACGTCGGCGCGGTGCAGAAGCTGCTGCAGAGGCCCAAGCCGGGCAAAGCCAGTGAGTGCGCGGCGGCGGCAGGGCGGCGAGGGGTGCCAGGCCGGGCTCGGCTGTCCCGCGCGGGGGGCCGGGAGGGGGACGCCCCACCGGGGAAGGAGGGAGGGAGGGCTCCGCCTCGTCCTGCTCGCCAGCCCCGGAGCTCCGGCCGGGCTAGTCCCGCGCCTCCTCCTCCTCCTCCTCCTCCTCCAGCCCCGTCGCCGGAGCCAGCTGGACGTCCGGTGCCCGGCGAGGCGCCGCTGCCCTCTTGCCGCCGCCGGGGCTCTTCGGGCTCTGGCCGGAACGGGCCCGGGGAAGCGGCTGCGGGTCGCGGAGGGAAATGAAATGAAATGCCGCGTTTACGCGCTGCTCCCGCTGCTGCTCCACCCCCTCCGGACGGCAGGCTGGCATCGGGGCTGGGAGTGGAAAGGCACCCTTGGAACAGGTGGATGCCCGTCTCTCCAACTGGGCGGAGGGGGGGCAGAGAGAGAGAGAGAGAGTCACCCCCGGGAGCTGCCCTGATTGTGCCGCCTTTGGCTGTCACTAAGGGGGCAGAGGCCGGCTGGAGAGGCCTGGGGTGGCCGAGCAGAGCGAGGGGCATCGGGGCCGGGTGCCAAGGCTGGATGCAGCACGGAGGAGCACCCATCCCTGGCTCCAGCTCTGCCTGCAGCTGGGACGGGGCCAGCTCTCTGCTGTGCTTCTCCCTTCTGTGCTCTGCAAGCGTGAGACCGCTTGGCCAGCAAAGCAAGCCTTGGCACAGGGTGCGGGCATCCTTCCCAGGATGGCCTCTCCGATGTGGCTGCCTCTCCAGCCTGGTGCCTTCCTCTCGGCCATTGCTCCTGCGGCCAGGCCTCTCTGCTGGCTGTCCTTCACTGACCCCCACGGGTTAGTGCTGCTTCCCTTCCAGCCCTCCTCCAGGCAAGCAGGAGTACTGCAGGTCCCATCTGCCTTCTCCAGCCTCCCTTCAGGTATATGAGTTCCAATGCCTAGAATTCCCAGCAGCGGCCTGATTGGCTCGGGAGTTCTGGAGAGAAGGCTGCTGGTTAGGGATGAAGGCAGCCCAGCCAGTCTACCTGGAGGCCACTGCTGAGCACCGGCGCCACGTTGGTAGCTGAGCGTTTGGAAGAGTCTGTGTTTCTAATCCCTGGGGGTGAACGATGGAGACCATTTTTGGTTGTCTTTCGGGTGTGGAAGAAAAAAAGAATTGGGGAGCCTGAGGTTTAAACCTTAGTTCTGGACTTCCCTGCCTTGCTGGAGACAAGAACTGGGGCCCAGCCTCCATCAGAAGGTGGTCAGTTTCCCAGTTTTAAACCTCAGGCGTGTCCTGAGAAGAGGAGAGGCCTCCTGGCCAGTTCAAAATGCAATGCCCACTGGGGTACCATTTCTGCCAGCCAGTTGGACAGCCTCAGAGCTAAACTGAGAGACAGTCTAGACCAGGGGTCTCCAACCTTGGCAACATTAAGAGTTGTGGACTTCAACTCCCAGGAATTCCTGGGAGTTGAAGTCCGCAACTCTTAAAGTTGCCAAGGTTGGAGACCCCTGGTCTAGATGATGAAGAAGCTCTGAGACACTTGGTGGTCCCCCGTGGGATGGACAGGTGCCCTAGATGCCAGAACATGGGGCTGCTTCACCCAGTGGAGGAGAGGACCTCTTAGACCGGTGTTCCTTAAGCTTGGCAACTTTTAAGATGTGTGGACTTCAACTCCCAAAATTCCCCAAGCTGAGGAATTCTGGGAGTTGAAGTCTACTCATTTTAAAAATGCCAAACTGGAGAAACACTTTCCCAGATTGATGCCAATGAACGGTTGCCTTTGCACGGAGCTCGTGGGTCCCTTGGCAGTCTGTCTGTCTGGGCGCTTCACCTTCTTTCCTGCAGTGGCCACTCCTGTTTTTCTCCTACTCTTTTTCCTAGAAGTCTCTCCTGTCCCAGGGACACACTGACTTTGGGGGTGAGCCTGTGGTTCTGTGTTGAGGATTGTGGGGGAGGGGGAAGAAGCAGGAGCTCTGGGCCACTAGCCAACGCTTTTCAGAATTGATGCTTGAGCTGTTGCATCTTTGTGAGCACCTGAGACCTGTGGGATTGTAAGCAGCACTAACCTTGGACCCCTTCCCCCCCACACCATAGAACAGCACCTGTTGCCTTTGCATGCCAGTCTGTGGAGGGTTTGGAAGCCCCCTTCAGAAAGAAACTCAGAAGGTGCTGTGGGAAGCCTGGTTTGACAGCATGGGATATGAAGGGTTTCATTCAAACACGGAACATGTGAATTCAGCCTGCAGGCCATTCCTGGGATTTGATGGTGCTCCTGTTGCACACAGACTTAAGGGCAGACATGCTGTTTCATGCATGCTAGATAGAGCCACATTGGGGGTCAGAGCTGGGAAGGGAAGAAGCCCACTTCTAGCTTGTGGGGAGCTGAACTAGTGAATGGCCCCTGTGGGGGATGGCTGCAGCCTCAGGGCCCCCAAGCAGGATCGATGGGAGACTTCAGGGAGTCCCAGGGCTCTGGGCTACATTGGAAAGTTTTTGAAGAGGCGGCAGCTCATAGGATGGTTTAGGGTTGAGCTTGACTTTAGGATATCCTTGCCTTTGGGACTTTCCAGGCAGTAAAGTCCCATCCAATCTTTCCCCTCGTGCCCCCAGACTCTGGAAACGTTGCCCAGAAGCAAAGTGGACTGTGAAAATTGCTTGTGAGGTTCAGGGCTGGAGAGAAGAGCTACGGAGACCTTGTCAACTTGCTCGGCCTCTGTGACCCAGTTGAACTCCACGGCTGATGGATGGTGTCTCCTGCCATCCACAGAAGAGGACTCAGGCTGTGTTGGGCTGGAAAGAAGGCGGACTGCTTTTTGCTAGAGAGATTTTCCTAAAAATGTGGTGTGGGCTGGTGGGTTTTCCTCCAGGTCAGCAGATACAGGTGAAGGAAGGACTTCTGTGGCCCCCTTTCCTAGCCCAAAGCCTTCTGCATCTATAAGAGGACAACTTTCCAGCCAAGCATGATGGATTTTGTAGTCCAAGGCATGGCAGTGACAGCTGGGGAATTTCCTTCTCCGCCATTAGTGGAGGGCAGGGAAAGCTCTGGTGGGCTGGAGCCAAGCTGGGTGTCTCAGTCTGGGGGTGAGGTGTGGGGGGAGATGGTGTCTTTTCAGGAAGCCGGTGCTGGAGAAGAGAGCCTGGCAAACCAGGGCCTGTGTCCACCAGCCACAAGGAAGGTTGCTGGCTTTGGGCACTCCTTTGGCACTTCCTGAGACTTTGAGCCCTTAGGAGGCTCCACCACAGTTCCCAGGGGACGTCGCTTCCCAGGGTGGATGTCTCCAGTTCACTCTGATTTGAAACTTGAAATTCGGCTGAAATTTGACTAGGAGATAGTCGTTATAATTTGCAGTGGATAGATAGCCTAAGAAATGCTTTGAAAATATGGATCGTCTCTGGAGATTGTTTTGTTAAAAAATACGTTATGCTCCCTTTTGGTGTTAATGAAGATTTTGTTAATCGGTTGATTTGCTTGCCAATGCAGCTCAGGTAGTTTGCCACATTGGTGGTAATTCCGGCAAAGAAACATTTGGGAGAAGTTGCATCAGGGATGAAATCTAGCAGGTTCTGACAGGTTCTGGAGAACCAGTAGCGGAAATTTTGAGCAGTTTGGAGAACCGGCAAATACCACGTCTGGCTGGCCCCAGAGTAGGGAGGGAATGGGGATTTTGCAGTATCCTTCTCCTGCCACGCCCACAGAACAGATAGTAAAAAAAATTGGATTTCACCACTGGGTTGCCTGTTACAATGTGAGTAGCAAAGTCTTGATTAAAAAGTATATTCAGGGCAAAAAAAAATATGTGTGTTTGCAAGTGTACATCTCTTCTCTTGCCCTTCACATCCCAATAAAATTAGATATGTCAGGGGTTGGGGCTTCTCCGGGGTTGTAAGGCGGCATTTGTGCTCGAGAAGTCAGCCAAGAAGAGCTTTTGGGGTCCCGGTGTTCCCCAAAAGTCTGCTCCGTTCCTGTCCTGGAGGGGTCTCCTCCCATTCTGGGGCTTCACTGAGAGGGATGCAGACAGCCTGACTAGATGGCTCAGTGGCTAAAGACACTGAGCTTGTCGATCAGGAAGGTCGGCAGTTCAGCGGTTCAAATCCCTGGTACAGGTTTCCTGCGTGAGCAGGGGGTTGGACTAGATTATCTCCAAGGTTCCTTTCAACTCTGTTACTGTTACTGTTACTTCTAGCCAGAGGCCCTTTCAGGAAGAGGAGAGGTTGAGCTCTCTGCTCAGTTAAGTGAGCTCCACTGGCAGTTTGGGGTTGCTCGTTCACAGCCTGGCCTACCTTACAGGGTTGTTGTGGGGTAGCCTAAGGAGAAATCCCCAGGTGTATTTCTCAGAGGGAGGATTCTATATGCTGCGTTCTTCAGATATACTGGGTGATAAAGAAGGAGGAGAACTTCCTCCGAGGCCCTCCTGAATCACAGAATCCTAGGGCTAGAAGGGACCTTAGAGGTCTTCTAGTTCAACCCCCTGCCCAAGGCAGGAATCCTTATTTCATTCCAGACACATGGCGGTCCAATCTTTTCTTGAAAACCTCCAGCGATGGAGCACTCAAACTCCAGGAGGGAAGCTTTTTCCATTGATTGAGCGTTCTAACTTCCAGAGTCACCTTCCTTAAAAACAGCTCCGCCTTTATTTATTTTTTTAAACTCCTTTTATCAGCTGCAGGAACAAGCCCTTCTTAGCTGTGGCCCCCACTTAAAAGGCATGTGCAACTACTCCTTCCTGGCTGTGTGTCCTCCAGTGCCAAAGCTACCTTGTGCAATCTCCTCCTCCTTCATAATAGGCAATACTACTCCCTTCTGCTTTACTGCAGCTTTGCTGGCTGAGGAATTCTGGGAGTTGAAGTCCACAGGTCTTAAAGTTGCCAAGGTTGGAGACCCCTACTTTAGTGGACTATGGCTATTGTCTGCTGCCCAGCTAGGTAGCAGCATCCAGTCACCTTTCACTGATCCGAAGAAAACTAAATCAGTTATTTGGATGGTGGACCACCAGGAGATCCCAGGGCCTACCTCTCACCAGGACTGAAAAGTGAACAAAAAATTCTGAGGAAGAAGGGTACGACAGCCAGGCTGTGGCCAAGATACGTAGTATGATAGACTTGCCTAGCCGGCACAACATGCAACAATTTCATATTGATGCAATATATTATAATGTAATGTTATGCACATATATGTATAGAGGATTGTGTGTTCGTTAATATGATTTACTGGGTTAGGGGTTTTCTTTCTTTCACAGTGAGTTATTGAGACGTATCTTGTTTGGGGGGGGTGCACTAAGAGAGGCTCAGCCAATCTCATTGTACACATGTTGTGCATTGACAATAAAGATTTGAGGTTGTTTTTTTTAAAGATGCTAACGCAGCATCTCTACAAAGACACTAAGAGTCGAGTTTTGACTCCAAGAAGAATTTATTTTTCTCTGTTAGGTGCTTGAAACAGCTGTAAAAACTCAGGCAGAAAAGTGAGATATAACCCAGGGGTGGGTTTCAAATTTTTTTAATACCGGTTCTGTGGGTGTGGCTCGGTGGGTGTGGCATGGCTTGGTGGGTGTGGCTTGGTGGGCATGGCAGGGGAAGGATACTGCAAAATCCCCATTTCTTCCCAATCAGCTGGGACTTGGGAGGCAGAGAATAGATGGGAGAGGGGCCAGTCAGAGGTGGCATTGACCGGTTCTCTGAACTACTCAAAATTTCTGCTGCCAGTTCGCCACAACTGGTCAGAACCTGCTGAAACCCACCTCTGATATAACCCCAAAAATAATATGTTGGAGATGCAGCTCAAAGCCTGCTGGAACTTGCATTCCCACCTCCTCAAAGGCTCATCGCTGGCTGCTTAGTTGATTATGCAGCCATGGGTGATTTCGCCGCTGAATGCGGAAAACTTTAAAATGTGTTTGCAATTTTCAGAGCCTTTCGCTGTTTGCCATGCGACGTTGCTGATTATTCTTTCCCCACTGGGCTTGTTTTAATTTCTTTCTGATTTTAAATGGCTTATTTGTGTTTATGCATTCAAGGGTTTTAAACTTTATTTTGTGGACTGCTAAGAACATGTCTGCTATTGGGCCACATAAAATGGCAATAAAGAAATTAGTAACCGAACATAAAAGAATGGGTCAGTTACCTACAGAATCTCCACCAGGCTTTTGATTGGTGTTGGCTACCCAGCCACTGACAAAGCCTCTCTCTGAGCCACATGTGAGGGTCCCATATTCCAGCCCTACCATGGTCCTGTCGGGGGGCTTCGCCAAGACAAAGGTATGCCAGCCAGAGGGTCACTCCAGGCATGTTTGGGGCAGGGGTGGGTTCTACTTACCTTTACTACCGATTTGCAATAGGGCTACGCGCGCGTGCACTCTTCTGCGTCAGGGTCAGTGGGCGGAGCAGAGCCTCCCGCCGGTTTTACTACTGGTTTATTTATTTATTTATTTATTAAATTTTTATACCGCCCTTTTCCTGAAGGACTCAGGGCGGTGTACAGCCAAGATAAAAAACCAACAATATAAAAGTTAAAAACAATTTAAAATTATTAAATAGTTTGGCCAATAATCTAAAATAAAATAACCCATTAAAATAATATTTTAGGCCAGCCCTGCTTGATGGAATAATAGTGTTTTAAGGGCACGGCGAAAGGTACGAAGGTCAGGAATCTGACGAATCTCCGGGGGCAGCTCGTTCCAGAGGGCAGGTGCCCCCACAGAGAAGGCCCTCGCCCTGGGGGTCGCCAGTCGACACTGTCTAACCGACGGCACCATGAGGAGACCCACTCTGTGGGAGCATACTGGTCGATGGGAGGCTATCGGAGGCAGAAGGCGGTCTCGTAAGTACCCACGTCCTATGTCATGGAGCGCTTTAAAGGTGGCGACCAATACTTTGAATCGCACCCAGAAGACCACTGGGAGCCAGTGCAGCTCGCGTAGGAATGGTGTTACATGGGAGCATCGAGTCGCCCCCATAATCACCCGCGTGGCCGCATTCTGGACCAGCTGGAGCCTCCGGGTGCTCTTCAAGGGGAGCCCCATGTAGAGAGTGTTACAGTAGTCCAGACGGGAAGTGATGAGGGCGTGAGTGACCGTGCGCAAGGCGTCCCGGTCCAGAAAGGTGTGAACTATAGAACCGGTGCGAATCCACCACCGGTTTGGGGGGCCCCCTCTAAAAAAGAGGGATGGGGTCAGGGCATGCTTTGGGAGGAGGCCTTGGGCATTTTAAGGGATTACCTCTGTCTTTAATTGTAGGAGGACAACTGTGGTAGTCAGTGATGGCCCTAAATAAGGAGGAATTTGCAAGCGCCTTTTCAGACTCAAAAGCCTAAGCTTTCGTGAGGTTTAATAAAACCTGCTTTGATCAAATCTGTGAGTCTAAAATGGTGCTCCCACTCTCCTCTGGAGGATTTTTGTCCCGTAAAAGCTTCGTACACAGACCTCAAATGCAACCACAACTCCCCTGTTTCATGGAAGGGACCTTGGAGGTCTTCTAGACCAACCCAGTGGAGGGCTGCTGCCGGTTCGGACCAGGTCAGGTGAACCAGTAGTTGCAACCTGCGAGTGGATCCGCCCACCTGCCTGGGCGCAACCCCGTCCTATATCGCTGTGTTTTTGACGCCGCGTGCATGTATGGAAGGCAGGCGCAAGCGAATTGCCGTGTTTCGTGACGCTGCACGCATGCGTGGATCACATTTCCGGTTGCTGGGCGAACCGGTTGTTACAGTATATGACGCCCACCTCTGGCCCAACCACCTGCTCAAGGCAGGAAGCCCTATACCAGTGATGGCTAACCTTTTTGTCGTCGCGTGCCAAAAGCGGGGGTCACGTGGGGGGGGGTCGCAGGCATGCATGCCCACACCCATAATTCAATGACCCACCCACCCCTGTGTTTGTGCTCCTCCCGCTTTTGGCACGTGATGGCAAAAAGGTTACTGGTGGGCCTGGAAGTCCCGTTTTTCGCCCTCCCCAGGCTCCAGAGGCTTTTTTGGAGCCTGGGGACAGTGAAAACAGCCTTCCCCACCCCCTTCATTGCCCTCTGTAGGCCGGAAATGGCCCATTTCCTGACTTCCGGTAGGCCCAGAAGGCCCAAAATCAGCTGGCCAGCGAGCACATGCGTGCTGGAGCTGAGCTAGGGCAACGCTCCCATGCCCACAGATATGGCTCCGCGTGACACCTGTGGCACCCGTGCCATACGTTCACCATCACAGCCCTATACCATTCCAGTCAGCTGTCCAGTCTCTTCTTGAAAACCTCCAGTGATGGAGTTCCTACAACACTGTCAAAAAATTTCTTCTTACTTCTAGATTGAATCTCTCCTTAACAAGCTTCCCACCCATTACTTCTTGTCACTTCTTGTTATTCCTGGAGAGGGGCTTCCCTGTAACTGTCAGAGGGGGTGACCCAGAAGCCCCAGGCAGACCTTTGTAGACCTAAGTTAGGGGTGTCTGTGGGGTGGGGTGGGGGTTTAAAAGAATGCCATGTGTGAAAAAATTTCTTACTGGCACTGATGATGTTACCTAGTTGGGTAATGAAACGTCGGCCGGAAAACAGCCAGGCTCACCAAATGACTCACCTGTATTGTTCTTCTACATTTATCCCCGAGCGACCTCAGCCTTCTTTGCAACACCACATCTTTCAGCATCGATATATGCAGGTAGCTTTGGATCGCTGCCATTCATGCTGGAATGTGTCTGTGTCTCTACCAGAAGGAATTACTCGCTTCGTTTGGATTTGCCTTGGCCAGAGTGAAACCTCCACTTACTAAGCAGTGGGGCCATCGTCCACGTCTGTGCTTTGATGTCACTGGTGGGGTGACCTGCAAGATGTCACAGCACAGGTGAATGGATGTGCTTTTCCCATTTAGCAGAATGACAGCATTGGAAGGGACCTTGGAGGTCTTCTAGTCCAACCCCTGCTTAGGCAGGAAACCTTACACCATTTCAGACAAATCATTGTCCAGTCTCTTCTTAAAAACTTCCGGTGTTGGAGCACTCACAACTTCTGGAGGCAAGTTGTTCCCCTGATTAATTGTTCTAACTGTCAGGAAATTTCTCCTTAGTTCTAAGTTGCTTCTCTCCTTGATGAGTTTCCATCCATTGCTTCTTGTTCTGCCTTCAGGCGTTTTGGAGAATAGGTGGACCCCCTCATCTCTGACAATCTCTCCAATATTGGAAGACTGCCATCGTGTCACCCCTAGTCCTTCTTTTCATTAAACTACCATGTTTTCCCGAAAATAAGACTCTGTCTTATATGTTTTTGAACCCCAAAATAAGCGTTTGGCCTTATTTTCAGGGAGGTCTTATTATTTTGGGGTGTGTGGAGCAAGACGGGGCTCTTCTTGATGTCTTACCTGATTTCCAGCTCTGTCTCCCTAACCCTAATCAGAGGAAATGGCGGGGACTGGCTGCGCATGCAGTTTAATATTTTTGGGGAGGACTTATTTTCAGGAGGGGGCTTATTTTAGCACATGCGCTCAAAAGTCCGATTGGGCTTATTGTCCGGGGAGGTCTTATTTTCGGGGAAACGGTAGACATACCCAGTTCCAGCAACCATTCTTTATATGTTTTAAAGTCCAGTCCCCTAATCATCTTGGTTGCTCTTCTCTGCCCTCTTTGCTGAAGGTCCAAGCTCATCACAGCCTCCTGTCACAACACTTCGGGCAACCTTTGGGGGACGGGGACATAGTTGGGGGGAAGAACTGAAGCCTTCAATGTGGGTGGGGCTGTTTTCAGAGAGATCCTGGTCCTGTAAGAGTGAGGTATCTTTTTTAGGGCTTTGGTGCAACTTAACCTTGCTTTGCAGCTCAGAAAGTCAGGCAAGATTGTCCATGGTCAATCTTTAGAGTTAGAGCAGAGGTCTTCAAACTTGGCAGCTTCAAGATTTGTGGACTTCAACTCTCTGAATTCTCCAGCCAGCTCTGCTTAATCTGTAAGACTGCTCAGTCTTAAAGCTGCCAAGTTTGAAGACCTCTGAGTTAGAGGGTCCCAGACAGAGTCCCAGCTGCTGCTGGTTGCCCAATCGAGGTGCAAAGCTTTGGTTGAGGCACCTTGTTCCTCTGCTGGAGCTGCAACCACTCAAGCCTGGGTGGGTTTCTCCCTGCCTTCCCCTTTGGCAAAGCTTCCCGCCAGGGCATCTGAGTGGGTGGGTAGTTGGGTGGGGGCCCTTAGCACTGCCAGCAGCAGCTCCGCCACAGAAGTTGGAGGACCTCTCGCCTGCTCATCAACTTGCTCTTTGATTCTTGCTCCTTAATTATTGTAAAGCTGCCCGCAATCTGCTTAAAGCTTTCTAAAGCAGCTTAGCTGTGAGAGCTGCTGTCAGAGCTGCCCTGAGTCGGTGAGTTTCTCTTCCATTTCACCAGAAAGTAAAGCTCCCCTTGACAATGTTCTTCCAGGAACTTCAAGGAAGAGGCTGAAGGGAGATGCCTGTGCCTGGCCAAGCAGAGAAGAAGGGTGAGAAAGAGACCCCTGCTTGCCCCAGGCCCCCAGCACCCCTCCCTCCCTCCCTCTGGCTGTTTCCACCCTGGCCTGAACCCCAGCAGGAAGCCTGGCCTGCCTTTGCTAGACCCTCTGGAACCCATGGCTTCCCAAGGCCAGAAGAGATCCTGCCAGGCAGGGGGCAGCCCACACAAGAGTGGCCCATCGTTGCTGCTGGTGGATCAAGGCCTGTGCGAGAAGGAGAGTGATGTCCAATGGAAACATCTTCGCTTATCGGCCCCTGAGAGCCAGCGTCCTCTTTCACTCCATGCAGATGAAGTCTCCCAAGTCCAGAAATCGGTACATGCTCAGAGGCAATCTTGGGCTGTTTGCCTCGTTAGGCAAATGTGTTTTCCTTTCTGTGTTTTGCTGGGGAGCATTTTGCGCATTCTTGCAAATGTGGTGGACTTTGCTGACTGAACAGGAATAGCTGAGCCCGATGCGAGTTTTGAAAAGCTGCACGATGTGCCCTTATTCAGGGTCAAGGATGAGGAGATGGCCCTTTTGGTGTTTTGAATGTTGATGTGCTGGACTATGGTGCCCATCGCCAGCAGGCAACTGCTTTCCTCCTTATTGTCTGTGGGTGACGGTGCTTCTGAAGGGCGGGGGACAAAATGGACATCAGATCCGAGACCCTCAAGCCACAATGGGGCAGCGTGGTCTGGAAGTCTTGGACAGCGGCCGATTAGACAGGGTCTGTTTGAAACTATCCAAGTTGGGAACCAACCAAGCATGATGGGATTTGAAACTGTTTCCCCCTTTTGCATTTGTATTTTGACGAGGGCGCGTTTGCTGCATCATGGGTTTTGAAGTTGTGCATTTCACGCATCGGCCAGCTGTTCTGGACACCTGCGTTGTCAGGCTGATAACTCCACTGCTTGCATAATAATCTCTTGACGTCTTGTTTTACATGCATTTTTCCAGCTGAGGGGATGTGTGTAGCCCCGGGGGGGTGGGGGTGGGGGTGGAGGGTGGGATGGAGATGCAACGACGCAACCGGGGATAGTATTGGTAGGAGGACGTTTCTTGGCAAATGGGGATTGGCTGTGCTTTCTTTCCTTTTCAAATGTGTTTGGTCAGCTCAGCTGAACGGTGCTGGCTTCTTGTTCTGCACGCTGGCAGTTCCTGGGCTGTCGAGAGATCTGGCTGTTTTTCAAGGCAATGCAGAGCTGGCGGTTTTCCATCGCTCTGCCCATCTGCTGGGCTGCCCTTCCCTAGGAGAGGAGGGGATTGCAGGACCCTCCAGGGCAGGGGTCTCCAAGCTGGGCAACTTTAAGACTTGTGGATTTCAACTCCAAGCCCAGCTTGGAGACCCCTGCTCCAGGGAGCCTCTTCTGGCTATAATTACCTACCAGGAAGCCTGCAGCCTGGCTTTTTCCCCTTCTTCAGCTGAGCCCCTCCTGAGCTGTCTTAAATCAAAGACGAGCCAGATAAATATTTAGCATTTTGACTTCAGCCAGAAATGACACAAGGGCATGCTTTAAGTGAGAGATCTGCCTAAAGTCCTGAGCTGCATTACGACATCTGCTGGGCTGACCTCTGGCCTGGGGGTGGACAGCTGGGGCTCCATCCCAAGGGAATCCCTCTCAGCAGGCGAGAACCGTGTGCAGTGGGTGACTGTGGGACCATTCCGCTGTCATCGTCGAGTATCCCAGATCCAGAGCAAGAGCTGGGAAAAAGCAATCGAATGTAGTAAGAACGAGGACCAGGAATCTGGTGTCCTTCTCAGAACTTTGCAAGCATCACCAGTGCTTCCTAAGGAGAACATGGAGATGTTTGCTACCCTTGGTGGATGCCTCCAATGGCCCAGTGGGATGGATCAGTTGTGTGGCCTTCTTTCCTCTTCTGGCCCTACCACCCTATTGAGAAACGAGTGCTCCTGGGGCACGGGTTGGCTCATCTCTTTGCTGCAGCTCCCTGTTGCCGGTTGGCTCCAAAATTGATAGGACTTTTGGTTAGAGGGAATAAGACGCTGCGCTAGAAGGAGACTCTATGGTGGAGGAACCAGACTTCCGGTCAACTCCAGAATTGAATGGGGGACTTCCAGTTAGGACCTTTGTGGCTCTTTGAGTGTTTAAGGTTGCCGACCCCCCGTCCTGGGGGAACAGCGGGATCATCCAGTCTGCTTAGGAGAAGGCTGTTCTCCAATGTCAAAAAAATTTTAACTGGTGCAAATTGAGCCTCCTGGCTGTGCTGATGCGATCAGAGCCGGCTGAGAGGGATTAGAAGAGCAGGTTCAGTCAAAAGTGGATTCATGATGCAACTGCAGTGATCAAGAGATGTTCCACGTTGGAAATCTTAATTGGGGGGGATGAAGTGGGTACTCTGATAAGAGGTGATGCCAGGCTGAGTGGTTTGATCGCTGCCGAAGCTCAAGGCTGTTGTGGAATACCCTAGCCCAGGATTTAATACTTTAATGCCACCCAAGTCTGTGTTAGTGCACAAAATTGTACCCTTGCGCTCTCAGTAATTACATCCATAGTCACTGCTGCCTTCTTTTGATGTGGTGCTTGCAATCTTGAAAGCACAGTGTGAGAAGAGGCAACCAGGGATGAGAAGATGCTGCTCTCAGTAATAGCCATTGCCTTGGATAGCTTTTCAGTCAATCAGAATAGAGCTGGAAGGGACCTTGGAGGTCTTCTAGTCCAACCTCCTGCTCAAGCAGGAGACCTTATACTATTTCAGACAAGTGGCTGTCCAGTCTCTTCTTAAAAGCCTCCATTGATGGAGCATCCATAACTTCTGAAGAGAAGCTATTCCACTGGTTGATTGTTCTGTTAGGAAGTTTCTCCTTAGTTCTAGGTTGCTTCTCTCCTTGGTTAGTTTCAATCCATTTTTTCTTGTCTTGCCTTCTGATATTTTGAAAAATAAGTTGACCTCCTCCTGTTTGTGGCAGCCTCTCAATTACTGGAATACTACTATTATGTCACCTTTAGTCTTTCTTTTCTCTAGACTAGTCATATCCAATTCATGCAATCAGTCTTCATATGTTTCAGTCCCCAGGCCTTTAATCGTCTTAGTTTGTACTTTTTCCAGAGTCTCAACATCTTTTCTGTAATGTGAACAAAATTGACATTTTGTGGTCTTGCTAAGGTTTTATAAAGCTTCATTAATACTTCACCTGATTTTGATGCTATGCCTCTGTTTATACAACCAGGGATTGTATTAGCTTTTTTGGTTGCTATTGCACACTGCTGGCTCATATTTAAGTGATCATTTTATTTTATTTTTTAATAAAAAATTTATTTTATATTACATATACATATCAGTGCATTAGCAGTGTGACACTTGGCTGCCATACATTTCAGTACAAAGAAAATAATATTATTAATCATAGTTATCACTTTCATCCAGCTTATATATTTCTAATAGTAATACACATTGATATCAAATTATAATCTTCCATTATTTCATATTGTTTAAACATACATCAATTTCTAAACCTCTCTCTTATCGTTACACTTGTAAAAATGTATATACTAATATTCCCCCTTTCTCTTATTTCTGTCTTTATTCTTTATTCTAACTTTTATTCTTGTGACCATTATATTAAAAGACGTTCCCTTTGCATTACAGTACTACTCTTCATTATTTCATTGTTCAATATTTAAATGTGCAATTCTAATACCAATCACAATATTAAAATCAGAGGTCTTCAAACTTGGCAGTTTTAAGACTTGTGGACTTCAACTCCCAGAATTCTCCAGGCTGGAGCATTCTGGGAGTTGAAGTCCACAAGTCTTAAAGCTGCCAAGTTTGAAGACCTCTGATTTAAGTGATCGTTTTAGAGGAGTAGGAAGAGAAGGAGGACAGGCCAGAGTTCTCTGGACTAGAGAAGGTGCTCTCCATTCCAGCTGCTGAAGGCTAGAGAAGAAAGAATCAACATTCTGTCTCGGAACTGTCCAGAAACATCTAGCAGGTCTTTGAGGAATCATAGAAGGTGAAGACAGAAATGGTTCTTTGAGATCATTCCATCTATGACTCCTGCAGGAACCTACCTCTAGGACAGAGGTCTTCAAACTTGGCAACTTTAAGACTTTTAGACATGGCTGGCTGGAGAATTCTGGAGTTGAAGTCCACAAGTCTTAAAGGTGCCAAGTTCTGAAGACCCCTGCTCTAGTGGCAATCTTGCTAGGTGGGAGAATTCTGGGAGTTGAAGTTCATTCATCAAACAGTTGCCAAGGTTAAGAGACATTGCTCCTACTAACTGTCTTCTTGGTGATGGGTATTAGCAAACGGGTCATTGCTTCTTGGGAATTCTGGGAGCTACAGTCCTAATACATCCTGGCAGTGCCAGGTTGGCAAGACTGTGCAAAGTCTTGGCTTCTGCAAAGAGCCTGCAGATCAGGTGCAGCTGTTTTTGCATGGTGCCTGCACCCATTGCATGCTTACAGACAACCATCTGAGCCCATCCAGTTGGGAATGCCTGCTTCCAAGGTTTCCAATTGTTTTGAACTACAATTCCCATCTGCCCCACCATTGTCTAGCTGGGCTAGCTGGGCAATGACCCAAATTGAAGTTGAGTGGGGTGGGGGGAAAGTTTCCAAGGTCTGGAAAATAGCCAGTCTCTTTCTTTTCAGTTCTGCCTCATTTTAGAGCTTGCTTCCAAGAGGGAGACCAACCTCCAGAATGACAGATCGCAGAAGATCTTGTGGCTGACAAAATTCAGCAAAATGCTTTATAGATGCAAAGAAAAGATGTGAAAATTTTAGCCCCATGCATTCTGGGGACCATCCATCCACCAGCTTTGAAAAAACATTTGGGAATCTTGTGATAATTACAGTACATGCTGCAAAACTAAACATTCCCAGTGTGGAATATCAGTGGAACGTCTTTCCTCCAGAAGTTGGACGTTCTCCATCACTGGAGGTCTTTTAGGAAGAGATTGGACAGCCGTTTGTCCAGAATGATACAGGGAGTCCTGATCATGCAGAGGGTTGGACTAGAAGACCTCCAAGGTCCCTTCCAATTCCATTTTACTGCTATTCTGTTATTCTTCTATGAAGGGCACATTATGACAAAAAGGAAAATGTAGTTTTCAACATTTGATTCCTACTCAGGTTGGAGTGTCTGTGTAGAATGCACATACAGTCTTTTTTTTTTTAAACAAAATAAAAACCTGCGTATTGGACAGCTGTGAAGTTGCAAAACCTCTTCTATGATTTTGGAGGTAATTTTTCCTCTTTCTGGTTGGCATAGAATCATTCAGAATGTTTGCAGAATGGCTGGTCTGATCTAGCTCCTGCCTGTTTGTGTTCTACTCAGTGACTGCAAACCCAGAGAAGGACTGAATTTGGGCAACAAAATGGCAAAGAGAATAGAGTCGATCTTGCCCATTGGTGGATGTATCTGTCATTTTCATTCTGTTAAATTTCTGGGTGTTCCCCCCTCCCCAGTTTTAAGCTGCAATCTTCTGATTTTTGCATATGTTGGAGAAGTCTTAAGAACATGTTTGCAGATGTGCCCTGCGTGGTCTTTTGCAGATGTATATTTTTGCCTTCGTGGCCTACATGACCAATTCAGAGGAGAAGTTAGCCTCTAGCTCTGTTTCCTTTCACATTTTGATTTTGAAAGTGTGGCACCGATTGCATGAAATACAAGCGGAAAAAGTTTCTTCCTTCTTCCTCACCCTCAGCCAAGTCTCATTTCCTTACCTTCTCGGATACAATTGATTGGCACGTTCACCACGCCAGGTCATTAAGCCCGTAAAAAAACAGATTACATAAGTGCCTGTATGAAGGGAACCCAGTTGCCATCGCAAGGCAGGAAATACTCACACACTGGGAAAAATAGCAGGTGATTGTTGTTGCCATGACTTCAGGTTCGTTTTTGCTGTGGTAGCAGGAGACCTCAGGGAGCTGCAGTCTGGCACGGCGGAAGAAACACCCATTGTTTCTGCTGGATCCGCGGGTTGATATTCTGGCCAGAATCTCCATCTGTCTGGGAGTCAGCGTGGGCCAGCTTTCCTAGCCGGGCGCTCCAGATGTGGCTGACGCAGATTGGCTGGGGATTTAGGGAACTTGCACTCCAGCAAATTCGGAGGGTGCCAAATTGGGAAATTGCTGTCAGGATGGAGGTTGGTTGCTCCCATGAGGGCCTGTCCTCTGATGTGGGTTGGAGCTGGGAGGAGGAGCAAGGGAGGTCCAGGTTGAAGTTCACAATCAGCCAAAGAAACCGAGTGTGCAAAACACGAGTGGTCAGATCAGTAAAACAACTGGGGGTGGCTGATTTGTCTCAGTCTTGCTTGGATGACTTTGAAGGGGATGAATATAGAGCCCTGGAGGTGGGATCTATTTTCCAAGGCATCCGAAGGCCAGACAAGGAACAATGGATGGAAACTGAACAAGGACAGATTTAACCTGGAAATGAGGAGAAATTTTCTGACAGTGAGAACAATCAACCAGTGGAACAGAAGTTGCCTCCAGAAGTTGTGGGAGCTTCATCACTGGAGGCTTTCAAGAAGAGACTGGACTGCCATCTGTCAGAAATGGTGTGGGGTCTCCTGCTTGAGCAGAGGATTGGAGTAGATGACCTACAACAGTGATGGCTAATCTTTTCCAGACCGAGTGCCCAATGCGTGTGCGACCCTGTGCATGCCCCCCCTGCACAAGCCCCTCCCCCGCGCATGCATGCCCGCCTACATGTGCCCCACCCCCACACATGCGCACGCCTCCCCCACGCGCCCTGTGCTTGCGTGGCAGAAACCTGAAGACCAGCTGGCCAGAGGGAGGCGCGCATGATGCACAGCAGAGCTGAAATGGGGCGACGGCTCACGTGCCATCAGAGAGGGTGCTGCGTGCCACCTCTGGCACTCGTGCCATAGGTTCGCCATCCTGGATCTACAAGGTCCCTTCCAACTCTGTTAATCTGTATCTGTATCTGCTAAGGTACAACTGTCTCCAAAATGGGACCTTGGTCACTGGAAGATACAGATAGAGGTGTGTGATCTTCGACTCCCAGAATTCTCCAGGCTTGCCATGCTGGCTGGGGAATTCTGGGAGTTGCAGTCCACACATCTTCCAGTGATTAAGGTTGAGAAACACCACAGCAGTACCATCAATAAGGGCAGTTTAGAGCAAGGGGGAGGGGCTGTATAACATCACAGCTTCTTCCTGGCATTTCTGCCTATCTAGGGCTGAGTGGACATCAATTCCTAGAATCCCCTGGCAACATGGTGACCAGTGAGCATACTAGGACTTGAAATCTGGACCTGCAAAGGCAGCCTGGGTTGGGGAAGACAGCTGCCCTTGGTAGCTGAGAGCAGAGCCTTCCCAATTCAGCCTGTGGCATCTTCAAGAAGAGCAGAGAAAGAGGCTCACTGCATAGCGGCTGTCCTTCAGGGTGCCCATTACAGTCGGATTCTGAGTGAGTTGGCATATGGAAAGCTGCTGAGCCTGGTCCATTTTTTCTCAGCAGCTTTCACTCAGCCTTCACTTCCCTCGGACCCCACCTCGGTTTCCAGACCTGTCCTGCTGGCAGAGTCCCCCCCCCCTCGGATTAACCGTGATCAATTCCAGCTTCCCTGATTTCGTTTGATCACTTTAATGGCTGCAAGCAGCCACGTTTCATGAAACCTAGACTTCAGAAGAGCAGCTGTTCTGACCCGGCTCCCAAACACGACAAACCCTCTGTAGTTAACTCAATGATTCCTTTATTAGGAGCATCAGCAGCACCGGCAAAAAGTTTCTCTCTCACTACAGGCTAACAAGTCTGTCCAGCAGGGAGATGAATAGTTGTTTGCCATACTTATTCATCTCCGCCCCCCTGCCTTTTATCCCCGGAGCTAGGGTGGGGCTTCGCTAGCAGCGGTGGCTCTTCCATCCCAAGGACCGGCCCATAGATTTCCACTGCTCTCCTCTCCTTTGCCTTCTGCACATCCGCACATCAGGCACTGGACCCAGCTGTTCCTCCTCTTCCTCATCCAGGCCTGTTGGCTGTTGATTCTCCATCTGAGGGCTGATGGAAGGCCCAGGCACCGCCTCTGTCTCTCTCTCTGACAACTCCATTCCCTCTTCCCAGGGGTGAAATCTACTTACCTTCCCTACCGGTTCGGAAGTACACGAGCCATCGTCACATCCAATTTAGGACCCTCTGTGCATGCGCAAAGACTTCTGCGCATGCACAGAGGGTCAAATCAGTTACTTCCTGGTTAAAACCAGGAAGTAACAATGTCCGGGTAGGTGGGTGGAGCCTTGCGCTGCTGCCGCTACCAGTTCAACAAACCATGTGCCGCTGGCACTACCAGTTCGCATGAGCTGGACAGAACCGGCAGGAGTTCACCACTGCCTCTTCCCCCTCGGAGCTCTCAGGTTGCCTTGATGCAGGCCCTGACTCCCATCCCAGATCCTCCTCGTCTGATTTGGCTGCTGGAGGGTCCAGTGCCTGACAGGCCACAACAGCAGCTTCTCCAGCAAAGAAAGGGTGCTGGCACAGAGGGGGGATCCCAGAGGATGCCTTGAGGGAGCAAACCTGGCTGGCCCTCTTTCCAAGGCCAGAGTGCAAGCAGGAGAAGGGGATGGTGAAAGACCATCCTACAAACTATAACATAATCAAACCTAACACTTCATAAATATAACGTCGTTAGCATTAGCTAGCCTCACTGGCTTGGAGGACAGCTCCCATCATTTATGGCCATGGCAGTGGGCCACGTTTGGCTATGAATGATGGGTATTGCAGTCAGCCCTATTGGAGGGCACCCAAAATTACATCTGGTGTAATTTTCATACGAAAACTACAAGCCTGTTTTGGTCCTGCCTCTTCTCTGAAATAGGTAGTTGCTTGGAAACAGCTTGTCCTATTTTCCAATTCTTCCCCCACCCCTCGGAGTTAGTGATCTCTCTTGTGGGGAAGGGGGCTGTGTCCTGGAGGGAAGGGGCAGATGAAATGAACCGGCCAGTCCTGTCTCACAGGCAGATTCTGATGACCAGGATTTGAGACTGAGATAGACTGCATCGGAACACAATGCTCCTATGAACGTACTGTGGTTGGAATGTGACTCTACGTAAATCTGTGCACGTCTGTTTTAAACATTAAAAGGGCCGAACTGTTTCCTCTTTCTTAAAACAATCAGCTGGGAGGGGATATGGTGGGGGTGGGGGTGGAATACTGCATCCAGTTTTGGTCACCACACTATAATAAAGATTTATTATTATTTATTTATTTTATTTATTTATTAATTTAATTTGTATACCGCCCTTCTCCCAGAGGGACTCAGGGCGGTGAACAGCCAAAATTAAAAAACATACAAATACAAAAGTTAAGATAATTAAAAGAATTAAATCATTGGCTACCCAATTTAAAACCCCAAATCCATAGAATTTAAAATCCCAATTAAAAACCATTTAGGCTAGGCCGGCTTGATGAAATAAAAACGTCTTCAGGGCTTTATGGATGTTGAGACTCTAGAAAAAGTGCAGAGAAGAGCAACAAAGATGATTAGGGGACTGGAGGCTAAAACATACGAAGAACGGTTGCAGGAACTGGGTATGTCTAGTTTGATGAAGAGAAGGAGTAGGGGAGATATGATAGCAGTCTTCCAATATTTGAGGGGCTGCCACGGAGAGGAGGAGGTCAAGCTATTCTCCAAAGCACAAGAAAAAGAAAGAAAGAAAGAAAGAAAGAAAGAAAGAAAGAAAGAAAGAAAGAAAGAAAGAAAGAAAGAAAGAAAAAGGAAAGAAGACATCTGAATGAACCATGGATGGATGGATGGATGGACAGAAGACATGGCTAGTCTAGTGAAGAGAAGGACCAGGGAAGACAATCATAGCAATCTTCCAATATTTGAGGGGCTCCTACAATGGCGAGGGGGTCAACTTATTTCCCAAGGCACCTGAAGGCCAGACAAGGAATAATGGATGGAAAGTGATCTAGGAGAGATTCAACTTGGAAATAAGGAGAAATTTTTTGGCAGTGAGAAGAATCAACCGATGGAACAGAAGTTGCCTTCAGAAGTTGTGGGAGCTTCATCCCTGGAGACTTTCAAGAAGAGATTGGAGTGACATCTGTCAGAAACGGTAGGGTCTCCTGTTTGGGTGGGGGGGTTGGACTAGGTGACCTACAAGGTCCCTTCCAACTCTGTTAATCTGTTAGAGAGGGACTGGCCCAAAATCACCCGGCCTGCTTATTTTCTCCTTCCATCTTAACCACCTTCCTGCCTCCCTAGAGTGGTTGAGATCCAGAGGTGGCCAAAGGGGTTTTTGGCTCCTGAAGCCCAGGGCTGGCCGGCTGGAGGGGAAGGGGGGCTTTGGGGAGAGAAAGAGGGGCGGACGCTTCCTCTTCCGTAGTAGAGTCTCCCTGGACCATGAGCGATTCAAGGCAGAGAAGCGTTTACGCGCTTTGCAAGAAGTGTAACGTGCAGTTTAGCTGTAAGCTATTTTCAGCACCACATCTGGTTAAGCGTGAAAATTTGTAAAGGTTCTGCGGAGAGCACACAAACATACCTTCCGTTACTCCTTGTATTCGGAGCATCTTTGATGTAAATACGCTCCAGGCGGCATCACAGCTCATTGGGAAAAAAATTAAAAATCTACACAGTAAAAGAGTTTGCCAATCAGGAGCAAGTATAAAAATAAAACAGCAGCGGGATCAGGAGCAGATTAAAACCTTTCTCTGTATTTACTCGGGACCAGGAAAATCAGGCGAGTTGAGTCTCGAAAGGCCCAGGGATGGGCTGGATCCTCTCGGGGGCAGCTTTGCGGGATTGGTGGGGCTGGCTGAAGCCCCCCCCTTGCACACACACATCGCAGGGGTTTACAGGGGCTTCTTCAGTAAACCACAGATAAATAAATGATGACTTCATGCCATGTTTGAATCTGGAGAGCTTGGTTGTATTTCTTACGTTGGCAATTTGGCTGGTTTGCATATTCTTCCAAGTCTTTGTATGTACTGAGAACAGGAGCAGGTTGGAAAGCGGGGAACAATGTAGGTAGAGGTTAAGGATTGCACAGTCAAAACTCTGCCCACCTGAAAATTGGGGGCAGAGGCCATCTTGTATTTCAGGCCCTTGCCCATTGCTGTAGACGAAGCTGCTTGGATGATGGGCTTTTGGCCTGGCCCTAAGCGGGATCAAGGCAACCTCGCAGGGGTGTTGGAGCCCAAGTAGAGGCTGACCCTATGCCTGTCTCCCCTGCTGTGCCAGGGAGGGCAGCCACACGTCCCCTGAGCTGGGGTTGAGCGGCATGGAGCCTGCGTTGCTAAGCAACCTGGTTTCTCTTCCTTCTCTGCTTCTGGCGAAAAGGATCACCAGTGGGATGCCGAGTTCGGCAGAGAAGGAGGGACAGGAAAGTCTTCCTGGACTTCACAGGGAGAAGAGGGCTGGAATGGAAGCCAGGGAGGGCGTCTTGGTGGCCTCCTCGCCATTGGCCTAGCTGGTCACCCTCAGCCCTTTTCCCCTTCAATGGGGGTGCAGCCCTTGAAAGCATCGGAGGAGCCTTCAGGGTTCCTCAGTGGCCAACCAGAAGCTCATGGAGACAAACGCCCACAACTTTAACCTTAGACTGTCTACTGTTGACCTCACCCCATTCCTAAGAGGTCTGTAAGAGGCGTGCATAATTGCACCAACCTGCCTACCGTCCTTGTCCTACTGTCCCCATTTATTCGTATCCATTTCATGTATTCATAATCATGTTTATACTTATATCTGTTATCTTATACATGCTTGACAAAATAAACAGATAAATAAATAAAATAAACATAGGAGAACAAGAGCCCTCTCCCCAGGCTAGTAGGCCAGATGGGCCTCCTGGAACTCTGGAAGTTGCCTGAAAGTATTGATTTCACGTACAAGCTGCCACATCTCCATTCTCTGCCATTCTAAAATACCGCAGTAAATGAAAGTGAGGATAAAGTTAGATTCAAATCACATGACACAACCCCATAAGCTATCTCAGGGCACCCCAATCCTCATGGGAAGGGCTTGATTTCAACTAGAGCTTCAACCAGAAGAAGTGGCAGAATCCATCTTATCTCCAGGAGAGACAAGCAGCAGCTTTGAGCCCAGGAAATCCCAGGCCATGGACCTGCTCCCCTCAACCAACCCTCCACATCAGAAGAGGCTGCTGGAGATGAGGGGCAAAGAGCAGCTCCATCTTGCTGGGGTGGTTAAGTTTTAGTCAGGTTTCTCCCATCCAGACTGTGAAGCTTCCAGGATTGAGATTGGACCACCCCAGATCCCTCACCCAGACCTCCAGCTCATCCCTCCCAGCCTCTTGGGCACCTCACCCAGGAAGATCCCCCAGGCTGACCTCGCCTCCTCCTCCTCCTCCTCCTTTGACTGGAATCCTCACTGGGGAACCATTGCAAGAGAGGGTCTCCAACTTCTAATTCTCCATGACATCCTGCCATGTACCATCTCCAATAGTACCAAATGCAGAATAACAAGAGTTGGAAGGGACCTTGAAGGTCTTCTAGTTGAAACCCCTGCTCAGGCAGGAGACCCTGCACCATTCTGGACAAATGGTTGTCCAATCTCTCTTTGAAAACTTCCAGTGAAGGAGCACCCAGAACTTCTGGAGGCAAAGCGTTCCATTGATTAATTGTTGTAACTGTGAGGAAATTTCTCCTTAGTTCTAGATCTCTCCTTGATAAGGTTTCATCTGTTACTTCTTCTCCTGCCTTCAGGTGTTTTGGAATGTTGGAAGAAATATCCTTCTGGGTTCAGTTCCAAGTGTGGGGGGGAAAGACACAGGATTCATGGAAGTTGCTTGGAAAGATTTATTGATGAACAGGATCACATGCCTTGGAGATCTTGTGTGAAAAAAGGGAAGAGATAATGCAATGAAGGGCAATTAAATGCCCTATCTGAAGAAGGTAGGTCTTTGTTATGTAGAATGGACTGGCTCAGGCCTTAATGGCCCATTGACGAAGGTGGGGGGGGGGTGGCCTGAGTTTCTGCCTCTTTTAGGGGAAATATTCTGCCCTTTTAATACTTCCTAAAATTTTTCATTTTCTAGGAGAGGGGTGGGTTTTAAGTCC
The DNA here is from genome assembly GCA_022577455.1 of Arizona elegans. NCBI lineage: Eukaryota > Metazoa > Chordata > Lepidosauria > Squamata > Colubridae > Arizona > Arizona elegans. The sequence continues at coordinate 3,705,436 of JAKOOJ010000022.1, read as the reverse complement.
CTACAGGAGAATAACTCCCTCTTCTTTGTGGCAACCCTCAAATATTAGAAGATGCTATCATGTCACCCCTGGTCCTTCTCTTCATTAGGTCAAAGACCTCTGGGAAAATCAAAAGAGATCAGGACAACCCAACAAAAAGGAATCAACTAGAGCAGGGGTCTCCAACCTTGGTGACTTTACGACTTGTGGACTTCAACTCTCAGAATTCCTCAGCGCTGGCTGAGGAATTCTGAGATTTGAAGTCCACAAGTCGTAAAGTCGCCAAGGTTGGAGACCCCTGAACTAGAGACTATTTTCCAAACTTGGCAACTTTTAAGATGGGCAGATTTTAAGCCCCAGAATTCCCCAGCCAGCTTCTTCCTCCACACAGACATCTTAAAGTTGCTGAGGTTGAAAAACGCTGAAGTAGAGCAGCCATTTCCTGAAAACAGACCCAAAGAAAGCAGAGATGCCGCTGCTTCTTCTAGGGTCCTTGCAGCGGAATCCTCACTGAAATTTCTCACGTAAAGTTTAGGTTGATGTAAAGTTCTAACCTTGGGAGAGAAGGAGCAAATGTTCTCTCTGTCACAGATTTAGTTTCTATTCTATCGCATTACTGAGTTTTATTGTACTCCTGAGTCGTGATGTAATCTTGTCCAGGTAGCTATGCTTGGGGCATGGATAATGATGGCTTATCACACCTTGCAGGATTTAGAATTAGAATAAAGCTGGAAGGGACCTTGGAGGTTGTCTAGATAAGTGACTGTCTCTAGACTCTTCTTAAAAACCTTCAGTGATGAAGCACCCACAACTTCTGAAGGCCAGCTGTTCCACAGGTTAATTGTCCTCACTGTTAGGCAGTTTCTCCTTAATTTCAGGTTGCTTCTTTCTTTGATCAGTTTCCATCCATTGTTTTTTGTCCTGCCCTCTGGTGCTTTGTGGAATGGAATGGAATGGAATGGAATGGAATGGAATGGAATGGAATGGAATAGAATAGAATAGAATAGAATAGAATAGAATAGAATAGAATAGAATAGAATAGAATAGAACAGGACCTTGGAGGTCTTCTAGTCCAGCCCCCTGCTCAAGCAGGAGAACCTATATACCATTTCAGATAAGCAACTGTCTAATTTCATAATCATAATCATAAGTTTATTTGTCAAGCATATATAAGATAACAGGTAAAAGTATAAACTTAATTTGAATACACGAAAAGAGTAAGTAAAAAGGAATATTAGGACAGGGACGGTAGGCATGCTGGAGCACTTATGCACACCCCTTACAGACCTCTTAGGAATGGGGTGAGGTCAACAGTAGACAGTTTAAGGTTAAAGTTTTGGGGGTTTGGGCAAGAAACCACAGAGTCAGGTAGTGCATTCCAGGCAATGACCACTCTGTTGCTGAAGTCCTATTTTCTGCAATTGAATTTGGAATGGTTTACCTTGAGTTTGTATCTATTATTTGCTCATGTATTGTTGTGGTTGAAGCTGAAGTAGTCATTGACAGGAAGGACATTGTGGCAGATAATTTTATGTACTATGCTTAGGTCAGACTGAAGTCAGCGTAATTCTAAGTAAGCCAAAATTTGGAGTCTGGTAGCATAAGGTATTTTATTGTGGTTAGAGGAATGGAGGACTCTTCTTGTAAAATATCTCTGGACTCTCGATTGTATTTATGTCCAATATATAGTGCGGGTTCCAGACAGATGAGCTGTATTCGAGAATTGGTCTAGGAAATGTTTTGTATGCTCTAGTTAGTAGTACAACATTACCAGAGAAAAAGCTACGCAAGATTTCTTCTTAAAAGCCTGATGGAGCAGCCACGATTTCTGAAGGCCAAGCTGTTCCACTGGTTAGTGATTTTATACATCCCTGCCTTACCTGCCTTTGCTTTAAGCAAAAAGCCCCAGTCGGTGTTTCCCCCGGGAGGTCCTTGCACCTTGTCCAGCTCTTCTCGGAGGCCATAAATGTGGATCTCTACCTCAGAGGAGACAATGGTCACTGTGGAGGGAGGGAAGAGAGAGGCCCAGTGCAATCCAATCTTGCTCTGTGATACCATCCAGGAATTTGTACCCGTCCTGCTCATCAGTGAAAACAAGGCACACCTCAAGAGAGTGGAAGAGAGGGTTTCTGACTGCATAATAATGTAGACTGTTTCTTCACTGCTGAGTAACTGCACAGGTTAGAGGTGCAGATTGCAAGATGGAGAATGTTGCTTCAGGCTGATTGAGGTCCTGCCTTCTTCCTTTGGTCAGAGACAGATAAGCATGAAAACATAGCAGCGTCATCAGGAAGCTGCCCAAAGTTTTGAGTTAGAGATTCAATAGCAGTTCAGTTGGTCTCCAAACTGAATCCACTTTCCAAAGCAAATCAGAATAGAATAAGAATTAGAATCAGGAATGGAAAGGAAATTAGAATAGAATAGAATAGAATAGAATAGAATAGAATAGAATAGAATAGAATAGAATAGAATAGAATAGACCTTGAAGGTCTTCTAGTCAAATAGCCTGCTCAAATAGGAGATCCTATACCTATGACACTAGACTCTAAGGTCAGACTAAGCTATCAAATTGAACTGAATGCCTCTGAGTAAAGTTTGGACATTTCTGAACGGGCTTTTCAAAAACAGCTCAGAGCTATGGGATTGGATTTCGATGTCTGTGTAGAATCAGGTTGGTTTTCTGAATTGATTGTTGAATGGTGTTGCATCTGTTTTATAAAGCGAGTCAACAATTTAGAGCCGGGTCCCAGTTCCCTGTTTGACCTCCGTGGTCTCCTTTGAGATCTCCTAACCAAGCCTGGAGCCCTGGTGGGGAGATGGTCTTTCTGGGCCATGGAGGGCCCTGTCTTGAGGGCTGTCCTCTCCTCTGAGACAGTCCTCAGGGATTGAGCCTGCCTGGTGTGTCTCTTTCCAAGGCCTCGAATTCCTTGCCACGCTCCAAGTTCCATGCTGGCTGGGAGGTGCAATTAGTCAGCCTTGGAAACAGGGCATGCATTGTGTGTTTGTTCCCTTCCTTCTCTGGAAGCCAGGAACATCTTGCTGTGGCCAGACAGAAACATCTAGGCCATGGCACCACAGAGACCATGTGCACCTCCAGGAAGGCGCTGAGAAGAGTTGTCGTTTTGCGTTCCTTTCTCTGCACTTCACTCTGAGGAAATATCAGAGTGAACTTTGCTCCTTGAGCTGCTAGCTTTCTACACACTGGGAGATGTCAGATTTTATGTTTAACATCAGGAGTTACGGTATGTGCTGTGCACATCCAGTGCTGTGCCCTGAGATTTGAGAGGCACAGAGTAGGATCAGTTACTTTAGTTTGTTGTCATTATCTGACTCACACTGGTCTGTGAGTTTATGCTTTGCTTGCAGTTCATGGAAATATAGAGCATGTATTTAAATTTGCCTAGCGATCTTGCAGATTTTGTCAAGCTGACATTTTAATTTGTTTAATGATAAGAATAGAGCAAGGAGAGACAGAGAGCGGGGGCTGGACTGTTTTTAGAGAGGTAGATACACAGTAGAATAGATTGCCTGGCCCAAATCTGTGTGAGCTCTTCTCATGGCCATGTGAAAGGCGCAATGCTCAGTCCCTGAAAAGGAAGCTGGGCTAACACTGACTGTGCCCACTGATGACCCCATCCTGCTAAGGTATGAGGCTGACTGAGGGATTGTCCTTATTTACTGGGCAATGATAGGCAGGATTGGGGATTCTTCCCCTCTGATCCTATTGCCCTTCTTGATTGAGGGCCAGGCAAAGCTTTGTGCCACTGTGTCCCAAGGATTCCGGATTCCAGAGTAGCCGCAAGATGGCTGTGAGGTGCTGGAGAGTCATCCTGAGAAGCAGCAGGAGAGCTGGCTCACCAGTTGAACCCACCGCCATGCTGCTCATGTGTTGCTTGGCTGGTCCAATTCTCCAGCCAGGAACAGCTCAGAGGTCGGGCAGAGGAAGAACTCCGCTGGACAGAAGCTGAACTGCCCGTTGCCAAAGCAGGATGGCTCTGGGTGGCAGTGCCCAGGGAATGGAGGGCAGCCACTAGGTGCCAGCCAGATCCCACCTTATGATCCCAACCTGCCAGATGTTCTTTGTCCCCTGGGTAGAAGGGGTGAAGCCCTCTTGGGGCTCCCTGCAGTCATGCAACACAGGCAGCTTCATCTCTGTTTTGAGAGGTTCCAGGGCACTGCCAGAATCACACCCCAGAAATATGGAGGCAAAATTGGGACTTTTCCATGATGTGGCTAATTTCCATTTGTTTATTTAATTTTAATGTATTTGATTTCTATTTTGATGCTTAACATATTTTCCGTACAGCTAGTCCTCAACTTAATATTCACTTAACGACTGTTCAAAGTTATAATGGCATTAAAAAGTGATCTTTGACTGTTCCTTGCACTTACAACCGTCATAGCATCCTCATGGCTACGGGTTCAAAATTCCGATGCTTGGCAACAGTCATGTGATTCCCTATTTGTAACCTTTCCAGCCAGTTCCTGACAGGGAAAGTCAATGGAGGATTCACTTAACATCTCCGTGATTCAAACAACTGCAGCGATTCGCTTAATGACTGTGGCAAAAAGATCATAAAATCAGGTGCATCTCACTTCACTGCCTCACTTAATGATGGAAATTCTGGTCCTTGAGGATTAACTGTAATGAAGACTGGCAATTCTTCAAAATAAATAGTAAAAATTAGACCAAGGTTTCTTCCCACCTACTTTAGCATTTAACTGATTAACAGTTGGAAGGGACCTTGGAAGTCATCTAGTCCAACCCCCCACCCAAGCAGGAGACCCAACACCATCTCTGACAGAGGGCAGTCCAGTCTCTTCTTGGAAGCCTCCAGGGATGAAGCTCCCACAACTTCCAAAGGCAACTTCTGTTCCATTGGTTGATTGTTCTCACTGCCAGAAAATTTCTCCTCATTTCCAGGTTGAATCTCTCCTTGTTCCGTTTCCATCCATTATTCCTTGTCTGGCCTTCAGCTGCCTTGGAGAATAGCTTGACCCCCTCCTCTCTGTGGCAGCCCCACAAGTAGTGGGAGACTGCTATCATGTCTCCCCTGGTCCTTCTCTTCACTAGACTAGCCATGCCCAATTCCTGCAACCATTCTTCATATGTTTTAGCCTCCAGTCCCCTAATCATCCTGGTTGCTCTTCTCTGCACTCTTTCCAGAGTCTCATCTTTTTTATAGTGTGGTGACCAAACTTGGATGCAGTACTCTAGGTCTTAGTCTTACTAAGGCTTTATAAGATTTTATAGGGTGGTATTTCACTGTAAACTTCTCTAATCCATCAGCGTTGGTTGAAGTTTTCTCCCCTTTTGAAAACTTCAGCCACTCCCAACCTAGATGATCAAACTCTTGGCTTCCTTGACTGCATGCATGGCCTTCTGGTTCTACTGACACCCCCTCCCCCTTTTCCACCTACCTATAATGTGACAGAGAGGCACAGATGGGCTGCCTCTATCCTTTAATAGAGGAACTCAGAAGGTTATCTATTTACAGAATATCTATATTCTGTGTGAATAGTGAAGAGAAGGACCCGGGGAGACAGGATAGCAATCTTCCAATATTTGAGGGGCTGCCACAGAGAGGAGGGGTCAAGCTATTTTCCAAAGCACCCAAAGGTCAGACAAGGAATAATAGATAGAAACTGACCAAGGAGAGATTCAACCTGGAAATAAGGAGAAATTTTCTGACAGTGAGAGCAATCAAAAATTGTGGGAGCTTCATCACTGGAGGCTTTCAAGAAGAGACTGGACTGCCATTTGTCAGAAATGGTGTAGGGTCTCCTTGGGCGGGGGGTTGGACTAGAAGGGGACTACAAGGCCCCTTTCAACTCTGTTAATCTGTCTATCTCAGGTGAGGAAAGTAAGAAGTGCTTCCTTTGGGGAGGCTACTTAAGAGTTCAGATGTCTTCACTCATATCATGATGCTGGTGCTCCAATGAGACGCTCTCCCTAAAGACAATCATTTTTCAGGGCCACTGCTCAACAGCCACCAGCAAAGCCTTTGGAAGAGTCTCTCCAAGCAGGCTGGCTGGGTGCCCCAAGGTTGGGGCATTGCTTGATCTTGGTTTGCTCAATATTTTCACTGGGTCCTTCTCTTGCCGTGTGAGGTAGGGGCCAGTGCTTGCTTGACCCAGCCTGCAGAGATAGGAAGAATGGCAGATTGTTGTTTTGATGCTGCCTCCTCACCTGTGCAAGGAAGCCACCCAAGAAATGTTTCCTGACAGCAGAAATCTGGACAGGAGAAAGAGAGATTTCTGATGAAATTATGCTTGGATTTGAAAAGCAGTCAGATGCATTTGTTGTTCCTTTTTCACCCCTCTTTTGGATCAATCAGCATGGCCATTCCCTTTGATGAAGCCCCTTGCAAGCGGAATGACTATTCGGTTCAGAGTTCTTGCAGCTTCTGAAGGACGGGGACAATTTGTTTTGCTTCCAGTCACCTTGTTGTGAAAAAGCTTTGTTACGGCAAGAGCAGCTCAGCCCCAGAACCAGCTCCTTAGGGAGACTTCACTGGAGGGTTCCAGGGAGAATAGCAATAGCCCTTAGACTTATATACCGCTTCACAGTGCTTTTTACAGCCCTCTCTAAGTGGTTTACAGAGTCAGCCTCTTGCCCCCAACAATCCAGGCCCTCATTTTACCCACCTCAGAAGGATGGAAGGCCGAGTCAACCTTGAGAAAATCAGGATTGAACTGGTGGCAATTGGCAGAGTTAGCCTGCAATACTGCATTCTAACCACTGTGCACCATGGAAGGAAGGAAGGGAAGGGAAGGGAAGGGAAGGGAAGGGAAGGGAAGGGAAGGAAGGAAGGAAGGAAGGAAGGAAGGAAGGAAGGAAGGAAGGAAGGAAGGAAGGAAGGAAGGAAGGCTTAGACTTATATACCGCTCCACAGTGGTTTATAGCCCTCTCTAAACTGTTTACAGAGTCAGCATATTGCCCCCAACATCTGGGTTCTCATTTTACCCACCTCGGAAAGAATGAAAGACTGAGTCAACCTTGAGCCTGGTGAGATTCGAACTGCCAAATTGCAGGCAGCTGGCAATCAGCAGAAGTAGCCTGCAGTACTGCATTCTAACCACTGCGCCACCTCGGCTCTGGGCAATTACTGGGGTGAAGATGGGCATTGCTGGGGTGATTCAAGCTGGGTCCTTGGGCAAGCTAGGCTTAAGTTGGACTTAAGGGCATTTACACTCAGGGCCCCAGGGGTCTGACTCGAAGAGAATCAACTCTCCACTAATCCCCAGGAGACTGATGGGGCCGGTATATGTGTGAATCTGAGGCTTCAGAGAATCCTGCAAGTCCTTCTGTTGCTTTCTGCAACTGCCCTCTTTGGGGTCCGTTCAAGTGAAGGGGGAGTCCTGCCCTGGTGGGCTCTGAATCACCCACCCTTTTTGGGCAGCCCTGCCAACTCCTGAGTTCTGAGTCACACTCCAAAAATAGTGCCAATAAATGGCTTGCTAAAAAGAGTGGTTCATAATGGGTTGTCTTAGCGGTTTCTGAGTGTTTTAGAAAAGTCAGAGATTCTTCATCATCAGCAATCAATCAAGGGCCGAGAAGGTTTCTGTGCATGATTCGGGCTGGGGAGGAAACTGATGAATAGGAATGGCTTCAAATGAAGCCAGGAAGTTGCTAAGGAAGGCTGGGGAGACAAGAGTTGCGAGGGCTCAAAGGAACCTTTCAAGTTGTGGTTTTGTTGCAAAGCGGCATGAGGTGGGCAGGTTGTTGCCGCTGAGGTTTGCCGGTCTGGCTTTCTCTCTGACTCACTTTTGCGACATCGTCATGAGGTACACAAGCACATCTGCGCACCTCCCCTCAGAAGAGAAGCCGCCAACTTCGTCCCACTCAGTAGACAGACGAGGCTTCTCGGTTGGGTTACTAAGGAGACTCTGGGGTGGTTGTATGAGCAAGATGTCATCCGTGCAGTTAGGTGCCAGAGCAGGAGTAAACCTGCCCAGAGAGACCTTCTGGCTCTTGAAGCCTTCGGTCAATCTGAAGGCTCTTAGGCTACAGGTATCCTGTTTCCCTGAAAATAAGATTTCCCCTGATAATAAGCCCAATTGGGCTTTTGAGCTCATGCACTAAAATAGCCCCCCCCTGGAAATACGCTCTCCCCAAAAATATTTTTTTTAATTTTTAATTTTTTAATTTGATTTATATGCCGCCCTTCTCAGGAGACTCAAGGCGGCTTACAATGCGTTAAGCAATAGCCTTCATCCTTTTGCATATTTATACAAAGTCAGCTTATTGCCCCCACAAACTGGGTCCTCAATTTACCTACCTTAGAAAGGATAGAAGGCTGAATCAACCTTGAGCCTGGTGAGATTCGAACTTACAGTAATTGCAGACAGCTGGTGTTAATCACAATGCTATCAGTCTGCTGAGCCACCAGTCCCCAAAAATATTTAAATGCATGCGCAGCCAGTCCCCGCCATTTCCTCTGGTTAGACAGAGCTGGAAATCAGGTTAAGATGGCAAGAGGATCCCCGTCTTGCTCCACCCACCCCAAAATAATAAGACCTCGAAAATAAGGCCAAGCACTTATTTCTGGGTTAAAATACACTGCTTAAAAATAAATAAATAAAGGGAACACAAGCAGAAGACATCGGAGATCTGAATGAATGAAATAGCCTTATTAAATACTTTGTTCGTTACATACAGTAGTTTTGTGTTCCCTTTAGGTGTTTGAGCAGTGTATAAACTACTGTATGTAAAGAACAAAGTATTTAATAAGGCTATTTCATTCATTCAGATCTCGGATATCTTCTGCTTGTGTTCCCTTTATTTTTTTGAACAGTATATATAAGACAGGGTCTTATTTTCAGGGAAACACAGGTAGATTGGTGGGTCTAACTTCAGGTATCGGGTGGCAAATGGCAGCATTTAAAGTAAGCAGGCAGCAACTTTAAAGATATCGTCAAAGGAGGAAAGGAGTGTTCCTTTTGTTGCTGAGGGATCCTGCTTATCGGCAGGAAATCCAGATCCTAAAGACGACTCTTTTGTTCTTAGAGGGGGCTAATGTGTAATTGGATAAATTCATATTTTCAGAAGTCATCTAATCCAGAGTTCCCCCAACCTTTCCGGCTTTGTGGACCTGCAGGGTGGGGAAGGGGATTAGATTAGATTAACAGAGTTGGAAGGGACCTGGTAGGTCATCTAGTCCAACCCCCCCACCCCACCCAAGCAGGAGACCCTACACCAGTGTTTCTCAACCTTGGTAGCTTGACGATGGGTGGACTTCAACTCCAAGAATCTGGCTGGGGGATTCTGGAAGTTGAAGTCCACCCATCGTCAAGCTTCCAAGGTTGAGAAACACTGCCCTACACCATTTCTGACAAATGGCAGTCCAATCTCTTCTTTAAAGCCTCCAGGGATGAAGCTCCCACAACCTCTGAAGGCAACTGTCAGCCTCTATGATGCTTGCTTGCTTTCGGCTGCCATTGTAACAGGAGGGGGGAGGGGAGCATTGCTGGTATTTGGGAGTGGGGAGGTGGGAAGTGAGCTGGTGGAGATGTCTCGAAAAAGGGAGGAAAATTCTCACTGTCTTCATAGCAGCTGCAGAGAGGGCTGATAGCTGTCAAGGTCAACCGTTCTGGCATACCAGATAGATGGGGCCGTCTGAAGAAGCGCCCCACATGACACCTTGGGGAGATGTAGATTGGACACTCAACCTGGGTCCTTGGGGGGGGGAGGGATTTGGGGATGCTTTCAATATGTAATTTTCACGCCTATTGCCTCAGACTTTGCTTTTCTTTCGCTGCATTCAGTTCATACTCAGTAAAAGTACCTTTCTCTACAAACATGGAGTTGGGGTTTTTCTTTCTTGAGTTTTGAACGGAGGCACACCTGACATTAAGCAAAGTCTGAGGCAATAGGCGTGAAAATTACATATTGACACCTGACAGCAACTTCTGTTCCATGGGTTGATTGTTCTCACTGTCAGAAAGTTTTTCCTTAATTCCAGGTTGAATCTCTCCTTGGTCAGTTTCCATTCATTATTCCTTGTCTGGCCTTCAGGGGCTTTGGAAAATAGCTTGACTCCACTCCTCTCTGTGGCAGCCCCTCAAATATTGGAAGATGCTCTCATGTCTCCCCTGGTCCTTCTCTTCTCTTCACTAGACTAGCCATGCCCAGTTCCTGTAACCGTTCATTGTATATTTCATCCTCCAGTCCCCTCATCATCTTGGTTGCTCTTCTCTGCACTCTTTCTAGAGTCTCAACATCTTTTTTTTTATTGAAAAGTTTTATAGGAAATACAAACATTTTCTCCCCCCCACCCTTCCCCCCTCAACCCCTCCCACCCCCCTGCCTCCCACCCCCCCTTCCCCTCCTTCCCCCCACCCCCCTCCCTAGACTTCCCAGAACAAGCACAGGGTATAGCATTCACAAACATAAAACTGAAATATGCTAACAAATTATTGCATTCATATTCTCCCTAAGTCTTTAACTCCTTATAACTCAAAAAACTATAAACATAAACTACTTAAAAATTATTTCATTCATAAGCTATATGTATCTTCTTGTTTGGATCCTTTTTTTGTATATAGTCAATCCATCTTCTCCATTCCGATATATATCTTTCATTTGAATGGTCTTTAAGGTATGATGAAATTTTTGCCATCTCTGCCAAATGCACAACTTTTAGTGTCCATTCCTCAATGGTGGGTGGATCTTCCTTCTTCCAATACTGTGCCACCAGTAACCTGGCAGCTGTTATTAAGTTCAAAACCAACTTAGTCTCTATTACAGTACAATCCGTACATACATCTTTTTTATAGTGTGGTGACCCAAACTGGATGCAGGACTCTAGGTTAATTGTTCTAACTGGCAAGAAATTTCTCCTTATTTCCAGGTTGAATCTCTCCTTGTTCAGTTCCCATCCATTATTCCTTGTCTGGCCTTCGGGTGCTTTGGAAAATAGCTTGACCCCCCGCCTCTCTGTGGCCACCCTCAAATATTAGAAGACTGCTATCCTGTCTCCCCTGGTCCTTCTCTTCACTAGACTAGCCCTGCCCAGTTCCTGCAACCGTTCATCGTGTGTTTTAGCCTCAGGTCCCATAATCATCCCGGTTGCTCTTCTCTGCACTTTTTCCAGAGTCTCAACATCTTTTTTATGGTGTGGTGACCAAAACTGGATGCAGTATTCTAGGTGTGGTCTTACTAAGGCTTTATAGAGTGGTATTAGTACCTCACGTGATCTATAGTGTCGCTGCTTGCACAAGTGGGTATAAGTGTGCATGTGCTTGCCTGCTGTTTCTGCAGACCGGTTCTGAATGGTTCATGGCCTAGTAGTGGGCTGCGGCCTGGAGGTTGAGGACCCCCGATCTAGTCTAACCACCTACTCAGTGCAGGCTCTGCTAAAACAAGGTCAACAGGTAAGGTAGCAATCCAGACTCTGCTTGGCTGATGGCTCCCTGCATCTATACATCCATTGTCTTCTTGGCATCCAATTTCTGAAGAAGATTCGAAACGATCTGAACAACCTGACAACCAGTTGTCTGGAATGGCGTAAGGTCTCCTCCTCGAGCAGAGGGTTGGGCTAGAAGACCTCCAAGGTCCCTTCCAATCTTGTTATTCTATTTTCTACGATTTGAGGACTGGAGGTGTTCCGAGGCTCCTTTACATCTGCAAATATTCTAGGGCTGGTGGAAGAAATTGGGTTGAGAATTGGTGGAAGGTACTTTTTGGAATCAGTTTGATGGAAGGAGCATTTGAAATTGGCTTCAAAAGAGGGGCAAACTTACTGGATCAGTAGATATTATTGGGAATAGATCGTGTCTTGATTGACAACCAATACTTTGAACTCAGCCTTCCATCCTTCCAAGGTCGGTAAAATGAGGATCCAGATTGTTTGGGGCAATATCGTGAGTGCTCCATCACTGGATGTTTTTAAGAAGAGGCTAGACAGTCACTTATCTGAAATGGTATAGGTTTTCCTACTTGAGCAGGGGGCTGGACTAGAAGACCTCCAAGGTCCCTTCCACCTCATTCTATTCTATTTATATGCTGACTCTGTAAACTGCTTAGAGAAGGCTGTAAAACATTGTGTAGCAGTATATAAATGTATTGCATTGGAAATACACTTGGTGAATTTTGCAGCTATCAACTATTCACTTTGGTGAATCAGGATGCATCCATAATTATTCAAACCATTGTGTTGTAGACCAGTTGCAACTTCTGAATAGTCTTCAAGGGCAGCGCCATGCAGAACCCTTTGCAGTAGTCAAGCCAAGAGATGATCAAGGTATGAGTAACTATGAGCAAAGACTCCCAATCCAGAAATGGCTGCAAATGATGTCAGAGACACTCCTGGCCATGACCGAAAGTCCTGGAGGAACCCAAGATTACAAGCCAGTTTTATATGGGGGACCTCAATATTCAGGGGAGGGGAGGGGTGAGTGGGAGGGAGGCAGATAACTTTCTGTTTACTAATTATTTTCTAATTAGTTCTGTGACCTGTTCCCCCACCTGCAGCAGTTTTGTAAGTGGGCCATCCCCTTGCAATAATTTAGCAAGCATGTCAAGAGAAGTGCTCTCAAAATTTGTGCCTTCAAATGAGGCTTGGTATTGGTACCCCTCTTTTTGAGGGAGATGCTGGTGACGGAAGTTGGTGTGTGAGACACATGTCCTGTTAAAAGTCTGTAGAGATTCTCCGTCATCCAGGTCCTGGTTGTCCCAAAGGTGCTTTTTCAGGAGGCAACTGGACTTTCTGGTTTTTGTTTGAAGACGTTTCGCTTCTTATCAACTTCTTCAGCTCTGACAGGGCAGTGGGGAATGGAAGGATTGATACTCCTTGCAGACAGCTGGTCATTTGCATCCTTTTAGAGGGTCGCTGAAGCACTTGGAGGTTTATCTGTGTCCTCAGGGTCACCTGAGTTGTGCAAATGGTTCCTGTAGTCTGCAATTTTCCGTGCCATAGGTTCGCCATCACGGGGTTAGAGTGTAGTACTGCAGGTTACTTCTGACTGCCAGCTACCAGCTGTTCGGCAGATCAAATCTCACCAGGCTTAAGGTTGACTCAGCCTTCCATCCTTCCAAGGTTGATAAAAATGAGGACCCAGATTGGTGGGGGCAAGAGGCTGATTCTGTAAACCACTTAGAGAGGACTGTAAAGCACTGTAAAGCGGTATATAAGTCTAAGTGCTATTGCTATTGGCCACCCTTCCTTCCTTCCTTCCTTCCTTCCTTCCTTCCTTCCTTCCTTCCTTCCTTCCTTCCTTCCTTCCTTCCTTCCTTGCTGGCCCAGTGGCTAGAATGCAGTATTGCAGGCTAATTCTGCCAACTGCCAGCAGTTCGATCCTGACCAACTCAAGGCTGACTCAGCCTTCCCTCCTTCCGAGATCAGTAAAATGAGGACCCAGATTGTTGGGGGCAAGAGGCTGACTCTGTAACCCGCTTGGAGAGGGCTGTAAAGCACTGTGAAGCAGTAGATAAGTCTAAATGCTATTGCTATGCCCCTTCCTTCCTTCCTTCCTTCCTTCCTTCCTTCCTTCCTTCCTTCCTTCCTTCCTTCCTTGTTGGCGCAGTGGCTAGAATGCAGTATTGAAGGCTAATTCTGCCAACTGCCAGCAGTTCGATCCTGACCAACTCAAGGTTGACTCAGCCTTCCCTCCTTCCGAGGTCAGTAAAATGAGGACCCAGATTGTTGGGGGCAAGAGGCTGACTCTGTAACCCGCTTGGAGAGGGCTGTAAAGCACTGTGAAGCAGTAGATAAGTCTAAATGCTATTGCTATGCCCCTTCCTTCCTTCCTTCCTTCCTTCCTTCCTTCCTTCCTTCCTTCCTTCCTTCCTTCCTTCCTTCCTTGTTGGCGCAGTGGCTAGAATGCAGTATTGAAGGCTAATTCTGCCAACTGCCAGCAGTTCGATCCTGACCAACTCAAGGTTGACTCAGCCTTCCCTCCTTCCGAGGTCAGTAAAATGAGGACCCAGATTGTTGGGGGCAAGAGGCTGACTCTGTAACCCGCTTAGAGAGGACTGTAAAGCACTGTAAAGCGGTATATAAGTCTAAGTGTTACTGCTATTGCTAATTGAACCCCTTTTGTGACCATCTGACCAGCAAAATCAATGAAGAAGCCAGATTCACTTAACAACCGTGTTACTAAGTTAACCACTGCAGTGATCGAGTGAACCACCATGGCAAGAAAAGTTGTGAAACAGTACAGAATTCATTTAACAACTGTCTCGCTTAGCGACTGAAATTTGGGGGGCTCAATTGTGGTCATACATATGTCAAGGACTCCCTGCATGGTGTTTTATGAAGTTATCTTTGTCTGAATCTTGTTTCTGGAACGACCCAGAAATGTAGGTTACATTAATATGGCAGAGCGCCCACGTGGAAAAGCAAACTCCCATAAAAGGTTGGAGAAAACCTCAGATCAGTGGGGTGGCAGGGTGGAGGTGGGTGGACTCTATTCTGAGGAATGCCAACCCAGCCAGAAATGCTCATACAATTTTTATTAGGGACAAAATCTCCTTCCTGCATCTCGGGGGTGGGCTAGGCTTTTGTTATCTTTTTATCTTTTATTTTTACTGTGGTGGATTTTTAAATGTTGTAAGCCACCCAGAGTCATCTGCATGCGCGTTGGAGGGCTATATAAATTTGTTTAATAAATAAGTAAATTAATAATAGCTTTGCAGCAGCTGAAATGTCTTTCCCTTGGAAGCGAGCGTGCAGCGGCGAATTGTGCAAACACCGGCAACACAGACTTAATTGCTGCATTAAAGGTTCATGTAAAATATTATTTTACCCTGCTGACAGGGTTTTCTGCGCCTTTGTATTATTTTTGGAGCTGTATGTGCATTTTAGCTTGGAGTTTTATTGGTTGTCATACGTTGTGCAAGATTTTAAAAATGGTAAGATGCGTAGAAAGGCAGTCATTAAAAAAAAAAACCCCAGCTGAGTGGTTAGAATTTTTCAACCTTGGCAACTTTAAGATGCGTGGACTTCCAACTCCCAGAATTCCCCAGGTTGAGAAACTCTATTGAGTGAGCTCTATTTGGGGTCTCTCCAGTGTTTTGGACTTCATCTCCCATCAACCTCAAATAGACATGGTCAGGGACTATGGGAATTGTAATTCCAAGTATCCAGACAGAGGCACCTACTCCTGTTCTAGAATCTTAGCACGCTGCAGCTTCCGTAAAAAGAAACCCCCCCCACCCCCCAACAGTAAATCTTTATGGCTTTGAAGTGGATGTAAATTACTTTGGTATGAAAAAATAGAAGGAAAAATGCAGAGAACTACAATTAGAATAACTGAAAGACATTTAGATCACATGCTTGAGACATTAGCCTTTCCATCTGAAGAACCTGCCCAGTTCTTGAACAACGTAGGGGAAACATGAACTAACATGGTGATCAGCAAGATGTGGTTTAGAAAATCAAGATGGAGGCCGCAACCATTGCATTGGAATTTTGTTATATTAACAGAATATCAGAGTTGGAAGGGACCTTGGAGGTCTTCTAGTCCACCCCCCTGCTTCGGCGGGAAACCCTATACCAGTGATGGCTAACCTTTTTCTCTTCGTGTGCCAAAAGCAAGGGTGCGTGTGTGCCGGCATCCATAATGCAATGCGGGGGGGGGGGTCCTGTGCATGTGCACACGATCCCCCCACTCCCCATTTTGGGCCTAGTAGGCCTCCCTGCAGCCTCCTGGGCAGTGGTGAAATCTAAAATTTGTTACTACCAGTTCTGTGGGCATGGCTTGGTGGGGGGGGAAATGTGACTGGGTGGGCGTGGCCATTTTTTTTTTTTTTTACTGATGATCCCAGCTGAGTTGCCTGATTGGCAGAGGCTTTTTTTCTTTTAAATGCCTCTGACGATCAGGCAACTCAGCTTGGATCATCAGAGGCTTTTAAAAGCATTTTTTCTACAACCTCTGAAGAGGTTGTAGAAAAAATGTTTTTAAAAGCCTTTGACAATCCCAGCTGAGCCACATGATCATCAGAGACTTTTTTTTTTAACTTTTAAAAGCATTTTTTCGGCCGAAGAGGTTGTAGAAAAAATGCTTTTAAAAGTTTTAAAAAAAAGCTTCTGATGAATGTGCGGCTCAGCTGGGCATGGGGTGGGGGAGGGGAAGGGATTTTTGCTACCAGTTCTCTGAACCACCCGCCTCCATCGCTACCGGATTGAGCGATCCGGTTCAAACTGGGAGCATTTCACCCCTGCTCCTGGGCCCAAAAATGGGCCTTTTGGGTGGGGGGGGAACGCCTAACCTCCCCATGCCCCGTTTAGGGCCTAGGAGGCCTCCCTGCAACCTCCTGACCTGAAAAACGGGCTGCGGGGGGAGCTAGCAAAAATCAGCTGGCCGGCAGGAGGCGCGCGCACAAAAATATTTTTGGGGAGGGCTTATTTTCAGGGGGAGGCTTATTTTAGCGCATGTGCTCAAAAACCCGATTAGACTTATTATCAGGGGATGTCTTATTTTTGGGGAAACAGGGCATTAGGAAATTGGCTCAAAGATCCTTCCCCCCCCCTTCTTCAAAAGGCAACTGGACTGTTTTTTCCTTGAGGAAGAAGAAGAAGAAAACATTTCACTTCTCACCCAAGAAGCTTCATCAGTTTTGATATCCAACGTGTTGGTGGTGGAAGGATACAAACTGATGATGAGACTGGATGGTGGGGTGGATGGAAGGATAGGTTCAAATAGGATGGTGGGGGGAAATTTAAGGATTGTATTCTTTGCAGGCATCATTAGCACTCTGAGAGCTGTCAGAATTGAAGAAGCTTCTTGGATGAGAAGCAAAATGTTTTCTTCTTCCTCCTCAAGGGAAAAACTAACAGTCCAGTTGCCTTTTGAAGAAAAAAGTAAAAAAATAAAGCACCTTTGAGACAAGAATAAAACAGAACAGAATAGAACAGAGCTGGAAGGGGCCTTGGAGGTCTTCTAGTCCAGCCCCCTAGGGGCTCAAGCAGGAGAACCTACTGTATACCATTTCAGACAAGTGACTGTCTAGTCTCTTCTTAAAAAGCTCCAGTGATAAGAGCACCCACAATTTCTGGTGGCAAGCTGTTCCATTGGTTAATTGTTCTCACTGTCAGGAAGTTTCTTCTTAATTCCTGGTTGCTTCTCTCTTTGGTTAGTTTCCATCCGTTGCTTCTTGTCCTGCCCTCTGGTGCTTTGGAGAATAATTTGACCCCCTGAGAAGCTCCACGAATACTGGGAAATTATTTTTCTGACCATGTCTGACAAACAGCCTTAATTAGCCAAAGGGAAATGGGTTTAGTTGTGGAACAGGATATGGTGGGAAGGAAGGTACAGAACTGATGCCAGCCTTGAGTTGCTCAGAGCTTGGTTTTATATTGGTGCCCCTGACAATTTTTGCACTTTACCTAAGGTGCCAAGCTGAAATTTTTAGGAGGGTGTGTTTGGAAGTGTTCATATTTGCCATCTAACAGATTAACAGAGTTGGAAGGGACCTTTTAGGTCATCTAGTCCAACCCTCAACCCAAGCCCATATTAAAAGCCCATCCATCCATCCATCCTTTTTTTTTTTTTTTGCTGCTTTTTCATGCCTGGTCACAACTATTATATTGATGATCATTAGCCTTGAATCACAGAGGGATTCATGCTCAGTTTGTGGCCAAGTTATACAGATGGTCCTTGATTTACAACAGTTCGTTTAGTGAACAGTTTGTTCAAAGTTACAACGGCACTAAAAAGTGACTTACAACCAGTTTTCACACTTATAACCGTTGTAGCATCCCTAAGCAAAGTCAATGGGGAAGCCAGATTCACTTAACAACAGTTTCACTAATTTAACAACTGCAGTGATTCACTTAACAACTATGGCAAGAAAGATCATAAAATGGGGCAAACCCATTTAACAAATGTTTCACTTAGCAAGGATGTTTCACTTGAGGATTAACTGTATTCCTAAATAATTTTCTCAAGTTATTTTTTTCTCCCTACAGTTTTTCCACAAGTGTAGAATCTGTTTGAGAGTGACTGGCTCAAAGTCACCCAGCTGCCTAAGGCAGGACTGGAACTCCTGGTTTCTACCTTGGGGCCAAATTTACTTCCAAGATAATTTTTTAAAGTGTTGTTATCAAACATCATCCCTGTTTGGTTTGGTGGTAGCATCGCCTCAGATAGAAAGTCCCTACAGAGAGTGGTAAGGACAGCTGAGAAGATCATAGGAAGCTCACTTCCTGTTATTCAGGGTGCTGCTTATAAGCACTATGGGCTTAGAGCTTGAAGCATTGTTAGAGACCCCACACACCCACTTCATGGCCCGTTTCTTCTTGCTCCCCTCCGGGAGGAAGTTTTGAAGTATTTCTAGCAAGACTACCAATCAGATACTGTAACAGCTTTGTTCCCTATATGCCATCTGTTTGGCAAGATTCATTTTTCTCGCCATGTACATGTATACATCCGGACTAGTCTGTGTTGTTTCTCTGTGCTATATAATATATGTGGGTATATGCATAATTTTGTATGTATGTATTTAGTCACATTTACGTAGTGCATATTGGGGGCGATGACCCTTTGAGAGCTGTATGCAGCAAAATCTCATTTTAATGTATGCCGATTAGTGTATATTCAAAATGCCAATAAAGTTATTCTATTTATCTAAACATCCTGATCTCAAAATCTTGATGCAAATTTCATTAAATGCCTTTCTTTTCCTTATTTCTCCAACCAACGAAAAATTTTACATCTGTATCCTAGGATGTTGTGGGTGCTTCACCACTGGAGGTTTTAAAGACGAGATTGGGCAGCCATTTGGCCAGAATGGCCTAGGGCTGTGATGGCAAACCTGTGGCATGAGTGCCACAGGTGGCACACGGAGCCACATCGGTGGGCAAGCGAGCGTTGCCCTAGTTCAGCTGCAACGCACATGTGGGCACCTGCCAGCTGATTTTCGGGTCTTCCGGGCCCACCGGAAGTCGGGAAACAGGCTGTTTCCGGCCTCCAGATGGCATCTGGGGGAGGTGGGGATGGCCGTTTTTCATTTTCCCTGGGCTCCAGAGGCTTTCTAGGAGCCTAGGGAGGATGAAAATGGCCTCCCCCCACCCCCGGAGGCCCTCCGCCGTTTCCGGCCTCCAGAGGGCCTCCAGGGGGGTGGGGGTGGGGAAGGCTGTTTTCGCCCTCCCCAGGCTCCAAGAAAGCCTCTGGAGCCTGCGGAGGGCGAAAAACAGGCCTACCGAGCCCACCGTGCCATCACATGCCGAAAGTGGGGGGAGCGGGGGGGGGGTTGCGCACGCATGCATGGGGGGGCAGGATGCATTGAATTATTGGTGTGGGCACGCATACGCACATGGCCCCCCTGGCACTCCCCCCACTTTTGGCACGTGACAACAAAAAGGTTAGCCATCACTGGTCTAGGGTCTCCTGCTTGAGCAGGGGGTTGGACTAGAAGACCTCCATGGTCCCTTCCAGACGTATGATTCTGTGATTCAGTATGGAGGCGATTTGCTTTCTGCTGGGATATTTTTTTTATTTGAGGAATGAGCCAAAGTTATGATTAATTAATTTGGCAAGATCTCTTTTGATAAATCTGATTACTGTACTTTTAAAGGAATTTAAAGCCAACCTCTTTGTGCTTTGTTCTAGAACCATGATGGCGAACCTATGGCATGGGTGCCACAGGTGGCACACAGAGCCATATCAGTGGGCACGCAAGCATTGCCCTAGCTAAGCTCCAGCGTGCATGCGTGCGCCGGCCAACTGATTTTTGGGCGTTCCGGTCCCACTGGAAGTTGGGAAATGGGCTGTGTTCGGCCTCCGGAAGACCTCTGGGGGGTGGGGAATGCCGTTTTCGTCCTCCCCGGGCTCCTAGAAAGCCTTTGGAGCCTGGGGAGGGTGAAAAACGGGCCTACCAGACCACCGTGCCATCGTGTGTTAAAAGTGGCGGGAATGAGCGCATGTGCAGGGCGCATTGAATTATGAGTGTGGGCACTGTTATGTATTGATACTTTTAAGCGGGAGATTCAAACCTGCATACGTTTCTGATTGGCTGACAGTCCCTCCTGGATTGTATATAAGGAGGACTGCAGCCCCTGAGTTTTTGCTGAAGTCTCACTGTATATTAAAGAGCTGTTGTCACTTGCTTGCTTGTGCCTCTCGTTATTCCCGAACCACTTCATTGGCGACGAAGGTGGGATAGAGGCTACAAGAAGCAAACCAGTGAGACCACGAGCTTCAGCTAGGTGACGAGGCGAACCACAGGAGACATACCGGACATGTCTGCCTACGTTCCGCCCAAGCCTTTTGATCCGACCCGCGAAAAATGGGTCTCGTACCTAACGAGGTTTGAATGCTCGTTAGAAGCCAGCGACATGCAGGGCCTCTCGGCTAATCGAAAGAGAGCCCTATTCCTAAGCCACTGCGGACCGGACGTGTTCGAGATGGCCGAGTCACTGTGTGAGCCAACGCCGGTTCAAACAGTCTCATGGGACACCCTGATGGCAACTCTCCGGGCTCACTACGCTCCCGTCCCATCCAAGTTCGTGCAGCGATACCAACTGAGGCAGCGCGTCCAACGAGAGGGAGAGCCGGTCAGCGCGTACATGGCCAGCCTGAGAAAAGCCGCAACTCATTGCGACTACAGAGACTTGGATGATGCGTTGCTTGAGCAGCTGATCTGTGGTGTTCGGGACATTAGGCTGCAACGGCGTCTGCTCGCCAAGCCTGATCTGACGCTTGCCGGAGCCCTTGACGAAGCCAGGGCTCACGAAGCCTCCACAAAGGCCGCTGAAACGCTACAGCGTCCGCTGACCAGCAAGGACAGCCCCAAGTCTGCCCCAGTGCACAGAGAAGACGCCGGATCCAGCTCGGAGTCCGAGTCGGATGAGGACGTCTTCCAAACAGAGCACCGGAGAAAAGACACTGGCAGCCCCCGGCGAAGCTGTCCCAGCTGTGGCGGGCACCATGATAGACTGTCCTGCAAATACAGAGAGGCTATTTGCAGGCGTTGCGAGAAGAAAGGGCACTTGGCGCGAGTCTGCAGAGCCATTCTGCCCAGAAGACTCAAACCACGTGAGCGCCGCAGCCAACCGGAATCAGCGCGCCAGAAGCAGCCAACGAGAGAAGGCGGCGCGAAAAAACGGCGCGAATTTGAACCGCGAGATGGCCGCAGCATACACATTGACCAGGCCAGCACAACGGTCGAGGACAAAGTCAGCACGGTGGTCGAGATCAACGGAAGACCGTGCTCGATGGAGATCGACACCGGATCAGCTCTCTCCATCATGTCGTGGACAACCCTAAAGACCCTCCTGCCGTCGTTCCGGAAGGATCAACTCTCCAGACAGAGACTGCGCATCCTAGACTACCAGGGGAACCGAGTCCCCCTCGAAGGCGTGGGCACGTTCCGGGTCACCTACGGAGACTATGAAAGAGACCTGCCGCTGACCATCGTCACGAAGCAGCTGCCGAGCCTCCTGGGCATGGGGTGGTTCCGAGCCCTTGGCATGGGCTTCACCGGCGTCCACCTGATGTCCAAGTCAACCCTGAAAGACAGCCTCCTGTCCGAGTTCCAGGACGTTTTCGGGGACACGTTGGGCAAGTATGTGGGGACCCCTATTTCACTAAACTTAGACCCCAACGTAGCCCAAGTAAGACTGAAGGCCAGACGAGTGCCGTTCGCATTGAAACCAAAGATCGATGCAGAACTGGACAAACTGATTAAGCAAGGGGTGTTGGTTCCCGTTGACCATGCCAAGTGGGAGACCCCCATAGTCACCCCAGTTAAGTCGGACGGCTCAATCAGAATTTGCGCCGACTACAAGTGCACGATCAACAAGGCTTTGCAGCCGAGCGCCTATCCGGTGCCGATCGTGCACCATCTACTACACTCCCTGGGCCCCGGAAAAATTTTTGCCAAATTAGACCTGGCCCAAGCCTACCAACAGTTACCGGTCGACGATGCCACGGCAGAGGCGCAAACGATCGTGACTCATAGGGGTGCATTTAAATGCACCAGGCTCCAATTTGGGGTGAGCGTCGCACCCGGCTTATTTCAAAGCACCATGGAGCGCCTGTTGCAAGGACTTCCGGGAGTAGTCCCCTATTTCGATGACGTCTTAGTCAGCGCCCAAGACGAACACCAGCTAGGGGACAGGGTACGGAACGTCCTGTCCAGATTCAGAGAAGCGGGACTAAGACTTAAAAAGAAGAAGTGCAGGATAGCGGTCCCCTCGGTAGAATTTCTGGGGTACAGGGTGGACGGCACAGGCATCCACCCTACCGAAAGCAAGGTGAGAGCCATCAAAAGCGCACCAGCCCCCAAATCCAAAGCTGAGCTCCAAGCCTTCCTTGGACTGCTCAATTTCTACTCAATGTTCCTAAGAGATAAGGCCACGGTCGCTGATCCCCTTCACAAACTCTTAGGGAAGAATGTACCATGGGTCTGGGGGAAACCGCAAGCGGCCGCTTTTGAGGCAGTAAAAAAACTCCTATCTGAGGACAGTTTCCTGATCCAGTACAATGCAGAGCTGCCGCTCGTCTTAGTTTGCGACGCCTCCCCCGTAGGAGTTGGTGCAGTCCTAGGCCATAGACTGCCGAACGGCCTAGAGGCGCCCATTGCTTTCTACTCCCGAACTCTGTCCAGCACAGAACGAAACTATAGCCAATTGGACAGAGAGGCTCTGGCTGCGATTGCGGGGGTTAAGAAGTTCCACGAATACCTCTATGGCCGAAAATTCGAACTTGTGACTGACCATAGACCGTTGCTAGGACTGCTAGCAGGCGACAGGCCAACCCCCGCTGCCCTCTCCCCCCGTTTAACTAGATGGGCGATTTTCTTATCGGCCTACTCGTACCAGCTCGTCCATCGGCCTGGGCGAACCCTGGGTCATGCAGATGCCCTTAGCCGTTGCCCCCTTCCCGACCTACTGGACAACCCAACACCGGAAACCTCCGTCCTGTTGTTGGACACGTTAACTTTGGGGCCCATCTCCTCCGGCGAGGTGGCAAAGGCATCAAATAGAGACCCTGTTATCCGGACTGTTATGGGTTGGGTTTTGAAAGGGTGGCCGGACAAGGTGGTCGGGGAGGAGTACCAAGGTTTTGCCAACAAACGACATGAACTGTTTATGCAAGGGGGGTGCTTACTGTGGGGTGACAGAGTGGTAATTCCAACAAAACTACGAGATAGAGTTTTAGAGTTATTGCACGAAGGGCACCCTGGCATCGTTAGGATGAAGTGCTTAGCCCGCAGCTATGTCTGGTGGCCCAACATGGACCAGGTCATTTCCGAGTGGGTGGGGAAGTGCAGACCCTGCCAGGAGTCTCGCCCCGATCCCCCAGTGGCGCCCATCCGAGAGTGGGAGAAACCAAAAGGCCCATGGGGGAGGATCCACATTGATTTTGCCGGCCCGTTCCATGGCCAAACGTTTTTAATAGTAGTGGATGCCTTTTCAAAATGGCTCGAAATTGTATTAATGCCATCCACAACGGCCGAAGCAGTTATCAAGGCCCTAAGAAAGTTGTTTGCCACCCACGGCCTGCCGGATACCTTGGTATCGGACAACGGGCCTCAATTTACAGCAACCCTTTTCGAAGGTTACTTGGCCGGCCTGGGAATCCGCCATGCCCTATCAGCCCCATTTCACCCGGCTTCCAACGGATTGGCTGAACGATTTGTCAGGACAGCCAAGGAAGCACTGTCCAGATTAGACAATGGGGACTGGCAGGCCAGGATAGATCAATTCCTTGCGGTTCAGCATGCATCACCATGCACTGCAACAGGGAGAAGCCCAGCAGAGCTCCTCATGGGGAGAAAGCTCCGGTGCGTATTGGACAGGCTTCACCCTAACTATTCGCACGAAAACTTTAAGGGAGAGACCTGTGGCTTAAGGCAGTTTCAGGTCGGGT
Source organism: Arizona elegans (assembly GCA_022577455.1). NCBI lineage: Eukaryota > Metazoa > Chordata > Lepidosauria > Squamata > Colubridae > Arizona > Arizona elegans. The sequence continues at coordinate 3,681,640 of JAKOOJ010000022.1, read as the reverse complement.
CCCCGGTGTTCGCTCGCAATTATGCCAGCGGTCCTCTGTGGGTCGCAGGAACCATAGTGGGGATAACAGGCCCAAAATCATACACGGTGGACGTGGGGGTAGATAGACTCTGGAAGCGCCACATAGACCAACTGAGGAAACGGGTGGTTGGCGAGGCAAACATCAACGCAGACATGTCCGAGCCTAACTATGACCACTTCTCCAAAACAGCTAACTCAAGCCCGGGGCCGCGAGAATACTTAGCTGACAAGCCCTGGTTCCAGCGCCGCCCCAGCGAGTCGCCACTCCCAGCCGGGGATAACCACGCCCCGGACAAAATCCAGGAGGTTCCATTGGCGGAGCCGGGAGAGACAAAGAGTCCCTCCGACCAGCTCGACGCCCCACCAAACACTGAACTGCGCAGGTCAACTAGGGCGAGAACTCAGCCTAAGCACCTGCGAGATTTTGTTTGTACATATGTTAATTTTTGAGTATTAGTGCCTTCTGGGAAGGGAGGGGTGTTATGTATTGATACTTTTAAGCGGGAGATTCAAACCTGCATACGTTTCTGATTGGCTGACAGTCCCTCCTGGATTGTATATAAGGAGGACTGCAGCCCCTGAGTTTTTGCTGAAGTCTCACTGTATATTAAAGAGCTGTTGTCACTTGCTTGCTTGTGCCTCTCGTTATTCCCGAACCACTTCAGGCACGCATGTGGGCGACCTCCCCATGCTCCCCCCGCTTTTGACACGTGACAGCAAAAAGGTTAGCCATCCCTGTTCTAGAATCTTCTATAAACCAATGTTGGTTTGATTAATCTGCAATCCATTCTCCCCTCTTCAAAGATAGGGACAGATTCTGTCCTCCTTCGGTCATGTGGGACTTTACTCACCATCAGGATTTCCCAAAAGTAATTCCTTTAATATCTAGGATGTAATTAATCTGAATCTGGAAATTTAGACTCATTCAATGTAAACAGATATTGTCAGATCATGTTTCTGTCTATCTTGGCCTTCCCAGCTACCTGGTGGGAGTGCAAACTCCTTGCTGGAGAAGACTGAGATGAAATAGAAATGGAATAATTCTGCCCTTTCTTTGTTTCCAGTTCGCTATATTTTTTTGAGCATTGTACTGAATCTTTTCTCTTGCCATAATGCAAGGAACCCATCCTTTTTCCTTCATTTCTTTTGCTGGTTTTATCCCATTTCAGCTTTAATTTCCTTGGTACTGCCTCAGTGGTTCTGGGCTAACTATCCAGATTCTTCTTGGTTACCTTTTTCCACTTCCCATGGACATTTCCAGATCTTCAGAATGGCTTCTTCTCCATACAGTAGCTTCCCGTACGAAATGAAGATCCATGACCCAACATTTTGGTTCAGCTTTTGTTTGGCAACTGAGCTTCCTGTGAAAGCTTGTGGGCAGGATCTGCCCACTTCCACCCTGCTGTAACCATCACTCACTGATGGTATTCACAAAGTAAGCTAAAGACGGTTTTTTGGGTAAAGTTTAGCCCAGGCATTCTCTTTGCACACCTTGGCTTACAGTCTTATGTCTGAACCTAACAGGCCGTGTTTATTAAAAAAACCATGGTTAAATGAATCATATCTTATTTTAGTGCGCAAACTATTCTGTGGTTTGATGGTGCAGATTTGAGGCATGGAGTTTGGAGCCTAGGCCATTTTTACCATGACTTCCAAGTATGGTAAAAACCAGGGGTGAAATCCAGCAGGTTCTAACAGGTTCTGGAGAACCAGTAGCGGAAATTTTTAGTAGTTCGGAGAATCGGCATATACCACCTCTGGCTGGCCCCAGAGTGGGGTGGGAATGGAGATATTGCAGTATCCTTCCCCTGCCATGCCCATCAAGCCACGCCCACAGAACCGGTAGGGAAAAAAAATGGATTTCACCCCTGGTAAAAATTGTATGTGCATGCACACGCACACACACAAACACAATCATACAATCACACAATAGACAAACCCCTGCTTTTGCTTTTCCTATCTTCCTTGTCTAGACTCTGAATGCAATGGCTGTTGACCATCTCGGCCCTGAGCCAGGCAGTCTGCAAGGTGCCTCTTATGAGCATCTGCAAGTCACGGAGAAGCTTTCAGACAGATGTGCTTTCCAGATGGAGCCTGCTTGGCAGTCAGCGAGGTCTCTCTTTTTTTTTTTCTTCAACAATTTTATTGAGTTAAGAACATATTACACTTCAAACTAAACGGTTCGGCAAGCGTGATGTCATATTGCATATTTACACGTGCGGTATATAGTCAATTAACTAATCATTTATACATTTATACAAAGATTTATACTTATCATTTATACAAAAATTCTTATAAATAAAATTGATTACTATTTAAATAAAGTACTATAATATACAAAATTATCTAGTCGTTGTGCATTGTTCCACCTTAGTATTAACTTTTACATTTAGTTTCTAGCCACCTATACCACAAATCCCAGATCGCATAGAATTCTGAATCTTCCTTTCCGTTTAAGGTATACGTCAATCTGCACATTTCTGCGCAGTCAAGTATCTTATTAACTAACCCTTCCTCAGTTGGTCCTTTTTTCTCTTTCCAGCATTTTGCATAGGAGAGTCTAGCCGCTGTAACAATATGGGTAATCAGGTATTTCTTGTCCTTTCCAAGTGTTCGTTTTAGTACTCCCAGGAGATAGATTTCCGGGAGGAAGTTAATGTCCTCCTCTAATATTTCTTGGATCCATTTTTGTATTTTTTTCCAAAACTTCCTCGCTTCCGGACACGTCCACCACATGTGATAGAAGGTACCTTGGGGGTGGCCACATTTCCAGCAATTAGGGCTTGCACCTGGGTAGATCTTGGCAATTCTAGATGGTGCTAAGTACCATCTATATAACATCTTGTACTGATTCTCCTTATAACTTATTGCTCTCGTCAATTTGAGATTGCAGTTCCATATTTCTTCCCAATCATCCAGATTTATCTTTGATTCGAAGTTTTTTTCCCCAAGCAATCATTTGGTCTTTTAATATTTCTCCTTCTCTATCATATTCGAGAAGGTAGGAGTATAATTTAGCCAATAGTTTATTTTCGCAACCTAGCCATACCTTATCAAAGCTGTTTGTCCCCATTTCTATTCCCTTTTCTTGTTTATCCTTACTAAAGCGGGATTTGATTTGTAAATAGGGCCACCAATCAATATGGATCCCTTGCTCTTTTAATATCTCATTAGATATAAGGTTGCCACTATTATCCAGAATATTTTGGTAGGTGACCATTTTCTCCCTGCCTAATGTATTTGGATGGACTAGAGCTTCCATTATAGATATCCATTTTGGGTATTTCGAGTAATGTTTATGCCTAATTTCTTTCCATGTCTTCATTAATGTGTCTCTAATTTTATGTTGGTGGAAGTATATCCCCGTCCCTTTTCCTTTATCCCAGAGGTAGGCGTGCCAACCTCTCAATAGGTCATGTCCTTCCAGTTGTAGGATTCTCTTATCCCTTAACAAGGCCCACTCACGTAGCCACACTAAATTGGCCGCTTTATAATACAGTTCCCAGACTGGAAGTCCGAAACCACCCCTAATCCTTTTTTCTTGCAGGGATCGTAATGCAATTCTCGGTTTTTTCCCTCCCCAAATAAATTTCCTTACTATCCCATTTAAATCTGAAAAATATTTTCTATCAATACTAACAGGAGTAGTTTGAAATAAGTATAGTAATTTGGGGAGAACACTCATCTTGATAGTGGCTATCCTACCGAGGAACGATATTTGCAATTTCCCCCATCTATCCAAATCTTGTCTTATCTTTGTCAATAGGGGTGTATAATTATCTTCCTTCAAGGTTGAGCATCTGGCAGTAATCCAAACCCCTAAATATTTAATCTTCTTAACTATTTGAATACCCAAATTATTTACTAATATTTCCTGTTCTGAAGTTGGGATATTTTTTGTTAGCATTTTAGTTTTTGTCATGTTTAATTTAAATCCTGACAACCTCCCATATTCATCTAATTCTTTCAATACTTTTGGCCCTGTTGTTAATGGGTCCTCCATTATTAACACTACATCGTCGGCAAAAGCTTGAATCTTAAAAATTTCATTCCTAATTTCCAGTCCCCGTATTTCTTTATTTTGCCTAATTTTCCTTAACAGTACCTCCAGGGCCAATATAAATAAGAGTGGAGAAAGTGGGCAGCCTTGTCTCACCCCTTTACCAATCCGGAAGGGTTTAGATACATCCCCATTCAATATAATGTTTGCACTCTGTTTATCGTAGATTGCTTTTATCGCGTTCTCGAAATATCCCCCAAAATTCATTTTTTGGATTTGTTGGGTCAAAAATCGCCAGTTTAGGTTGTCGAAAGCCTTCTGCGCGTCGAGGAAGACCATGGCTAGCTGTTTTTCGGAGTGTATTTCGTAATACTCTAATACGTCCATCACCACTCTCATATTAGACCTAATCTGTCTACCGGGAAGGAACCCATTTTGATCGGGGTGGATCCAATTATTTAATATTATCTTCAACCTACCCGCTAATATTCCCATAAATATTTTATAATCCGTGTTGAGTAAAGAGATCGGTCTGTAATTCCTTACTTGCTTGGGATCGGTACCTTCTTTTCCTATCAATGTGATGAACGCCTCCTTCCACGATTCTGGGATCCTGGAGCCTCTCAGGGCCTCATTGCAAATTATCAGAAGTTTTGGTACAAGTATTTCTGCCAGATTCTGGTTTTTATATAATTCTCCTGGGAGACCGTTGGGACCAGGCGTTTTGTTACTCTTTAGTTTGGATATTACCCCCTTCAGTTCCTCCAATGTAATTTCTCTATTCAGCGCCTCCCTTTCCTCCTCCTTTATCTGTGAGAGATTCTCTTTGGTAAGGTACTGATTAATATTATCAATTGGAGTTTCCTCCTGACTATATAATGTCTCATAGTAATGTCTAACAAACTCCTGTTTCTCCTCTTCATCCTCTAATATTCTACCTTCCAAATTCTCCAAGCTATTTATAACACCCTTCTCTTTCTCTTTTTTTAATTTATACGATAGCCATCTACCAGGCTTATTTGCGTTGTCAAAATAGTATTGTTTAGATTGTTGGATTTTTTTCGCCAATTCTTCCTGTTCCAATAAATTTATTTTATGCCTTACTGTCATCCATTGCTCTTTTATTTTAGTGTCGCTAGGATCTCGTTGTAGTCTCTTTTCTGCTTCTTCCAGTTGGGTCAGCAAATCCTTCTGGGCCTTCCTTTTCTCTTTATTGTTGTATATATTATGCGATATTACTAATCCTCTTAAGTATGCCTTCATTGTATCCCAAACACATGTTAATGGAGTTTCCTGATTCTCATTTTCCAGAAAAAAAAATTGTAGGTCCCTCTGCAATCTCTTTGTAAACTCTGCATCCCTAAAGATATGGGTATTTAGTCTCCATCTCCTTCGTTTAGTCCTATCTATGTTCTTCCACTTAATCTCTAAAGGGTTGTGGTCGGCCCAAACGTTCGGGGTAATTTCAACAGAATGAATATCCAACCCTAAATTTCTACTGACCCAAAACATATCAATCCTTGACCAGGACATCTGGGGATTTGAATAGTAGGTAAATTGCTTATTGCACGGGTGTAGCGTACGCCAGAGATCTACTAAATTATGCTCATCAACCAAATCAAAAAAGGTTTTGGGGAGTTTTTCCCTTTTAGCTTTTTTCTTTAATCCGCTCTTGTAGTCCACCTCCGGGTTTACCACCCCATTAAAGTCCCCAATGATACAAATATTTGAGTAATCCAATTCAGCTATTTTATTGTTTAATTTCCTGTAAAATTCCCCTAGGTCTCTATTTGGAGCATAAATGGTTACTACTAAAATTGGAATATTACCCCTCTTAATTTCAATTGCTAGGAATCTCCCTTTGTCATCTGAGAATTTAAATTCAGCAGCAATTCCTTTTTTTACGTATACTGCTACCCCCCCCTTTTTTTTCTCTGCCAGAGAGGTAAAGCATTTGCCAAATTTCTCAAATTCTAAATATTTCCTCTCCTCTTTCTTTATGTGGACTTCTTGGAGGCAAATTATTTCCGAATTAAGCTTGATCAATTTTGAAAAAATATGCTTTCTTTTCCTTCCGTTATTTAAACGGTTTACATTCACCGAGAACAATTTCCAACCCTCCATCATCTAACTAACTACGTAGTTTTTGTTTATATTTACAGCTCTTTGTGGTCTTTGTTTCTTTCCTGTAACGTCTTTAGCTTCCTTCTCTTCTGATTCCTTATTCTCTAGTGTGTCTTCCTTAGGTTTTTTTAACTGTACATTGATCTCATCCTGGGAGGCTATATCCACTTCCTCCTTGCTACTTTGGCCTTCCTCCTCACTTCTCAGTTGGTCCAAAAGTTCTTGTGCAGAAACTAAGCTGTCGATCTTAATCCGTTTTCCTTGCCAAGTGATGAGCATTCCCTCCGGTATAAGCCATCTAAAGGGAATGCTTCTCTTATTTAATTGTATCGCCAAGAACCTATAGTCCCTTCTCAAGTCACGAACCCTCTTAGGGACTTGTTTCAGCACTATTACTTCTTTGCCTTTATAATTAATAGGTTCGTCTCTTGCTATATTGTATAGCACGTCTTTCACTTTCTTTCGGGCAAATCTGACATGAACTTCTCGAGGGAGTTTATTCCTCCTGGCATAGTTGGTTTGCACCCTGTAAATTTCATCCAACTCCTTTATCATATCGTCTCTATCTTGTTGTAAAATTCCAGCTAATAAGTCCACCATGACATCTCCCAGGTCTTCATCTTTTTCCTCCACCACATTCTGAAAGTGAAGGTAAAAGGCTGCCCGGTCCATCTCAAGCTGGATAATGGAGTCTTCCAGCTCCCTGTTCTGGGCCATCATTTTCTGGTCGATCGAGTCGAGGTTTCTCTCGTTTTGCTCCACTCTCGTCTCGACCTTCTTTATCTTTTTCTCGTTGTTATGGATGGACTCTTGGATCACACTCATTTTCTGATCAATAGAGTGAATATCAGATTTAAGTTCAACATGATTGTTAGTCATTTTTTCTTGTAGCAGGAGCATCGTTTCTTGAATGGTTGACAGCGTCGTTTGTATTGCTTGAATGGTTGGTAACATTGCTGACTTATCCGCTTTCGGTAGCACCTCAGTAAGTTTTTGCTGGGCTGGAGATGACATTGTTAATGCAGGGTTGGAGGACGTTTTCTTTCCGGTCTTAAGAACTGCCGATGAGATACTTGTCATTTCCTTTAGGATTCTCTTCTGATTTGTCAAAATTACCTCGATGTTCTTCCAAATTATCATCCACTATCCTCTCTTCTAATAGCAAGGTTCAGATAATTCTTCTAATCCTAAATTTACTTAATTTTCCTATCTACTCATAACAATTCTTACAGATATTATTATACAAGATTATATATAAATATGCTCAATATGATTACTAAACACACATTCCAACTATGGACTAGGTTATATCTATATATAAGATCAAATACAATTAATTAATCCAAGTTTATATGTCGTGATAAATACTAAATCTCTTCAATTTTAGCCTTGCAATACTAATATAAAAAATACTATCCCACCCTTATTAAATTAATCAAACCCGCTCTAAAAATAGTTCTTAAATAAGTATAAATATGGGTATCAATCTACTAAATATAAAAGGGTGACAATTTAAATAGAGAGGGATTATACAAAAGGAGTAAAATGGAATCTATTCAATTTTTCAAGGTAATATATAGTACTAGACCAGAAAAGTTATCTAAAATAGTTAATCAAGAAAGAAAAGAGGGCTTCAAAACCATATAAATAGAGAGATAGTTGTAAAATAATTAATAATTAATAGTTACTAAAGTAGTAAATTGATAAGTTAATTAATAGGTTAATACGTTGATAGGTAAGTGTCAATACTGGTATCGATGATAATATTAATAGATAATAAGAAGTACTATAAATAGAGTTTTATAAAGTTCATTACTTTTGTTTCATTAACTGCTGCCACTTTCAAGGTAGTTCTTCCACGTAAAAAAAATGTCTCAGTTAATTAGAAGAAAAAAAAAATCTCAGATATATCCAACAAACAGCAGATCTTAATAAGCGGGAACACAGTTAGGAGGGAAGATTGCAGATCAGAATGTTACACAAGTTTCCAAGTACCGGTTATAACATATGGCTGCACTTCCGGTTTCTTCCTTCAGAAAAAGCCAGTCAGCTGGAAGATGGCCGCAAAATGACAGCAGGAAGTATTGTTACAATGTATCCTCACGGTATTATCCACCAAGTCTGCTTCTAAGCCTCTTCCTCTGCAATCGATATACAAGTGCCTGCAGCTGGATTCCCCCCCTCTCGGCACAGTAGAGTCTCCTTGCTTCTCACAGCCTCGCCGCCTCGCCAGCAGTTTACACTCGATCCGCTCACTCCGTTATTGGTAGTCGCCGCCTTTCCACCGCTGCGAGCCCTATTAGCCGGTTCGGCACGCAGCTCTTTGAGGTCCGCTCCTACGATCACCTGAGATCTGTAGTCAGGTCTCCTTCTCACGCTAGCCACTCCGAACTCCTCGCTTCCTCGATGTTGGTGGAGATCGCGACTTCGGGTCTGCCATTAAACGGCGGACACACCGATGCCAGTTTGACAGAGGAATCTGTCCAAGCGAGAGACGTTTGCACGCCGCACTCTCACTTTTCAGATCCCCTCTCTCGTCCGAGACGCTCTCCGGGCGATCTCGCCCCTCAGGGTCCCCAAGACATGGCGAAAAAGCTAGTGCCGTGGAGCTCAGGTCGCTCACACGGCACCCTGCCGCCACAATCCCCAACCGGAAGTCGGCAGTCAGCGAGGTCTCATATCCAGGGAAACACCTGTTCTTGCTGCTAAGACATGGCTGTTTTGTTGTCTGCCTTCCGATTCTGTCACGGCTGAGAATCACCTGGGCACTTCTCTGGCCTTTCCTTCTTCACTGGGCAGCTGGACTGCCAGTCCGACTGGTTGGCTCTAAATCCATCACCGGGCTGGCAGCAGGTGCCTTTTGAAAGGACCAAGTTTGAAAGGCACCTTAGAAACAGCTGAGGGATCCTGTGGATTGGGAAGGAGATGGTCTATCATTATGATTTAAGACTTAATCTTCAATTGGATTCACAGTCTGGGACTGGTAAAAAGAGTTCAAGTTAAGATCTTAAGACCTGTTAATGTCTGCGTATATAGGCAGTTCTGAGTAAGGTGGTTTATTATTATTATCTCTTTTTTTCTTTTTTTTTCTTTTTTTTAAAATTTTTTATTAAAGAAAAAACAATACATTAAAACAACATACAAAACAAACAAACAAACATCAATTCAGTCCGATGACTGACTCTTAGAAGTTACTACCACGGTGGGTTATTTTTCGTCTTTCTATTTGTATCAATATCTACAGTCACCTGTTTACATGGTTAAATATGTATATATGTATTTGACTCCATATTTACTTCTATGCCTTTCTATTAAATAGTCGAAAATTATCTTTATATTCCTATTTTTGCCTCCAGCCAGCTGTACCATCTTTGCCATACTAAATAGTAATCAGTATCGTCTTTCTCTTGTATTTCTTTTGTGAGCTTATCTAATTCTGCACATTCTGTAATTTTAGCTATTATTTTATCTTCAGTAGGTAACTGTTCAGATTTCCAATGTTGGGCAAAGAGTATACATGCTGCTGTGAGGATATGGATGATCAGATATTTTATTTCTTTGGTATATTTTTCTGTAATTATTCCCAATAAAAAGGTTTCCGGCCTCATTTCAAGTTTTTGTTTCGTGATTTCTTCAATCATTGTTTTAATTTGCTGCCAGTATTGTTTTGCCTTACGGCATGACCACCAGAGATGATAATAAGTCCCTTTCTGTGATTTACATTTCCATCTCTTTTTTTCATTAAACATGAAACTCAGTCAACTGAACATTTAAAAATGTGTCACAAATACCATTGACTGGTGCTAATGGTTGATACGGGTTGCTGCCAGCATCCCAGGTATCAACCAAGTACTTTCTTAAGATGTACGATGTTCCGAGTAGCAGAGTTTTTTGCAGTTCCGCTGGTGTTATTGCAGGAAGCAATTTCTTGATGTGTTTTGTAAAATTCTTGGACATGGTACCACGTGCCCCAATGACAATGGGTATCACTGTTAAATGTTTCATCCATCGCCGTGTAGTTTCGATGGCCAGATCACGATATTTCGTGACTTTTTCCAGTTCTTTTTCTTAGACTCTGTCGTCTCCTGGTACAGCGATATCAATAAACTGTATACTTCGGCCCTCGATAACCATGATATCTAGCGTGATTAATTTAGCAACTCAGTCATGTCTAGTTTTGGAATCAGTTTGCACAATTTTGCTGCACTCACATATTAAGAGCCTTGGTGGTGCAGTGGACTAAGTGCTGTTAAAGTAGTACTTAGCTGCCAGCTGCCTGCAATTACTGTAAGTTCGAATCTCACGAGGCTCAAGGTTGACTCAGCCTTCCATACTTTCGAGGTAGGTAAAATGAGGACCCGGATTGTGGGAGCAATAAGCTGACTTTGTATAAAAAAAGAACACTGCTTAGAGGGGGCTGAAAGCCCTACTAAGCAGGTATATACAAAAGTATGAAGGCTATTGCTTAATACATTGTAAGCCGTCCTGAGTCTCCAGAAAAGGGCGGCATATAAATCGAACTAATAAATAAATAAATAAATAAATAAATAAATAAATAAATGTGAAACAGTTGCAACTTTGTCATTGCAAAGTCGGCAGTTTGGATGATGATGATTTAAACATGAAACTCAAGTCAACTGAACATTTAAAAATGTGTCACAAATACCATTGACTGGTGCTAATGGTTGATACGAGTTGCTGCCAGTGTCCTAGGTATCAACCAAGTACTTTCTTAAGATGTACAATGTTCCGAGTAGCAGAGTTTTTTGCAGTTCCACTGGTGTTATTGCAGGAAGCTGCAATTTCTTGATGTGTTTTGTAAAATTCTTGGACATGGTACCACGTGCCCCAATGACAATGGGTATCACTGTTACATGTTTCTTCCATAATCATGTAGTTTCGATGGCCAAGGTGTGATATTTTGTGATTGTTGATGTTGTTGTTGTTGTTTTACCGCTTTATAATGCCTTGGCAAGACCACACTTGGAATCCTGCATGTAATTTTGGTCACCACAATATACAAAAGATATTGACACTCTGGAAAGAGTGCAAAGAAGAGCAACAAAGATGATTAAAGGCTGAAAGATATGAAGAACAGTTGCAGGAATCAGATATGTCTACGGAGTTTAATGAAAAGAAAAAGTAGGGTCGAAATGATAACCGTCTTCCAATATTTGAAGGGCTGCCATAAAGATGAAGGGGTCAAACTAGTTTCCAAAGCACCAGAAGGCAGGACAAGAAACAATAGATGGAAAGTGAACAAGGAGAGGAACCAACCTAGAACTAAGGAGAAATTTCCTGACAGTGAGAACAATCAACCAGTGGAACAAGTTGCCTTCAGAAGTTGTGGGTGACCCATCACTGGAGGCTTTTAAAAAGGAACTGGACAGCCATCTGTTTGAAATGGTTATAGGTCTCCTACTTGAGAGGGGTTGAACTAGAAGCCCACCCAGGTCTGTTCCAACTCTGTTATTCTGTTAGTCTCAAAGCTGGATTTGTACAGAAGACTTGGTCCATATTGCTCCCTACCCATGGATATAGGCAGGGGTAGGCTTCAAAAATTTTAGCAAGGGGTTTTCTGCCTGGTTGCTGGATGGGCATGGCATGGTAGGCGTGGCCTAGTCAGCCTCATGTGCCATGGTGGCAGTGGGAGAGGAGAGTGATTTTGTCCTCCCCGGGCTCCGGAGGCTTTTTTTGAGCCTCCGGGAGGGCAAAAACAGCCTCCTCAGGCTCCGGAGGCTGTTCCCAAACTCCCGATAGGCCCGTTTTTTGCCTCCCTGAGCCTCCGTGCACGCCCTGAATTTACCTGCATCCAAAACGGGCCACATGGCTCCTGGGAGGGGTGGGGCGGGGCGGGCGGGGCGGGGCCAGCCACGACTGGGATTTGGGGGTTCTCCAAACTGCACAGAACCTTAGCTAGAGTTCTCCCGAACCCCCAGCACCCCACCCCTGGATATAGTCACAATTGTCTGTTTATTTCTGCTGTTGGTTCCAACGGAGACTCAGGTTCAAAGCTATGGAGAGGAAATAGATTTTTCAGCCACAAAAATCAGCCTCTATAAAAATCTCAGCATCCTTCAAAGAACAAAAGGCATTTAGTTTCTCCTGTAGTCCTAGGCCTCCTGCTGTGGACTGGAGAAAATTGAGCCATTCATCTTGGTTAGTTTAAGAATAATTTGCGGTTAAGGCCCAGCTTTCCTTCTGCTGTCTTGTGGAAAGAGAATAAATGATGCAAAAGGATGCAGATTTCTCTGGATTTGCATCAACTGCTGCACATTGCAAATTCCAGCTTTTCCGGCCAGCCTCCTTTTGGTCTTTTCTACCTTGTTTGGTTGGACAGTCCAGTTTGTTGGGAAAGATGCTTCGTTATTTTCCATGTATTGTAGGGTGGGATGTTGAAAAATTCTCAACGGATCTGAAATTTTAATGCAAGCAGTCCTCAACTTACAACAGTTCATTTAGTGACCATTCAAATTTACAACAGCACCGATAGAAGGGACTTACAACCATTTTTCATACTTAACAACAGTGGTGAAATCCAAATTTTTTTACTACTGGTTCTGTGGGCGTGGCTTGGTGGGCGTGGTGTGGCTTGGTGGGCGCGGCTTGGTGTGCGTGGCAGAGGAAGGATACTGCAAAATTCCCATTCCCACCCCACTCCAGGGGGAAGGATATTGCAAAATCTCCATTCCCACCCCACTCTGGGGCCAGCCAGAGGTGGCATTTGCCGGTTCTCTGAACTACTTAAAATTTCCGCTACCGGTTTGCCAGAACCCGTCAGAACCTTCTGGATTTCACCCCTGCTTAACAACCATTGCAGCATACCTGTGGTCACATGACCTAAATCAGAGGTCTTCAAACTTGGCAGCTTTAAGACTTGTGGACTTCAACTCCCAGAATTCTCCAGCCAGCTATGCTATGCTGGCTGGAGAATTCTGGGAGTTGAAGTCCACAAATCTTAAAGCTGCCAAGTTTGAAGACCTCTGTTCTAAATCCAGACGCTTGGCAACTGACTCAGATAGGTAATTCTTGACTCACAACCACAACTGAGCCCAACATTTCTGTTGCTAAGTGAAACATATGTTAAGTGAGATTTGCCCCATTTTACGACCTTTCTTGCCACGATTGTTAAGCGACTCAGTGCAGTTGATAAATAAGTCACCTGGTTGTTGAATGAATCAGGCTTCCCTATTGACTTTGCTGGTCAGAAGGTCACAAAAGGGGAGCACGTGAGCTTGGGACACAGCAACGGTCATAAATATGAGTCAGTTGCCAAGCATCACCTGATCATGGGGAGGCTGCAAAGGTCATAACTGAGAAAAACGGTCCTAAATCACATTTTTCAGTGCCGTTGTAACTTCGAATGGTCACTGAACGGACTGTTGTAAGTCGAGAACTACTTGTATTTATGACCGTCGCAGTGTCACATGATTTTGCAACCTTCTGACCAGAAAAGCCAATGGAGGACGTCAGATTCACTTAACAACCATGTTGCTATCTTCCTAACTGCAGTGATTCACAACTATTAGTGGCAAAAAAGGTCGTAGAATGGGACAAAATATCAGGGTTCCAAGTAACACCCCCAACGAAAGAAGACTCTGAGGCTAGAAGTTCCTCAAAATTCCATTTTATTAGAGATGTCATATTGGCACATCTGGGAAAATCTGAAAGCTTCCAGGTTTTCCCCACCTAAAAAAAACTCCAAGTCCCTTCCCCTGCACCCACATGTCCATCACATGGTCCAATCAATGCACCATCCCAACTGGAGGTGCCTCCCAGTTCCAGCCCTCCAGGTGCAGGGCAAGATGTCCTTGACTCTCAGAGAAAAGAATGTTATTATGACTATATATCTTCCCCACTCCATGCAATCCCCGCTCCCAGTTTCCCACAGCAGAAAATGTGGCACCCCTGAAGATCCAAAGAAAAAGATGGCTTCCAGGGCTGACACAAAATTTAACTTAGCAACTGTCTCACTTAGCAACATAAATTTTAGGCTCAATTGTGGTCATAAGTCGAGGACTACCTGTACTGGGTAGACTGAACCTGAGTCAAGGATTGTTAACCACAAATTGATCTGGAGCGTTGCCATAGCCAATGTCTTCATCACAAATCAGTGTGACAAGCCCCCTGTTCCCATTTTTCCTGTTTTAAGACTCAACTAGGCCTGACGTAAAATGCAGCTAAATATAGCATCAATGGGCACTTTTAATAACGGCCTTTTTGGAAACACAATTGCTTGAAATGGTTGGGAAACAATATCCCTCCATTGATATTTTGCCCAGTGGAGCAGCCGTTTGCCTATTTCCGGTGGTCATCATTGTCCAATCATTCATTTATCTAGTGCCTTTAATTAGCAGAATGCTCCGTAATCTGTTATTATATTCCTTCTCAGAAGATTCTAATGAGGGTCATTTTTGTTCCTGGGAAATGGAGGATGAAATATAGATTCTTTCTGGACCATCTAATAGCGGAGTGAATTTGAACTCTAGCTAATGGATAATTGACATTTTCGGTTTCTGAGCCACTCATTTTGTCAATCATCGGTTTGTTCTGTGCTGCAGATTTGAGGTTTGGGAAAGCATGCACGAGAAACATAATACCGAAAAAATAAATAAAAAATCTCTCTCATAATGTACACCCTTTCATACGCCTCACAATCAGGAGACTGTGAGTTCGATCTTAGGTAGAGACAGATATTTCTCTCTGTGGGCACAATGAGAATTTATATGCTGAACAAAACTCCACATTGGTGATAGGAAGGGCATCCAGCCAGTAAACACTCCACTCCATTCAGTTGCCCAGACTCCACTCCTCATGGGATTATGGGGTCATTAAAAGATGATGGATAGATAGATAGTGTTGTGGCTCCATTACCTGAGCCTGTGTCATTGGCAGGAGAGGACTCCGAGAGTGAAGGAGAGGAGTTGGCAAGGCCTCCCTCTCCAGGATCCTCCTCTTTGGCAATGCCTTCGGTGTCCACCAAAGGGCAAGAGATAGGGCCGGGGCCAAGCACGTCCACGCAGCCACAGGTGGACAGTGATGAGAGTAATGAGTCTTGGCTGGATCCACGCCAGCGTCGCAGAGATAAGCAAGCACAACAGAAGAAAAGGTGTGCCCAAGGTTAGGCTGAGTCACTGGACCACACCCCACAGGGTATAAAAGGGAGCGTGGTGGCCAGTCAAGCCTTGTGACAAACAAAGCTGAAAGCTTCCACGCCATTCTGCATTGCCGGACTTTTGCTATAGGCTTTGCTGGATTATATTTGGACTTGATTTACTCTGTAATTATTAAATGTTTTACTTTGATGTATCAGAAGCGGAGAGAAGTTATCTCTTCCCTTCGTGAGTAATAAACTCTTGGCAGGCAGCCACTAGGTTGCTGCCAAGTTCTGTTATCATAAGGAAAAGGATTTTGTCGGCTGGTTTGGTTTTTAACTCTTGGACGTCTGTTGGTGTGTGTGCGTGTGGGACGGGGACAGAACAGATAGATAGATAGATAGCGATAGAGATATACTGTATTTTTCAGAGTAAAAGGGGGTGAAAATTTAGGTGCTTCTTATACACCAAATGTAGCCCCGTCCACCCACTGGCCCCCACCCTTTGGCCTCTGCCCCACAGCAGTTTACCTGCTTGTAGCAAGCAGCAAGAAGAAACGGCTCCTTTCAGCTTCAGCACAGCCTAATTAGCACAAGTTGATTGGATTGGCCTCCCAACTCTCAGCTTTTCCCTTATGCTAATCAAGCTATGCTGAAAACAAAAATGAAAATAAAGCAGGCTGTTTGCTGTAACGAGGCAAAATTGCTCAGAGGCCGAGGGAGATTTCTTTTTCTTCTTTTCCTCACCAAAAAAGGTAGGTGTGTCTTATACTCTGAGATATAGATACGGTAGATATAGAGTAGATATAGATACACACACACACACACACATATATGCAAACTTTTTTATACAGAAATGTGTATTTATTGATTTTAAAACAGCGTTCCAACTTTGGAGAAGGGCAGATTTTGAAAGCTGAATGGTTTTCAAATTGTGTTAGCGCTGGAAAATATGAGACTGGGTATGTTTGCATGAAAATTCTCCAGCCGGCTTTGCAGAATTCTGGGAGTTGAAGTCCACAAGTCTTAAAGCGGCCACGTTTGAAGACCTCTGGAATAGAGTTTTCCTAATTTGCCTCAGTCTGGAAGCTGCCTTCCCATTCTTTGCCCTGTTGACGGGCAGCTCCCTTCCTTTGGCGCTCTTCTGGAGCCTGCCTCATTTCCACCGGTTCCTCGGCGGTGCCAGAGGGGAAGGATGCCATCTGCAGAAACAAAACATTGGATCTGAGTGCTGGCAGGCAGATTCAAGTCTTGGAGGACAGGCGGTTTGACATCCCGGTTGCTGTCCTGGGGTGGTGATGGACCTTCAAGTTGAGTTGTAAGCCTGTCTTCATCGGCAAGGAAGGGGCTAACTTGTGTGTATGTGTGTGCGTGCATGTGGGCAAGATTAGAAAGTCTTCCTGGCTCAGTGCCTCTGGCATTCTGCCACAGAGACAGCTGCTTGTCAGCGGAGCCATTGATACTGAGTGAAGAGTGGGGAGAAGTATCCCATGATCCACGTGGAAGGGGTCTCGGAAGCTTTGTTGTGTCCCTGGATCGACCCAGCCTGGGTGCAAGGAGAGAACTAGGGGAGAATCCAGGGGTGAAATCTACATACCTTCCTTTCTGGTTTGGAAGTCACATGTGCACGCAGACCTCTGTGCATGCGCAAAACCTTCTGCGTATGCGCAGAGGGTAAAAAAAAAACATTACTTCCTGATTAAAACCAGGAAGTAATGACATCCGGGTGGGTAGGTGGAGCCTCATGCCGCCATCGCTACCGGTTCTCCGAACCGCCTGCCACAATCACTACCGGATCACCCGATCCGGTCTGAACCGGGAGCATTTCACCCCTGGGAGAGTCTGGTGTGGGAAAGGTAACCTCATCTACGTGGACATGGCCCTACTTTTCTCTCCCCATGGATTGGGCCACTCTGATGATGCCTCCTCTGGCTTTGGGGCACCACTGTAGGAGCAGCGGGATGTTCTCAGAGACTTCCATTGTGGGCTCCAAGGCAGCGCCTCCATCGTTGCCACCGATTCAAGGAGGGCACTTCTCCTGTTCTTGCAGCATCTCCACTGCCAGGCAAGACATAGCTGGCACTGAGTTTCCACCAGCCACAGCTTCAATGGGCCTTTGCATTGGATTCTTGAGCCTTGGGTTCCAAGACCTGAACATCTCAAGGCCCTGAAAGAAGACCCATGTAAGGGAGAGGGAGGGGAGCAACCAGGGATGAAATGCTCCTGGGTAGAATCGGCCAATCTGGTAGTGATAACGGCAGGTGGTTCGGAGAACCAGTAGCAAAAATTCCTGCCCCACCCCCACCCATGCCCACTCAATCGCCCAGTCTCCCATTTGCCGCTTCTTTTAAAAAATGCTTTTAAAAGGTAAAAAAAAAGCTCTGACGATCCCAGCTGAGCCCATCGTCAGAGCCTTTTTTTTACTTTTAAAAGCATTTTTTCTACAACATGACTAGTTGTAAAAAAATGCTTTTAAAAGTAAAAAAACAATCGTGCACCACAGCTGATTACCCCACCCCCATGCGCGCTGTTCTACTTACCCCATGCCACTTTTTGGCGTGCATGGTGTGCTCCAGTAATAAAACCGGTTCAGATTTCACCACTGGGAGCAACTGAACCCTAGCAATAAACATGGACATCCTTCTGAATCTACAACTTCAGTTCCCATAATTCCCAGTCTTGTTGCTTGGCTAAGAATTTTGGGAATTGACATCCTGGCCTCTGGAGAGTGTACTGCAGTGGTGAAATTTAAAATTTATTACTACCAGTTCTGTGGGTGTGGCTTGGTGGTGACTGGGTGGGCGTGGCCAATTTTTTTATTTTTTATTTACTTTTAAAACCATTTTTTTCGGCGAAGAGGTTATAAAAAATGCTTTCAAAAGGCTCTGACGATTCCAGCTGAGTTGCCTGATCGGCAGAGGTTTTTTTCTTTTAAATGCCTCTGCCGATCAGGCAACTCAGCTTGGATCGTCAGAGGCATTTAAAAGAAAAAAAGCCTCTGATGATCGTGTGGCTCAGCTGGGCATGGAGGGGGGGGGGGAACGCAGGGATTTTTGCTACCGGTTCTCCGAACTACCCGCCTCCATCACTACCGGATCGGGCGATCCGGTCTGATCCGGGAGCATTTCACCCCTGGTGTACTGCCTCGACCCTCAAAACGTCCCGTTGAAGAGAGCAAATGGGGACATGGTTTTCATAGAGCACTGTTCGTCCTCAGTTGTGAAGTGGACCTGTTCCCATAAACGTGGTCCGGAGGCACCAATGCTTCACCTCCTTCTACATCTTGCTTTATTCAGTATTATCTTTCTTTCGCTTCCTGCCAGCTGAGGCCAAACACCTTGAGATGTCAGCCTGAGTGAGGGTAACAGAGACTTGAGCCCACCTCGAGGCACAGTGTCAAACATTGGCAAATGCTTCCTGCTGCAGGAGGGGTGCTGGTGACACTGCGGTGGGCAAACGGAGGAGGGTTTGAAGCAAGGAAGTCAGGCAGGTAGACACAGTGCCTGCCAGAGGAAGGCCACATTCTCACAATATTGTAAAGGTAAAGGGTTCCCCTCACACATAAGTGCTAGTCGTTCCAGACTCTAGAGGGCAGTGCTCATCTCCGTTTCAAAGCCGAAGAGCCAGCGCTGTCCGAAGACGTCTCCGTGGTCATGTGACCGGCATGACTCAACACCAAAGGCGCACGGAACGCTGTTACCTTCCCACCAAAAGTAGTCCCTATTTTTCTACTTGCATTTTTTACCTGCTTTCGAACTGCTAGGTTGGTAGAAGCTGGGACAAGTAACGGGAGCTCACCCCATTATGTGGCACTAGGGATTCGAACCACTGAACTGCCGACCTTTCGATCGACAAGCTCAGCATCTTAGCCAGCTTAATCAGCTGTTCCCTTAGGGCAGTGTTTGCCAGCCTTGGCAATTCAAAGATTAGTGGGCTTCAATTCCCCAGCCAGCTGGGTGGATTGAAGACTCCCCCCCAAAAGGGGGAGTCTAGAAAAGGCCTAGTCTAGAAGTTGGCATCCTGGCAACCGGAAGCAGTGCTGGCCAGGGAAGACCAGTTGAACTGACCAGGGTTAGCAATTTGTGACCTATTTAAATGTGTCCAACAAACAGGGATAAAGCAGGGAGAGATTTTACTACTACTACTACTACTACTTTTTCTCCTCCTTTTCTTCCTCCTCCTCCTCAACTATGCTTAATGGCTCATCGTAATACTTATCTTTCTCCCAGTGCAAAATTCCTGAAATGTGCAGTGTTGAGAGGTTGCGAGGACCACAAAAAAAAAAAAAAGAAAAAAAAAAGATCCCTTTGAGGGCTACAGTTTTTCCAGCCTTGCTTGAGCCCATCTGCTTCTTCTCCTGTGTTTTTCTCTCACTGTGTTTACCTCACTGTCTTTCAAATGGTCGTTCCGTCTCTTTCATTTTGGATGGCTGGGAAACAAAGAGGTTGGGAGGAAGCGGCGGCCGCTGTTCTATATAGTTTCAACTATTGGCTTTTTCCTGTCGTGCATCACCGAAATGGGATTTTAAAAGCTGTGAAACGCCCTTGTCCTTGTGAGAGGTTTCCTTTCAACATCCTGCTTGTTTTCTGTGCAACAGAGAGGTTGGGGTATCTTACAGAATATTGGAGTTGGAAGGGGCCTTGGAGGTCTTCTGGTCCAACCTCCTGCTCAAAGCACAACACCCTCTACTGGTAATCCTCGATTTAACAATACTTTATTTACTCAAAGTTGCAATGGCAACATTTATTCAAAGTTGCAACGGCACGGAAAAAGTGATTTATGACCGTTTTTCACACTTATGACCATTGCAGCGTCCCCAGGATCACGTGATTCAGATGCTTGACAACTGACTCACATTTATGACCGGTTGCAGTGTCCCGGGGTCATGTGATCCCCTTTTGTGACCTTCTGACAAGCAAAATCAACGGGGGGAACCAGATTCACTTAACAACTGCAGTGATTCACTTAACAAATATGGCAAGAAACATTGTAAAATGGGGCGCAACTCACTCAACACATTTCTCACTTAGCAACATAAATTTTGGGCTCAATTGTAAGTTGAGGATTGCTTGTACCATTCTGGACAAATGGCTGCCCAACCTCTTGTTAAAAAACCTCCAGTGATGGAGTACGTGCAACTTCTGGAGGCAAGCAACTGATTAATCCTCCCCTACAGCTGTTCTTTTTCAGGGGGAAACACAACTTTGGCAGACCTTGGGACGGGGCGAGATAAATCCAGGGTCAAACTGAGGGCTGAATGGCTGAGTATTCCAGGGACTCTTCCTTGAATCTTCCTTCAAACTAGTGGATAGTGCAGAGAAGAGCAACCAGGATCAGTGGTGGATTCCTCCTGGTTTGACCCAGTTCGGCCGAGCCGGTAGTGGTGACGATATGACATCACCGAACCGGTTCTCTTTGGGAGTTGGGCCCTTCTGCGCCCCCACCCCCGTGTTATTCTTACCTTTTATTTGGCCCCACCCCCAATCTATTGCTGCCTCCCGAGTCCCAGCTGATCGGCTAGAAGGAAAAAAACTGTTTAAACTCTTGCCCGGGGGCTTCAAAGGGCTGCCCTACAGCTGATCAGTGTTAAAAGGCAGTTTGGTGGTAGACCAGAGCGCTCGAAAAACAAATGAATAGACCAGTACAGCTCTGCAAGCAGTTAAAAGCCTGGTAGACCAGAATCTCTGCTAAATCCTAAAGAATTGTCACATGACCATCAAGCCACGCCCACAAAATAAGCCACGCCCACAAAACCAGTAGTAAAAAAATTTAGAACCCACCCCTGACCAGGATGATGAGGGGACTGGAGGCTAAAATATACGATGAACGATTGCAGGAACTGGGCCTGGCTAGTCTAGTGAAGAGAAGGACCAGGAGAGACATGATAGCAATCTTCCAATATTTGAGGGGCTGCCAGAGAGAGGAGGAAGGGGGTCAAGCTATTTTCCAAAGCCCCTGAAGGCCAGACAAGGAATAATGGATGGAAACTGGACAAGGAGAGATTCAACCTGGAAATGAGGAGGAATTTTCTGGTAGTGAGAACAATCAACCAATGGAACAGAAGTTGCCTTTGGAAGTTGTGGGAGCTTCATCCCTGGAGGTTTTTAAGAAGAGACTGGACTGCCATTTGTCAGAGATGGTGTGGGGTCTCCTGCTTGGGTGGTGGTCGTGGTATTGGACTAGATGACCTACAAGGTGCTTTCCAACTCTGTTAGTCTGTTAGCGTGCATTGCTACTTGTGCCGTTGGACCTTCCTTATGCTGCCAAGTACATTTCATTCCAGAGTTTATTTACTGAGTGAAATGTTTATACTACATAGTGCCTAATCGTATAAGCATCACAACGTCTCCTTTTATAGAGGTGCTTGACATGACCAGAGCCTCAGAAAAAGCGTGCTGAGCTTGGCCCTGCTTCCTGCAGATCCAGCTGCTCGGTGGAGCTTGGTTGGTAGCTCCATCTTCCCTCTCCTGCAAAGGGGATGGATTTAAGACCCTCGTCAAGAGATGCAGGAAAGCTTTCCTACGCAGTGTGCAAAGCCTTGAGCCTCGCTGCTGTGCCCACAAGCAGCCAATGGAGCTCCAGCTGTGGCGGTTTCCTTGGAGCTGACGGTCTTCAGAGCAGAAACGCTGGTTAGGTCAACAACCAAGAGCCGCTTAGTTCTCGGAAGCACAAGAAGAAACGTTAAGAAGAAATACAAGAAGAGTTGTTCACGGTGACAGCCAATTGCTTAAAATAGCTACCTCCTGAGATACAACTAAAGTTCTCCACTAGCCATGCTGGGCCAAGCATCTGGGCAACATCTGTTGAATTTGCACAGAGAGATATGAACAGAAGTTGCCAGAGCTCCAACGTGGCCAACTGCACTCCTGCAGTTTGCAGTGCAATAGATCCCAGGTGGGAGTCCCTTTATGGAGGGAATTACAGGAGTCTAATCTGGAGACCTCCAGGCATGTGGGAAATAGTGAAATCATGTGAGGAAAAAGAAGAGCTCAGTAGGCAGCAGCAGTTCCAGAGTTCAGCAGTGATCTGATGCAGGGGTGAAATGCTACCGGTTTGCACCGGTTTGGGCTGTCTGAACCGGTATTTCTGACGATCAGATATGCCGCACGATTGAGTTTGGCTAGAAAGCAGGATTTCCTGCTTTCTAGCAAATATAAATGTTCCCCCACCCTTTAATAATAATAATAATAATAATAATAATAATAATAATAATAATAATAATACCACCTTACTCGGAACAGCTTACATCCTCCGACGATACCTTAACAGTTCCTTGGTCCTTGGTTAGGACTCGAGCTGCTGAGCTATTAACCAGCCTCAAAGGCTGTGAATCTCACTAAAGATTAACCAATAAATAATAATAATAATAATTTTATTTCTATACTGCCCTTCTCCCGAAGGACTCAGGGCGGTGTACAGCCTATCTAAAAACACAAGACAAAACAGCGATTAAAATTTAAAATAATTAAATAAATTTAGCTCAAATTTAAAACTCCAGAAATTTAAAATACCTCAATTTAAAACTATTACGTTGATAGCCCAGCCTGGCGGAACAACAGGGTCTTCAGTGCGCAGCGAAACGCCCGGAGGTCGGAGATCTTACGTATTTCCGGGGGCAGTTCGTTCCACAGGGCTGGGGCTCTCACAGAGAAGGCCCTCCCCCTGGGTGTCGCCAGCCGACATAACTTGGCCGATGGCACCCGGAGGAGACCCTCTCTGTGGGAGCGGACTGGTCGGTGGGAGGCTATTGGTGGCAGAAGTCGGTCTCGAAGGTACCCGGGTCCTATGCCATGGAGCGCTTTAAAGATGGTTTAAAGTTCTACTTTGTTCTACTTACCTTGTTAAGCCTTCTTTTTCCATGTGTTTGGTGTGCACTGCACATCTGTTTCCATGCAGCATGCTTTTGGTCTGCATTGCACATGCACACGTTTGGAGCGCACCGAGGATGCGTGGGCAGAGAACCAGTGGCAAACTGCGGAGGATTTCACCACTGAACCGATGAGACGGTTAGAGGCTGATCTGAAGTGACACTTTGATCTCTGATTTTGGATACAGTCATTATCTGCATTCTGGATATTCTGCCATGTCTCGCTTCTCCTTAATTCCAACCATTTGAAGGCCAGCAGTTCCTGATCATGGTGCAAATATCAGCCAGGCATTGAGATAGCACAGACCTACAGCTCCACCCGGATTTGAACCTCCCAAAATAAAGAAATGGGGATCATCAGTACAGATAGTCCTCGAATTACAACAATTCAACTTAACAACCATGTTACTAACTTAACAATTGCAGTGATTCATTTAACAACTTTAAGGATTTACAGACGGATGTTTGTTACCTATAAGTTGGGTTGACAAAATCAGAAATGAGAAGGTGATAAGCCGCCTGGGGAAGCCAAGGGGAATCATCAAATCCATAAAAAAGCGAAAGGTAGAATATTTTGGGCATGTGATGCAACACCTAGAAAAATAC
Organism: Arizona elegans; assembly: GCA_022577455.1. Classification (NCBI taxonomy): domain Eukaryota; kingdom Metazoa; phylum Chordata; class Lepidosauria; order Squamata; family Colubridae; genus Arizona; species Arizona elegans. Next base: position 3,657,929 of record JAKOOJ010000022.1, on the reverse strand, counting down.
GGCATCCTTCACTTAATCCTCCAGGGAAAGATTGAAGGCAAAGGAGGTCCAGGCAGAAGAAGAACATCATGGCTTCAAAACCTAAGGGACCGGTTTGGACAAAACTCAGCAGCCCTTTTTGGTGTGGCTGTTGATAAAAATAGGATTGCCAACATGATTGCCAATGTCTGGTGATGGATATGGCAGAAGAAGAGGAAGAGGAAGAAGAAGGGGGGGAGGAGAAAGAGGAGGAGGAGAAGGAGAAGGAGAAGGAGGAGGAGGAGAAGGAGGAGGAGAAGAAGAAGAAGAAGAAGAAGAAGAAGAAGAAGAAGAAGAAGAAGAAGAAGAAGAAGAAGAAGAAGAAGAAGACTTAACAACTGTGGCAAGAAAGGTGGTAAAATGTGGGAAAATTCACTTAACAAATGTTCCGCTTAGCAACAGAAATTTTGGGCTCAGTTGTGGTCATAAGCCAAAGACTTCCCTATATGTTTATAATTTAGCAACCCAGGCAATGCCTTAAACAGGTAGGAGGAGAGGATGAAAAATCACAAGGTAAAACTGGGTACTGAAGAAAAGCATCATATCTGGGATCTTCGGAGAGGCAGGAGGAGCCGGAGCATCCGAGACCAACAACATTTCCAAGTTTTCCCGAGTAACCAATCTGGGGTCAGCAGTATCAACATTCCCATTGTTTGCTTTCTCCCAGAGGAGCCATTTTGGAGTCAGTTGTGTTATAGTATAGAGGAAATGAGAGGCACAAACTTTGGAAACGTCGTAAGCTCATAATTCACACGTGACTCTCAGGGTCCTTTATATCTGAGCCGCTACGAGCCTGCTGTCCATTTCCAGAAAAGCAAAACAGAGAGGACGAACGGTGGTTGTTTTTAACAGATTAACAGAGTTGGAAGGGACCTTGTAGGTCATCTAGTCCAACTCTCCCCCACCCAAGCAGGTAACCCTACACCTACACCATTCCTGACAGATAGGCAGTCCAGTCTCTTCTTCTTCTTCTTCTTTTTTTTACCAATTTACAAACCGGTGTGTAAATCATAGATCAGGAATCAAGTTGAACGGGCCTGGTGGCTCAGCAGACTGATAGCATTGTGATTAACACCAGCTGTCTGCAATTACTGTAAGTTCCAATCTCGCCAGGCTCAAGGTTGACTCAGCCTTCCATCCTTTCTAAGGTATGTAAATTGAGGACCCAGTTTGTGGGGGCAATAAGCTGACTTTGTATAAAATATACAACAGTATGAAGGCTATTGCTTAACGCATTGTAAGCCCCCCTGAGTCTCCGGAGAAGGGCGGCATATAAATCAAATAAAAAAAAAAAAAGTCCTCAGTGGCCACCAGAAGCGTGTCGGCAAGCCGGGGGGATGGAGCAATTGGTCTGTCGTTGCCAGGAGTGGGATGGCTTTGGCCAGCCCTTGCTCAAGCCTCCTTATGCCCTGGGTGTTACCTGGTTGCCCCACCTGACCCTCCATCCATCCGAGGGAGCCTGCAGAGGTTGACAGGAGGTGGGGAGATTTGTGACGGAGTTATGCAACCCTTTGACTGGAGAGAGCTGGCCTTGGAAAGATCCGGTCTGCCTCTGCTTCTCCCCCTCCCTCCCCCACATGGCTCATGGCGTGTGCAGCTTGGAGAGGGAGGGGCCCCTCCTCCTCCCTCTCCGGCCTCCGGTTGCGTCTGTTTCTGTGTCAGCCACTGAGCAGCCTCCTTTGGCTGACCAAGGAGCCTCCTATTGCCCCCCCTCGTCCCCAAATCCTTCTCTGCTGCCAAAACAGTTAGGAGGGAAGCCTGCCAGTCCCCCGGATGTGCCAAAAGGCTCAGGATGTCTGGCCAATGAGGAGGAGGAGGAGGCGGCCACGAGCTTCACTGTGCAGCTGCTCCAAGTGGCATCTTAGAGGAATCAGCTGCCCCTCGTCTCAAGCGGTGGTCTTGGCCCCTGCCCGGGTTTTGCTGCACGCTTGGTTGGGGGACGATGGGTCTCACTTTCTGGAAGGATGTAGGATTCTTCACGGCTGCCTTGTAAATTATGACCTTAATAAGCACGCATGTGGAAATCATGGCTCTTCATATCAATCCACATTTCTCTAGCGCTCTAGAGTTCAGACTGCCGGGCTTTTAAATCTTTCCACGACTTTTGCAAGTGGGCTAGAATTTATATCTCCGCCCCCCCCCATCTCTCCCTTCCTCACCCAGAGGGAGAGAGAGGGGACTCTGGTCTTTCACATTGCTGCTTCTTCGATTGTAATCATGGGAATGGGTAAGTGAGGCTTTCAAGAGAAGGGTTAGAACAGAGGTCTTCAAACTTGGCAGCTTTAAGACTTGTGGACTTCAACTCCCAGAATTGAAGTCCACAAGTCTTAAAGCTGGCAAGTTTGGGGATCCCTGGGTTAGAAGATCCAGCTACTGGGCCCTGGAACAGATTCCAGCTTGATGCGGACGGCCGCCTGAAATTCTTCTCCAGAAATAGAACACAACAGAGGGATGGAATCAAGTTCATGTTTGTATCATTTCATAATGCCTTGGTTAAGGCCACTCTTGGAATACTGCATCCCGTTCTGGTCACCACAATATAAAAAAGATACGGAGACTCTGGAAAGAGTGTAAAGAAGAGCAACAAGAATGATCAGGGGGCTGGAGGCTAAAACATACAAAGAACGGTTGCAGGAATTGGGTATGTTCTGTTTAATGAAACGAAACTAAATGAACTGTTGCAACCTGTATAGGTTGCATGGAATAAACTTTCAGCCCTTTGAACTAAACTCCTGTTCCTGGTTTCTTGCACCTGGCAGAAAATCGCATGATTGCAGTGTACAAAATTATGCATCCCATGGATAAGTGAGGGGACTATTTTCCCCTTCCCCAAATGCTACAATTAAAAAGTCGTGGAATGAAATTGAATCCTGAAAGAATCAGGACAAAAGAGAGATATTATTTTTTTTTTGTTTACATGATATGTAATTCAGTTTTGGAATTTGCTACTACAAAACGTGCTGCTGATTTACACGAAAGAAGAGTTAAACCAGTTTTGTGGAAGTCCTGGGGATCCGTTAGCCTTGAGGGGCTGCCTCTGAAGGCCCTCTGCGGAGAGATGGTTGGGCTTCCTTCTGCAATTCGTTGGCTGCTCTGAGGATCCAGACTGCTGATCCAGATGTGCCGGAAATCCCATCCAGCTACCGGTTTGCACCGGTTCAGGCGAATCGGTAGTAAAAAAATGCTACCTGTTCGTCTGAACTGGTATTTCTGACGATCTGCTATGCCACGCAATTTATATTCGCTAGAAAGCAGGAAATCTTGCTTTCTAGCGAATCTAAGTCGTGTGGCTCAGCTATTCCCTCCCTCGCTGTTCTACTTACCTTCTTAAGCCTCCTTTTTCTACGTGAAGCATGCATTTGGCGCACACTGCACATGCACATGCACAGCACATGTTTGGCACACACTGTGCGCGCACATGCAGGGAACCAGTGGCAAACTTCGGAGGATTTCACCACTGCCAGTCAGGCACAGCTGATGTCCTTAAAAAGTTGAGTCTTCCTCCCCTCCTCACTGGCTCCCCTGGTAACCTCTCAGTCCAGAACAAACCCATCACAGCCACCCTAAAAACTGTGCTTGTCGTACCTCGTTCTTAGCAAAGGTCCATCAACTTTGGCAGAGCCATGGAGGAGTGGCGCATAGGCACAGAACAGAGGAGCTGAGTTGCCATATGGAGTGTTTAGTTTCAAAAAGGCCTCGGTGTTGCAGACAAGTTATTTTTTTCCCCATTTTGCTCCAAGAATCGGTGGGGGGAAGCAGCCTTTTGCCAACTCTACTTTTGTGACAGAGTCAGAGCACTCTTTAATTTGCCCAGCAAGCCTGAACGAAGAAATGGGAAGCTTTGAAGAACAGCGTTCCACAAGGCTGGATGATTCTTTTGCCCGATTTAATGAGAACTCTGTGGGTCGTGCGCTCCTGGGATTTTGAGTTCACTACTTTTGGTCTGCCAAATATTTTGCAAAGCTCACTGCACTTCAGATACGTAAATGATTTTTGGACAGTTTAAAATAGGCTTGTTTAATCTGAGGCTGCAGGAACGATATGCCATCGCCAAGGCTTTAGACGGAGCCCTTGGAGCGCTTCAAATAATGGGACCAAATTGGAATTTGTAATGAGAGAAAAAGGTTGAACTGATTTCGTTGTGTGCCATCACACCAGTGTTGCCTCTCAGTGACCATGTAAGTAGAGTTTCAACCCAACCTGTTCCTTTAGATCTGTCAAAGTCTAACTCATCACAGTATAATTCAGGGGTGTCAAACTTGATTTCATTGATGGCCGCATCAGGGTTGGGTTTGACCTCAGGGGGCCAGGGGGCATGGCCAGCTCGACATCACTCGTATCGGGGGCACCTGTGGTGGCCAAGTGCTAAAACAGGATTTCCCTGAGACCCTCCCTTGCCCTCATTATAATCTATCTTCCTTCCTTCCTTCCTTCCCTCCCTCCCTCCCTCCCTTTTCTTCTTTTTTTCCTTCTCTCTTCCTTCTCCTTTCTTCTACCTTCCCCTTTCCTTCTTTTTCCTTCCTTGCTCTCTTCCCATCTTCCCTTCTTTTTCTTTGTCTTTCCCTTTCTCCTTTCCTGTCCCTTCTTGCATGCTCAAATAAAAAGGAGAAGCATTTCTCCTTTTGTTTTATTTTTAGTTTGTTTTGCTAGCCCTCTGCCAGTGAAAATGGAATGGTATACTATAAGGTCTCCTGTATTAGCAGAGGGTTGGAGTAGAAGACCTCCAAGGTCCCTTCCAACTCTGTTATTTTGCCTTCCTCTCCTCTCCTCTCCTCTCCTCTCCTCTCCTCTCCTCTCCTCTCCTCTCCTTTTCTCTACTACTATGGACTTCTCCAGAGAGCTGGGTCTTCATGTATATGGGCTTTTGAGTCACAGGTCTTTGTAGTTTTCTCAGCAACATTTCAGGAGTGAGTGGGGTATCTCGAAGGATTCAGGACCAAGGCCAGTTGCCAGTTGCCAGCCTTTCAGCTATGGGGCTTGGGACATGCCAGGAGGTCCTGGGAAGAGCCCCTGTGGCTGTTTGGGGGCTAGAGCCAGAGCAGGTAGTGGAAGCCTCGCCAGACTGACTTTCCAGGTATCTGCCTGAGCCCTGCCCTGCCGTCTTCGTCTCCTTTCAGTCCTGTAGATGGGATTCAACCAAGCATGGGGATGGGGATGGAGATGGCCTGTGTCCCTTTGTGGCCAGAGTGGCTTAATGCATACCACCCCCCCAGCTGCTTCTTTGATTGGGACCCTCCCAGAGTTGGGGAACCATATAAATATTTCAAATCAATCAATCAATGTCAACCCTGAACGGTAGGGAATCTTGCCCACTCTCCATCTGCCACCAGGCTGGACTTTTCCAGATGGCTGGTGTGGCTTTGGTTGAGGTGTCAAATGGGAACCGGAGTTCCAAGGCTGAGTCCTGGAGTTTCCTGGGTCCAGTCTCTCTTTGTCCCAGCCCAATCTGTCTGCCTACAGGAATTTTGCTAGGGTGAGTTCTTAACATGGCAGAGGAAAGGGGGTGTATAAGTCACGTGTCAGTAAATCATCAGTGAAGGAAAGGTCCTTAGACTGTTTTCGGGGGGGGGGGCAAGACAATGTGGAGTCCAGTGGTCCTGCAGAACTGGGTGCCTTCTGCATTTACCCCCCCAAAAAACACCGAGGTGGCGGGTGTCCCAAAGCCAGTGCAGGGTTGTGCCTGCGAAAGGAAAACTGAGGCAGCCAAGAGAAGGTCATTGCTCATTGGGACAGGAGGCAGATCTGCCAACCTTCCTGGCCAACCGTGCCCTGCTGTCTGTTAATCAGGACCTGGAGAGCTTTCCCCAGGCCTGGCCTATTTATATCTAACTATATGAGTCATATGTCCACCCTCCAACCCCTAGTGCAGTTTGTGTGTGTCTGTTGGGGGAGGGGTTTTTTTGCTCTGCTTCATCATTTTCCTTTGTATTTGATGTCTTCAACCCTTGCCAGAATCTCCTGGCAAGGGGGCAGCTATGCAAATTCAACCCAAAGATAAATAAATACATTTCAGAGTTCTGTTCTTACTGCTTTCAATTACTTGGCAAGGCAGCTATTTCCGTTGCATTTGTCCTCTCTTTCCTGAGGGAAAGATTTACTTCCCTGACTGATCCAGAGCATCCTGAATGGGGCTTTGGAAAGAGGTTCTGCATGGTGGCAGCCGAGGGAGCTCCCCACCCCCCCATTACACACCACCGCTTCCCCCCTGAATACAAAAGTGGTTGCTTTGGGGCCTTCCAACTATGGGTGAGTTCCCACAACATGCTGACTAGACTACAGTTTCCAGTTCAGCATGCCGTGGGAGTCAGCCATTATCCTAGAATTGTAGAGGGATCTTAAGAGGTCATCTAATGCAACCCCTTTTCATCGGTTACCGTAGAGCACTGTAGATCATCACGTTCCGCCATCATGCTTCCGTTTGAGATGAAAGTAATCATTGTGGGATTTAAACATTTTTAAATTGATTTTCTATTAAATGCATTTCTTAGTGCTTAATAAACATCGTGTTGTCTGGGTATTTAATTTGCTTAACAATACACATTTACGTTCGTAATCTCCACCCCTTTTTTCCAACCATTGGTAAAATAAATTCCATGCTTGATAATATTCTACGTCTTCTTTCTGATTAATTTTCAGTGTCAATCTATCCATTTCTGCACAATCTAGTACCATGATGGCGAACCTATGGCACGCGTGCCACAGGTGGCACTCAGAGTCATATCTGTGAGCACATGAGCATTGCCCTAGCTCAGCTTCAGCACCCGTGCATGTGCCAGCCAGCTGATTTTTGGCCTTCCGGGCCCACCAGAAGTCTCAGGAAACGGGCCGTTTGTAGCCTCCGGAGGGCCTCCGGGGAGGGGGCGTTTTCGCCCTCCCCAGACTCCTAGAAAGCCTCTGGAGCCTGGGGAGGGTGAAAAACGGGCCTTCCACTCCCACCGGAAGTCAGGAAACGAGCAGTTTCCGGCCTCCAGGGGGGATGGGGAAGGCAGTTTTCGCCCTCCCCAGGCTCCCAGAAAGCCTCTGGAGCCTGGGGAGGGTGAAAAATGGGCTCACCATGTCATTACGTGCTAAAAGTGGGAGGAGCATGGGGGGATTGTGCATTGAATTATGGGTGTGGGCACGCGTGCGCGCAACCCCCGCATGCTCCCCGCACTTTTGGCATGAGACGGCAAAAAGGTTAGCTATCACTGATCTAGTATCTTCCTGACTACCTCTTCATCTTGCAAGATCATTGTGGGATTTTTAATGGGGTTTGTTTATTCATGTCAGACACATCGCAATTAAAAGGCATAATTTGTGACATACATTTTAAAATATAAAATACAAGATTCAAACATGTACTAATTAAACAAATCTTGCCTGGAAACGAGCAACCTTAATCGCATGCTGTCTCACTGCCACGACATCCTCAAGTGTTCACTGATCGGGACACAAAAGCCAGGTGTACACATGTCTGCTTGTCACCACAGTCGCAAGAAGCAGAAGCCACTAGATAGCCCCATTTGTGCAGAGTGTCTCTGGGTCTTGTTGGCCCCTTGTGCTGTCGACTGAACGATTTCCATACTTCCCAGCTTTCATCAGACCCAGATGCCGGCTCCTCCGTTGGTTTCATCCAATGTTGTTTAATGTGGTAGCAGGAATGTTTAATTTATTGCATCCACCTTAAGATGCTGCAATCCTTTGTAGGGCTTTCTATGCATGGACCGAAGGGGGAGGGGGGTTTCCAGAAGGAAATGGAGCTGAAAGACACCCCCCGCCCCCACAAGGCAGCTTGTTAAAGGAGAGGCTGCCCACCAGGGACCTCATTCCTTGCAAAGGGACAGTCTATCATGCCTTCTGGCCTGCTTTTAATTTAATTTAATTTAATTTAATTTAATTAGCTCAGGGGCAGTGGTGAAATCCAATTTTTTTTACTACTGGTTCTATGGGCGTGGCTTGGTGGGCTTGGTGGGCAGGGCAGGGGAAGGATACTGCAAAATCTCCATTCCCTCCCTACTTCTAGGGGAAGGATATTGCAAAATCCCCATTCCCACCCCACTCGGGCCAGCCAGAGGTGGTATTTGCTGGTTCTATGAACTACTGAAAATTTCCACTACCGGTTCTCCGAAGTGCTCAAAATTTCTGCTACCAGTTCTCCAGAACCTGCCAGAACCTACTGGATTTCACCCCTGATCTGGGGTGAGGGCAGCTGTGGACGGGTCTCCAGGAGCAGCCCTCGTATAAGGGAAAAATGCTGTATGTGAAATGCCGTCTTTCTTCCGCCATTACGGTTTCCCTCCCTCTTTGAACTCCTGTCATCAAAACATCCTTTTACGTACACCAACATAATGCCGATGCTGAACATTCAGTCTGCAAAACAGAGAGGACCGAATCATGCAAATAACATTATTATATTGTGTGCCTACTGTAACGTCTCTGAGGGATCCTCACAACAACCTTAGGGAGTAGGCCAGTCTGATTAGCACCATCTCTTGGATGATGAAGTGCAGGAGGGGTGGGGGTGGGGACAGAGGTAACCAGCTTCGTAGAGGAAGAGCTGGCAATCCATCTGAAAGTGGGGGGGAGGATACAACCTGTAATGTAGGGAGTCTGGCTTCTTGGGGTGCTGATTTGGGGTACTTGGAGTGTGGGAGACTTGGAGTGCTTGCTTAGGTAAGTTAGATTCTTTCAAAAAGGCATGCTGCACTTTAAAAGCCCAACTATGTTCACCGCAGTGTGCAACGTAACTTAGACGGATGAGAATTCACCTTGTTGCAGATTTGGGGGAAGCAGTTGGCACGAGGGCCCTGCCAGGCTGCCAAGTGGGTCACAGGAGCCGCCTTGCCTTTTCCTCCCCTCTTGGGAAAACCCTCTTCCCAAGCGCTTGGCTCTTTCCTGGAAGGACGGTGTGACTCGCGGGGCAAAGTGGCAGGAAACCGTCTGCTTGCACGCTCGCTCGCTCACTGGGGGTGTGAAAGAAGAAAGGCCCTTTCTGACAGCTATTTGGGCTCGGAGGCTGGCAAGTGTTTGCCCACAGCAGACGGCTTGTTTGCTGTCTCTCTGGGTGGCAGATGGCTGCCTTCCTCTCCACTTGTGTTTGTGTGTGTTGGTGAGTGTGCATTGCTCCAAAGGGTGATGAGACTTCTGCAGAGAACTTGCAGAAATCAGCTGTTTGATGGAGCAGGGGAATTCCCTTCCCTCCCTCCCTCCCTCCCTCCCTCCCTCCCAGTGGTTAGAATGCAGTATTGCAGGCCAACTCTGCTGACTGCCAGCAGTTTGATCCTGACCAACTCAAGGTTGACTCAGCCTTCCATCCTTCTGAGATCGGTAAAATGAGGACCCAGATTGTTGGGGGCAAGAGGCTGACTCTGTAAACCGTTTAGAGAGGGCTGTAAAGCACTGTGAAGCAGTATATAAGTCTAAGGGCTATTGCTATTGCCCTTCCTTCCTTCCTCCCTCCCTCCCTCCTCCTTTGTACAATTGAATCCCAGCCTATCATTGCCCTGTATGTGTAGAACATAGAAAAATAAGCGTTGGAAGGGACCTTAGAGATCTTCTAGTCCAACCCCCTGCTCAAGCAGGAGACCCTATACCATTTCACATAAATGATTGTGCAGTCTCTTTTTGAAAGCAATGGAGCACCTACAACTTCTGAAGACAATTTATTTCATTAGCTGATTGCTCTCACCGTTAGGAAATTTCTCCTTAGTTCTTGGTTGCTTCTCTCTCCTTGGTTAATTTCCATCCATTGTTTCCCATCTTGTATTTTGGTGCTTTGGAAAATAGTTTGACTCCCTCCTCTTTGTAGGAGCCCCTCAAATATTGAAAGACTGCTATCCTGTCTCCCCTAGTCCTTCTTTTCATTAGACTAGATATACCCAATCCCTGCAACTGTTCTTTATATGTTTTAGCCTTTAGCCTCTCAATCATCTTTGTTGCTCTTCTCTGCACTCTTTCCAGAGTCTCAACATCTTTTTTACAACTGGATGCAATATTCCAAGTGTGGTCTTACCAAGGCATTATAAAGCGGTGCTAACTCTTCATGTGACCTTGATTCTATCCCTCTATTAATGCAATCTGGGATTGAATTGTACAAATAAGGAAACGAATCAAGGAGAGATCCAATCAAGAACTAAGTAGGTATTTCCTGAAAGTGAGAACAATTCACCAGTGGAACAGCCTGTCTCCAGAAGCTGTGGGTGCTTCATCACTGGAGTCTATGGAGATTCTCAGCCATTAAGGTCAAAAGCATCCTAAAGATGCTTTTTTCAGGAGGCAACTGGACTTTCTGGTTTTTCTTTGAAGACATTTCACTTCTCATCCAAGAAGATTCATCGGTTCTGACTGGATGGTGGGGAATGGAAGGTGTTAAGATATGGTTTGAGCCTAACAAGTTGTCCAGGCAATATATGTGTTCTGTGACTTTAATATGAATATGTATTGTGTGACTTTAAAGTTTTCCTGCTGATTCATTGTAATGCTGAGTCATGCTGTAATTACACTGGTTGTAAACATATTTAAGAAAGGTACTGTAACGTATTCAGTTGATGATAAGCTACCATTGTGTGAGGAGTGCTATCCATTGTGCTATCATCGTTGGATGGATCTGCTACCATCGTGGTTTGTGAACCAGAGTGAGTTTGTTATTGTAACCAATTACTGTTTGTGTGGTAAGAAGAGTTTTTGTATCACTGGATTGATTTAACTGGCAAAGACTTGGATTGATTAAAGACTATGAGATTGTTTTTTCACTATAAAGTAAACTTTTGACAAACCAATTTGCACATCTCTTATTCATTGCTCTCAGCAACGTTTCTCTGTGCTCTACACTCTGCTGGTTGGTAACACAACAACAATATCCTTAACAGAAGGATTTATATTCCTTGCAGGCAGTGCTGGTCATTTGCATCCATTTAGGCTGTGTGTGAATACAACCCACCATCCAGTCAGAGCTGATGAAGCTTCTTGGATGAGAAGCGAAATGTCTTCAAAGAAAAACCAGGAAGTCCAGTTGCCTCTTGAAAAAAAGCACCTTTGGGAGGCTTTCAAAAAGAGGTTGGACATCCATTTGACCAAGATGGTATAAGGCTCTTGCCTTGAGCAGGGGGGTTGGACTAGAAGACCTCCAAGGTCCCTTCCAACTCTGTTATTCTGTTAAGATAGCAGGGCCGAACTGGCATCCCTGCTCTCAGCTTCCATATCAAGGCTGCCAGCTCCTTCCCTGTCTGGGAGGACGTTCTCTGCCAGTCAGCTTGCCACTTGCTGTCATCTTGCCACCTTCTCTTTGGCACCGAGATTTGCTGTGATCCTTGAGAAAGGCAACCTGTCTGGATAATTGGCAGTTTGCTTAACCACCTCCCAAAGGCATGCCTTGGATTGCAGAGAGAAACTTCCTCCAGCAGCAGCGGTTGGTATTACCAATTATCCCAGGATGGTAGTGGGAGGAGAGGCCTTTATAATTGGATGGGGAGGGAAGCTAAGACCAGCAACGGGGAAGGGGTCATGCAAGGATGAAGGGCAGATTCCCAAACTCCAGGTTAGAATGGGAACAGATGGACAGGATCTGGACTTGCGTTTTCATCTAGACCAGGGGGATCTCAAACAAGTTATACTGTGGGGAATTGTGGGAGTTGAAGTCCACAAGTCTTAAAGTTGCCACAGTTGGAGTTCTCCGGTCTTGATCGGTGTATCTCAAAACAAGCTCTGCTCTGTTGGCTGGGGAATTCATATGTCTTAAAATTGCCAAGGTTTAGAAACACTGGTCTAGATGATGCTTCTTTGCCTGCTGCCCTATAACAGGGGTCTCCAACTTTGGCAACTTTAAGGCTTGTGGACTTCAATTCCCAGATTTCCTCAGTCAGCTGGCTGAGGAACTCTGGGAATTGAAGTCCACAAGCTTTAAAGTTGCCAAGGTTGGGAACCCCTGCCTTATAAGAAACCCCAGATATAATATCAGAAAAAACTGATAAGAAAAGTATGTATTTAATATTACATGTCTTAAAGCGAGGATTATTTTCGCACAATACTGGAAAAATGAAGATATGCTGTGAGATGAAGAAATAGTTAAGAAGATACCAGATTGTGCAGAAATGGATAGACTGACATTGAAAATTAAGCAGAAGGAGGACCTAGAATATTATCAAACATGGAATTTATTTTACCAATGGTTGGGAAAACGGGGTGGAGATTAAGAATGTAATTTGTATTGTTAAGCGAATTAAATACCCAGACAACACAGTATTTCTAAAGCACTAAGAAATGTATTTAATAGAAAAATCAAGAAAAAAGAAAAGAAAAGAAGAAATCCCAGAATTCCCAGCCAGCATTGCCAACTTTGTGGAAGTTCCCAGAGATTGTCTCCAGCAGCTCCTTGGCCCCAGGCAGGCATCAGGACAGGAAATGGGGCTCTTCAGAAATCTTGAGAGAAAGTAGATCTTCAGGAGAGGAAATTTGGTACCTGGTGCAGGTTCTGGGTCTCTCCTAATCTTTTCAGAACATGTAGGCTGACCTTAGGCTGACAAATATTGTTGGAAAGTTAATGTCTAAGAAATTATTCATCGTGCCGTATGTTGCACTGAATCAAGTGAGGTATTAATAAGAAATCGTAAAACTTTGTATAAAGTGTAACAAAATGGGACCAAACTTCATGACTGAAAAGGAGAACAAAAGTTAAAGTCTGTCACAGACATGTGACATAATCGGCATAAATAAAAATTGATATCAGAGGTGGATTTCAGCAGGTTCTGACCAGTTCTGGAGAACCAGTAGCGGAAATTTTGAGTAGTTTGGAGAACCGGTAGTAAAAATTCTGACTGGCCCCGCCCCCATCTATTCTCTGCTTCCCAAGTCCCAGCTGATCAGGAGGAAATGGGGATTTTGCAGTAACCTTCCCCTGCCATGCCCACCAAGCCACACCCACAGAACCGGTAGTAAAAAAAAATTTGAAACTCACCACTGGTTGATATGCTCCTAGTTAAGTGGTGGGAATGAATATACTGAGCATATATTGAACTAAGTTTAGCTAAGAGCCAGTTTCATGTAGCATTCAGGCGCTGGCCTGGAAATCAGGAGGCAGGGAGCTCTAGTTTGAAAGCTGCCTAAGTGGGTGACTTTGGGATAGCCCCTCTCTCTTAGCCCAACCCACCTCACAGGGTGATTGTTGAGGGGCAAAGGGGAAGAAGGGAGAAGTCTATTAAATTTTTATGCTGCCGCTCTCTCTACCAAGCGACTATGTATTTAAAAAGGTGTGATAAAATAATTTAAAAAATCTCTTATCAGCCAATTGCAAAAAAAATTAATTTAATTTATTCAATTTCTATAGCTGCCTATCTCAATCAATGTCTCTGGGAGGCTTACAATTAAAAAATATAATACAATTAAAACAATAAAAACATTTTAAAACAATAAAAACAATAAAAAAACCCAAAATGAAATATTTATCCAAACTAAATAAAAGGCAGCTTTACTTGGAACAGCTTATATCCTGTGATGATACCTTTAGTGCTATCAGCATCTGCCTATCCCAGGTCTTTGGGAAGGACTCAATAGGTGTGCAAAAATGCCAAATCCAGTTGAAACATCTGGCTGACTGTGTGACCAACCGTAGTAGTAGTAGTAATAATTATATTAATTATTATATTATAATATATTATAATAATAGAATATAGAATAGAATAGAATATAACTATAATATATTATTTGTCAGATTTCGATGCTATCTCAAAATAAATGAATTTCCAAACTGCCGATCTTTGAGGAAATTTTCTCTTTATTGAGCATAGCGATCTGTCCCTGGCTCTTTCGCGGTCAGTACTGACCTTTGCCCCCCAATCCCTCCCTTTCCGATCCCCAATTCTCTGCGTCTCATTGGTTATCTTCCAAGCCACTTTCCTCATCCCTTCTCCGTCAGATCACAGGAATGTCTCCCTCCTCCCATCTCCGAAGAGACAGAATCTTCAAAGGGATTAAGTAGGCAAAAGTTCAAGCTTCTCCTCTCCTTATATATGTCAGTGCTTGGACACTGACATTATTATTATTATTATTATTATTATTATTATTATTATTAGTTAATCTTTAGTGAGATTCACAGCCTTTGAGGCTGGTTAATAGCTCAGCAGCTCGAGTCCTAACCAAGGACCTAGGAACTGTTAAGGTATCGTCGGAGGATGTAAGCTGTTCCGAGTAAGGTGGTTTTTTGTAGAGTCAAAATGTTCAAGTCCGGCAAATTTAGAATTTCTAAATAGCGGGGTAGCCCTTTGGGTATTGCTCCAAGGGCTCCAATTACAATCGGGACAACACACGATTTCTTTTTCCACAGTCGCTCAACTTCAATTTGCAAGTCCCGGTACTTTGTGATTTTTTTCTTGCTGCTTATCTTCAATCCTTGCATCACCGGGTATTGCAATGTCAATGAACCATACTTTTTTCTTTTCAACTATTGTTATGTCAGGTGTGTTGTGGACCAAGTGCCTGTCAGTCTGAATCCTAAAGTCCCACAAGATCTTGAGTTTCTCATTCTCTAAAACTTTCTCAATCTGATGTTCCCAGTGGTTTTTGCTGTACTCAAATCCAAACTTCTGGCACAATTTCCAGTGAATTATCTTAGCAACACGGTCATGGCGTTGTAGGTAGTCAGTTTGTGAAATTTTGCTACACCCACTGATCAGGTGGTCGACTGTCTCATCTTTCTCATTACAGAGGCGGCATTTGCTGTTGGTGGTAGCATGTTGAATTTTTGCCTTCATGCAGTTTGTGGCTAGGGCTTGTTCTTGAGCTGCCAAAATAAAGCTTTCTGATTCTTTTTTCAGTACTCCTGATCTTAACCAGTTCCAAGTTAGTTTCTGGTCAGCTTTGCCTTCAATACTTTTCAAGTATTGGCTATGCAGAGCTTTGTGTTTCCAATTTTCAGCTCGCTGCTCAATTACTTCTTTCTTATATTCTGCTTTTGTTTTAGTTGTCTTTAAAAGGCCTCCTTTATTTACTTCCTTAATCATTGGTTCTTTACTTTTCTGGATGTAATCATTCAAGCTGCGTTTTTCTTCTTCCACAGTCTGCTTTACTTATTATTATTATTATTATTATTATTATTATTATTATTACTATTACTGTTAATAATAATAACACCAGCAGAACTGCAAAAAACTGGCTACTCGGAACATCGTACATCTTAAGAAGGTACTTGGTTGATCCCTAGGACGCTGGCAGCAACCCGTATCAACCATTAGCACCAGTCAATGGTATTTGTGACACATTTTTTAATGTTCAGTTGACTGACTTTCATGTTTAATGAATAAAAGAGATAATAATAATAATAATAATAATAATAATAATAGTAGTAGTAGTAGTAGTAATAATAATAATAGTAGTAGTATGGTCTTGCATGGTCTTTTCTTCTGCTGTCTTGGTAACCGAGACCCACATTTGGCTTCTTCCAGTCTGCTGTTTCTCAGATGAGGCTAATGCTTCTGGGATCAAGGGACGGGCAAATGTAGGAAATGATACAGCTTAATGGTTCTTTTACATATAAATGTTTGAAGAGCATTTTTTTAAAATCAGCAAGTGTATAAAAGGAGAGGGACTTTTCTGCAAAAGAGAAGCCAAGAAATCGTGGAATGAATATTCTTAGAATATGGCATTCTTTTCTGACAGAGCTGGAAAAACAAAAGCAGAAATGAACAACTCAGATAACAGGAGACTTTGCACTAAAGCCCATAAGGAATGACCATTTCGGAGCCGTTAAACTGTTTGAAACAAATTGGCAGGAGGCAGTTCTGCAGGTGTCTGAGGTGCGAAAGACGAGATGATTTAGAGGGGAATCTGACCAGTGAACCCCTTTAAGATGTTTCCTCATGACTGCTCTTTTCACTGACACTTGATAGATCAGCCCACAGAAGGTGGATTGGAGGATCTTCTTTTTCATCAAATCTCAAGATTGATGAAATCTCAAGATTGGAAGCCCCCCCACAACCAGGGATGGGCTGCTGGGGGTTCGCAGGGGTTCAGGAGAACCTCTAGCTAAGATTCTGTGCAGTTCTGAGAACCCCCAAATCCCACTCCTGGCTGACCCTGCCCTGCCCACCTCTCTCCTCCCAGGAGTCCCCACCTGGCCCGTTTTGGATGCAGGTAAGTGCAGGGCACGTACGGAGGCTGTGGAAAGGTGAAAAACGGGCATACCGGAAGTTCAGGAATGTCAGAAACGGGCCTAGAGGGCCTCCAGAGCCTGGGGAGGCCGTTTTCGCCCTCCTGGAGGCTCGAGGAAAGCCTCATCTCAATATATTTTTGAGAAAACGACAAAGCATGACTAAACCAGAAAAAAGGGCTTGTCTAACCCATGGCCATCAGATGTCCATTTGGCAGCCAAGATAATGCAGGGGTCAATCTGGAACTATTATGCCACTTAGCAGAACAGCTGTGGCTGCAGGATGGCTGTGAAACTAAGACAGCATTCAGATTGGCTGCGTTCTTAAGACTGTGTTTCTAGATAGAATTAAATCCTCTTCCAGTATGTAGGCCCGCTGTTGGCATTAGACGCTTCTCGCCCACCCTGTCTGGTCCCACTAGATGCGTGGATGCCGTGCAGCGTGCATGGAGTTGGCCGTGCCACTTGGAACAAAGGCAGACGGGAGGGGGCACCTCGCCAGGGAATTGACGTCCCAGATTGGGTTTTTAAAAAGCCTCTTTGAGTTGTAAATGCCAGATAATTAGTAGCTGCTCCTAGGGAATTAAAGTTACTGCATAATAATCTATTACTTGCGTGCTCCTTGTCTGCGCTTTCCTTCTTTTCCGTACTGAAAGCCCTGGTGACTGGCCCCCGCCTTTCCTTCACCAGCGTGAATGTTGATCAGACATTCCCAGGTCGGATTTTGAGTGAGCTGAAAAGAGGCGGCAGGAATGGAGGCTTCGGGATGTTTCCTTGTTGTAGTTCAACAGCTGCTCTGTTCGTCTCAAAGGTGCTTTTTTTCTTCAAAAGGCAACTGGCCTTTTTTTGTTTTTCCTCAAATACATTTTGCTTCTCATCCAAGAAGCTTCACTGTGTATTATACACTCTAGATTGGGGAAGCAAAACAACCACTTCACAAGCACATGGTGCAACATAGGAGATCAAACCCATCAAGACAAGATTCAGCGGTCCATCTGCATTTGAAAGGCAATGGTCGCTCTTTTGGAGGCAGCAAACTCCACATTTTGGATATAGAGGACCGTTGATTTGAAAGAGGGGTCAAAGAGTCCATCTATGTTAGAATTGAACACCCCTCCCTCAACAGAGGGGGAGGAATACTACACCACCTATCTCCTGTCTACAACACAGCCCTTGCAGGAGTTCCAAGAAGACCCCACAACCTATCGCACCCTGTTTCAGAAGACCCTGAGGGCACAGAAAAATCCCCAAGTAGCCTCAATGACTTTCACAGAGAATGCTAACGACCAGAGGACTGCAAAGAAATATGATTTTTCCATTCCCTCCACCATCAGAACTGATGAAGCTTCTTTGAAGAGAAGTGAAATGTCTTCTTTTTCCTCAAGGAAAAAAAAATCTGGTTGCCTTTTGAAGAAGAAAAAACCACCTTTGAGACAGCTCGCCTGTCCGTTTGCTAAATCCTCTCTCTTGGCAGTGAATCATTCCCTGATTGTTACATGCACATGTGCGCACTCAATTTTAGGTCTCCCGTACCCTGATTGCAGAATGGGATGCCTGTGGCGACGAGGCGGAGAACTTCCAGGCCTGGAGGAAGGGTGGAGGTTTGAGTGGCAGGTGGGCTGGAAGCAAAAGTGACAGAAAGGTTGGGGGCTCTGTAGGGGGGGAGGGCTACCAATTGGGAGCTCTGAGTCAGCACAGCCGGGAGACTTTGCTTGTCACCACCCAAAAGGAATCAGGTTGGGGGTGACAGCTAAATACTCTTCTTCTCTGTCTCTCTCTCTCTCCCTCCCTCCCTCTTTCTATCCATCAATCCATCCATCCATCCAATCATCTCTCTCTCTCCCCTCCCTCTCTCTTTTATCCATCCATCCATCCATTCATCCATCCATCTGATCATATCTCTCTCTCCCTCCCTCCCTCTCTTTCTATCAATCCATCCATCCATCTAATCTAAGGTGACCAGATTTTAACATTGGTAAAGAGGGACATTGTGGGCGTGGCTTATTTTGTGGGCGTGGCTAGCTGGTCATGTGACTGGGTGGGCGTGGCTAGCTGGTCATGTGACCGGGTGGCCATGGCTATGTGTATAGGGTAAGGTGAACAGATTTTAACATTGGTAAGAGGGACACCATTGTGGGCGTGGCTTATTGTGTGGGCGTGGCTTGGAGGCCATGTGACTGGGTGGGCGTGGCTAGCTGGTCATGTGACCGGGTGGCCATGGCTGTGTGTATAGGGACTACTCAGAGGGCTGAAAAGTCATTTCTGACAGGTCCTCACACTTTTGATTGGTCCTCACACTTATGACCATCCTCACATTTATGCCCGTGCAGCATTCTTAACAACCATGTCACTCATTTCACAACTGCTTCTCTTCACCATGGTGACAAGATAGGGCAAAAACGTAAAATGTGAGGACAGTCGTAAGTTCGAGGACTGATCAAAAGTGCGAGGACCAGTCAAAAATAACTTTTTCAGCCCTCTGAGTAGTCCATATGCACAAAAGGATACAGCAATAGAGAGGGATGAAGGAAGGGAAGGGAAATTAGAGTAGGAGTGACGGTTAAGAGAGGGAGGAAGAGAGGAGGAGAAGGAGAAAGGAAGAGGAAGTAGGGAGGAGAAGAAGAGGGGGGGAAGAGAAAGTAAGAAGGAAAGAAAAGAGAGGTGGTAGGTTTGAGGAGAAAGATTGTTGTACAATAAAAAAGATGAAAGGGAAGAAAGCCAACCCCAAACAAATATAAAGATATTAAGATAAAGAATGAATTGTTAAACTTTAAAGAATAAAAGAGAACAAATATGAATAAATAGCAATAATTAGAAACACACATACATACAATGTATTTTCTTTGAACAGAATATTTGGCTGGTTCACAAATTTAAACAGTGTTTAGTCATTTCAATTAAATTTACAATTTCTATATTTCCTTTTTGCCATATTTATTCCTCATCTATTTTTTAAAAAAAACAATTTTACCCTTCATCCTCATCTCTAATCTTAATCAAATTCAATTTTTCCCTTCTATTCTATTTTATACCCCTTCCCATTGTCATCTATTTTTATATCCATCCTCACATTGGTTAATTATGTAATTATGTAATACAGTTGTTTAATACAAATTCAACATTTTAATATAAATCAATTAGTTATATAACTATCTTTTTTGTATATTAATCAATATGAACATGAATATTCCAATTATTTCCATGCAATCCAATTTCTTACAAATCAATTAATTATACTTACTAATAATAATAAACCAAATAATTTCCCCCATATATTCCTTCAAACCACAACTTAACCATTTCTGCTTTCAACACAGTATACAATTAATAATATCTCAATTATTACAATTCCCTAGTTAAAAAGAGCTTTTTTTTCTTTTGTGTTTTAAAATCTTGAACTCTCCTCTTTTGCCCTAAATAATTTTCCATTGTTTGCACTTACCCTTTTTGGTGAGGAAAAGGAAAATAAATCTGCTGCCTAATTTTCCAACGTTGCAAGCAAACCGCAAAGCCAACAGCCTGTTTTACTTTCAGTTTCGTTTTGAGCTTGGTTTGCACAAAGAGGAAAAAAAACCTGAGCAATTTAGCAAGAGCAGAGCCCTGTGCAAATCAGCTGAGAGGGGGAAGCCGAGCTAATTAACGTAGGGCGGCCCTTTGAAGCTCCTCTAGCCATCAGCGGGGATTCAGGAGGCAGCCGGGAACCAGGAGGCAGAATGAAAAATCGGGACTTTTTTAAAACGCCGCGGGACGCGGGACAAATTGCTCAAAAGCGGGACTGTCCCGCCAAAAGCGGGACGTCTGGTCACCTTAATCTAATCATCTCTCTCTCCCCCTCCCTCTCTCTTTCTATCCATCCATCCATCCATCCATCCAATCATTTCTCTCTCCCTCCCTCCCTCCCTCTTTCTATCTAACCATCCATCCAATCATCTGTGTGTGTGTGTGTGAGAGAGAGAGGGGGGGAGCCCCATTCACCTTCTCTTCCATTAATGATGTGAATTTTAGCAAACCCAACTGTTGATGCAACCAAACTGGTTTCCATGGCTGTTATTATAACTGTTGTCAGGCTGAATAGGTTTTAAGAAGATGACGTCATCACATGTCTTGACTTCCCTTCGTGGGTTGCTCAAAGGCCTGGCACTTGCATACATGCACACATGCATACGTACGTACATGCAAACACCTGGCTGTGTGCAAACATCTGGCTGCATGTCCCCATGTTCCCCCCAGAGGAGTGTTTCTCAATTTTAGCTACTTCAAGCAAAGCTGGCTGGGGAATTCTGGGAGTTGAAGTCCAGACATCTTAAAGTGACCGAGGTTGAGACACACTCCCCAGGGCCTTGCCTCCCCAGCACTGTTTTCCGATCTTTTGAAATTGTGACTTTGGCTCTAAAAGTGGTTAATGTCAGTTTAAAGTAAAAACTTCCTAACTGTGTATGTTGCAAAGAACCTGGTTAGTTGTAACACTCAACTCTCGTGGCTGTTTTCACCCAGTGCTAAAGCAGAATCAAAGAAAGAGCAAAGGAGGGCTTGGTGTTATGTGGGAATTAAGGCGGGGTGAAATCCAGCAGGTTCTGACAGGTTCTGGAGAACCGGTAGTGGAAATTTTGAGTAGTTCTGAGAACCAGCGAATACCACCTCTGGCTGGCCCCAGAGTGGGATGGGAATGGAGATTTTGCAATAACCTTCCCCAGGAATGGAGAGGGAATGGGGATTTTGCAATATCTTTCCTCTGGAGTGGAGAGGGAGTGGAGATTTTGCAGTATCTTTCCCCTGGAGTGGGGTGGGAGTGGAGATTTTGCAGTATCTTTCCCCTGGAGTGGGGTGGGAGTGGAGATTTTGCAGTATCTTTCCCCTGGAGTGGGGTGGGAGTGGAGATTTTGCAATATCTTTCCCCTGGAGTGGGGTGGGAGTGGAGATTTTGCAGTATCTTTCCCCCAGGAATATCTTTCTCCCAGGAGTGTCTTTTTGCAGTATCTTTCCCCCACCCTCATTGTGGCTGCCATCTTGACTTTTTTGACCTTAAACAGGTCACTGTGTGCTGCGTTTTGCAGAAGGCAACCCTGGAACCTGCAGTCTGGGCACCCCATGGCTGTGCTTCCTTCTATGGTTCTTGCTGGCCTCTTCTGCTATTGCTGCCCTTGCGACCCTCTCTTACTCCAGGCACCAACTGTCTTGTTCAGCCTGGTTTTCACCAGGCAGTGCCTCATGTTTTCCTTGCCACAAGAGCTTTTCCATAGAAGAGAAAGGAAATCTGACAATCTGAACCGATCTCTCCACATGTCATCCTTAGTGAAGCATGCAAACCAGCGTCTGCATTTCCTGCCTCGGATGAGGAGAGCGCATTTTTCTCCTTCTGTCCTGGCCACTTTTTACAAAGGCACCATTGAGAGCATTTTAACAAATTGCATCAATGTTTGGTTTGGTGGCGGCAGCGCCTCAGACAGAAAGCCCCTACAGAGAGTGGTGAGGACAGTGAAGAAGAAAGTTTGCTCCCCGTTATTCAGGATATTGCTCATAATAATAATAATAATAATAATAACAATAACAATAATAACAATAATAATAATAATAATAATAATAATAATAATAATAATAATAATAATAATAATAATAATAATTTTATTTCTATACCGCCCTTCTCCCGAAGGACTCAGGGCGGTGTACAGCCTATTTAAAAACAGAATAGACATCGAATTAAAATAATTAAAAAATATTAAATAATTGGCTTAATTTAAAACCCCAAAAATTTAAAACATCCAATTAAAAATTATGTTGCTAACCCAGCCTGGCGGAACAATAGGGTCTTGAGTGCGCAGCGAAATACCCGGAGGTCAGAAATCTTACGAATAAGATACGTGCTTCAAAGCATTCTCTGAGAGCCCACACACCCACTTCACGATCTCTGTTTCTGTTGCTCCCCTCTGGGAGGAGGTTTCGAAGTATTTTTAGCAGGACTACCAGATTCTGGAACCGCTTTGTTCCCTATGCCATCCGTCTGGTACACACGCAAGATTTGTTTTTCTCGCCATGTACATTTTATACATCCAAACTAGACTGTGTTGTTTCTCTGTGTCATATAATAATATATGTGGGTCTATACATAATTTATTTATTTATTTATTTATTTATTCATTCATTCATTCATTCATTCATTCATTCATTCTGTCATGGTTATATAGTGTGTATTGGAGGTGGAGACCCTTTGAGAGCTGTATGCAACGAAATTTCATTTTAATGTATGCCGATTAGTGTACATTCAAAGTGACAATGAAGTTATTATTCTACTCTATTCTAAATGGTACCCAGGATGCTGCAAAATAAGGCTGCATGCTCAGAAGGAGGGCAGTTCCCAGGGGCCCATCGCGGAGCCCTCCAAATGGGGGGTGGGTCTCTTCTGGCAAAGCCCCCTGCAGCTCTGCTCCTGGCTTTGAGCACCAGGTGGGTGTTGCGGTACCTCTGCTCTCTGGAAGCCTCCTTCGTCTCCCTCTTTTCAAGAAACTCCAGGCTTGTGGTCAGCTGGCATCTCTTCTGCCGTGGAGATGCTAAGAATAAAAGCAAATGAGAATGTGATGACGAGCAAAAATCTTTCCGGTGCCCTCCCCTCCACCTCCCCTCTTGGCTCCTCTGCGCCTCCTCTTCCCATTCCCCTCCTTTCCCTTCTACACACATCTCCACCGCTGGCCAGCCTGCAGATTCTTCCTCTGTCTGGAAGATGGATGGCCCTTCTCCACTCCTGTCCCTGCCAGCCAGGCTCTGCCTCGCCCTCCGCCCTTGGGTGGCATCTTTGCTGCTCCTTCTTTGGCACCGAGGGATGGACGGTGAAGGCAGGAGGGGCTGCACGAGAGATTTAAACTCTCGACTGCATGGGTTTGTGGAGGTCTCCCTCGGCCCCCTCCCCTGGGAGGGCAGAGCACCCTTCCTCCAGATGGGCTGGTCCTCCCCTTGCTGGTCTGCCCCTCCCTGCAGCTTCTGCCGAGTGGGCCTGTGCTCGGCTCTAAGGCTGGGAGAGGTGTGATGGGGCTGGCTAGGCTACGAGCGTCTTTCACTCCTGCCAATTTGGCAGCTGCTCTACCATCTCTTTGGCAGGGAGCCAAACCAGGGGGAGGCTAATAAAACTGTAGCAGGAAATGAAGGGTTTGAGTTAGGGGCCTCCGAAGGGGAGGGAGCCTTTCCTCTTTGGAGCAGAGATGGGGAAAGGACTGACTAAGCTCAGGTGGGCTCTTTCCAAGGCCAAGGGGACCATTGTCAGCCCCTGCAGTGGCCAGCCAGTTTGAGGGTGGGCAAGCAATTACCCAGAGTAGCCTTGAGGCCCCAATTCTTACGCCGGAAGGGCTGCCTGCTTCCTGCGTGGCCCAGCATCTCTCCTGGTCCAGTTCAGGGCCAGCTTGGCAAGAGCATGGGAGGTGTAGCTGCCAGTCACGGAGGACCCCTAACCCTACTCAGTCGGCCAGCTCGGTCACTCAATCCCCATTGGAGCAGAGCCAGGGGGGCTGTGAGAGAAGAAGTTTCCGATGCCCTGGAGGTTGGCTTCTGTAGCACTTTTGGGTGCAAGGAGGCATCGTTGGAGGTGAGTCAGGTGCATTCAACAAAGGTAGCAAAAAGCCAGGCCTGGCAGCACCTTTTCCAACTGTCCCGTTTTGTTCAAAGGCAGAAGTTTGGGTGAGTGCCGTTCACCAAGGCTTCTTTCTGCCTTTTGCTAAAGCTTGCTAATTGGCAGAGGGGATCCTTGACTCCTTGTGGCTGTTCGGTGCAAGCGGGCAGTAGGAGCAACACTGGCCAGGTGGATGGCAGGCCGTTCTTCTTTTTAGGAGGGTCAGCTGAAGTCCTGTCCTCCTTCTCCTCTGGAGGAAACAAGGTGCTGGCACAGCTACATTTTGTGGCACAAGTTGCTTGCACCTCACTCACTGGTAAAGGAAAGGCAGAAAGAAAAGCTGCCAGTCCCTGGTGAGGAGGGAGGCAGGTAGGTCATTGTCAAAAGTGCCCCTGGGCACTTTTCCCCTTCCCCAGGCTTCAACCCATGACTACAACCCATTCTTTTTCTCTGGCCACAGGTGGGCTGGTTCCCATAACCTGCTTATCTGAACTAAAATTAGGAAGGAAAACCTGTGGTACAATGTGTTGTCGGAACCCAGACATTATCTTAGCCCTTGGGTGTGTGTGTGTGTGTGTGTGATCCCATTAAACCATAAGTGGTTGCTGCATTATGTGAATGCAACAATTGTACTTGATGCAACTCGAGTTTACAGTTTTAGCCAGTTGTGTCAATCCAACTGTGGAATGTCTCTTTCTAGCCTGAAACTCTCTTAGCTGCTGTTCAGGCAGCCAGATCGTGCCAGGGTTTATACCTGGGACTCAGGGCCAGCTGAGCTCAGCACGAAGTCTTGGCTGTTCCCCTTCTGAAGTTTCCACGGGAAATATGGACAGTCTTCAGAAGGATTCCAATCAACCTGAACAGAGGTGCAAACAATCCTCAGCCTGACTTTCCCTGTCATCTGCATCCTAATTCCAGCATGTCCCAATTGCTGAAACTTATAAAAAAAGGATATTGCCATACATTATATAAAGTCATTAGTATTTATCAGCTTGTTATTTCATTCAGGAACGCAAGGTGTGGGGCATGGATCTTCTGGGGCAGTGCCTCAGATAGAAAGTCCATACAGAGAGTGGTAAGGACAGTGGAGAAGATTATAGGAAGCTCGCTTCCCGTTATTCAGGATGCTGCTTGTAAGCACTATGGGCTTAGAGCTCAAAGCATTGTTAGACACACCCATCCCACACCCACGGTCTGTTTCTGTTGCTCCCCTCTGAGATGAGGTTTTGAAGTATTTCTGGCAGGACTACCAGATTCTGTAACAGCTTTGTTCCCTAAGCCATCTGTCTGGTAAACTCACAAGATTTGTTTTTCTCACCATGTACATGTATACATCTGGACTAGACCGTGTTGTTTCTCTGGGTCATATTATATATGTGGATATATGCATAATTTTGTATTTATTTCTTTATTTTGTCACGTTTATGTTGTGTATATTGGACATGATGACCCTTTGAGAGCTGTATGCAACTAAATTTCATTTCAATGTATGCCGATTAGTGTACATTCAAAGTGACAATAAAGTTATTATTCTATTCTACTCTATGCTATGCTATGCTACCCTACGCTACCCTATTCTACTCTCCTATATTTTGAGACCAAATAATTTGAAGACAGATACATGTATGCGCAATATGACTTTTCGTGCCCATTACTTGAAAAACGTAGAGATTCATGCAGAAGTGGGACAAGAATGGATTTGGGGGGACCTGGGCAAAAGTGGCAGGGGAGACTGGCAGGTTGGTTCTTTCTCATCCAGGTTGGGGTGGGGGGATATATAAATCGTAAGGGCCTAAAACTTTGGCTATTCTAGTCTGAAATGTTTCTCTAGGGCAAATCCTCAGGGGTGGGAGACCAGGGGAAATCTATAGGCACAAATGGGCAACACCAATTCAAGAAGTCTCCTGTGCCCCGTGCTGGCCCTAATGCAACCTCTTCCCAACCCACAATTAAGGCTTCTTTCTTGGATTATTTCCTGCACGTAGAACCCCCTGTTTTCCACAAGTAATCCATTCACAGCATCCATTTGTGGGATCCTCAAAGATCCAGAGAGTCCTCAGTTGCTTCTCACTTTCCAGAAGGTGGCCCCAGCATGCTGGCTGGGCAATTCTGGGAGTCGGACTCCACACATTTGAAAACTGCCGAGATTGAGGTACACTGCCCTAGGGTGAAATGGGGTGCCAGAAATTCATGCTTTCTGATCCTTCCACAGCCTCCTCAGTTTTGCAAAGCCCATCATCCTCTCCCGGAATTCCAGCCATTTAAAGCATTGCCTTCCTTCTATCCACCACCTCCGTTTGAAAAGATTGCCTGGACGAACAAAGGCTTGGGTTGTGTTAGTAGCCAGCAGATGGGTTGTGAAGATGGGAAAATAAACCACAAATTCTTAACGTGTGTATGGGTGGGTGGGTGCACATATTCTCTCTTGTACCTGCTTCCTATGCTTTTGCTGAGGGTCCCTTTTGCAAAAGGGCCAGAATTGCAGGGCCCTGTCCTCACCTGACTCCAGTAGCCACATGTGACCAGAAGGGAATTTGACGGAT
Source organism: Arizona elegans (assembly GCA_022577455.1). Lineage (NCBI taxonomy): Eukaryota > Metazoa > Chordata > Lepidosauria > Squamata > Colubridae > Arizona > Arizona elegans. The sequence continues at coordinate 3,631,657 of JAKOOJ010000022.1, read as the reverse complement.
TGGTCAGTTTTAGACCAATCCAAATGTCCATTTTGCTGTATCCTCCAGGCAAAACCGAGCAAAACGTGACTCAGAATGCATCCATTTCTCGAGTCACCAAACTGGTTAGGTCGCTGAATCCTCACAATGCACAGTGACGTACAGCATGGCATAAAAACATCCAGAGAATGGATGAACCAAACAATGCTTCATAATAACCACGACTGGATAATAAAAATAGACCTCCACCTTCTGGCAGGCGTTCTCCAAAGACCCTCCGAGAAAGCTTCTTCCTTAAAAGCTTCTCAAGGACCGTCAGGGAGGCAGCTGGCTTCATTTCGGAAGGAAGCCGGCTTCATAATGGAGGTGCTGTGATGGAAGCGCAGAGCGATTATTCCCAAAGTGGGTATTTTGGGCAGCTGATGCATTTCTGGGAGTGCCTGGAGAGATTCCCAGGGAAAAGGCTTCCCCTCCTCTAACCCATCTCTCTTCTCTGTCCCCCCAGAGCTCCTCGGATCCACCAAACGGGTGAACGTGAACTTCCAGGATACAGATGGGTGAGTTGGCAAAGCTTGACTGTCCGCACGTCTCCCCATGATTGGTGGGGTGGCCTCTTACCCCAGAGGACTCCGTAGAATATCCTCCTTTCTCTTGGGGGTTCCCAAGCATCTTGTGGGGATTTTCTCTTCCTTTATGGGGGTTCCTATAGGGACACGGTGGCTCAGTGGCTAAGATGCTGAGCTTGTCTCAGAAAGGTCGGCAGTTCAGCGGTTCGAATCCCTAGTGCCGCATAACGAGGTGAGCTCCCGTGACTTGTCCCAGCTTCTGCCAACCTAGCAGTTCGAAAGCAGGTAAAAAATGCAAGTAGAAAAATAGGGATCATCTTTGGTGGGAAGGTAACAGCGTTCCGTGCGCCTTTGGCGTTGAGTCATGCCGGCCACATGACCACAGAGACGTCTTCGGACAGCGCTGGCTCCTCGGCTTAGTATCGGAGATGAGCACTGCTCCCTAGAGTTGGGAACGACTAGCACATATGTGCGAGGGAAACCTTAACCATTACCTTTATGGGGTTCCTCCAATCTCTTGGTGGATCCTGGCTCCCTTCGACTTTTCAACTGTTTACAAAATTATTATTTCTAGAGTTGGGTCCAGGGGGTGCATGGAAAGGCCACGGAAGGGCCAAAATTGTAGCTGAACCCCTCATCATAGAAAAAGAGGAAGGGGGAAGAAGGAGAAAAGCAGGGATTGGGAGAGGGGGCTCATGTATACCACCCGGAAAACATCTCAAGGTCTTTACTGTGGAAGCACATGGTGGATTTGGCCAGTCTTTGTAGGTGGGCTTTACTGCTGGGTGGGCAGGAGCCAGGGGTGAAATGCTCCCGGTTCGGACTGGATCGGCCAATCTGGTAGCGATGGCGGCAGGTGGTTCGGAGAACCGGTAGCAAAAATCCCTGCCCCCCCCATGCCCACCCAATTGCCCGGTCACCCACTTGCCACTTCTTTTAAAAAAGGCTTTTAAAAGGTAAAAAAAAGGCTCTGGCGATCCCAGCTGAGCTGCCTCAGCTGCTCAGGGCAGTGGGCAGTGGGCAGCTGCAAAGGGATAATTTATTGGATTGAAAAAGAGCCTTGGTGGTACAGGGGTTTAAGGCACCCTGTTATTAAGCTGGTTATTAAGACCAGCTGCCTGCAATTACTGCAGGGTTCGAATCTCGCCAAGGCTCAAGGTTGACTCAGCCTTCCATCCTTTCTAAGGTAGGTGAAATGAGAACCCAGTTGTGGGGGCAATAAGCTGACTTTGTATAAATATACAAAAGGATGAAGGCTATTGCTGAGCACATTGTAAGCCGCCCTGAGTCTCCGGAGAAGGGCGGCATATAAATCAAATTAAAAAAATAAAAATAAATTAGATGTCCACTCAGATCACAGGTAACCAGTGCCTGAGTACCAGTACCAGGGAGGTAATGGTAGTTATCGATTTACAATGAGCCACCCAGCAACTGTTCATAGTTACGACGGACCCTACAATAGGTATTTGCAACTCAGCTCTGAAGTTTCAACAGTCAGCCTCCTCCCAGGGTCATGTGACCACATTTAAGGATCTTGGCGACTGGCAGGTATTTAAGGACCATTTGCGGCAACCTGTGATAACAAGAAAGTCCAGTTGCCTCCTGAAAAAAGCACCTTTGGGACAACCATGACCTGGATGACTGAGAATCTCTACAGATCTTTAGTTACACAATTTGGGATGAACACTTTTTGAATGGTGTGGGACTAGGAATGGCTTTCCAGAGGAAATAAAATTGCAGACTACAGGAACCAGGAGCACTAACTCAGGTGACCCTGAGGACACAGATAAACCTCCAAGTGCTTCAACGACCCTCTAAAAGGATGCAAATGACCAGCTGTCTGCAAGGAGTATCAATCCTTCCATTCCCCACCATCTTGTCAGAGCTGAAGAAGCTTCTTGGATGAGAAGTAAAACGTCTTCAAAAGAAAAAACAAGAAAATCCAGTTGCCTCCTGAAAAAGCATTTTTGGAACAACCAGGACCTGGATGATGGATAATCTCTACAGCAGAGGTCTTCAAACTTGGAAGCTTTAAGACTTGTGGCCAGCTGGCTGGAGAATTCTGGGAGTTGAAGTCCACAAGTCTTAAAGCTGCCAAGTTTGAAGATCTCTGCTCTACAGAATCCTGTGATAAGATGACTATGTTTTATGTGTTTGTAAAAAAAAAACAGCCTTTGCTTTTAGTTTTCCCCAAAAATGCCCTCTAGCGAACGATGTATCCACAAAAAGATCATAAAATTAGATTGGTCGCATGTGTGGCTCCATTATGGTTATAGGTTGAGGACTACCTGCAGTCTCAGCTCACTGCTATGGGAAACAGTCTGGTGGAATATGGAATTTGGCAGGTCCACTTGAGCTGTCCTTCATTTTTTGGGAGAACCCAGCTCTTGCTGAGGCCAGAGCAGTTGTCCTGCGAGCCCCTCAATCAATGCGGCCAGCCAGGACTCCAATGCACAAAATGGCCACCACTGAGAACTGTCCATCCCAAGAGGAAAAAAAAAATCTCTTTTGCTCGAGCGTTATTGAGAATGGCGGGATGGGAAGATGCCACTCCTGACTGCCTCTGCCTGAACAGGGAATAGCAATAGCACTTAAGACTTCTATACCGCTTCACAGTGCTTTACAGCTCTCTCTAAGTGGTTTACAGAGTCAGCCTCTTGCCCCCCAGCAATCTGGGTCCTCCTTTTACCCACCTTGGAAGGATGGAAGGCTGAGTCAACTTTGAGTTGGTCAGGATTGAACTCCTGGCATTCCATAGAATTAGCCTGCAATACTGCATTTTAACCACTGCGCCACCACGGCTCCGAATCCATGAGCTTTCCCTCTTTCCAAGGGAACATGGTGAGGAGTGGGGGACTCTTGCATCTCTCTCTCTCCAGAACAGGGCCCCCCAGTCTCCGGTCTGTGGACCAGTACCAATCTGGAGACTGTTAGGAACTGGGCCAGGCAAGGCCAGAGAAGGAATCATGGATGGAAACTGAACAAGGAGAGATTCAACCTGGAAATAAGGAGAAATTTTCTGACAAGGAGAACAATCAACCAGTGGAACAGAAGTTGCCTTCAGAAGTTGTGGGAGCTTCATCACTGGAGGCTTTCAAGAAGAGACTGGACCACCATCTGTCAGAAATGGTGTAGAGTCTCCTGCTTGGGCAGGGGGGTTGGACTAGATGACCTACAAGGCCCCTTCCAATTCTGTTAATCTGTTAAAAAATACATAAAGTAGTTGGAAGCAGCGATGAACCACCCATCTCCTCCATGCACTCTTCTGAATCATGTTTGTGGAGTGGAAAAAGCAAATATCTCCCGTGACAAAACTGGACCCCATGTAGGAAGGTCTGGAGTTGTCTTCCTTCAGGGTTTCTCGATCCATCAGTTGAGCTGTCCTGCTCTTGAAAAAGAGAGGGACTTCAGAGGGGCACGCACAGCTGTGAGTTTCTAACCTGCTACCAGATCTGTATATAAGTAATCGTGCAGCTAAGAAGGTCACTCAGGGTTTCTCCACCTTGCCAGCCAACTTGAAGATGTGTGGACTTCAGCTCTTATGGAAGTTATGCTGGCTGGGGAATTCTGGGTGTTGAAGTCCACATGTCTTCAAGCTGCCAAGATTGAGAAGAACAATAGCACTTAGACCAGTGTTTCTCAACTTTGGAAGCTTGAAGATGGGTGGACTTCAACTCCCAGAATCCCCCAGCCAGCTGGCTGGGGGATTCTGGGAGTTGAAGTCCACCCATCTTCAAGCTACCAAGGTTGAGAAACATTGACTTAGACTGTATATACCACTTCTTTTACAGCCCTCTCTAAGCAGTTTACAGAGTCAGCCTCTTGCCCCAAACAATCCGAGTCCTCATTTACTGATCTCGGAAGGATGGAAGGCTGAGTCAACCTTGAGCCTGGTGAGATTCGAACTGCCAAATTGCAGGCAGCCCGTAGGACTGCATTCTAACCACTGCGCCACAGCGGCTCTCGTCCGTGGTCAATGGAGCATGCGTGCAGGTGTCTACCTGCCAACAATCGGGGTGGGGCATGATGATCTTTCAGCAGCAAAAGTGCCCCACTGAACTCCTTGGCTAATAATGTCTCTGAAGATCACCTGCAGCCAGCATCAATCAGGAACTAAGGAGGTCACAGTAAAGGAGGAAACTGCATGTCCATCGAGAGACTGCTGTGGGAATTGAGGGGGCAAAACTCACACTCCCTCCTCCTAAATTCCCCTTCCCCGAGACGGTCAAAAATCCATTTGTGGGGCTGACCCTGGCAGAACAAGGAGACCTGCTGAACAGAGGGTAACTTGCCCTGTGGGGAAGATCTCCCGTTGGCAGGGATGGTTAAGGACGGGGGTCTCCAAACCCTGATTAAGGAAATTCCTCCATTTCAGCCACAGCCAATGGTTGACCCACTAACCTGGTTGCTGAGATGCTCTGCAGGGCATCTGCTTGTGGGGGTGGTGAGGGCGGAGAGAAAATCTGGGCTTCAGAGCCCCATCCTGCCCTGCAACACCACTGCTGCTACCCACCGCAGGCAATGAGAGGACAACGGCCAATAGGAGCCGGGCAGATCCTGCATCTCCTCACGTCATCAGCTCAGTCCCTGTCGAAGCCAACAGACTCATGCACCCAGCCATGCATGGTCAGGAGAAGGTGGGATTGGCCACTCCAAGAGAAATGTGGCGTTAGCTCACTTTGGCTGCTGGGCAGCGATGGGAGGAGGGCTGAGTCATGTGGAGGGTTGACCAGCCACCGGCAAGCAAAGTTAGGGAGATGCCAGACATCCACCTCGTGGAGAAGCCGGCGTTGCTGCAGGAGAGTAGCCAACTGAAGCAATCTTTGCATTCTGTTTCTTCTAGTTCCACCCTGAGAAATGACCGGAGGTCATCAAAGAGAAGTTGGGGATTCAGCAGGAGACCCCGAGGGCCTCTCCTCTCTCTCGCTCTGCCTCCCTCGTTCTGGATGGGCCCCATTGCAGTGACCAAGAGTCGCACGGGGGCTTGTCCCTCACAGGGGGTGTCCCTCTCCGGGCAGCCCTTGTGGGTGGGTAAGGCTGGAAGGTCAAGGAGGGGTGGAGGTAGAGAGGGAGGGAGGAGGAATAAGCAAATTATAAGTTGCTTGCAATTGCCATATTCCTTCCTTCCTTCCTTCTTCCCTCCCTCCCTTCTTTCTCTCTTTCTCTTTCTTTCTTTCCTTCCTTCCTCTCCCTCCTTCCTTTCTTTCTTTCTTTCCTTCCTTTCTCGCTCCTCCCTCCCTTCTCCTTCCTTCCTTCCTCCCTCCCTCCCTTCTTTTTCTTTCTCTTTCCTCCCTCCCTCCTTCCTTTCTCTTTCCTTCCTTTTTCCTTCTTCCCTCCCTCCCTTCTTTCTCTTTCTCTTTCTCTTTCTCTTTCACTTTCCTCCCTCCCTCCCTCTTTCTTTCTTCCTTCCTTCCTTTCTCTTCCTTTCTCTTTCTCTTCCCTCCCTCCCTCTCTCCCTCCCTCTCCCTCCCACTCTCTCTCTCTCTCTTTCTTTCTCTTTCTTTCTTTCTTTTTCTTTCTCTCTCTCTCTTTCTTTCTTTCTCTTCTTCCACATGATTAGCCCCCATGATTAGCCTTTTCCTAACCTTTCTCTTTATATGTTTTCATACTGTATTTATCTTTTATTCATGCAAAACTCTTCAATGAACTTTTTAAAAGGAGGGGCAAATGAATGTTTGCTGAAAGGAGCAGAAGACTTTGCTCCCCCCAAGGGTAGGGCGAGCCCCACGTCCTTCTCGGGGTGGGGAGAGCAGTGGTGGGTTCCTCCCGGTTCAGCCCGGTTTTCCCGAGCCAGTAGCGGTGACGATATGACATCATCGAACCGGTTCTGCCCCCTCGCCCCCCCCACCCCCTACGTTATTCTTACCTTTTATTTGGCCCCACCCTCAATCTATTGCTGCCTCCTGAGTCCCAGCTAATGGCTAGAGGGAAAAAAACTGTTTAAACTCTTGCCACGGGGCTTCAAAGGGCCGCCCTACAGCTGATCAGTGGTAAAAGGCAGTTTGGTGGTAGACTGGTACCTGCAAAAATACATGAATAGATCAGTGCCTGCAAAAAATAAATGGGTAGATCGGTGCAGCTCTGCAAGCAGTTAAAAGCCTGGTAGACCAGGACCTCTGCTAAATCCTAAATAATTGTCACATGACCATCAAGCCACGCCCACAAAATAAGCCACGCCCACAGAACTGGTATTTAGAACCCACCCCTGGGGGAGAGGTATGATGGGACAAGATAGTAGGGCAGGCTATAATTTTGGCCCTTTGGCAGGTGGGTGACAGGCAAAAAACAGTACGTTGGACATGCAAAGACTGTTTTCCCCCTGCTGAGTTGCTCTCCTTGACTCAAAACTGCATATCCTACAATCCAGTCATAACGATATAGTAAAATACAAACAGTGCATAACAACAGCAAAATCAAAACTGACCACACTTTAGAATCATTCTGAGAGGAGCAGCCAGGTAGGAACGGGGCTGTTCCTTGCCCTGCAGGTCAGGCAGGTCAAAAAAATCAAGATGGTGGGAAGGAATATTGGAAACCTCTGCCTTCAACATTCACCCCCCACCCCCATCAGCCTCCAGGGGTCCTGGACACTCCAGAACAGGCAGCCTCTGAGAAGCCATCAAGGGCACATACTGTCCTCTGGCTTCCTTGGCCGGTGGGGGGGGGGGGATGATTTCAAAGAGGGGGGTTCTCATTGCTCTGCCCTCCATGTTTTTCAACCTGATATTACTTCTTGCTCCGAGAAGCCTTTGCCCCTCACTGCCATCCAGTGTCTGACCCCTCCCCTGCCCTCTTCCCAGTGCTTCCTTCCAAGCAAAGGGGTGGCCAATAGAGGTGCCCCCAGAAGGGGCTGGAGCCAGGGGGAGCCAACCCCTTTAAGACAACAATCCCCCCTCAGCTCAAGGCAGGTGCCCAAGAGGTTCCTGGGCAGAGGCTCTACCTGCGTTCAGAACGAGGGGGAGGCAGATGGTCCCCCACAGGGAGAGAGGCAGGTGGAAGCGAGCTATGGCTCAAGTGTTTGGGGAGGGGAACAGCAGGAAAAGGGGACCCCTTAGGAGGCAGGAGAGGGAGGCAGAGGAGGAGGTCCTCAAACTGAAAACAGCTGGGGAGGGCGGGCTTTCTCTTCTTCGCCTTTGTTATGCTTGCCTTTTCATGGCATCTTTTTGGAAAAAGGATACTTCTATTTTTAAATGCCCATGGAGAAGCAACTGCCCTCACCCCTTCTCCTTCTTCTTCCACCTGCCGGGGGGGTGGGCTGGAATTTCAGATGAGGGGGAGTGTTTGGTGGCATTTGGGGACACAGTCATCTGGGGCAGCTTCCCTGTTGAGATAAGCAATGGTCACCTCAAGCACTAAGCTCTTGCATATCGGGACTTTCTTTTTTTTTTTATTGAAAAGTTTTAAAATGTTTTACAAATTTCCCCCCTTCCCCTCTCCCTCCCCCCCCGACTTCCCAGAGCAAAATACAGGGTATTGCATTTAACAAACATAATCTAACGTAAGCAAACTAACTATAAACTCTTAACTTCCCCTTACTCTTTAACTCCGCCATAGATACTAAGATATTAAAGTAAAAGAAAAAAAAAAAAGAGAAATCATCTGAATATTTCATTCATAAGCTATTTGCAACTTTTTAGTCCCATATTTGTTTTGTATATAGTCAATCCATCTTCTCCATTCCAGTACATATCTTTCATTCGAACGGTCCTTCAAATATGCAGAAATTTTAGCCATCTCCGCCAGATTGGCTATTTTTAATGTCCATTCTTCAATAGTAGGTATTTCTTCCTTCTTCCAGTATTGCGCCACCAAAAGTCTGGCTGCCGTTATTAAGTTCAAAATCAAATTAGTCTCTATAACTGTACATCCTTCAATTATACCCAGTAAAAACAACTGTGGAGTAAATTTTATCTTCCTTTTAAGAATATTTTGTATAATCCACCATATCTTAATCCAAAATGCCTTAATTTTCTTACATGTCCACCATACATGAAAATACGTTGCATCATCACATCTGGACTTTCATGGAGAGAAGCAACCTTTGGGAATTAAGGAGAAATTTCCTAACAGTGAGGACAATTAACCAATGGAACGTCTTGCCTCCAGAAGTTGTGAATGCTCCATCACTGGAGGTTTTTAACAAGAGACTGGACAGCTACCTATCTGCTTGAGAAAGGGGTTGGACTAGAAGACCTCTAAGGTCCCTTCCAACTCTATTCTGATTGATTGGTTCAAAGCTGCCCCGCAAATGAGGCTGGCTGTGGGGGGGGGTTTACTCAAGAGCCCCCTCTGCCAGGCGCTCCCTTGGCACCTTCCCTGATCCACTAGACGAGGAAGGGGTCTTGCACTGAGGACCTTCTCCCTTTTTGTGGCTGGGCAGATGGCAGGGAGGCTCCTAACATTTCATGGATGGATCCGAAAGGGTTCTAGCTTGCCCATTTCCCAGACAGGTGGTCCATGAAAAGAAGCCAGGGTGCCCAGAGGATCAGGATGCTGAATTTGTTAGGGCTTTTGTGGCTGCACTCTTTGCTTCTGGGACCATACCCCATGGATACTCCCGAATACCAGATAAACAATTGTTGGAACAAACATCCTTCTGGGTTCAGTTCCAAGTGGGGAAAAAGACACTGGAAACATGGAGACTGCTTGGAAAGATGATTTAATGGTGGACAGGAATCACACGGCTTGAGCTCCTGAGTAGAAAAAAGAAGAGCAAGATGCTGGGAGTGCCTTGTTTTATGCCCTCTCTTGTGCTCCACCTCTGAGCTTCTTGTTCCTGTATAAGAAATGTATCCTGATTGGTTGTCAAACTCCCAGGTGGTCTAGGGGTCTCAGCTAACTTTGTGGGTTGTCTCTCAAGCTTGCTTGAGTCTTGCCATGTGGTGAGTTTCTGTTGCTAGATGGGTCCTATTGTGTTGCAGATGATGGTCCATTGACAAAGGTGGGGGGAGGCAGGAAGCTGCTTTGTCTTTAAAACATTTTTCTCCATTTCTCATCCAGGGAAATATAATACTCTGCCTTTTTAAATATTTCCTAAAATATTTCATTCTTCTAGGAGACGGGTGGGTACTAACTTCCTATACGATTAAAGTAAGACAGTAAATAAAAATGGATTGAAGAATTTTATCTGCCAGAAGAATGCTAAATTTGATCTGACTTTTTTGTTTTGCCAACGGTTGGGGACCCAGGCTAGCAGATCAGAAGCTGGTCTGGATGGGGTGGAGGTCACACAGGCAACCGTGGAACAAACAGATCTTTCTCCCAGGTTACAATTATATTGCAATTTCCTTCTCTGGTTCCGTTTTTGGCTGGCTGTTTGCTTCCTGATGGGTTTTTTGCCTGTTTATTAATCGGATTCATGGCCCACTTTTCTCTCCATCAGACAATAACAGAATAACAAGAGCTGGAAGGGACCTTGGAGGTCTTCTAGTCCAGGGGTCAGCAACCTGCAGCTCTGGAGCCGCATGTGGCTCTTTCACCCCTCTGCTGCGGCTCCCTGTCACTTAAAATATGTGTCACAACCACCAATGTGCGACACCCGCCAGTATGCGATTTATTGGGTTTTTCAACCCCCAGTAGGCCAACCATGGATAAATCCAAGAAAAGAAAAGTTTCAGAAGAAAACAGAATGTTTAATTCAACTACATATGCTAGTTTTGTGGCCACTCAAGAAATAGTCAGGCATATCTAAAAGATCGGACACAAAAGACTTATGTATGGGAGTGGAAAAAGTGGATAGATTATGTGCAGAATAAATACCAAACTAGGAAATATCAGATAGCCTTTAACTGAATGTATTATACAGGGATAGAATAATTGAATTTTGTGAAGATTTGAATAATATACAGGGGGTGGAGGGGTTCAAGTTTTATAAAATGTGATTTTGATTTTGATTATATTTTGTGGAAGTCCTGGGGGGAGGGGAGGGTTAGGGGGGGTTAGGGAGGGTTAGGGGGGATAGGGAGGGCTGGGGTGGGGGAAACTGGGGAGAAAATGCATTTGTAAAACCTTTTCAATAAAAAAAAAAAAAAAAGAAATAGTCAGGCACGGGAATGGTTTTGTGGCTCCCGGTGTTTTGTTTTCTGTGGGAAACGGGTCCAAATGGCTCTTTGAGTGTTTAAGGTTGCAGACCCCTGGAATAGTCCAACCCCTTGCTCAAGCTGCCCAATGTCTTCAGTCTTCTGGAGGCAAGTTCTCACTGTCAGAAAATTTCTCCCTAGTTGTAGGTTGGATCTCTTCTTAATGTTCTTCCATCTGTAACTTCTTGTCCTGCCCTCAGGTGCTTTGGAGAACAACAGGTTAACCCCCTCAAAAAGTCAAGGCCACTTGCTGATTGTTGTTTGGGGGGCTGCATATTTTTTTGCTTCCCTGCTATGAAATGGTGCTGGCTTCTCCAAGAGGGAGCTGAGGTTCGCCCTACCAAGAAAGGCAGAGGCCTCTCCCCTTTTCCCAGAGAACCGTCATTTGCTGCTCCGATGCCTTTGACTCCTTCACCCCTCTCGGGCTCTCCAGCTGGGTTCCCACAGCAGGCTGAATTTGGCTGCTAAAATAGCCTGTGTAAAATAAGGTTAAAGCTAATTTTAGTAGGTTGTCTGTTTTGGAGGATTGGATTGAGCGTTTTGTAACCCTTTTCCGGCTATCCTTATCACAAAGAAGGCTGCAGAGACCATAGAGCAAGGGTCTCCAACCTTGGCAACTTTAAAACTTTAAGACTTTAAGACACAGCAAAGCTGGCTGAGGAATTCTGGGAGTTGAAGTCCACAAGTCATAAAGTTGCCATGGTTGGAGACCCCTGGTATAGAGGGCAGGGGGCTGTCTGTTTGTCCTATTGAAAATGGAGGCTGTTCCAGATTGGCACCACTCTTGGGCATCCTCCCAGCATTCACATGCAACCACTTACAATCCAGAGCTGGTGTGTTATAAGTGACACCAAACTCTTTTAACTATCTGCAGTTGCAGGGACTAGTTCCCCCACCTACTCACCAGCCTCTGTATTTAGAGGAGCGTGCATTCCAGAGGTGGGTTCCAGCAGGTTCTGACCAGTTCTGAGAACTGGTAGTGGAAATTTTGAGTAGCTCGGAGAACCGGTAGTAAAAATTCTGACTGGCCCCACCACCATCTATTCTCTGCCTCCCGAGTCCCAGCTGATCGGGAGGAAATGGGGATTTTGCAATAACCTTCCCCTGCCACACCCACCAAGCCACACCCACAGAACCGGTAATAAAAAATTCCAAAACTGGTGCATTCCTGCTGGCCTTGCTTTGAGATCAGGAGGTTGACTCCCTGCCACATTCCTGGCAACCCCCAAAATCCAGAAAGCAGTTTGCAGACTGGATTTGGGGTGTCCGCTCTGCTTGCAAAGGCTGCAAGCCGAATCAAGGCTGGTGCTTCCGGGTCTGCTATACTAGACTTGATGAGGAACAGCCTTTTCTATTCCTTTGCTAATGACCTCAGCTATAAAACTAGTCTTGTTCCCAGCAGCAGCTGAACTATATTTGCTTTTTTATTATTTATTTCTTTTTATTTATTTTATTATTGCGATTTATATGCCGCCATTCTCCCAAGGGACTCAGGGCGGCTGACAAAAACAATATCCAATACAAATCACAAAAAAATTAAAATCAACAACCCAATTAAAACAATTTAAAATTATAACAATGTACACCCATAACGGATCAGTTAAGTTGACGAAAGAGCCACGTCTTCAACTCACGACGGAAGGAAAGGAGGTAATTAAATAAAAATTTAATTAAAAGTTTTATCAAGAGCATCAAAGCTAACCAAGTAATAAGGCGTAAAAGAGGGAGGGAGGGAGAAAGGAAGGAAGGAAGGGGGCTGGGAAGGAAGGAGGCTGGGAAGAGAAGGAGGGAGGGAGGGTGGATGGAAGGAAGGAAGGAAGGAAGGAAGGAAGGATACAGTAGGAGAGAGAAAGGGAGGGAAGGATGGAGGGAAGGAAGGAAGGAAAAAAGGAAGGAAGGAAGGCTAGATGGCTCAGTGGCTAAGACACTGAGCTTGTCGATCAGAAAAGTCAGCAGTTCAGCTGTTCAAATCCCTAGTATAGGTCTCCTGCATTAGCAGGGGACTGGACTAGATGACCTTCAAGATCCCTTCCAATTATGTTACTGTTTTCAAGGAAGGAAGGAAGGAAGACAAAAGTATGGAAAGCAAAAGTAAAAAGAATTAGAAGCAGTTTCCTATTTCTTTTGCAGCAAATATGAGCACAACTACAAAGTTCTCTTATGATTACAAAAACAGCTCATATTTTTCTATTACCCATTTTTTAAACCATCAAAACCACAATTCACCACTGCATTTCCCCCCCCCCCCGTTTCATGCAAAAAGGTCTACAAGGGGTTTCCAGTCAACCATAAGTGGGGATAATGTCTTTTCGCTGATCAAGGAAGTCAATTTAGCTGTCGCTGCAAATTCCATCCTCCTCGCCAACCCATCCTTCTGTTGTGGCTACCTTCGATCTATGTTTTCATTATGCATTTGCTATTTCGGTGTCAAGTCACAACCTCTCAAATCCATCTGCAGAGGGAGAGGGAGGCCTGGGATTAAGATTGGGCAACTTCCCGTGAAAGATCTCTAGAAGGTCTAGAACCGTGATGGCAAACCTATGACACGCGTGCCACAGGTGGCACACAGAGCCATATTGGTGGACACATGAGCTCTGGCGTGCATGCGCGCACTGGCCAGCTGATTTTCAGGTCTTGTGGGCCCATCAGAAGTAGGGAAACAGGCTGTTTCCAGCCTCCAGAGGGCCTCTGGGGGGTGGGGAAGGCTGTTTTTGCCCTCCCCAGGCTTCTAGAGAGGCTCTGGAGCCTGGGGAGAGCGAAAATATGGGCCTGCCGGGCCCACCGGGCCATCAAGTCCCAAATGCTGGGGGAGCGCGGGGGGGGTGTCATGCGTGCATGTGTGTGGGGGCAGGGCACATATAATTATGGGTGTGGGCACGTGCGCATGCTCCCGCCGCCTTAGGCACGCGATGGCAAAAAGGTTAGCCATCACTGGTCTAGAACCTGGAATTAAGGAGAAGCAGAACAATTCATCAGTGGAACGACTTGCCTTCAGAAGTTGTGAGTTCTCCATCACTGGAGGTCTTTAAGAAGAGACTGGACAGCCACTTGTCTGGAATGGCACAGGCCAGGGTCTCCTGCTTGAGCAGGGGGTTGGATAAGAAGACCTCCAAGGTCCCTTCCAACTCTGCTATTCTGTTAAGAGAGGCCCCAGGTTGGCTGTGAAGGGGACCCCTCCTCTATTTGTCAAGCAGGAGACTGGTTGCTGCTAAGAGGAAGGGAGCAGGCAAGAGAAGGAGCTTCTCCTACTACAAAGAGAGAGGAATTGTGGGTGGGGGGTGGGCAGGGGGAGCTGGTGGGAGGGGGAGTGGAGTTATAAAAAGAAGCAGGAGCTCCAGGGGGAGTTGGGGGGGGGGGGAGAAACTTTACATCAGGGGTGAAATCCAGCAGGTTCCGACAGGTTCTGGAGAACCAGTAGCGGAAATTTTGAGCAGTTCAGAGAACCGGCAAATACCACCTCTGGCTGGCCCCAGAGTGAGGTGGGAATGGGGATTTTGCCATATCCTTCCCCTGGAGTGGGGAGGGGATGGGGATTTTGCAGTATCTTTCCCCTGGAGTGGGGAGGGAATGGGGATTTTGCAATATCCTTCCCCTGGAGTGGGGAGGGAATGGGGATTTTGCAGTATCCTTCCCCTGGAGTGGGGAGGGAATGGGGATTTTGCCATATCCTTCCCCTGGAGTGGGGAGGGAATGGGGATTTTGCAGTATCTTTCCCCTGGAGTGGGGAGGGAATGGGGATTTTGCAGTATCCTTCCCCTGGAGTGGGGAGGGAATGGGGATTTTGCAATATCCTTCCCCTGGAGTGGGGAGGAAATGGGGATTTTGCAGTATCTTTCCCCTGGAGTGGGGAGGGAATGGGGATTTTGCAGTATCCTTCCCCTGGAGTGGGGAGGGAATGGGGATTTTGCAGTATCCTTCCCCTGGAGTGGGGAGGGAATGGGGATTTTGCAATATCCTTCCCCTGGAGTGGGGAGGGAATGGGGATTTTGCAGTATCTTTCCCCTGGAGTGGGGAGGGAATGGGGATTTTGCAGTATCTTTCCCCTGGAGTGGGGAGGGAATGGGGATTTTGCAGTATCCTTCCCCTGGAGTGGGGAGGGAATGGGGATTTTGCAGTATCCTTCCCCTGGAGTGGGGAGGGAATGGGGATTTTGCAATATCCTTCCCCTGCCACGGCCACCAAGCCACGCCCACAGAACCGGTAGTAAAAAAAAATTGGATTTCACCACTGCTTTACATATGTCACATCTGAGATGTATCTGAAAAAGGGAGGTGTTTTGGTGACGTGATCCTTGGCTGCCATCTTGACTTTTTTGACTAACCCATTGCATGCACATCCCTTCACCTTTGAGTAGGTTGCTGTGCTAGCTGGCGAGTCCTTGCAGGGCGAGTTGGGCCATTCACCCTCCCTCCTGCACTGTCACTGCCCAGCAGGCCCTGAAGTCCTCACAGCAAAAAGACGGAAACATTTTAAAAATTTTTATCTCTGTGTGTTTTCATTTCAGATCCCCCTTCTGTGCCAAGCTGCACATTATGCAGCCGAGGATTAAAAACTAATAAAGCAACCGTATAATGCTGACAAGAAAGAGCCGTTCCAGAAATCAAAAACCCAGCTAGACTAAAACAGAAGCAGGCTTTTTTTTTTAAAAAAAGTTATCAGGTGTTTTAATTAGACAGAGGAAAGGACGCCAAAAAAGAAAGAAAGAAAAAAGTCTGCAGGTGGAATGAGATTAACAGGGCTGGGAGGGGCTCAGGCCTTTCTAAAGTGGATTGATTCTCCTGCAGAAATTCTGCCCAGCCAAAATTAGATGCTTCGATACCTGTACCCTGAGAACGTGGATTTTGGCGATCATGAGGATATATCCGAAGAACCAAATCTTCCTTTCTTATGTATAGCACAGGGTGAAGTATTGTATATGTTGTTTGTTTGTAATGTTAATTTAATAATATAATAAAAAAAATTTTTTTTTTAAAAAAGAAAAGAAATTCTGCCCAGCCTCCTGCTGAGGATAGAGGAGCCACTTGGAGGTACCTAGTCCAGCTTTGCAATTCAGAGCTTGGTTATTAAAGAGGATTAGAATCAGAATAGAGCTGGAAGGGACCTTGGAGGTCTTCTAGTCCAACCCCCTGCTCAAGCAGGAGACCCTATGCCTGTGATGGCGAACCTATGGCATGCGTGCCACAGGCGGCATGCAATACCCTCTTTGTGGGCACGTGAGCCGTCGCCCCAGTTCAGCTCTGCTGTGTGTGTGCGCCCATGCACCTCCCACCAGCCAGCTGGTCGTTGGGTCTCTGCCGTGCATGCATGGGGCGTGTGCAGGGGAGGCACGCGCACATGTGGGGCCATGTGTGGGGTGACATGTGTACGCATTGCATTTTGGGTGTTCAGGCGCGCACGTGTGCATTCGCACCTGCACCTGCACGCTTTGGGTACTCGGTCCAGAAAAGGTTAGCCATCACTGCCCTATGCCATTCCACACAAGTGGCTGTCCAGTCTCTTCTTAAAAACCTCCAGTAATGGAGTGCCCATGGTTTCTGGAGGCAAGCAGTCCCACTGGTTAATTGTCCTCACAATTAGGAAGTTTCTCCTTAATTCCAGGTTGCTTCTCTCTTTGGTTAGTTTCCATCCGTTGCTTCTTGTCCTGCCTTCTGGTGCTTTGGGGAATAATTTGACCCTCTCTTCTTTGTGGCAGCCCCTCAGATACTGGAATACTGCTTTCATGTTGCCCCAGTTCTTCTTTTCTCTAGACTAGCCAGACCCAATTCCGTTCTTCATCCTTCATCCTCTAATCATCCTAGTTGCTCTTCTCTACACTTTTTTCCAAGTCTCAATATCTTATGTTATCGTGGTGATCAAAAATGGATGCAGTATTCCAGGTGCGGTCTTCCGAAGACGAGATCAGCTTGAGGGCGCAGGAATCCAGAGAAGGGAAGGGAAGGATGGTCTTGGTGACTTTTGTTCCTGTCGTGACAGGTTCTCCGCCTTGCATCATGCTGCCCTCAACGGCAACACGGAGCTCATCGTGCTGCTCCTGGAAGCCCAGGCTGCGGTGGATATCAAGGACAACAAAGGCAAGTATGGAGGCTCTCTCTCTCTCTCTGTGTCCGAGGAGGCAAGTCAGAAGAGTCTGGGTAGAGACAGGCAGCAGAGGTTGGGTCCTGCGTCCAGAGCACCAACCAAGTTTTTTTTTTTTTTAAATTTGATTTATATGCCACCCTTCTCCGGAGACTCAGGGTGGCTTACAATGCGTTAAGCAATAGCCTTCATCCTTTTGTATATTTATACAAAGTCAGCTTATTGCCCCCACAAACTGGGTCCTCAATTTACCTACCTTAGAAAGAATGGAAGGCTGAGTCAACCTTGAGCCTGGTGAGATTCGAACCTGCAGTAATTGCAGGCAGCTGGTCTTAATAACCAGCTTAATAACAGAGTGCCTTAGACCACTGTACTACCAAGGCTCTTCCCTTGGTGGTACAGGGAGAGAACTTTGTAGTTCTCTCCCAGAAAGGAGGAGATGGCCTTCAGCCAGGACATCCAGACAGGGCCAGGTAAAATCATCTCCTTCTTTTGGGAAGCGATCTACAAGAGCATTGAAAAGAACTCCATGGGTAGATGCCCCACTGTTCTTTGGAGCCAAAATCAAATACAGAAAACGTGAGGCTTAATCACCTGATTTTGTAACTGGCAACGGCTCAGAAAAACTGCCGTTGCCTCTTCTCAGATGGATCCGTTCCTCTCTTGGCTTTGTGGGACGGCTGTTCTGTTGAACGGCAGGAGGGCCTGCTGTCTCTCTCCATTACTGAATCTCTGCCTCTTCTGCAGGGATGCGCCCTTTACACTACGCTGCCTGGCAAGGAAAGAAGGAGCCCATGAAGCTGGTGCTGAAGGCCGGCTCCTCGGTCAACATCGCGTCGGATGAGGGACAGATCCCTTTGCACTTGGCGGCTCAGCACGGACACTATGACGTGGTAAGAGGCGGTGCGAAGCCATCTCCATCAGAGGAGCACCGCGAAGTGTCATGTGTGGACTTCTGGGAATTGAAGTTCACACAACTTCAAGGTGCCAAGGTTGAGAAAAGCTGCATTAACAGAACCTTGCAAGTTTGAAAGTGCGGTTCTTCCCACAACCATCGCCTTTATAGCTCAAGAAACTAGGGAAGGTCCTTTCCGAGCCCCTTGCTCTTCCCACTAGGCAGCTGTGGGCTATGCAGTCTCTTATCTAATTGTTCCTTCAGCAGTGCCTCTTTGCCCAGGTTCTGATGGCCATTCACACATACCATTACAGTCGTCCTGTCCCAGAGGCACTTGGGGGTATGGACAGAGGTGTCTCTAGCAGTGGTTGTCCTAAAGGTGCTTTTTTCAAGAGGCCCCTGGACTTTCTGGTTTTTCTTTGAAGACGTTTCGCTTCTCATCCAAGAAGCTGCTTCTTCTTTTTTTTTTATTGTAAAAGTTTTACAATTACATTTTTACCCCATTTTCACCCCCCTAACCCTCCCCAAATTCCCCAACCCACCCTCCCAAACCCCCCTGACCCTCCCCTCCCCCCGGACTTCCATAGAATATCATTATCCCCTATACAAAAACCTTGAACCCCCCCCAACCCCCATATCATTTTTCATCTTCACATAGTTCAGCTATTTCTATCTTAATATAATATAATACTATCAATGAAAAGCTATTTGATACTTCTTAGTTTGGTATTTGTTCTGCACATAATCTATCCACTTTTTCCATCCACATTCATAAGTCTCTTGTGAGCGATCTTTTAAGTATGCTGAAATCTTCGCCATCTCCGCGAAGCTGGCCATCTTCAAAATCCATTCTTCTACGGTGGGCAGAGCTTCATTTTTCCAATATTTACCTATCAACAATCTCGCTGCTGTAATCATATACAAAATCAGCTTTATTTCATCCACTGTAAAACCCTCAACTATACCCAATAAAAGCAATTGTGGAGAAAATTGGATTTTTTTCTTTAAAACATTCTGCATGACCCACCAAATATTTATCCAAAAAGCCTTAACTTTCTTACAAGTCCACCAAATATGATAATATGTAGCATCTAAACAATCACACCTCCAACATTTAGGCTGAACATTAGGGTACATACACGACAATTTCTTAGGATCTAAATGCCATCTATAAAACATTTTGTAAAAATTTTCCCTCAAATTCTGCGACTGTGTAAATTTAACATTCTGAACCCAAATTTTTTCCCATGTTTCCAACATCACTGGTTCTTCAAAATTTTGTGCCCACTTAATCATACAATCTTTAACTAATTCAGTTTCCGAATCCCTTTCTAACAAAACATTATAAAGCCTTTTAATATGCATTGGACCTTTCTCTTTTATATGTCTAACCAATTCTTCCTCATGCAACATAATACCAGTTCTTTGGTCCTCTTTCCATCTCAATTGCAATTGATTATATTGTAACCAAGTTAAATTAATCCCTTCAGCCAACAGTGTCTGTAATGTCTTCAGCTGCCATCTGCCCGCATCTGTAAAAAGAACCTCTTTGTATAAAAACCCCCCGAGTGACATTATATTTGTATTCCACAAAATATGACCAAGATCCAGCCATAGCGGTATTTTATAATCCCATTTGAGTCGGTGCTTCTTCCAAACTCTCAACAGAGTCTCTAAGTATATGGCTTTTAAATACTTTATCCACTTTGCTGTCATAAAATAAATAAGCGTGCCATCCAAGTTCCAAATCAAAACTTTCTGCGTTTAGTATTCCAGTCTTTTTTCCTCCAAACCAATCACTTATTAAAGTCAGAGCTGCTGCATCATAATATAACTGTAGGTTTGGAAGTTTAAGACCTCCCCTTTCTGGAACATCTTGCATAATTTTCAATTTTACTCTTGGTTTTTTCTCGTTCCAAACAAACTTGTTCACTCCAGTTTGCCATACTTTTAGTTATTTATCATTTTTAAGCACCGGAATCATTTGAAACAAAAAAAGAAATCTTGGCAAAATGTTCATCTTAACTGCTGCTATTCTTCCAAGTAAAGACAGCTGCAGTTTTTTCCAAGTCTCCATGTCTTTTTGCACCTCTTGCCACAACACCTCATAATTATTTTGAAACAATTTCATATTTGATTCTGCAACCTGAACTCCTAGATATTTTACCTTTGGTACAATCTCAAAACCTGCCCTCCTTTCAAGCTCGTGTTTACGATCTTGTGTCATATTTTTGACTATCATCTTAGTTTTTTTCTGGTTCAGACTAAAACCTGAAACTTTACCATAGTCTTGTATAATGTCCTTCATCTGGATTATTGATTCCATTGGCTGTGTTAGGGTAACGACCAGATCATCTGCAATCCAAGAAGCTTCTTCTTTGGAGCTGAAGAAGCTTCTTGGATGAGAAGTGAAACGTCTTCAAAGAAAAACCAGAAAGTCCAGGGGCCTCTTGAAAAAAGCACTTTTGGGACGACCATGATCTGGATGGCTGAGAATCTCCTCAGTCATTGGCTCCAAAAACACCCCAGCCATTTGACAAGTGTGCCCTGTGGGTAATGCACATTAAAAGGAGATGGGGCTTTGATTGACAGGTTCAATGGCGTTTTGCTCCTTGGCGTGGCTGCTTTTTAGAGGAAGAGGCGATTGGGGGCGGAGGAAGGGTTGGTTCACGTGGAGCTAATGGGTGCATTTGGCAGGTTGGGTCTGTGCCAATGGGGGTCTCTGGCCTTCCCACGCTCTCTCTCTCCATCCCCCAGTCAGAAATGCTCCTCCAGCACCAGTCCAACCCCTGCATACTGGACAACAGTGGGAAGACTCCTCTGGACCTGGCCTGCGAGTTTGGCCGCGTTGGGGTAAGTCCGATTCTTGGGGAGGGACGATTGTGAAAGGGGGCCAGCCACAAACCAAGTTAAGGACCCTCATCTCCTCTGCAAAAGATGCTGGTGGGTGGGAGCTAGTGCGGCCATCAGGACTGTACTCCCCACCCCCACCCCCCAAGAGTCCAGTACTCTTTACTAGAACTGTCCTCACTTTCTTTGGTCTTTCCCTTGAGATTTGGGGGTGAGAGGTCATATGTCCCTTTGATGTCCCCCCTGTGAGCCACTTACTTAACAACCGGGTGGATCTTTGCCACAAGACCAGGATTTGTGGCAAAGGGGATTATGCCGTTTTATGAAAATAAATTTGGTGATTTCTTTGAGGGTTCCTTATATTGGGTGGGAAGCGGGGGAGGGATCTGGCTGCTTTGGGGAGCTTTGGCTGCGTTCTGGGGGGATGGAGAGAAGACCCGGGAGGAAATTCTTGGGCACTTCCTCTGTTTCTTGGCCTGCCAGGTGGTGCAGCTGCTTCTGAACAGCAACATGTGTGCAGCCCTGTTGGAGCCCAAGCCGGGGGACATCACTGACCCAAACGGGACCAGCCCGCTGCACCTGGCCGCCAAGAATGGGCACATTGACGTCATCAGGTGAGTGGGGGGCGGGGATGCAGGCCTGAAGAGGCTGGGCAAAGTGAGGGTGCGGATTCTCACAACACACAACCTGCTTAGGTCTCTTTTCCTGTGTAGGTCACAGTGTGGGGTGGTAATGATGGAGAGGCTGCACCATCTAGAGGCAGTGCGGGTGGCCCAGAGGGGAACATCTGCGCACGGGGACCTGTGAGAGAGGTTAAAATAAAAAAGCAAGATGGCAGCCTTGGCTGGGTCAAAGCCCCATCTCTCTTGGCCTCCATCCAGGCCTGTAAACAATGGTGGGATGTTCAGTCACGTGATGGTGGCCACCTTCTTGATGATCAAAGGCCTGGAGGCTAAACCATATGATGTACGGTTGCAGGAACTGGGCCTGGCTAGTCTAGTGAAGAGAAGGACCAGGGGAGACATGGGAGCATCTTCCAATATTTGAGGGGCTGCCCCAGAGAGGAGGGGGTCAAGCTGTTTTCCAAGGCACCTGAAGGCCAGATAACGAATAATGGGTGGAAACTGAGCAAGGAGAGATTTAACCTGGAAATAAGGAGGAAATTTCTGACAATGAGAACAATCAACCCATGGAACAGAAGTTGCCTTCGGAGGTTGTGGGAGTTTCATCACTGGAAACTTTCAAGAAGAGACTGGACTGCCATCTGTCAAAATGGTGCAGGGTCTTCTGCTTTGGTGGGGGGTTGGATTACCATGTTTCCCTGAAAATAAGACCTTGTCTTATATTTTTTTTTGAACCCTGAAATAAGTGCTTGGCCTTATTGCCATGTACTCAAAAGCCTGATTGGGCTTATTATCAGGGGATGTCTTATTTTGGGGGAAACAGGGTAGATGACTTACAAGGTCCCTTCCAACTCTCTTAATCTGTTAAAGTATCTTACCTCCAAGGACCTCTTCCGACTCTTATTCTATTTTTCTCTCTTGCAGGCTTTTGCTCCAGGCCGGCATAGACATTAACCGTCAGACGAAGGCAGGAACCGCCTTGCACGAAGCAGCTCTGTGTGGCAAGACGGATGTGGTGCGCCTTCTCCTGGATGTAAGCCCCCACCCCCCATTTCCCAGGGAGGAAGAGTCCCATAGATTCTTCCCAATGGGCCTGCAGACCCCCTGGCGACTGTAGGCGACTGGCATCCAGGGGCAACTTCAGTTGCTCTTCACTGAGAACTCCCCCACTCGCCTCCTCACGCAGACCCCCCCGCTTCTCTTCCACAGAGCGGGATCAATGCCCACATCCGGAATACCTACAGCCAGACCGCCCTGGACATTGTCCACCAGTTCACGGCCACGCAAGCCAGCAAGGAGATCAAGCAAATGCTGCGAGGTGAGGACAGGTGGGAGTCTCGGGGGATGGGGGGACAGCCAGAAAAACCTCTTCAGCTGAGGCTGAGCTGCACCTGGTGGTGCCCTTTCCTTCATAACTGGGAGAGGCCGTGCAAGAGTAGCTGACAAAGTTGTTCTCTGTTTTTCTTGCTACTTCTTGCTGGCTTGCACTTCTGCTCAAGATTGTAAGGTTTCCTCCCACCCCTTCCAGTTTTCCTCCCAAGAACCTTTGTGTGATGAAGAGGAACTGGCTCAAAGCCAGCTCACTGGGACTCCCTTGTCCCAATCCAGCAGCCTTCCTGGGACACCTGTGTTACGTGCATCGTAGTGCCGACACCAGGAAAATGAGGCCATTTTGATCATCCCACATTTATAAATCTAATGGTGGGAGGAAGCCCATGGCTCTGCCTCCATCTGCTGGCTCAGGTTAGGGAAGACACACCCAGAGTGACGGTGATGGTGGTGGAAGACCAGAGCCAGAGTGCCTGGCCTGAGCCCACCCAGGATGCTGACTCCTGCCTGGCAACCTTGATCAGAGTGACAGGGACATAGATGATTGGATGGATGGGCAGAAAGAGAGAGAGAGAGAGAGGAAGGATGGATAGATAGATATAGATATAGGTAGATGATTAGATAGACGATTAGATGGATGGATGGACAGAAAGAGAGAGAGAGAGGAAGGGATGGATAGATAGATATAGATATGATTGGATGGATGGATGGATGGATGGATGGATGGACAGAAAGAGAGAGTGAGAGGAAGGGATGGATAGATAGATATAGATATAGATATATGATTGGATGGATGGATGGATGGATGGACAGAAAGAAAGAGAGAGAGGAAGGATGGATAGATAGATAGATGATATAGATATAGATATATAGATATAGATATAGTTAGATGATTAGATAGACGATTAGATGGATGGATGGATAGAAAGAGAGAGAGAGAAAGAGAGGGAGGGAGAGAGAGAAATAAAATAATCTAACCTGGAACAAGAATTCAGCCCCTGTGGGGTTCATCTGTGCCCCTCCTGGGAGCAGCTCTGGGCGATCCTTAGCAGCTTGCTAGGAGGACATAAAAGCTGCTGGCCTTCTGGGATGGAAGGCCTTCTCCAGAAGGGGCAACAAAAATTTGGGGCTCAGTTGTGGTCATAAATTGAGGACTTACCTGAATAAAATTTTATTAAAATTTTTTAATTGGGTGAATTTTATGGGTAACGGGGTTTTAAATTGGAGAAGCTTAAGATAATTTAATTTTGTTTTAATGTATTTTAATATTTGTATTGTGTGTTTTTAATTCTGGCTGTTCACCGCCCCGAGTCCTTCGGGAGAGGGGGCGGTATAAAAATTTAATAAATAATAATAATAATAATAATAATAATAATAATAATAATAATACCACTCTCAGCTGAGCCCAGTGCCTGTTGAAGTCCTGACCTGATGTCTTGAGACTGAAAACAAGCTCAGATTGAATCCTGCTTGAGATTGAGCTGTCTGGTCATCGGGGCAACCTTGTGACATCTGCCCAGGAGTTACTGTGGACATGGTGCCCCACCCCCAAGAGTGGGCTTGTGCCTAGAGGACCCTCTAGGGTTAAGGTTAGGGTGCTGGATGCTTGCTTAAGAAAAGGGCAAAAATCACCACTCAAAAACACTTAGATCAATTCCCTCTGGTGATGGCAACTCATGTCTTGACTGGCATTCAGCTGCAGTGCACTGTGCCAGGCGCTGCCTTTGAAGACGAAACAGAAGCTGCAGTTGGTACAGAACATTTTTATTTTTATTTTATTTTATTTTGAATTTGTATACCGCCCTTCTCCCTGAGGACTCAGGGCGGTGAACAGCCAAGTAAAAACATCAAGTACAAATATTAAAATACAGTTAAAAATATACATATATAAATTTGGCCCCGTTAATTAAAAACAATAAACAAAACACTTAAAAACACTTAAAAAAAATTAGGCCAGCCCGGCTTGCTGGAAAAGGAAGGTTTTAAGGGCACGGCGGAAGGCACTGAGGTCTTGGATTCTCCTTATCTCAGGGGGGAGCTGATTCCAGAGGGTAGGTGCCCCCACAGAGAAGGCTCTCCCCCTGGGGGTCACCAGCCTACACTGTCTGGCTGATGGCACCCTGAGGAGGCCCTCTCTGTGGGAGCGCACGGGTCGATGGGAGGTCGTCGGTAGCAGCAGGCGGTCTCGAAGATAGCTAGGCCCTATGCCATGGAGCGCTTTGAAGGTGATAACCAGCACCTTGAAGCGCACCCAGAAGACCACCGGGAGCCAGTGCAGCTCGCGCAGGAGCGGTGTTACATGGGAGCGCCATGCTGCTCCCGTCACTACCTGCGCTGCTGCGTTCTGGACCAGCTGGAGCCTCCGGGTGCTCCTCAAGGGGAGCCCCATGTAGAGAGTGTTGCAGTAGTCAAGGCGAGAGGTGACGAGGGCATGAGTGACTGTGCACAGGGAATCCCGATCAAGAAAGGGCCGCAACTGGCGAATCAGGCGAACCTGACAAAAGGTCCCCCTGGTTACAGCCGTCAGATGTTCCTCCAAGGACAGCTGCGTATCCAGGAGGACTCCCAGATTGCGAGCCCTCTCTGGGGGGGGCCAACGACTCGCCCCCAATAGTCAGTGATGGAGTCAACTGACTATATCGGGATGCTGGGAGCCACAGCCACTCAGTCTTGGAAGGGTTGAGCCTGAGCTTGTTCCTCCCCATCCAACATGGCAGCTGGACTCTTTTTTTTTTTATTGAAAAGTTTTACAAAAAAGACAAACAATTTCCCCCCCCTGTTTCCCCCACCCTTTCCCCCCTTCGTCCCCCCTCCCCCCGACTTCCCAGAGCAAAATACAAAGTATTTCATTTAATCAAACATAAACTAGATTAATCTACTTATCCTCAAAGTACTGTCTCCCCCACTGAAACCTTAACTCCACTACAGATAACCACATACTTCTAATACTAACAATCATTCATAAGCTATTTGATATTTTCTTGTCTGATACTTATTTTGAATATAATCAATCCATCTTCTCCATTCCAATACATATCGTTGTGTGTGGTCCTTCAAGTACGCCGAGATTTTCGCCATTTCTGCTAGGTTAGTTAATTTCAATATCCACTCTTCAATAGTAGGCAAAGAGTCCTTCTTTCAATATTGAGCTACCAGCAGCCTAGCTGCTATTAAATTCAAAATCAATTTAGTCTCTGAAACTGTACAGCCCGTTATTAACATGGCAGCTGGACTCTTGATGGCTCAACCAAGTGCTGCTTGGCTGCCCATGAGCTTCTGCGTTCAATTTCAAGGGCCCGTTTTTTCCTTTAGGGTAAAGCACCAGGATGAGTAGGCCATGCTTTGCCAACATCCAGCCTGCTCATCCTGCTTCCATCTTGGTTGGCATATATGGGAAGGTGTGAACCTGCTTTGATGTTCCTCTCGGGCACAAGGGAAGATGGCATGAATGACAGCAGGCCCAGAGGGCAAGGCTGGCAGTGAGAAGAGGTGCCCAGAGCACATCAGGGCCTGCCTGGCCTAGCCGATGGTACAGGTAGTAATAGCAATAAACCTCGGAAGGATGGAAGGCTGAGTCAACCTTGAGCCTGGTGAGATTCGAACTGCCAAATTGCAGGCAGCCGGCAATCAGGAGAAGTAGCCTGCAGTACTGCATTGTAACCATCGTGGTAGTCTATCTTTTTGACCGTCTCTTCCTTCCTTCCTTCCTTCCTTCCTTCCTTCCTTCCTTCCTTCCTTCCTTCCTTCCTTCCTTCCTTCCTTCCCTCCCTCCCTCCCTCCCTCCCTCCCTCCCTCCCTTCCTTCTTTCTTTCTTTCCCAGACGCTTCGGCCGCCCTGCAGGTCAGGGCCATGAAAGATTATTGCAACAACTATGACCTGACCAGCCTCAATGTGAAAGCTGGGGACATCATCACGGTGAGTCCCTGTGGGCACGGAGTCCGAACGCTCCTGGGCCAAAGATGGCCTTGGACACGGTCCAGCCTTGCCCTCAACAGATGCCCGGCTCTCGCTTGAAGGCTTCTGCTGGGGGGACCCCACAACGTGGGACCCTGCCTATCTTGTCTTTCCCTACCCAGCGCCAAGGGGGCCGTTTCCCCCATTGGTGGCCCTTTGCCCTGCCCTGAGGTGATATGACTGCTTTTGGGGATGGTTTTGCCCCAAACTGACATTTACTTCATTTTTTGCCAAAATTGTGGCGTTCACTTAAAAACAGCCATGCTCCACGTAGCAACCACTACAAAAAGATTGTAAAAGCATGTGACTGGCCCACCTTTTGACAATGAGGAGTTACAACTGTGTTGGGCAGGCTCTGTTATGGTCATAACTCGAGGACTACCAATAATAAGTATCAACCTTATGCCCTAGGACAGGGGTCTCCAACCTTGGCAACTTTAAGACTTGTGGGCTTCAACTCCCAGAATTCCTCAGCCAGCTATCTTAAAGTGGCCCAGGTTGAATAGCTGGCTGAGGAATTCTGGGAGTTGAAGTCCACAAGTCTTAAAGTTGCCAAGGTTGGAGACCCCTGCCCTAGGGCACATTCAGAGTAAAGAATGGCAATTGAGGGTGGCTCTGGGTTCAGGAGATGAGAGGCCACGTTTTTGCTGGCCGAGACATTTGTGGAGGCAAAACAATCAAGATGGCGGCTGCAACTGTCTGATTGAAGCTTGCTGTCACCATCTTGACTTTCTGATTCCCCCTTGCAGGGGACCGTGTCCTGGCCATTCCTTGCTCCCTTGGCCCTAAATGGATGCTTGCCACTGACCAGTCTTTGTCTCCTCTCTCCCCCACTCCTCCGCCCTGCCCACAGGTCCTGGAGCAACATGCCGACGGACGGTGGAAAGGCTGCATTCACGACAATAGGACAGGCAACGACCGCGTGGGATACTTCCCGTCCACCCTGGTCGAAGCCATCAGTAAACGCACAGGCAAATATCACTCTTGGGGGGCTTCCCAGCCTTCTGGAGGGTGGAGGGGCGCGCAGGCGGAGGGGTGCTTTTTCACTCGTTGCTCTCTTTGTGGCTGCCTGGGTTTGCTCTGCTTCGACTGGGGGTTTCCAGATAAGGATTTTATACATTGTAGAAGTTTAGGCTTGGTGGCAGCAGCCGGTCTTTCCTTACACCACTAAGCATCTATCTTCCCCCCCTTCCATTTCCTGTCTCTTTGGTTTTTCACCACAAAAAAAGAGAGAGAATTGGGAGCAGAATTGCTGCACCCACAGACTCCGGGTTGGCTAACATCTGGAAGCATTCAGTGGGTGCTCAGATACCGCATGCATTTTATTTTACTCCCGTTAAAAGTAACCTCAAAGCAGAGAGTAAAAAAGTGACCAAGAAAGAAAGCCAGTGATATCCAATTCCAGCCAGTGCAATCCAGCAACGACTGAGCATCTCTTGAGGGCTGAAGAGCTCCATGACCTGATGGGGCTTGAAGGGGGGCAGCTGGGAGCCATCTTGGTGTGTGAAACGGCAGCCAGCCAAGGCGGTCAGGAATGGCGGCAGTGGCTTCTAGAGCTTCAGGAGCAAAGGCCTCTTTCTTGAATGAGCACAGACTGGAGATGTGCCTAGACAGCTTGGCCAGAGACAATAACAGAGTGGGAAGGGACCTTGGAGGTCTTCTAGTCCAACTCCCTGCTCAAGCAGAAAACCCTATGCTATTTCAGACAAATGGTTGTCCAGTCTTTTCTTAAAAGCCTCCAGTGATGGAGAACTCACAACTTTTGGAGGTAAGCCAATCCACTGATTGATTGTTCTCACTGTCAGGAAGTTTCTCCTTAGTTCTAGGTTGGAAGGAATCTCCCCAACGCTATGCAGACCTAGAGCCAAAAGAGAGACTATCTGGAAGGGATGGTAAAACTCATTCCCCCCGTTCCAGCATACCCAGAAAGCACTCGGTTGGCAAGGACCCCAGTCTGCTTTGAAAGCAGCCGTACTTGTCAGATCTTTGAATTGGATTCAGGATTTTCCATGTGGAAACCTGGCCTGGTATCCTTGACGGTGGCTCCTTTCCACTTCGCAAAAAAAAAGAGTTACAATCTTCTAGACTAGAGCATCATTTTTCAGCCTTGGTCATTTGAAGATGTATGGACTTCAGTGCCCAGAATTCCCCAGCCAATCTGGAGGATTTTGAGAGTTTGAAGTCCACACATCAAGTGGCCAAGGTTGAAAAAAAAATCTGCCTCTAGATTTACCAGATCTGAGTTGCCAAAATTCAGACATCCATAAGAGGGCAGTGAAGGTTTATCATTTTGGAAGCTCTCTGGCACCCTCTTCTGGCTGCTTGCTAGAATCTGAAAGGTGCTTTTTAGAATAGAATAGAATAGAATTGTTTTATTGGTCAAGTGTGATTGGACACACAAGGAATTTGTCTTTGGTGCATATGCTCTCAGTGTACCTAAAACAAAAGATACATTCATCAAGAATCATAAGGTACAACACTTAATGATAGTCATAGGGTACAAATAAGCAATCAGGAAACAATATCAATATGGATCCAGGCAACAAAGTTACAGTCATACAGTCATAAGTGGGAGGAGATGGGTGATGGGAACGATGAGAAGATTAATAGTAGTGCAGATTTAGTAAATTGACAGTGTTGAGGGAATTATTTGTTTAGCAGAGTGATGGCATTCGGGGAAAAACCTGTCCTTGTGTCTAGTTGTTCTGGTGTGCAGTGCTCTCTAGTGTCGGTTTCAGGGTCGGAGTTGAAACCGTTTATGTCCAGGATGCAAGGGGTCTGTAAATATTTTCACAGCCCTCTTTTTGACTCGTGCAGTATACAGGTCCTCAATGGAAGGCAGGTTGGTAGCCATTGTTTTTTCTGCAGTTCTAATTATCCTCTGAAGTCCGTGTCTGTCTTGTTGGATTCCATAGCCAAACCAGACAGTTATAGAGGTGCAGATGACAGACTCCATAATTCCTCTGTAGAACTGGATCAGCAGCTCCTTGGGCAGTTTGAGCTTCCTGAGTTGGCGCAGAAAGAACATTCTTTGTTGTGCTTTTTTCAAAAAAGGAACTGGACTGTTTTTTGGAGGAGGAGGAAGGAGGAGGAGGAGGAGGAGTTTTGTTTCTCTTCCAAAAAGCTTCATCAGTTGTGATGGTGGATAGGTACCATCTCCAAAAACCCTAGTTGGAGGTTTGCGAGGCAGGAAGATCTTTTGCACCAGATCAATTGCAAATGGGAAACTCAGTTTCTCAACCAAGAAACCCTAGAGGCTTGTAAGAAGAGATTGGACAGCTACTTGTCTAGAATGTCTAGAACAGGGGTCAGCAACCTACAGCTCTGGAGCCGCATGTGGCTCTTTCATCCCTCTGCTGCCTGTTGCTCAAAATATGCATCACAACCGCTAATGTGCGACACCCGCCGGCACGTGATTTATTGAGCGTTTCAAACCCCCAGTAGACCACCCATGGATAAATCCAAGAAAAGAAAAGTTTCAGAAGAAAACAGAACGTTGAATTCAACTACATATGCTAGTTTTGTGGCCGCTCAAGAAATAGTCAGGCACAAGAAGGGTTTTGTGGTTCCTGGTGTTTTCTTTTCAGTGGGAAACAGGTCCAAATGGCTCTTTGAGTGTTGAAGGTTGCAGACCCCTGGACTAGGATCTCCTGCTTGAGCAGGGAGTTGGACTAGAAGATCTCCAAAGTTCCTTCTAACGCTCTTATTCTGTAATCCGTAGCCTGTGGCCTCCCCCAGAATCTTACTCTGTGTAGCTGAAGGAAAAAGAACCAGCCACTTGTAGCCACAGCCTTCAATTGGAGCTGGCTGATATTCATGTCCTATTTTCTCAAGGTTGGATGCCTTGTAATTAATTTTCTTACCTCTCCCCTCCTCCTGATTATTATTTTTTTCCCCCAATCTAATACTTTGCTTTATTGCAACTGGAGATTTGGTGCTGGAAAAAAAAGTAGATTATCCTATTTAAATTCCGTTAGAATCCTGTTACACATATAATTAATATTGTAAGCCCCAATCTTCTTTGAAGGCAGATTAAATCCTCAAGAGCGAGTAGGTGGGAGAGTGGAACGGAGGCCTTAAAACCAGGTAGAGGGTTAAGGAAACTCTGGGGGTTTCCTTAAACCTCACAAAGTGTATTCCACAAGGGAGGGTGACTCCAAGCACGTCCGTCTTTGCTAGCAGGAATGCCCCTGCGGGGCTGCAGGCATCATTTTTCTATCATGATAATCACCCAATAATCAATCGGAGAAGGCTTGGGAACGCTCAGAAGTTTTTGCGTCCCAGGTCTTACAATTTTGCAGCCATGCTGCAGGTACAATCGAGATTAGTATTCCTTTCAGGAGGGGAGAAATTGAAGGAGGGCGAGAGAAAGAGGTTTGCTAGTGAGGCTGTGGCAAAAAAAAAAACTCCTGAGATTTCAATGGGAGTGTGTGTTTGTGTGTGTGTGTGTCGGTCACTTGGTTGTGTGTGGCTCCTTCCTTCCACCTTGCGGGACCCCCGATAACCCCCTTCCTGGCTCTCCCTCCCAGCTTGGAACATCCACTTCATGTTGCCTCTTGTCTTTCTGTTGTCAGGTCCGTGGGATGCAGACCCTTCCCCAGGGCAGTATCAAGCCATCTCCCTCCCAGCTGGGGGGGCTGCCCTGCCCAACGGCCTCCCTGCTTCCTCTTCCTCCTCCCACTCCTCCTCTCCCCCCCTCCATCAGCTCCATTGCCTGCCTCCGCCTCCAATGCTTTCCCATCAGCCTCTTTTCAGTTCCTTCGGCTACCGCCGGCTTGCCCATGGCGGTGCGGAAAGGCCTTGCGCCAATCCAGGTAGACCCTCCATTGCTTGGTTCCTTTTTACGTTATGTTCTGTTATGCTTTGGCCATATTGGGGGAGGGGGTGTCTTTCCACTGATCCTTGACAAATATTTGTGTGGCTTTTCATTTTGCCGGGGTTTCTTTTGGGGTGCTTTGCAGGCGTTTGTGGGTCAAGCGTGTGTGGTTGGGCCGATGAAGATGAGGAGCAGGTTGATCCAGCAGCTGGGGCAGAGTAGGGGGTGAGAGGACATCAGGTTCACTGAGGGCATCTCAGGGGTATTTTCACAAAATGGCTGCCATGGGAGGCAGGGCCATTCCCAACACCTGTAGATTAGAACAGGTGTCTCCAACCTTGGCAACTTTAAGACCTGTGGACTTCAACTCCCAGAGCTGGCTGAGGAACTCTGGAAGTTGAAGTCCACAAGTCTTAAAGTTGCTAAGGTTGGAGAGCCCTGAATTAAGACCAACCACCTGTCACCACTTCTACACCAGAAAGGTCTCACCA